>CM010312.1:15975494-16575494 GCA_001923025.3 Taenia multiceps | reverse complement strand
TCAAATGACCACAAGGCACGCAAAGAGTTTTAGAGCTTACAAAGTGCATCCTCATAAGGTGTTGTCGAAGTAACCTAGAAGTGACCGGGGCGCAAAATACGGATGAATAAGCCATTAAAAATGTCACTTGAGCCCATAACCACTATTCCATATGGCAACTTTGCTCTCGCCCCATTCTATTTGGTTTGGGGTTCACAAACTGCACTATTAGGCAACAGTGCGTTCTAATGAGCCTTTTTTTAACTCATCGGATGATTCGAAGATTGCTAACGGTTATAGTGTCCTTTGTCGTCCACTCGCCATTTCCAATTTTACAACATCGCTCTAGAGTTAAAATTTGCTTGCGCATGTAAAGGTGTGTGTGGACTTGTTTACTTCGAGCGTTAGACATCAACCACGACACGGATCTAGCCATTGCATAGGATGAAGAATTGATGGGTGTGATAGGAATCTACCTGTCATAAACAATGTAGGAATTCACACTATTAAAATTAGTTGCATGATGGACCTGCAACACACTTCGGGATGGATAACACTTCTCCAAACAGCAAATACCACTGCATTATAAATCATGTAGTCATATACAAGACAGAACTAACAGCCAGACAATGCAGGTGAGGTGGATGTCTTGAGCTAAGCTGTTGAAATATGGGAGAAAATATTAGGTAGAAATAGAGCTGCCTTCCGGGTTTTGCCCTAAGACTGAAGAATTTTGAACTTTATACAGCTATTTAGTGGTCATTAAAGATTGAATGCAAGAATTTAATTAATATTTTAAAATTTGGTTTCGATTTAGCAGTAGAATGCTTAAGTGCTCCCACAGGTAGGCACACCTTCACTCTAAAAGTAGCAGTGCTTTCTGGAAAATACAACAGAACTTAGCTGGATTCTTTCATTTTCGCATTCAATTTGCATCTTAGGCTCGAGGGAAATCATCATTTTATGACCGCCAGTAAATCAGTGCTGAGATGCACTCTCTAAAAGGTCTGAAGAATCCTCCAACCCCTGAATCTTTGGCGTAAATGTTAGTGGCGAATTGACAATAAAATGCCTTACGACTGCGTGCACCTCTTTGTAGGCCATATTCAAGAGCTGCGTTTTTTGAAAATGAAGAATAACTAAAGCGAAGCACTTTGGTCAAGGTCCTTTTTAGTCCATGTGATGCTGATACGAAGCATGACACAAAGAAGTGGCAGGTTAGTGCCGTAATTATTGGGATAAAATTAAATTTCGAGCTACAGGATACTTCCGCTTGACAACATAACTACCGGACCATAACACAATCCATCCTAGCCCTTCGGTACGTAAGCAGTACGCATTCCCTCCAGGTAGTATGCGTTCCTTCATCTTCAGAAAAGCTGCAAAGTTCTACAATAGAGACTCTCTGCTAAAAAAATTTCTTCTCTATTTTTCAGCTCGATTCTTCAATTGACGAATGTTGACATTTCAAAGACAAAACATTTTATTTGTGAGCTTCAAGCGCACAGTCCACCACATCTTTGGCATCTGCGGGTAAAACAAGGTTTCTCTGATTTCATTCGCCTAATATCGTTGTTCATTGGGACACAAACACTGTAGGTTAAACAAAAACCATTCAACTTATTTTTCACCATTACAAAGATTAAATGTGATAGAGTCAAGCCGCAACTGTAAGAGTCTAAATGGCTTCGCTTTTTAATAAATTGCAAACAAAACGGGTGGTTCGCATAGGATATGGCTGTTGGATAACTGACACTGTTTTAGTTTATGCCAACTTTCTGGCCAAAAATGGACCAAGACGTACCAGCCGTTCACTACTAAACTAACGACTGCAGGCGAACTGCTATATTGAGATCAAAAGTAAATAAAGTTAGGAGTGTGCAGGTTTCGGGAAACGTTGCATATTTAAAGTAAATTTGATAGAAAGGGGGCATTTAGAAGTCAGTTAGCGGCCGCAAACATATTTTGCTTCTTACCTACGGAACAGAGCCAGTAAATTTTGGCATTGGGCGCCTATAAAGTCATCTGAAAGTGCGGTGCAAAAGGAGTACTTTGCAATTGTGCTTGACAGCACAGCTTCTACAGTGAGGCTTGTGGTGACGACATTCAGAAAATTACAAAATATGCAAAATACTTGTCATTATCCTGGGTCTTCGTTGGTTCCATAGTAATAATATTCGAAAGTGCTGTTTACTATCGAATGGGTAGATTCGATATGTATTAGCATGGCCCGAAGGCCATGCCAAAGAGCATAAATAAACAAACAATGTGCAAAGCATGTCTCCATCTCGGGGCTGATGGTGCACCGTCCGTCACGAGGTTTGTGTTTACCAACCGGTTTAAGCAAACAGCCCGACATAAAAGGAAGTTTGCCCCTAATTCGGTCTATATTGTGATAACATGGAAAGTGATAACGGTTTGATGGGTCAGCTAACTAGAAAACATTATGCAGAGATTATAGATATATACGCCCATTTGTTGTAATACTGTCGGTCATTGTAGTGGGCATTACAAAGGAATGAGGTGCATTTGTCTAGTAGAACTTCTTATTTCGCTTCCAGTAATGTTGTGCCTTCACAAGATATTTTTCTGGCGAACCAAACGATTAAACTCAGCATTGTTCTAGAAGTATCAGTCAATGCATGTAAAGCATACCATCAGAAATTTGTCGCATAGAACGTGGTCCTGGTGACAAAATACCAAAAAATGATAAGCAAATATGAGGTAACGAGTGATTTCACGCAACCTTCAGTCAAAATGCTGGGAAAAAACCACCATAGACTGGGTGAGGATAACAACAATTGGACAAGTGCCAGAGAAAAAGCAAATGAATACCTGCCTCTTGAACTCGAACGGGGGCGTAAGGAGACATGCAACTTGCTAGCCAATCGACCAGATACGATCATTCAAATTGAGGCTGTTAAATGTTTATTTAGCAACCCAACAGATGAATAGACGTATAAATAGTCATATTTGAGCGTCGAAACTGGTAGACCTGACCTCCTCTACCGTAATTGAGCCTATACTTAATCACACTTGTTTTCCATGTTTAATCATGTGATAGGTGGAGTATCATTTCAACTGGCAGCTCTGCCTTGATCTTTTCCCAGCCGGATTGAGAATCATGCACGCCATCATTCAGTGACGGCGCCATCTGAAATTTTCATTGCTTGTATCTTACCGGAAAACTTTAAGTACGCCTGCAAATTTAATGACCTGTGTGTGTATACATACGTGTGTGGAATGTGGGCATGCTTACTGTAGAAGAGCGAAACAAAGTGTTCAACAGAGGAATGCAAGTAAAATGGGAGGGTGAAGCAAAGTCATTGATATTTGAGGGAATAATGCCTAGCAAAAGCGTAATTTGCCGCAAGAATTTTGACTTGATTGTAAAAATGTTACACCTACACCGTTAGAAGTGTCATGTGTAATCGACTTCGCTTTTATAATTCCTCCAATAAGCATGATCTCCGGCTCATGCCAAAAGCCCCCAACCAGTCCTTTTATTCGACTTTTAAAAAATTCAAGATAGTTCATTCATAACTAACTAGCGCAGCAACTTATTTTGCATACGCTGCTGCATGAGCCGGTTGATTATTGAGATTATTTGCGGATAAGGCATTCTACTGCAGTGAGAGCTCTCACATAGCTATATACCTAGATTCCAAAAAGCATAAATTACATTCTCAAATCATTTAAAGATGGCTTGTGACAGGTTTGACAGGACAGAGACGATGAAACTCAATAAATTCTTACCAATTATATAGATCCGTTTTCCATGATTAGATAAGCTGATGGACGTTCGCTTAGTAAGGTTACCTAGTTCGATGGAATCACTTTCTTGAAACACTGAGTGCATCAAAGCACTTGATTTAGCTGGTTATATCTGTATATATGTCAACCGCAGGCGATTGTGATTATAAAATTCTCCCACTCGGATAATAGCATCATTAATCTCCACATTTTGCGGTCGGATAGGTTAGTTAGCTTTTAACATTCGCATAACTAGTTGATTTTTTAAATACCTGCCATCGTTGTGAGTTCAAATTGGCCGAACCTTTGTCAGATTAACCAAACACTTGATTTCTTTTCATTGCTATTTTGGTATGTTAAAGATATTTGGGCTAGTCCCACGTAAACAAGCGAATTTTTACATCGCCATCCTTCACTGGTTTTAAGAGCTGCCCTGACCGACCTACCACGTCGGCCATCACAAATTATCGTTTGTTTTAGAATGAGAATAAATAATAACGCAATTTTACTTAAGCTAAGAATAAAAGGCCAATTTTAGTCAAAATTTTTCCAATCAAAGTAAAAATAAATGTACTAGAGTATTGAGCAATGCCGAAACGGGATTTTGGGGTCCTTAAAAAGGATCCCAAAAGCTCCACAGCACTTTGGGCACCCTAATAGGCAATGTCTATTCACGAAGACAATTCTCCCAATTTCATCGTGATGCTTGAGTCGGACTGTAAAAGGCAGCGTCAGAAGGTGTACCAGCAGTTATAATGGAGAGAGACCTTGACTGCATACCCTTGACTCTACCACATCACATCTGTCAAAACTTTATAGATCAATGCCAAGATATGTAAATGGAGATTGCATCGACTGAGTTGGGGCAGGATTAGGTAGCACCTTGCCTTGAAGTATTACTAGACTTCACTATAATAAGGTCATCGGCTTAGTAAAGTAAGTTCAGCAATCACCTTGAGAAAAGGTAAATTTTTTACAGCCTAAGATTAAACAACACGGAGTTAAAGTACACCGGCCTGCAGAAGTCACAGAGTTGTACACCATTACGTATCCCAAAGTCGGATTCGGAGGTTTAAGAAAAAGGTGAGAAGCTACTTGACAAATTTGATTAATTGGAAAATAACAGTAGATGCAAAGAATGGAAAAGCTCCAAAGACCGGAAAACAAAGCCAAAATTTTAGGGTAGTTTTATAAAAGATAATGCGTTGTTATAAGTTGGGCTAGTTTATTTTAGGTTAAAGAAGTTATATTGCATTATTGTTTTGCGAAACACAATTGAATAAAAACTATTTAAGTGGAGTAGCTGAGCAAATGCACAAGGATTGTTGTCGTCGGGAGAGTGCGGAGGTAAAAATTAAACAATACATTCCTTCACATATACTCTCAACGTAAGTGGCATTAAAATGGTACAAACAAAAGAAGAGCTATGCTCTCCTCGTATGCTGGATGATAAGAGGAAACTCTGTTTTAACACTTGGAAAAATTCATCCATAAACACCCCTTTTTAGTAATTGTCGCTCTGGTTGAGCATAATCTTTGTCCATTGGTGTGTCAGCAAAAGAACTACAAAAAAATTAATGACTGCCACAAGTTCGTCACCTCTTTTGGCACTTTGAAACAATTCCATAAGTAACTCTACCATTCTGAAGCATCCTTGAGGGTTGCTCATGTCGCAACATTAAATACCGTTGCAGAGACCTGAAAGAGTGTGATTGAGCCCGTGATGTTCTTCGTTGTTTTGTGGATTGCACTGGGGTGGGTCAACTGCCGGTTCTCTGTGCGCTGCTTGAGAAAGAACAAAACTTAGAAACTGGCTGCTTTTATTTGAGGAAATTTATTAATGTGCTTTATGGAGCGACTACGCGGCAGTTGTCCCACCTTTCAGTTATCTTTACACTTGTTCCCAGGAAAGCCGATGATCAAACTTTTAGCTTCTCTCCTGGACCTAAAATACAAGCATCATCGCAGTGACTGAGGAAGTGATTTAGTCTTACTTACCTCTAATGAAATTGGTGGTAAGTTTAATCTGAGCTCCTGTGAACTCGAGATTAGCGGTTGGCCAATTGATCTATTTCAGTCTCTCCCAGGTGTCCGCTATTTATCCTAATCGAATTCTAAGGCGCATCTACGGATATGAAAGTCATATCAATGATAGTATTAGGCGCTCTGTTTTTTGCATTAACTTCCTCAATGCTTCGAGGCCTTTATACTGTTAGAGCCATTGGAATAATCGGAGAATTACTAATGGAAAATGTTATATGATCTAGCTTTACTACAGCGCATAAGCTGGAAAGGTCTGTATTGCCTAAAAAAGTAGGTTCGCTAAAAGGTATCATCCATACATCCCGTTATCATCCATTTTCTCACGTTCCTGTGTCCTATCCGCATCCACAAATCTAGCCATCCACCTGTACCCAAAACCCATCTTTCACATATGCTTCCATCTATGACTATCATCATTCTTCGACGATCCTTATTCTTTGTTTACTAACTAAACATTGGCGACAGATTTGTTAATCAAACAAATCTTGTCAATTGTCGAGGTTATATTATGCTTCCAAGAAAGGTGAAGCAGTGCCTATTTTTCCCTCAGACAAGACGAAAACCACTTTAAACGATTCTCATCTGATTCTTTCCTACTTAAATATCCATTTACAAATCGCGCAAGAGTAAAAGCAGTCAAAAGCTAGCCTGGTTTCGACGGTCTTTCTGATTTGACTTGCTGGAAGTAGTAACTCCTCCAAAATAGGGAACAGTTTTTGGACTTTAATGAGCAGGTGACCAAGTTGAGATGATTGCTAAATTGAACCAAATTTGTTTACTACAAACACAAACACCACTGGCGTTACACGTGAATCCTCTACCCATCCAAAGTGTTCAAGGTATTTGAGGCCAAACAATTGCTGCAAGACTTAAAGGAAGTAGCCCAAACAGAATGCTGCAGCATCAAAATTGCGGACAATAAAAACCTGTAAAATGTAGTAAAAGTTAAGAGCAGACAAAATTGTCATTCAATAATAGAAGCAATTTTCATAAGTTCAAGGATTTGCAAAAGGTGTGAGGTGCTTGTTCAGGCCCTCGGAGAAGTCCAGCAGTTCCATCTTCCAGCATTTTCCTCATAGACTTGCAAAACACTCCTTAAGTGCCATTTGGAAGGTATTTTTTATCGTTCACTTATTAGCGTGAAGCATCTGAATACATATGGAGCTTCATTGTCTGAATAATGTACCATGATATGCTTGGATGAATGTTGCACTCAAGCAAGCGTAGGAAGTTCCAAATATGTAACCGATTGGAAAGATTAGGCAAGTTTAAGCGTTAGTTTGGGCAGCCCAAATTTTTCAAAGTTGGATTTTTGTATGACATCTCGACAAAACGGCTCGATGTTTAGGGTATCCACTTGCACCAATTCGTCTCACAAACAACTTGAATAAACCCTCATCCTTGTGCAATAAATACAGGATGCTCGGCGCCTAAGAACGATTTCCTCTTTTTACTATGAGGCAACATATGGTTAACTTTATTACTTGAGTAATAAAACGCTGTGGTTTAGGTGTTAGTTCTCCCCTTTTAATCCTTTTAGGCGAGGAAGTTTTATGAATGCCTAGATCAAGAATGCGCAAAAGCAGTAAAAATGTCAAAGATGTTGCCTGGTGGAAACGACACTCATACGAGTTTTAACAGCCTTAAATCCCAAGCTTGATCCGGAGATTTGAAGGCCCCCGACGACAAAAATGGTAACTCGATTTTCTAAAATATTAGAAAATACGGACTCTTGTGTACAAATGTCAGGTATCTGTCAGTTCCCAATAGGAGGCAATTCCTTCACCCCATACACATTCATTCTGTATTTATAAAATTATCAATCCATTCATCCTGTATCCACCCCTCCGGTGTCTACCCATCCCTCCATCCATTATTATATCGAACCATCCACGAATACTGCATTGAGTTAAATTGGCAGCTAACTTGGAATTTCTAATTTTGTCTTTTTGAAGTTAACAGATGGCAATTAGTATTAAATTATGCTACTCTGTCCTCCTCTTCTCTTTCAAACATGCTATGAAATGAGCTGATAAAGGTGGATGGTTTGTTGACTGACTAATTAGTGGTAAGAAGTGGCTTTGAAGGGTAGCCTTAAGAAACCTACTCCAACATTGTTTGCTTCCAAGCATCTGCAAGGCACCCACCACTTCATTCCAGGGAGGTGGTGCATATTTTAGAGTAGTTGCGATGGTCTGCGACTGGTAAGGCTTTGCAAAATTTTTCCAGTAAAGGGCCCAGATATAATCTGAATATATTTGAAGAAGATTTGTTTAACATTGTTGTATTTGTCCAAATCAACAGAAAGCAAGTTCTCTTTCTGCCCAATTTCTAATACTTAGTCGAGTGAAGACTTTCAAATTATTTCAGTGGGGAGAGAAAGACGGGAATGTATTGCCATCGCCTCCCCTCATTCCTTAACTAATGATTCATAAAGCGAATACTAACCCCTTTTGGAATTTGACGGTTACATGTAAAGCAGGCAAACAATAGACTGTGAATGTTTAAAAGTTTCTCCATTCATGTTACTTTTAAAAGTTGAATCTTTAGTGGACTTTAATAATTAAAATTCCTTAAAAAAGAATTCCCTTATTCACTTATCCTGGCCGTCCTACATAGCCTCGTCAGTATGAATGGAAGCAGATATCATCACTAGGCTGCAAACCTAGCTTTTCAACTTTTGAATACCGCGAAGTGCGGCTAGGCAGAAGTAAAAAGACAGACATTTAGACACTTTACAATACCCTGTGCTTTTCCTCCATTATAAAATTCCACTTTTGCAGTTGCGGTAGATGAGGCAGAATGCAATCTCGCTCCCAAGTGCATTCTTAGCCCCAAAAAGCAGATTTATCTCTCAATGTACATAACTATCAAATGTGCTTGATTTAACAACTAAAGACAAAATAGGCCATGGAAGTAAAATTAATTGCAAAAGTTACCTCTGTAGTATATTAGCGTTTTAGATAGAGACCAAGCTGACAGCGATTAAGCGAGGGAACAAGCCGACACATTTTACACGCACGAATGAGAAGAAATGACCAAAAAACCAATATGTCAAACAGAACTTTATTCAACGTGGTGATTTTTTTATTAAAAATGTCTAATCGGACCATTTCGAGACCACCCAGTTGTTTCCAGCGCCTTCTAAGTTTACCTGAGTACTGCCAACTTTGCAGTACGCGGCGATGTAGGTTATGACGCTCATCGCCAACCAGAAAAGTTGCCAAATATGTCTAAATCAATTTACTTTTAAATATTTTGTACATTAAAACTGGAACTCATTTTATCTGTCCTTCATATCTGCGCTCTAATAGGCTGGCAACGGAATGATTCCAGACTCAGAGAGGAAAAAGCTACTGTGGGACTAGACGAATAACCAAATTTGGCTAATTCAATGCTGTGCAAGGATGTAATGTAAGACCTCGATTTTCTGAATTTCATCTCTAAGTCAGATATGATCTGGTTTAGTAGAATTAGAGCGAGCCTTAGATTTGTGAGAATATGCGGTTTTATCACAATGTCGATAGCGGTGACAGTAGAACCAACACGCATGAGGATGCTCAAAGTCAATTGACATAATTGCACCTCGAGCACCATAAAATACCTGAGTATGTTTACAAATGTAACAGGAAGAGAGTTGCTTCTGAAAGAGCTGCATGTATCTCATATTTCTGTTAGCGTAGACCTTTACAATGCGAGTCATAAATCCCATTTGACACAAGCAGTTGTTAAAATGTCTCATGTTTGTTTGACAAAAATGGCCCAATTTAGGCAACAGTGTTAGCCACTTCGAGATCGTAACAAGTTAGTACCAAGAGCTCCTATCATTTGGGTAAAATAAGTTTAGATATTTTGTCTTTTGATTGCCTGGTTTCCCTCATTAAATGATTTTCCCAGCCCCCGCAATCAGTTTCGGACAACTCCGCAGCGAGGATAAGCCTTTACTTATTAATTTCATGCCAGTGGAACATTTGGTTGGACTACATTAGACCAATAGAGTGCGTAGTAGAAGGAGTTTTTTACGGATCATGGCAATATTTCACTCCGCTCTCTTTGTGCACACCGGTCATACGGCGGTAGTGGTCCGTTCCGAATTGAACTGTCCGTAATGAAGGCAATCTTGGAGTAAAAGTCCAAGAGGCAAATACATAAAATTTTCGGCACTCGTTTATACGAGCACATTAGTTTAAAGATGTTTCTTTTGAAATCAACAATAAAACCTCTGGTGGGTCAGCAAAATTGCCAACTTCAAAGTACAAAATACCATTGCCTATGGTTAAGAAATGCTAAATTTTGAGGAGTCCCCGAGGAAGAATGTATCGGTCCCCACCTAGACATCCCCCAAGATCCACAGAACTCAGAAGGACATTTAGTAAAAAGACATAATGTGCTTATATCCCCTCTCTTGCCCTGACAATGTGGACAGCGGTGGGCATGTTATACCTGCCGCCGTTTTAAAAAGGAAAATTTAAAATGCTGTGACAAATATGAGACTGGGTTTACTTGTTACTATTCACTACTCAGACATGTCTGATTTTTACCTAGATCCTCACAATTGATTATAGCTTTATTAACCCCCGAAACTACAAACAAGTGCTTTAAAGAGTTGCTGATTCCTCCTTAGTAGATTGATAATCGCCTTAACCCCTCCCGTTTTACTCTCTCCACCACCACACGTCTCCGTTTCCTCAGTCTAGTCCGCCCTTCTTTGAGTAAACTGCAAATTTTCCTAAGAAAAACCCAAGAGTTTTTAGTACAAAAGTGGTTGCTTTAGTTGCAGGGATCGCATAATGCACCAAGAGGAAAAGGATTGAGGCAATACGAGTAGCGAGTTATGAAAAGAGGGTTTAAACATGAGTAAAATGCGTATTTTACCGAAGACAATCCCAGAAAGCGGACTTATTTTAACTCAGAGAGAGTGTGTGACTTCTTCTCTGCGTCCATTTCTGTCAAAACAGAAATGCACATTAACTGCTCAGCAATGCCTTGGGTATAGCTTATTTGTGTAGGCGTCAATTCACATTTTTGTCACCAAACTATTACCGCTTGGCCAAAATGATGGTAATAATTCCGTTATGGTCTCTAGTGCAACCAAGTTGGAAATCTAAATCAATATCTTTAGATGACCCTTTTGAATTTATAAAAGGAGTAAGCATAGATAATGTCAATATAAAGTAATCTGGTTTATAACGGTTATCAACACAATAAGTTAATTAACGCAAGTGAGGTGACAGTAACAACAGGCGCCAAATGTTCAGTGGCCTAGAGTTTATGTTCTCCTTAAAAACGCTTGATGAAATGTAGCCTTGGGTATCATCGCATTATGAATCCACAAGTGGGCAAAAAGGGGATGCTCGAGCAAAATGACATAGCTCAACGGTCGTGGCGCCTGTGTCTCGATTTTTGCATTGCATTTAGTATATTCAACAGCCACAGAGAAAACAGGGATGAGGGTCATACATTGCTTCCTTCTAAAGGCTGAAAGATATAAGTATCACCGTATCATGGCATATAACTTGATATTATCGCCGATTTGTTACTGCTCAGAATGGTTGAGATTCAACAGCGAGTGCCTTCACACAGAGCCACTTCACGTTACTCCAATCCTGCATCAACTAGTCACCTATCGGCTTCTCTTGCACCTACTACAGATTGGTAAAAGATAAGTATATCCAAGTAGTTTGCATGTTTTTATAAATCTTGGGAGCAAAGCCATAGTTATTTTTTGCACTCGATCTCACTGCAGTCGTCGGTTGGTTCGCTTCAGAAACCGAGATTGGAAGCACTTCTGCACGAAGCTGTGGCTTCGATGATCCTTTGGTGATAACCTGCTAGGGTCCAGTCACCCACAACAAATGTATTTCTTCCATCGAACTTAGGCACGGGATCCAATCAAAAAATTGACATTCGTAACAGGCAGATTGAACAAAACATAATAAATTAAGCGATTAAAAGATCCTCAAATGGCTACTAAAATGTTGTTTTGCAAGATATTTAAGACTTCCCTGAAAAACAAAACAGACTAAAGAGAGCCAAATTTGCAGCAGAGAGGGAGAATTAAAAGATCAGTGATAAAAGATGCTATGACTAAGGCCTTAGTGGCCGTCGTGAGGACTAAAATAAACACTTATATGACAAGTTTGAATGCTGTCTTCTTACAAGAGTGAGCACCTTTGTTCAATTTATATGAATAAAAAATAAACTGATTCTTAGGCAGAATTGATAGCAGTGATGATTGGTGCTTAGAAAGCTTGTAAAGGGGACATGGGTTGTACCCAACTGAAGACAAAGTAAAATATTTTATAATTACTTGATAATCAAAGTCATTCTTGAACTTTATAAGCAGCTCTTCCAAGTGATCCACTGACTTGTAGGCATACTTGCCTTAATTAACACGGAACTCTTTCTTGTTCTCTACTTCTGATTAGTGACCAGCCAGCCTTTACGCCGGCTATCCATCCGTCCAGCTGTCCTGCCTTTCCGCTACCCAGTCAGCAATTGTGAAGTGCTCCACGCATTAACTCATAACTCACTGACAGGCAAAAATGTCTGTCGTGAAAGCTTCGCTTTCTGACTGCTCCAGTTGGGAAACCAACAGCGTTTAATTTCACAAACTTAAACACCAGGTAACAATGCATGTGTCTGTTCTAAAGTCACGACAAAATATCTACACTGTTTGTTACTCATTTGTTCAACTTTCCACTTTTGCATCCCGCCTTTATACCTCCGTTGGGCGGCATATCCTTAGGGCCAGGCCAGAAACCCCAGTCGTTCTCTACAATGCCAATACACATTTTCTCTTAGCATTGTTTCCTTCTGCGTCCAGGAAATTCTTCGTGTTACAATTATATGCATTTTATTAACTCGGTGGGGACGATTTTTCAAATATCTTAATGATTCACACTTCCATTATTCTTTTCTAAATATATTACAAGTCTCAGCAAAACGTCCTCAACATTTCATTTCTCGACCTAAACACTAAATGATAGAGCAATCCTTTGCGGTTTCCAATGATGCCATTCAAAATCCTCAGGTGATGCTTTTCGGCTAACCTCCTAACGCGTATCCCTATAAACACAACATCCTCTGGTTATTCAGAATTGGCTCCATAAATAAGCGGCATTTCCCATCAAAAAATAATTCAGAACGTGTTGGACCATGTTCAAAGTGTTCAAATAGTTGTACTTGTAAATAGCAAAGAAATTAGTTTAATGCAGATAATTCTTTAAAGTCGAAATAGTAAGACTTGCTTATTTTGCCTTCCCTAAGTAGCATGATCACTAGTTCATATCGCTAATTCCTCAAAGCTCCTACTTTATTATTATGAATTCTAGCATCAGAAAAGGTTTAAGGCACCATAATATCCTTTTGAGATTTTGTAGAAGACTATCAGTGTCTCCTTCGATAAACAACTCATCATTCAGACCGTGCAATGACTTTCTAAACACAGTAAACTTACTGGGTGTATTTAATGTGCGCATATCCCTCAGTTGGTGAGTAACATTTGCCATTTCTTATAGCCAAGACTTTGAGGTGTAAAGATTACGAGAATTTTCTCAGCGTGACATTTCCTGGTCAGGAAACCTTCAAAAAAGGACATAAGTAAAAAAGGTTGAAGCATATATCACTCTAGCCGAAAGTTCACCTTCTCTTAAAACTTTAAACTTAGCTTGTTTGTTTGGTAATAAAAGTCAGGACATGACTAGATGCCATTCCGTAGGGTAAAAGCAAACTCTGTACACCATAGCAAGTATCATCCTCGTCAATAGGCCTTTGTGATAACTTTTTTGATTTTGATCGTAACGAGCTTTTCACGGAACTGCAATTGACCACCCTGAATGCTGTCTATCGCACTAATGAGCTCTCCATAGTCTCATTTTTTTCTATTCCCAAAGTCGAAGTCTATCAGTCAGTTATCATTCAACTTTACTCCACGCCATATCGTAAACCAATCCTGGTGCATGATGTGGGTTTTAGCTAATGGGTTTCATAATGGCGTAAAATAGCTATCAAATGCCATCCCCTTATAGCTTGTATAAATGAAAGGAGAATTAAATTTCGCTTGACTGAGGCATAATTTATGATGTAGCGATAAAGTTACCTTTACAATTGGGATGTACAGCATGCACTTTTACAGTAGGAGACTGAAGTCCAAGCGGCATGATCAAAGCACCCAGCACGACAATAAATTTCTTTTTTAATACAGTGTCAGTGGTCTATAGTAGCCAATGAATCATACTCTAGGGCATTATTTTCAAATGTCCTTTTAAATGTAAACTTTTAAAAGGCAAATTTAATGTCTTTGTAGTGGTGGAGTATCAGGGTGTTATTAAGGCAATCTGTTTGTCTCTCTGTCTCTTTCGTGCTTCTACCTCATCTGTCTAAGTGCCTAAGGTCATTCGCTCACTCATTCACTTGCCCTTTTAACCCCTGTACCATTTGTTAATTTGTGTCACCGCAATTTTTAGCTGTCTTTCCTGCAGAGGACCGAATTATGGAGCACCCACAGATTCAGCCATTGCAATTATTATGGGGTGTTCTTACAATCTACAGCATGATTTTTAGACCATGTAATTAGTCTCCCTACTGTTCTGTGTCTTAATTATACGGAAGCCAACTTATAAGAGCAAATCTAAAAAGTTGTTGGAGGTTGGTGCTTGCTGTGATGCGATTTCCCACCTCTTACTTTTGTTCTCAAAATTTTAATATGTGTCAATTTGTCAACTTTCTGGAGCTAAAGCCGAGGTGCAACCGTTGCGCCACAGCGAAAGAATTCAAGATTTTCCGACAATGGTTTACGGAAGGGATTGCGCACTGCTAACATGCAGGTGTGGAAAGTACCTTCCTAATTGGCTGCTTCACTTTATTAGATCCTGTTAACCGCAAGATAATAATGGCCTATTGAGTTGAATCAACCAAGATTACAATTACACTCCTTCACCCATCAAAAAATTTTTACATTACGTAAGTCGAGTCCATATGGAGCATTTAGACAGGCTACGCTTTAGATTGGGACTCGATCCAACAAAACTTTCTTAAAAACAATAAGTAACCACAGGCGCTCTTCCAGAATAGAATATGGGATAAACTTCTACAATACCTCCTTCAATCTTAACTGACTCACTATTAAGGCATTTATTAGAAAGCAGAAGGCACAAGTAACTGTTCATAACTAAGAAATTTGCGCTTTGGAGAACACATCAGTTTGCATACATTTTCTTATATTGGGCAAGCAAAATTGATTTTTGAAATTTATAGCACCTGCTGAGGGTTTTTGTAAAACAATGTTATTTTTGATTCTCCTTATAACTCACCTCTTCAACCTCACAAAAGAGGTGGCTTCAGTTGCTTCCAGATTAGGTTGAGAGATGGGTGTCCGAGGCTCTCCAGATTTTGGTTACTTACAGGAAGAGAAGAAGTCGATTGTTATGGTGCACAGGCGTTAATGAAGACAAAGTCTTCCTCCGAGTAGCCAGCTTTGGGTTCACAATGAGCCGAGTGTGGTGAAATCCCACAGTGAGCACTCTAATGTGTTTTTGAATAAGTTTAACAAATTCTTAATTCATTTTAATTTTTACCCATACAAAATGACTTTGGAATCACTCATATTTCCCTTATGGAGATGACGTTGACAGGTTAAACTTGCAAGATAGGCCGTATCTGGCTAATAGCGAATCTCTGCCCAAATGCAGACGATGGAAGGGAGGGTGAAGACTATATTGTCGAACCAAGACCGCATGGAGGTTGTTCGAGCCCTCTTAGAGTGCTCTGTTTCATTCCATATGGCACTTACACTCAATGTGCTGTATCGAAGCCTTCTGGCGGCACTGAGTCCGTACCTATAATACTAAAAACTAAAACCATCTTAGACTCTTACATGGATTTACCTAAGGAGTCCTTTTACTGTCTCACCGTTGATCTGTTGATTCCCCCATATTTTGCAGTAGATTTAATACAGGATTCGTGTAAGAGGAATGCACATTTCTGCTCACAAATCTGTAGCCCTGTAGACTCTCTTACTAATGGGCACTTTTGTCTCGTCCTACTCCAGTCTCGCTTCCTTACACATCACACCTTGAAATCTCATGTTAGGGTGGCATTAAATCTATCCAAATTCATTCATTCTTTAAAGATGGATTGTATCTCCTCCCTTCTAGCTGTTCATCCAACTAGATGGACTTTAAGTGAGCCCAAACATTACCTATTATTCTGAGCATATTTTGCATAGGAAAGCTTCCCCAATTTTACAGTGCAAGTTGGTGGTAAATGCTTCACATTTGGGTTGTTGACTTTCCTCCCAAATCCTAAACTAGAACAGACATTAAGATAAGACAAATTTACTAAAGAAAACGCTTAATTCTTCCGAATTCGACTCGTCAAATTGAGTCAAGACAAATTTCGAAAGTTTATCCCCGACTACTATTATTATTATTTATTAGTGCTTAGCTCAAAAAATAAATATCCTAAAAGCAGTTTCCTCCTTCTTGAAAATATCTAACACTAACATTATTAATTTATCGTCATATTTCACTATTTCACTGGATACAGGCTTGACTAAATGAACTTCTGATGACCATCCGGCTACGTCTATGATTGCCCATCTCCTCTGGGTTATGCATTATCAGGACACTGTGCAGATGACAGTATTAAGTTTCCCTTGTGTCGGTCCGCTACCAAACATGGAAGAGGCAAAGTGGAAAGCTCCCCAAATAAATGAATGAACCCATGGAAACCTGACCCAAAAGAGATAAGCTGGCGTAAACTTTTAACTGGTCTTCAGTTCAGAGATCAAATCTCAGCTTTCCATGCATTCTAAGGGCAATTACCTAAAACGGGGTGAAAAAGTCGACAGTGCCATTTTGTACGATGAATGGTGGCCTTGATGATAATTCTTCAGAGATCTCCGTCGCTCGAACAATTCACTTTACAGGGAACTAGCTATTTAAATGTAGCAGCAATATTTTTCCATTGAGTATTTGCAATATTATGTTGCGGACGTAAGGGGCACTTGTGATAGTAAAAAATGGGGTCATCTACGTCTATTTCGTCTAAATCGGCAAGGATTCGAAGTTTAAGTACTGCATTCTCAAAAATGCAAAAAACTCTCTGAATTCTCCCTGTCCTCACTTTCTTTAGTCCCACATTAACTTGGACTGACAATATTGTTTTACACTTGGCAGTAAGTTAGAGCTAAGCTGCACTTTTTAAAAAGGGATGTGGAATTCTAAAACCTCATAATTTCTGGCGCAAAAGTTGTTGCCGACCCAATTATAAATACCCCACAGATGCATTCGCCTCCTTTATTTCCTACTCTCCCCATTTAGCATGCGACAATGAAGCCTGCTTATTAAAATGTTCTTTTTATTTATTACTAATGTTTTTACATTGCTTTTACACTTACCTATGCAGACACTCCTGTCCAGAGACACGATGGCGAACGTCCCAGCGATAAAGCTTTTCATTTTTGGACTTATCTTGACAGTGCACCACCATTCTGAACCCTCTTTCCTTGCACATTCGCCGTGGAGAATTCAAACGCTGAGAATTAAGCAGGGTTTGTCCGCTTCATTTTAAATAAACACTAAGATTTTAACTGTTCACTCAGACATTTAGACAAATTGCTTTTTTGGATCGAGTGCACAACTACTCAGCTGACGTAGGAGGTTGGTCGAATAAGATATGCTCTCTAGATAAGTGGCTCTTTTTTGGTTTATGTCGCCCTCCTGTCCAAAAATGAATCAAGACGTCTCAGTTTACCAGCGCAGAATTGGCTGCACACCGGGATCAAAAGTACATCAGAGAGAATAAAAGGCAGTCTTGCTTATAAAATGCTTGGACTTCAAGTCGCTAAGCTAATAAGTGATGGTCAAGAGACAGTCAATGGTGCCGAATGAATGGAGGGTAATTTATGCGCCCTCTATGTCTCATATTAGTCAGCATTTTGCATTCTAAGGGGACCCAGGCCGTCACACTTACTTGGCCAACCTATGATTTGGCCATGTCTTGGGCCACTACATATGCTATTACATAAACTGGTCCTTTGTTGAGGCTCTTTGTGGGCAAATTATTCTACCACAGTTGGAGCTTGATTTAATTTTTTGTCAGAGATGGGCAGAATTGATTAGTCATTCGAAGGAGGTGGAGCTTTTTATGGACGAAACAACTTTAGCTTCAAGCTTAGACCTGCAAAGACATTAATCGACACACTGAATTAATTTGGTCTGCCTTGCTTGTATTTCGTTCCTTTCCCTTTAGATTATACATTTTGCATTTCCTTGGCATTTCGCAATCGGACAGACACAGACAATATAAGATAAATATCTGGAAGGGGAACGTGTCTGCATGATTTATGAGAGCACACGCGCGGTATTATCCTACTTGCAAAGGCTTCGAGCTGCTCCCTCTGGATTCATTAACCTTAGCCGAGGTAAGCAATTCTCATCAAGGCAATTATGGCCCCAAGGTCACAAAACAGACCGAACTGACGTGAAACAAAAGCCTGAACAAAAGGGATAGTGGGCAATAGCATTTATGGTCGCCAATATTGATCGGGATGCAATCGGTACAATGCAGCACACGAAACCTTATTAAACCCTATATTTGTAAAACAACATCTGAATGAGACATCGGCATCTAGTAACTATACCTTAGTAATATAGCATGACAATCTACTGATGGATGTGTTTTTTGCACCTTCGAGGTGTCATATCCAAGCGTAACCCTGTTTCACAGATATAGTTTGGTCTGTTCTATCTACCCAGACTGTGGTCCAACCTAAAAGGTCGTGGAACAGAACAATTACAAGCGTATCCTAGCCGAGCCATTATGTGAGCTCTGCGCGTTTCAAAAGGTTAACTCATCTTTGAATAGTCCGTTTGAAATCCACATGTTTTTTGCAGACAGCACACCACAACAGTCACATTTAGCGACCAAATTAGGTTGGTGAAATTACCATAAACAGTGGCTTTGCGTCCTTAAACCATGATTAGAATAGGGTCGGTCAAGTAAAGATTGTGAAGTTTTTAAAGGTCGACCAAAATGAGACGCGGTGTTAATCCCTCTGTTATTAGTCAACACTGTTTCAACTAGCGGTAGAAGATATTGTTCCTCTGTAAAGTGTACGACTCTCATTGGGTTGAACTAGTGAGTAGGTTCTGTCTATTTGTCGTTAAGGATGCTCTGTCTGCACACTTTACCACAAGCAGTATTGTAAGCTATCGTTACATACCACCTTGATTTTCGGTGCATGGACTAGTATATAACAGTGCACTAGTGCAAGTAAAAGGGAAATAAAATCCTCACCACAGAAGCTTTAACGTAGCGTATCCTGTATTGGTACAGCAGAAGACAAAGGCTGGGCGGCATGGTTAAGACGTCTCACAATGCAATGCATTTCCTTTTAAGTGACGTCCATAATCACCAGTCTGCCATTTTACACGTGAGTTTCAAAAAACCGTGATCTAGCGCATAGATTTTTATGTTTCTTTAAAATTGATAAACAGCTGGAGCGTAAATTTTGTGCTACAGTGATGATGATGATTCGTAATGTTCCCAAGGGCCTTCTTTCTCATTCCTATGTATCCAAACTCACACATTCAGTCCTGTATTTTCTCGACATAGGGTCGTTCACACGCCCATTTCTACTTCAACTACTTTACGGGAATCGCTTTGTTATACTATCGTATTGTACAGCTTGTGCAACTCAGCACATCTTTGGCTTACTCATTATATTCCAGACCCATCCATTTATTCACGCATTCATTGCAAAACCACTTAGCTACTTGTCTAAAATTAAGGTAGTGCTGCGTGAATGCTTCGGAAGCATAGTATCATAATCTACAGAGCTGGGAAGGTAGGATACAAAAGTGGTCCCTGCAATGTCTCGAAAATCGCACATTGCCATCTTTAATGGCATATCAAGGCGAATCCTATAAAAACACTATTGTTTTGTCCCTGAAAAGATAGTGCCTTATAAGAGAGGCTCCATCTATTTAACCTACGTCCACACATTCAGTCACGCTTCCCGTATCCATCTAGCCTGTCAACATTCCTCGGTCACTACTCTTCAGTAATCTCTACCCGCTCTTTATTAACTAATCACTTGAAAGTTAAGTAAATCAGACCTGACCCATTTATTACCCCTTTGTGTTAAATCCATGGCCGCTCTCAGCCAGTTGTCCATCACGAGTACTTTGAACCTCCAAAAATGTAGAAGCGATATCTGCTTTTCTTAGAGGCCCAAGGACAATCGTTTTCAACCTAAATAGGAAGGAATGGGTGGCTTGCGCAAAAAATAGTCTTTTACAAGCATAATTTTGCTTAAATAATACTGGTGTATTGGCCAAATTCATTAATAAACACAGGCCTCCTAAAAAACTTATACAGGTCTACCCTCCGGCAATCATTTCATCGAGGTGTGAAACTATCTTTAAGTACCACTGTATCCATCGTTTGTATCGTTCACTCATTTAGTGGATGAATTCCCAATGTGAAGGATCCATGCCAATCATCTACCAAAATAATTCGTACTATTCGTCTATATAGAGTATTATGATACGCTTGAGTTAAGTCACATCACTACTAGTGTAAGGAGGAAGAAATTACAAATAAATGGATACTCTTTGCCCGTTGGCATTATAAACAACTGATTTTTGTCTACCGAATGTAAAAAACAACGACACCTTGATAGAACTGTTCAAAGTTTGGGGTATTCACAAAAAGCTTGAAGTAGATATGGGGTATTTGTTGCATAGAAGTAAGCTTTTACCAACTTCAGATTATTAGGCATAAGTAATGTGGCAATTTCAACAATCTTAAATGCAGACTTTTATGACTAATGAAATCAAGACTGTGAATAGGCAGTAAAAATGTCAACGTTATCGTCCGACTGAAACGTCTTTTCGCGATTTTTAACCATGATTCAGTGATCGAGAAGTCTTTGATAATCAGGAAGCTAGCGCTGGTAGGAGATGCTCAAGCAATACTTTATAACCTTTAGAGGTCTTGGAAATTTAGACGGCCGTTTGTACATGGAACTGTGTCAGATATCTGTCGCTTCATCATCGTTGATTTTGTACTGTTTAATAGGGTTCGTTCTATACATGAGGGCATTTCTTCATGCAGTACACATTCCCATGCATTCATAAATTTATAAAACCATCCACCCTCTGTCTCCCCATTCGGCACAGATCTGACGTTCGTTCATTTCTTTATAACACAATTGTCGTTTAGAGTTTTGGGGTGATTAGATATGTATATAGAAGCCCATCTTGTTTGCAAACTATAATCGGCTCGTGGATTTTAACTTCGACCATTTGAGGTTAACAATTGCTTTTCATGCGTTGGTTTCAAACTTCACCACTTTGACCGCCCTTAACCCTTCAAACACTATAAATCAAGCTAACTGATTAGTAACGAGAGGCGGTGTTGAAGGCAAACCTTAAGAAAACAGGCCTTGAAATGCTTTTAAATGAAGTTTTATTTCAAAAAACTCTAACTTAAATCAAGTCACTAGAAGCAATTCCATCCTTTCAGTGGTGGATTGAACTGCTCCTTCGTTCAGGGGGAAGGAATAAGGATGGGACAAAATACCGCCCTCTTCCCTCTCTACACCTTAGCTTATATTTTCATAAAGCAGGGATCACCCTTTTTGGCATCGGACGATCCCAAGCAAAATAGACGATCAGTGGATTTTACCGACTGTTTGCCTGTTAAAAGTTGACTTTTCGGTCAAATTCAATAGGCAACTGTCCTTTGATAATTCCCAACTAATTTATTCATTTATATCATAAAATCGCAAGAACTTACCTCGAGTTCATTGCAAGGACATAGCTAGTAAAAATGAACTAAAATTTCATCGCAAAGCATTAAGCTTGTGCTTAGATTTTAGCCTTGATTTTGTTATTCATTTTTAAACTTTTGAATTACTGAGCGCAGGAAAGCTCACCTGAAGTCGAAAAAGCGTTATACTAGGGAAGAAAAAGGTATTACAGCAAGCAGAGGGCCAAGAGGTACTGACAAGTCCTAAAGGCGTAGAGAAGCAATCAAAGTGCTGTACAGATAGCCTTCTCTCTCAAATTACTATTTCTGTCGAATCCCTGTCTAAAAAAGTCGGTGTTGCGAAGAACACTGAAACCAACCGCATTCTCCTTCTATTATGGGTGAATTAAAAATATGCACAACTGCATTTTACTTATCTCTATTGGCGATTCTGATGAATGCACGGTTTTGTCCCGTCTGGGGATCGTACTAAGATAAGGAGAATAAGATGGTCATCCGATGAATTGCTCTTTGTAGGGGTACTGGTCTAAAAGCAAAGTGCTTTACTAAGGGACAAGATTATAACAGATTCTTGGGAATGTTACCAGCTATTGCTGCAGTGCTGCTTATCCAATCATCTAGCCAACCGGTAGAGAAGTGGAGGAGGCATCATAGATTTGCTTGATAGATGTACCATCAACGGGTCTGTAACAGACTTTTTAACCGATTCATGGCTAATCTCACTTAAATCATTGACAGAACTTCCGCAGAACGCTAAACAAGGATGGTCGCCGTCGCCAATGTAGTACTCCGTGATTTTCTTGATGTCAAAAAAAGTTGTCACGCAAAGGAAAAGCACGTGCCGCTGACGCACAAATAGACTGAGAGGCTACTGGCATTACCTAGAGGACAAGTTGAGCAACAAAAGAACAGAGGCGAAGCCTTAAGAGCATTCATGACTAAAACAGAATCGTAAATGAACAAATGAAATGTTTTAGCATTACCGACCTAACTATAAAAAGACTTCCAAACAAATCAGACATTCATGAGGAGACTTCAAACTTGTTCGTACAAATTAAATTTCACCTTTTAAATTGCGCTATTACTTTCAAAACAAAATGCTAGATTTCAAAAGAGATACACCTTTTCTTAATTGGACGTAAAATTACTCGTGCGTTTATTCAATGGTACATGTTTTTAGTCGTTCATAATTCAAAACAGGAGGACGGACACCTTAAGAACAAAGGTGCCGATGAAAAGAATATCGTTTAAGCGTCGTTTTCTATGAATTGGTTGAAATCTAGACAGGTGTTCGGCAAGACACAGTGCTGAAAACTTTAGGCTCAAAAGCCGAGACTGAATTCTCACAAGGAAGATAATAAATGGAACTTTAAGCGGCGCGGAGGTTTTTCAAAGAAAAGACTGATCGAATTACCTCAAGCATTCCGGATTTATCTGGTGTAAAATGGGATACCTTTCACCCTCCAGGGAAAGTCTCCAAATGCTTCAACATCGAAGATGGCGCTTGGCCTTCCTTCTCACTTATCCGTGCTTTAATCGGCTGACTGTAGAATAATTAAAAGATCATACTGACTGGGATAATGACCTTTGTGAGACCGGACAAACCCCAGATTTTCACTCATGTAACCCTTCGCAGAGGTGCCAAAATGGGCTCAGAGTGAATTCACTTTTATGGGACAGGAAGGAGCTTCAGAATAGTGGGGATTAGGCAGTTCCATCACAAGTCCGACAACGCTATTATTGGTGCAGTGCCGACAGAGGTCGTAATACTAGTGCAGATCATGTAATGTTGAGGTACAAACGTATAAACGGAGAGTCTTAAGTAACCATGCAACTATGACAAAGAATTAAACACTTGATTGAGGTGTATTAGCATCTCCAATGCAGGGCGAACAAAAAATCATTACCGTGAAGTCATTTGCAGGAAGATTTCAATCTTGCTTGTATTTCCGAAATTCTCCTCTTAAATTGCTTTTTTATGTAAAAAATGGCCTAATTTGTCAAAATAATACCTCTCCACTTTCTTAGCACGAAACGTGTTTACCAGTGCGCACATCGTGCAGAAGCGATTAAAAACAATGATTTTGTGATTGCTGGACCCAAAGAGGGCAAAAGTGACGCTAAAAGTACACGTTACAAGATTTTGAGTTCTATCTGTCATCGACATCCACTTTTGTAAGTTTAATGGAAGGGCCGAATTCCAATATTATTTCCTAGTGCGCTTTTATTCCCATTTAAGATATAACGACTTGCTCTTATCTATAAATAGCAATCCTAAGTGTCCGGCTTAACATTTGGGGTAAAAATGGAATGCAAAATAGAAGGTGACCTGTAAAAGTTGCCTCATTTTAGTGTTTTAGCATTTCTATTGGAGACCAAATTCAGGAATGTTAGGCGCTAGATCACGCTGACAATATTTACACTTCAAGAGTGAGAAATAGCACCAAACGACAACCATGGGATACATTATGCAGCAAACTGTTTTTTTACAAAAGGAAAGACTAATCAGACAACTTTAACAATGTGCAGCAGTTTCCTTGCTTATTGGGCTCGTGTAGGTGCTGCTTACTTTAAAATGCACGGAGATGTAGCCTATGGCGTTCTTCAATCACCATGAATGTTGCCAACAGTGCCAGAGATAATTCTTTTTCAAACGGTTCGTGTATTATAAATGGGGCTTATTCTACCCTCCTATCATATTTTCTCTTAATAGGGTCACAGAGGGGAAAATCTTCCTTGAGTTGCAACGTTTAATTCTTCTCAAGAACCCATCACTTTGGATTTAATAACTGCAGCAAAGCGGCCCAAAAGTGCGATTCGAGCATCAATAAATGCCTAGACTATTTGCAAATGCATCAAAAATTAAAAAATTTACATTCCTTGATGCATAAACCCACATATTGTGAGTCAGAAGTCCTGGTTTAATATAATTTGTGAATGCTAAACTGTGCTGGCCTCAATTTAATCATTGGAGGACGTATGCAAACACTGTGCCCTTGTTGTGCATCAGTTCTGATGTACATGCCTTTATTTCACGAAACATTGGTGGAGCTTTTGATCCCCCAAATTGCACCGCATTGCCATGCGACAACTTTTAAAACTGCAAAACATTCAAAATGCTCTACAAACTCTTTCATGCATTGCAGAATGCTGGCATTTAGTCCATCCTATCGTTGATTTTGTTTCCAACATTGTCACAAAACTTTACCGTACATTCCGTTCTGGTTCTCTAGGTAGGGGCCTGATTCCCGATTTGGGATTAGGGACACTGACGATTGATGGAACATTCATTTTACCCATGGCGACTCAATATGGATAACATATGGAGAAGTAGACTTTGTTCATCTTGCTCAATTTCCACTGTACTGCTTTGATAATAGAGGTTAAGTTTGTCGACAGTCTTCGGCACTTAGTCTGCATAATAACTGCTCGAAATTCTTTGTAGATTTGCCATCCACGCATCCACTTATACAGGCATCAATTTATTTATCCACTGATCCTTTCTTGATTGAACATCGCATCAACCGAAATTTGAATGATTTTGTCCAATGAAGGAGTGGGTTAGCCTGTGCTGCCTGTTAGATATAAGGGTGATGGCTCACTCTGAAGACTGCTATTGATTCGTGAAGCTTGTATGAAACCTGGATCATGAAGTTACACGCAATAAAATATTACCAACTTCGAAAATTTGAGTCTGAAGGCACCACAAAACCCGAATTCATCCAGCAAAATAATGTGCAGATTAATTTAAATTTGGAGGTTATTTTTGCCTACCTTCTTAAAAAGTTATCACTTGTATTGCATTACCTTCGATCCTGTCTACTGTGCCAAAAATGGAAAAATGATCCAGTGATAGAGAGGTGAAGTGTTCAATTCTTTTCCAATAGTAATGCAGGCAGTTTCTAAATGTCTTCAATGAGGTTCCCCGTACCACACTAAGTTGTGTCAAGTACAATGGAATAAGACTTGAGGAAAATTCATTTGATAGATGGACTACGTTATTTAAAATTAGTGCTATCAAACATGCCACAAACTCCATCATGTGAGCAAACTACCATCGCAGAAAAAATCCATCTCAATTCAATGCATGCAAATCAGCCAAATAGCAGTTCTGAATGCTTTTCCTCTTTAGTATGGAAAACTGCCTTTAGCTTACGTCAAGCTGACAGGATGTAGTTGCACTCATCTCATAATTGGCATCTATGGAATTTGACAGTTTCGTATGCAACATAAACAGAAGGAGTAGATACGACAGATCTCGACTCCGTCCTTAAAACTTACGCTCTTTTTCTTCAAAATGATTTTTTATAGGTAATGCAAATCCCTTGCCGTTACTTAACAATGCAAAAAATTGAGATCTTTTTTTGGAAAAGAAATGTTAAAAAGGGCATTAAGGTGGATTAGAAAAACGGATCCCTATTATAAAATGGTTAGCATCCATGGAACCATTTTTCAGAGATTCGTACCCAATGAACATGATTATTGCCATTGGTAATTTGAAAAATCATTTGTTACTAAAACTAGATACATATATCAAAGTGTTTTAATGCCTATATGGGTCCTTTTGGCCAATATTGCAAGAAATTTTATTGGTTTTACGTATTGCAGCAAAGTGTGCCCTTGCAGTAACTTAGAAGAGTGCAGATCGGCAGATGATGCTACTCGGTCACTAAGTGGATTGCGCTGGACAAGGCTGATTCGCCATCCTTGGGTTGCTGCCCAAGATTTAGCAATGCACCTAAGCAAATTAATTCCATTTGAGATAACACATCAAGTATCTATGTTCGCCTCGACATTTTGTTCCCACAGTAATGGCATCCAGTCGTTTAAGTAACTTCCCTCCAGGAACACTCTGCTTCCTCCCAATCGTTTTACAGGCCAAAGGAGGGCAAATACTTTTAAGCTGCTCTCATCTTGTTAATTGTATGGTTGTGTATTCAATGGAAAGCATGCAACTGTGACTAGAGTGAAAAGTTGACAAGGCCAGAACATCATTCATCCACAGCAGGGATTTTATTTTCCGTGATGTGCAGCCTTAAATTAGAGACGATAAAGTCTAGATAACCACTAACTTGCGTCTGGCCTGTTTACTATCACCCCCAACGGCACCGGGTTGACTCCCTAGTCCTTTTAGAACTTCAGGAATATGTGCGAGGGAACTGGCGGACGATTAAAGGAGGTAACACAAACAAAACACTATAGCATAGAGGATGTGCGTTAACTTGCTGAGAATAAAAACCTCATGTCATTAGACCAAAAATACAAACAAAATATCTTCCAGTACTTACCTTGGACAGTTGTGAAGCTCCATTTTAGTGTTATTGCAACCGTTCTTTTCCTTTTTTGCTAGCTAAGAAGACGAAAACCCAAAGGTCAAATATGTAGCAAGTATCCATTTAGATTAAATGCACTTATTGCCCAGGTAAGGTGTTAGGATACGCTCGAGTGAATGCTGCATTGCCACGAGTTTAAGGGAGCCCAAGAATGTATGTGGTCAGGTAAGACAAAGACTATTCCAAATAATTAAACGCACTTGACCTCTAATCATTTAAGCATCCAAAAGGTGCCCACAAAATGTGGAGTTCAATCAAACTTCGACTCACTGGCACCAAATCGTCTCATGATGAACTTCTCTAACCCAGGCCTGTTGCATAAGAATAAACAACAAAAGTCAAAGCAAAAACTTGTTAATATAAGGACAACACATTTTGGTTTCAGTGTTTGGTGTCTTATCTAATCTTCTTAATCGAGAAAATTTTATGACTGTCTATATTAAAAATGTGAAAAGAGAAAATATCAGGAACAGCCTTGTAATTTAGAGGGCCTCGGACAACCTAAATGCTACCACAATTTACAGTGGTTGAAGACGCTAAAATGACTTTTTGTAAATTCTAGAGACTTATAAAATACAGGCTGTTGTTTATGCGTTTATATGTGTCAATCACCTGTCATTTTACCACCGCTAGCTTTTTACCGCTTGAAATGGTTAGTCCTCAACAAAAGAGTATTTCCCCACCCCGTACATATCCATTCCTTATTCACACATTCATCGACCCAATCATATCTTAACTATCTATCTGATATCCATCCATCCTTATGTTCAACTACCACGACATGCAATACTGGATTGATTGGATGAGTGAAGTCGAGCCTGTGTAGCTTGCAGTTATCTTCTATCTGGAAACAAAGCTGCGCTGCCTTTGATTTTGGCTTCTCTGTGTAAAAAATACTTCTCGTCTATTGTGAAATAACATATGACATTTGACTTCAGATTCTTCACTACCCCAGGCATAGTGGATAGCTCGCTGAATGACTGATCAGCGACGAGAAGTGATAATTCAAGTTCATCGTTAAGAAATCGAGCCCGTATATGTTTGCTTTTAAGAAGCTTTTAGACGCTACCACATCATTTCGAGAAGATTTTACATGCTTTATGTGGACATGATGGACTGCAGTTGGGATGATTTAGCATGAATTTGTAGAGGAGAGTCGGAAAGCTTCGTCTGTAACGTTATGAAATTCAGATATAATTTTAACACTTTTAAAAAAGGTCTTTTTAAGAAATGACTTGATTTAATTAACCTAATAGGAAACAAGTCTTCTTCCCATGCCAATTTCCTTAATTAACCATGTGATTTTTTGCTATTTGGGTAATTGAGGAAGTAGGATGGGACATAGTACCTCCGTCTTTTCCCTGTCCACTAACTGATGCTTCCTCAGGCAAAGATTGCCTTTAATTGGCATTTGATAATCTCATACGAAATGGACAGACAGTAAGACACAAGTCAGAAGTCACCCTTCTATTTTACCTAATAAATACCTTTTTAAAGCTAGCCTTTAAGAAGCAGAAATAGACTCCGGCTGTCTTACAAAATGCATTTCCAGCATAAATGGAATGCGATTACTTCAGCGGACAGTCATTACATAAAAAGACTTCAATATCGGTGGTGCTTCCCAAATTGAAATTCTTAGATTACAGCATTACCTCGAAACCCCCCTGAAGACAAAATAAGCCATAATAATGGAACGAAACAGGCATTGCAACATACAGTAGGCCAAAAGAAGTAATGGCATGGCTCGAAGACCACATTTTTGGCAAAATTGCACAGCCAGAGTTTTAATAGCCTTCAAAACAAAAACGAGTGAACAACTCAATTGTTGCGCAATGTTTCTTTCCCCTTTGGATTGTTGCTTCCTGCGCCATCTTCACTTCGGGATCAGTGCTGCAAAACACCAAAAAAACAACTGCACCAACCATCGAATGCCAGTAAAACTAAGACGATTTCGACTTCACGTTACCGATTTCTCTTAACAATTCTACTTCATCTGCAATTTTGTTCTATTTGGGAACTGTAGCGTTCCGTTCCTATGTTAAACTATCTCGCCATACAGATTTAAGTGCATATAATCTAGCTTGTTGTGCCTACCACCTTCCGCCTAGTTGTTAAATTTTGTGACCCTTAATTTTGGCTTTTTGAGGCCAGCAGCAGTAGATGGCTACCTGCTTCACACTGTTACATTTCCAATTTCTCCTCTTCCATATACGCTACAAATCAAACTAGCCATGATGGCTTGTTTGCTGACTGAGTGGTTAGTGATAAGGAACTGTTTGTTTGCTTCTAACCACCTTTAAGGCAACCATTACTTCATCATAGAGAGATGGTGCACGCTTTGCGTGGACGTGATGGACTGCGCTTGGAATCACCTATTATGATTTTCCATTGGAGAGTCAGGAACCCATGGATAGACTGTTGATGCATATAGAGAGAAAAAAGTTGTCATGCAAAACAACTACGATTAATCAAACAAACAGGACACAATGCCCTTTTCTACGCAAGTTACCATACTTAGTTACATGAAGAATTGTGCCTTTGGTCAGCACGAGGAAGAAGGTTATGGATAAATTAGCTCCGTCTCCTCCATATCCTTTAACCACTGGTCTGTACGGAGGGGTCAATCTTATACGGCATTTAACAACTGTATGCAAAGCAGGCAAATTCATTTTAAAAATTAAGTCTGCAGTCGAATCCAATAACTGAAATACCCTTGTAAAGATTTTTCTCTACAACTAACTATGAAATTGCAAGAACTTGCCTAGACTCTACCAAAACAGGTATTGTCAGTATAAGTGGATTGTGACCTTATTACCATAATTTATTTATTTCGTAACTAGACCTCAGCCGTAATTGTACTTTTCAGCTTTACACATGTGAAATACTATGGCGTTCTAAGGCTTCCCCAAAGCAGAGAAAGTGCGAGGACAGAATGTGCATTGCAACCTAAAGAAGGTAAACGAACAGTCAAAGTGTTGCACAGATAGCCTTTTCTCTTCCAAATAGCACTGTCTGTTCAACATTATTTTAGCTCTTACTTCGGTGATGGACCCGAGGGACACTTGACTGTGTGTTACCGATTTCTCTTGACAGTCACACTAAGTCCCGAGTATTTTCCTGTTTGGGGGCTGTACTGGTGGGGATGGGATTGAGCTGACAATGCTGTGTGCTCATTGCTATTTGTAGGATCATAGACAGAAAAGCTGTATAATTTACTAAGAGACGAGACAAAAGTGGCTTCATGGGGATAAGGATTCACGTCTATTCCTTTGGTGCTGCCCAGGTATGTCTATCTCGGTTTCCCTTAGTTATTAGATTAGTAGAAGAGGTGTTGTGTGTTTACCTAGTTTAGTTGTCATCGATAGCGGCTAGTGTCTTTCCACTTGTTAAGAGCATTCCTCCAGAACACGAGGCTGGGGTGGTTGTCGAAGTAGAACGCTATCCTCAACCCTTCCGTTAAGGATAGTCACATATTCCCTCTATCGCAACATGTGTGCATCAGTTGCATAAGGCAGGAAAGTTGTACTGTGAGTGAGTTTGTCCTCCGCTGCCACCAGTATTTCATCCCGTGTCATCCTGGTGTTGAACAAAGAAATAATTTAAGGGCAGAGCAGGTATCGTCGACGCACTAAAAGGCTAATTAGCTACTGACATGACTCTGAGCTAGGCATATGTAGACTAATTGGAACGATAGGTCATAATCATGCAGTCATATGTGAAAAGTCTACGATCTCGTTTGTGCCTTTGTCTTCCAATTTCTGAGTTTTTTTAATCGACAAAATTTAGGCCTCATCAAAATATAACAGATTTATTACCCAGAAGGGCATAAGTTTACTGTTGTTTTCTTCTCACAGTGGTGTCTAAGAACGATTATATCGTGAATGTTACCAATGCATCATCCGTCAAAACAAGAAGTCGAAAACATGGAGAACAAAAGGTGTTGACGAAGAGAACATCATTTACTATCATTTCCAACCATCGTTTGAAAATTTTGTGAAGTCTTATTTTTTACTTCTATCACTGCCTCCCGCCTTCGTAAGTTCAATGGAAGGAATAGAACCCAATCCTAACTTCAAGACCATTCTTAACCTTAAATTAAATTAAAGGGACTCATTTTATGTGTAAATGGCAATCGAAGTATCCTGTCTATTACGCAAGATGAAAAGGGATTGCGAAAATGAGGGTAACCACAAAAGTTGCCCAAACTAAGTGTTTTGGCATTTCGAGTAGGGACCATTCTAAAAGAGATTAGACGAGAGTACACGCTAACAAATTTAACACTTTAAGGATGAGAAATAATATTAAATTGCAACCAAGAACACAAAAATTATAAATCGAGTGGTTTTTACAAAAAGAAGTGACCAATTGGACCGAATAATAATTATTTAGACTTTCCTGGGTGTTGCTGGCATTGCTGTAGGAAAGGATGTGGATTTTGGTGCTTTGTATTCACCATAAAAGTTGCCAAAGTTGCTGGAACTAACTTCTTTTTAATTGTCTTGTGTAATAAAACCAGGCCTTTTTTACCTTCTTCTGATATATACTTCCAGTGGGCTGAGTAGCGAATGATCAAAAGACCATTATCACGGAACTGGGAACTTCTCCAAGACGAGATAAACTGTCGATGATCACCAATTCGGTGCTTTGAAGATGAGCCATAAAAGGTCCTAATTTCCAACACGCAAATATAAATCAGATAAATGTAGATTTATAGAACCAAAGTGAGCCTTAAATTAGTGATAGTACATACTTCAAAACAACTCTAAAAACGTTGACGAAGTTGCGAAGTCTTAGCATACTTAAATCAGACTACCGAATGTGCGCCTCAATCAATTAATAAAAGTCCTAACATGTTCAATAATGTATTGGGAAGAAACATTTTTGAATAGATACTTGTCATTTAGATTCCTTTCAGTAGGGACATTTTTCTTACGGTTCTAAAAGCTCCTGCTTAATTTGAACAAATATTTTTGAACTATACAAACCGAGATCGGAAGCTGTGTTGAGAATATACGTACCTCAGTAAAAGTCTATGAATTTCAAGGGTCTAATCAAATCATTTGAAAGCTTATTCTGTTAGTTATTTTAAAATAAATTGTTTTATGTCTCCACTTTGAATTCTATTACTACTCCATGTTCTTCTAAACAAGGCTAACACAATGGCATTTAGGAATGATAAAATACGCCAAAAAGCATTTTATAAGTCAGCATTTTAAAAGATAAGTGCAGAGGAATTTTCCCATTCCTTCTCTTTACTTCTTCTCGCCCTGCTGTTAGAAGGTAGAGTGTTGTGGGACATCCTTACCATGACTCAGCCGGAAAAGCGGAGTAAGCGTATATCTATGGCGAAAGTGTTTCTCACTCTCGGGAAGAACCGCGTTCGTCCGCAACCATGTTGAAATTGTCTTCCTGTCTCTAACCTAAAATGCACATTTAAATAGCATAATTATTGCAATAGGAGCTCACGGACACACCGTGCTCTCTTGTGTATACGTTATCGATGTCCAAGGCCTCTTCTTCATGAAGTCTCGACAGTGTCAGTAAACCGCGAAGTTGCACCCATCGGAAACGTAGTGTCCTACCAAATACTTTAAAAGATGAATGGAAGGATGTTATAGAACTTTGATGAACTTTAACAAAATTATTGAAAACAATGTGCTGTAGAACCTTATTTTTCTGTTCATCCAATTCTTGACCCAGCTACCTACATTATCACTAGATTGAACCACATTTTAGATTCTGATCCTACACCTATTCAAAGTTATCAGTAGGATGCTGTATTTGGATGTGAGTTCGAAGTTGCTGACATAAAATGGGATGTCCGATTTCAAGTGTGGTAACACAATACAGGTGAGCATCAAAGGGACATACCCAGTGTATCCTGTCCAAATTTAAACCAGCTGTGTTGGCATTAGAGGGCACTTTTAGTGAATGACATTTGCTATTTTAAATAAGTATAGCAGCTGTCTGAAGTTTATCAGAGCTATGCCATCCACCAAATCTTTCCGGAGTGATTGAATTTTCTGCAAGTGGAAGGGCGCTATTTTAAAAGGAGGAAGTAGTGACCTAGCTTGTGCCGTGCTGAGCACCCGGAAGCACATAAGATGGAATGAGATAACATGGGTGTAGCATCCCGGGACTTCCTTTAAGGTAAAAAAAAGGCATAGTACAAAGGTAGAACACATATATATCTCGGGAACAGAGGAAAATGGACCTGCTTGTATGACCTGTAGCCCAGCCAACCTGCTGGTACACCATGACCACCCAAGCTACCGGAGTCAGCAGTCCGAACAAGCAAAGCGTTACAATGAGAATTCTGCATCTTCGAAATACTTCGACTGATAGCCACTCTAAGTGGTTACCTGCAAGTGAAGCCAATATGATTCCCAAGTCATGCAGTAACTAGTGGGGAAGCATTGGCGAATTTAAAAATTTTGGGGCTTAAAGTCCTATGGTCGTGTTAACCTACAGCGATTTTCTTGCTGAATCGGGCAAATTCAAAGTACATCCTCACCTTCCTCTTCGTTGTTTTACTTTTTCGCTACGCACATTCTTGTTCTGGCAATTGAGTTAATAACAGGCGAAGGGAACGGAGCACGGGACCTAATGGTAACGAGTTGCGGCTTTCATTTTTAGCTATTTGTAACATCGACTGTCTCTTGTCAAATAGAGGTATCAACTTAAAGACATGGCTATATTCTAAGGTATGTGAGGTGAACTATGGAAAGCGGAGGTGCTGCAACTCTTGACGTATAAAGCAAACCACTGGTGTAGGAAAGTTTCATCAAAAATTTGTTCGTGTGGATTTGCAAATGCACCATTCATTGAAGAGAGAACTCACCTTTAGCAAGCATTTTAACTGAGTGGTTACTGCGCCACATCCGTGGTTGGCATCTGTAGCATTTGATAAGTTTGTGTGAAATAAACTCTTAAAAATATCGGCCTGTCCCCGAGGTTCGCGTTTGCTTTAAAAAATTATTCATCATCATTTTGAGGTAACTTGGGAAGCTAGACTTAAAAAAAATAAACCCACTTCGCAATAGTTGAGAAGGTTGGGATTGTACAAAAGTCTGCATCCGGTAGCGTCGTAAACAGTCCAAGAAATTTCAGCCCTTTGTTTGAGAAAACTATAAGAGGGCCATCAACGTTGACTAAAAATATCGCAGTCACTTTTTAAGGTATGCTACGACTTAGGTGATAGGTTTAGTCATCTTGCTGGCATGACAAGTTAACCTCCCAGCTAAAATTCAGACAAAACTGATCACATCTTAAATGACTTAATCCTTTTTCTCCTCTTCAAGTGGTATCCTTACAAAGTTACTGACGATGGGCTAGTAAGATCGGATTTCTATTAATAATTTACTGCCGGTGAAATGACTGACCAAATAGTAGGCATTTCATATATTAGCAAAATCAAAGCTACTACACAGGGCCACATATGGATTTTAATTTCTCTTCTCCTTCTCTTCTTTGGTAAATGGAAGTATTAATACGCTTTTGCCTTGAGATACTTCGGTAGATTAACGTCACCTGATTAAAATTATTATTATTATTATAGCTTGATATTGCTGTGGTTGTCAATCACTCATCAGCAGAAAAGACGATAACACTTCTGCTAAACACCCAGCTTTGGCTGCCCACGATGTATCTCGTTTTCTGTGGCCTTTTAATTTTTCGTAACTCATATCTTTGTTAAACATCATTACCCCATTTGTCCAGAATCACTTACGTCCGATCTGCCACCGCACATGATATGGTGAGACAAAGAAATCTTTGGGGAATAGACAACAAGTGAAAGTTAATTTTGCGAATCCTATAGAGCGTCACTTCAATGGTTTGTATTCTAGACAGAGACATGCAATTTGGTCGAGCCAACAAACTAACTCCTTGGATATCAGTAAACACGTCTGCGTTGATGGCTCTCTCAACAGTGCTTCCATCATGATGTGGTTCTGAAACGATGTTTACTAAAAGAAGTGCAAAACAAAAGCAACCAACTAAAAGAAATTGTTAGCAATTCGATTGGGACCGCGTAGTCTACGGAGGAGCCATGTGCATCGATTTCCTCCACAACCCTTTTCACTCGGACCTCCTCTGATAGCCAAATTGTTGTCACCTCTCGCTGTTTCAAAAATCCCCTCATCATCTTAGTATAGAGCATGCTAACATTTATTTAGATTATGTCTATCAGAGCGAGTGATCTAAAGGATGAGTAATGGATAGAGTGATGATACGAGATACGTCAATAGGTCCCTTCATTTTGTCATGCACACAAGTGAAACTTGAGGTGGTGAGGTAGTCAGCCATGATGCTTAAGGCTTGATGGTAATCTTTACAATTTTTTATCAAGTACGTGTTAATATAAAACCTTTGAAAATTTCTCCCCAACCTCCTACTAAGAACAACTCCGATGGTTCAGTAAAATGAAATTGATGGAGATGCAAAATCGACAGACGGTCCATTTCTACTTTAATTGAGGTCCCACAAACGCAAAATCATTTACAAAACTTCTTTACTCCTGTCAACTTTATCAATAAAAAATAAGTTTACTTGAAAAGGCAGTTGAAAAAGGGCAACATCTTTCCCTATGACCATAATTTAAGGAAGGCTTAAGGGGATAGTGCACCCAGGTCTATCTAGGCACTGCTAAGACACGATTTTCTTACTAACTTTGGCTCTGGCAACTTTCCTGTACCTTTAAATAGTTCTGCGATCCAAAAAGGCCGATAATTAAGGAAGCTGTTATGAACTTTTAGTGCCTAATGCAAAAATGACAACACGGACAAGAATTAGATGGGCCATGCCTGTCGCTGTTAAAGTAAGGAAATAATTTGATAATAAGACCTGTGACGGAAAGGAAATCCATCGTGTCAAGATGTTAGAATAAGTCGATTATCAATCAGTACTGCCTAAAAGTCGAGAACTATAAGGTAATTTTACACCATTTGTCCGCAACTGCTGTCTTGTAGTTATAGGGCTGATAGTATGATAAGTTAAACCTGGGAACTACGAATGAACGTTCTGAGAAGTTACTGATACCCTTTCTGTAGTTAAATTACTCGTCCTAAGCAAATGCTTCTGCCTCGAACAGTAAATAATGTATCAAAAGAAGGTGTAAATGGATTAAAAGCGTGGATAAATGGGTACAATGTGCGTGTTTTATCAGGAATAATCAAAGGAAAGTGTAATTAGTTGGATTTGGAGAAAGTGACTCCCTCCCTGTGGTCACTATTCCTAAGAATGGATGTTTACTTCTCATCTTGGCTCTGGGTGTAATTGTGCCATGCGAAGTCCAATTTGTGCTGCCAAACTGCTACTGCACGATCACTAGGTTAGTTAAAACAACCAGTCATGGTTTTTAGTATAACCCAATCTTAGATTTAAGGTACTCCCTCTAAGTAGCTTTCATATATGTGTAAAACAAGATAGTATACAGAATAAAAGTAATAAAAGTGAATTAGCTTTGATTTAACATCAAAGCATCACTTTTAAGTACGAAAGTGAAGCAGTATACACGAGGGTTACCAAATGGTAGGTGTTCTAGGATTCACGCATTTTATCAAGGCGCTGCCCTTCCACACAGAGTCAACACATAGTCTCCTTTCCTGTTTGGTAATTTTTCAGATGCTATAAGAACTTATGCATTTTATTAACTCAATGGGAACGGCTTACCGGATTTGTTACACATTGCATTTCCATTCAGTTTTTCCCAACGCCTACTTTCCGGCACGAACATCCTCTAATTTCTTACATATTCCAAGCTGGCCGCGAAAATGTAAGGTACACTGAACGCACTACATTTCCTGTGATTGTATTTAACAACACCTGTTAAACCTCTTTGGTGATATTGAGCACATTGCAGCCTAGCGGCGGGCCAATAATATGTATTTCCGGTTTTTTAGATTTCTCCTTATAAGAAGTAACACGCACTATCGAAAATACTTAATTAAATATTGTGGCACAAAAATAAGGTTCTTTTGTTTAAGAGCTTTCAAACTGCTGTTTCAGAGGGAATTAAAAAACTGGTTGTTGGAAACAGGAAATTTTCTCAAGGCATCCAAGAGCTAGTTGTTGTCGTTTTGCTGAGCAGCATCACTTTACACCATACCGATAACTCCTCGGGTCCCCTGCCCCATTATTATGCTTTCTTCCGCCATCAAGAAGGGCTCGGAATGCTACAGTACTTCCATATGAATTTGTATCTGAATGTCCCTGTGATCACATACACATTCCTGTCGTTTTCCTCTGCCGTATGTGCCTGTTCACCTCTTTTTCTACTTACTCACTCGTTTGTTTGTCTTTCTAATTTGATTACCCCAGTTTACAGTTTATTCGTTCAATCTGTATCATTCTTTACATCTTAACCCCACTTCCCTCTTTACTACAAATGGTGTGACATTAATTTCTCCATTCATATACTCAATCGTAACAAAGTCATTTACCATGTGCCAGTTTATCTGTTCATCCAAGTCTGTCCACTTCCTTTTCTTCTCCGTCTACTTAACCTACTATCATTCACTAAGGTAGATTTATTCGGTAGTGTAATTTCCATTCAGCAGTCTCAAATTAATCACAAATAAATCCAACTAGCTAGCTTTCACTTTATTATTTTATGCATTCTAGATCTTAGCATTAGCTTATATTAACTTTTCCTCCCTACCTATCCATCCATCTTAAGTTTGTCAACCTACCTTACTCACCAGCGCATCCCATTCAAACACCACAAATTTACCATTTTAGCACCTTAAATACACGCGTCACTGATCTGTTTATACAATTCCGATCCGTTATCTTAAAAGAGATTCATAGATCTATCTTCCGATTTGTTCACTCCACATCAAATAAATATATACAGCACCCTAAAACTCCCCTCAATGAAAAAGAAGTTACAAACTTTGAGTAAAATACTTATGTGTTTAACGGACTGTGGGGGATGGAGCTATCGACATGGCCTAATGGCCACTCCACCGTCAAGGGTGCAACGGTCAAGGCACAAAATGTGCACCTTCTCCGAAATCGAGAGTTAAACACCTGACATTCATAATCATGCAGGCAAGTAGGCTAAGTAATCACAGTAAGGGCCTATTCTTTACCAACTGCTGGCCTTGTTATGCAAACACATGGACACAGTGACTAAGGCAATGAGATAGACGTCAGTCGTATATAAAATAACAATCATTATTCCTTGTTAGCTGCACTCTATGCTAAATGTCCGGTTAAGGAAATTATTTGTTGCCCAAAAAGCTTTCTTCTAGAGACTTTTTCTGTGCCCAGGCTGATCACTCCTCCTTTTCCGGCACTGCAATCACTGGTGAGTCAAGAACAATAAAACTTAAGTTTTCATGACAGATAAAATATGGTAAACACAACGTTAAATACGTTTGCCTCAGAGCTCATTGCGATAGCATTTTTGCCCTCCCTGCAAAGGCTCAATGGAAAAAAAATGTTGTAGAGCCTATTTTTAGCCGCAGACTCCACTGCTAATTCGTCTTAGCTATATTTGTTCTCAGCAATCCACCCACGATTCATTCAGCTCCTAAAGATACTGATGGCACATCAATTATTTCGGCAATTTACCTACCTTTCTCTATTATCACAGAGGGCTTAGCAGTGGATAGTTTTGCTTGTTAAGTTGTGTAACTGCATATGACCAGATTGAGGTGACACTCCACATATTTGGATGCTCAAACTGAATCGCACAACTATGTCAATCACCAAAGGGCTTAATTACTGTCTATAGTGTAACACTTTGACCACGTTAACAGCTATTCCACTCTCCTGTACCTCACTTATGCGGAAACTAACTTGAAAGAGCAAATCTTCGTAAAATGGTAGGATTCAGCAATTTTGGGTTGCATTTCCACATCCTTTACCTTTCTTCGCAGGACAATTCAGCATAGTTAATTTGTCCGCATTCCAGTACTAAGGATCAACGCTTTTAAGGGCAAGGCACATCTCTTTCGTCACTTTAACCACTTTCGCGATAAGATTTACAGAAGAAGGTTGCGCACTAAGGAATCACACACGTTGGGAATAAACACTTTCTTACAGGCTACACAAATGTAATAGATCTTATTCACTGTAAGGCGGAGGCGGTCTAATATTTTGCTACAATCTAAATGGTTGCTGATCTTTTCGCTCACTCCCAATATTTCCACTATAAATGTATAAAAATTCAGGCAGAACTTGTCTACGTAGTCCGGTTTCATATAGGGATTCGTCCAATGGAACATGCTCCAAATCCTTTACTAAATAGCTCTGCTCCTTCTAAATGATAAATAGAGCAAGCTTTTTTATCCTCCTAAGTCTACCCCGATTTTTGCTTAAGGTTTTTCTTTGAAAAAGGTAGCGGTAAATAACTACCCGTGACCAGGAAATTAGCGTGATTTCGGCGCTCTGTTTAATGCACGTTTAAAGAAACCATCGGTTGAGTTTTCCTCAATATACTACCTACATCTACAGCAATGTTTATAAACCTAAATTTTTAAATTTATTTTAACTTAGTAGCGGTGCAGTCACCAACTTGGAAATTCAGTCCCATTGGTCTGTATTCCAGATTAGGTCATTTGATAGGTGTCCAAGATTTTCTAAATACCATGGAGACATAATTGTACTTGCTAAATCGCTCAAATCAAATCACAATCCACATGAATTCTTCAATTTGTTCCTTTTAAATAACTTCTTTCATTTCTGCAAGACTCAAGGTGATCTACAATTACGCCATTACGATCATTTCAGCCACCCTAGGGTAATCTATTTCATTCCATATGGCAAATATGCTCGATATTCTATGCAAAACCTTTCTTGCAACACAGGCTCCGTGTCCACACTACTGAAAACGCAAACTAAATTAGGTTTTTAACTAGATTTACCCAAGCATTCATTTTAAATTTTCACCTTCAGTTCATGAACTCAACTATTTTTTGTTGTAGGTTCAATGTAATGTACTTGTAAGGAAAATGCACACTCTTGCCCATTAGGATCCGCTTAAACTCTGACTAACATACCATTTCGGCTCGTCCCCCAGAAATCTCGCTTCATTACGCATTACGCTATGCAGGTGTTCAGTCAACTAAGTTCTCCAAATCGTCATCATTTATTTTATGCGAATTTCGTCAAAAATGGACTGCTCCACTTTGCAGGGCAAATGAGTGGTAAGCTCATTTCATTTTGAGATGCAGGTACTCCCTCCGAAGCACTAAATCAGCTTCAAGGACATTAAAAAGTGGTGAACATCTTGCACCCTGGGTGTGTTTGAAGTAAGGGAGGGATATGCGATTGTCGAAACATATCAGTCCCCCAACACTTTTTAAACCAAATCATATGAGGCCCAGGATTGGCAGATGGATGCTGGAATGATATGTATTTCACAGTCCTCCCTTAATACTTCATGCTGAGAAGAAATGGTTCTCAAAGACATCTTACAACTTATTTGAACTGAGAGTTATTTTATTAGTGTTTATGTGAAATTAACAAAGTTACTTTTTGCATGGTTGCCGTCATTTGTAATGCAAATGAGACTAGTCGCTCACAGGACCAGAAGCTGCTACATTCCGCACAAGCAAGTATTTTGGAACTCCCTTCACTAGGTGGCATTCCTTCGTAGTCAAGTCGCATTCTTCTGATCCAAGCTACTCCGCATCACTCACACAAGTGGTTCAGCCACTTCACAAGTTTTCGATCAATCCATGGTCGAAGACTCTGTGCACGGAATCCCTGGTCCACACAGTTGAGCACACACTCTCAGACAGGGTGGTGATTTCTGCGTGCACAACTTGATTTGACAAACCACTGCCTTACCGCAGGGTGATACGAATTCCACACAACTGACAAGTGTGATTTGTGGTGCTCATCATTACCCTTTGTTACATGCAACCAGCACTTTTCTTGCTTTGTGTTTCACGTAAAGAGGTTTGCAAAGTAGACTGTTCTGTTGTTCTTGCCAAGTGCTACTGTAGCATCCCATGGCGCAACCGAAGTTGCGAAAGCCACGGTTCTTAGGAAAATATAGCATGGTCAACGCACAGAAGGGCAAGGGACCTCTGGACAGGACGTAAGCCCATGTCAGTGAGCGGAGGTAAAACATCGGAGCCCTGTGTGTGTGTACAAATTGCCGTGTTAAACAAATAATCTATACATTACACATTATAATAAAGTGGAATTTTCCCTTTAACCAGATAAATGGATTTGAGACTAGTGTTTCTTGCACACTTGGCACTCTTGTAGCACCTCTGATACCTTTCTTGTCCTTGCTTTCATAAAGTAGTCCTGCTGATTTAACTTTGCACCCGGGCTTGTATCTGTCGCTTGCTAAGCATCCAAAGCGTTTTGCATCCAATAGAGATGTATCTGGATCAACTTCAAGCTATTCATTTCACGTATAAACTACGGTGACGGCAGCTTTAAAAGAAGGAAGTAAAAAGAGCGGGAGGGAGAGAGCGGGTAGGAATTCTATCTCTACATCAATCTTTAGCGTTATTTGGGGGTAATTTGCATTGCTAAGAAATCAGGAAACACGACAACGCTACTAAATGAATTTTAAGCTTTTTGTAAATCCATTTACAAAGCAAAAGCACTCACTACGCCAAAATAGCTTCAAAATTGTCACGTAGTCTGGTTAAGAGGGTAATTAATGCATCAAAACAGAAAGCAGTGTGGCTGCCTCGCTTCTCTATCATTAGCACCTTTCCAAAAGACGAAAAATTTTTTTAACAACATGGAAAATGTTTTATTATTCATGTCTGACCGGTACACTTAAAGGTTGGGAAAGGACTAAGTTGCTGCTTATACAATAAATACATTCAGCCGTTCATTCTCCTTTCATAACTAAGAATACTTATCTTATTTTTTAGCAGTGAATCCAGTTTGTTGCTGTAGAGCAACCAAAAATGTTCTTGTATCTTTGCCACAGTGGATGGAGAGAAAAGACATCCACAAACTTAGATCTGAGGGACAAAAACAGTGCACGATGATAATAAATGTTTGAAACTCACTTGCTCAACTCAATTTTGATACAAAAAATTAGGCTTAATCATACATGAACTTGACTATAGTCCTCCAGAGTGAGAAAAGTGGCAAGCAAAGTGCATGAATTGTAAACATTGTGAAATGCAAAGCAGAAAATGATAAGCTTTGTAAAAAATCGAAGGCAGAAGTACCACAACAGTGACAGCTTAACCGATATATCTAGTATACAGTCTTGGTTTCAATTCGCCGCAATGAATGACAAATTAATGAATATGGCTCAATGAATGAGTTACATGTCAGGCAACGTGCTGTCACAAAGTGAGATTCCAAAATCTCCTTAGTAAAAAAAGGGGCTCATCCATCGCTCAATCACTTGCATTTTACATCAATAAAGTGGGGGAAGATGATTTGATAACGCATAAATTGTGAACTCCAAGGCAGTTTATAGGATTCTCATCAAATAAAGTTTTTATTTGCGTTTCAACAAGTTCGGGCTCTAAACTGGTCACAGGTGGCACTACAACTGCCACATTAGTCTTTTTACTGAAATCCGAATCATTTTTAGGCAGTACAACTGATTGGCAAATGAACACCGCTATCATATTACGTGGAGTTTCCAATGTGATGGATGTGCCATAAAGAGTCCACGGTTTGGGAATCGAACTGTGTCAGTGGCCATTGTTGCCTTGATTTTGATGTAATTGAAAATGCTTTACCACTAGGTGCACAAAATATTCACCTGAATGACTGCCAAGCCCTTTCTGCTATTCGCAACTCCGTAGTGCAATATAATGGCAACGATTGTGTCAATGGATACATCGAGGCCACCCAAGAGGTGAGATGGAGTGAAAACTTTCCACAAATGCTTAAAGTTGTAAAAGTTTTAATTTCTTTTTAAATTAAAAGTTATTACAAGCTACTAAAGAGCATTTATTGCTGATGCTGATGTCATCAATCTTTACACGATCCTGACAAAATAGTTTCCAGCAGTTATCTTTTCCTCGACTTTAATAATCCACAAAATTTACTGAACGGATAACGTTTGGCAAAGACCCAAAGCTAAAAAGGCCTTTGTTAGATAAAACTCAACAACTGTGCAAAAAACTTGGTTCGGTGATGAAAATCTCAACGGCAGATGCATTACTTCTAGGCAGAACTGCTATTTGCGTTTAGAGTTGAGAATTCGGTACAATCAATGACTAAAATCATGCAGGAGCAGTATTGTTCAACAGCCCTCGGCAGCGACTCTCAAGAGTGTTCTGACGTGATGGTTACACATGTGGCCATGAACACTATCGAGGTGCATCTGGAGCAGTCTCAAAACGGAAGCTCGAGAAAACAAACACACGTTAGACCGTTTATTTTATTTGGGCAAGGACTGGGGATCAAAGTGTACAAACAAACTCTTCAAATTCTTTGCGAGTTTGCTTCCTCCTGCCGCATCTTAGTCCTGAGGACTGCACGAGGTCATTTGATTGCCTTGCATTCAATCTAAGGGGCAAAAGTGGCTTTAAAATGGTCAGTGGAATATTACAAACTGATCCATTGCATTGCATTCTAAATCCAACGCCATCTTTAATTTTATTTCAGGCACGTCATCATGGTAAATTATTGTCCTATCTACTAATATTTCCTTTTGAGCTCTTGGCGCAATTAATTTCCTCATCCTGAATTAATTTGGCTGATTTTTTCATATCCTTATTTATGTTTTAAACTAATTAATTACCTTTGGCGGAAATCGCAAACACTGTTGATTGGCATCCTCATGGTGGAGCTATAGAATACGTGAATTATATCTCTTTTTCCTCCTTACCACACCTCTCAAGCTGCGCCTCTTACCTTCTCTGCCGTTATTTTCTCTAATAAACAGTACCTTTTCTTTCCGAAGTTAACGTTCTGCGTAATAGACGTGGAGCCTGTTTTGTGGATGACCCTTGAGTTCATTTGCACTGCGACGAGTAAAGACGGGGTTGACCAAGCTATGCGGTTGTGATTCGATTAAGGACAATAAGCTTACAAAATTTGCATGACTTATTCGCGATTCCCACCTTATAAACTACCATAGTTGATTCCTCATAGATGATGAAATTCTGGGGTATAATGGGCAATCTCTTATGCAAAGCAGTGCGGTGATTTAAAAGATGAGGAGTACGAACCAGTGCCCTGCCATAATTGCAGACATCTGTGAGGGGCAAAAAAATAAGGCACTATGGGTGTGAGCAAAAGAGGCCAGTAACTAGCTACTTGGCTATGACCTTATAATGACCTTGTTATGATGCTTTCGCGATGGGGAGCATGTAGGACAAGTAAACGAGGACTTCAGTGTCAATGACTTTACTGCATCGGTTGGAAGTGCTGAAGGATGTTAGCTCTCATAAATTTTTGATATTTTGCATATAATTCTAGATAAAGAATAAAGTGCTTTCACGTAATAATTGGGTCATCATAAAGTTTAATTCTATTAAGGGGGAAGCAACCACAGCACAGTGCACGAATGGCTCCCAAAGTTTGGCAATGAGCACAGAAAGAGAACCAAAACTGTCAAAATAGCGACCTATGGATTTGTCAAGTCTCCAGAATCTTACACATAATTATGGTTTTGTTCAAAATCGGCCACTTTTGCCAATGCACGTTTGGTAGACCTGAGTAATATGTTAAGTGGAAGAAAATAACAAGAAGAGCTTGCCTCTTATAGGGGACTCCTTAAAGCCAATCCATGTGTGAACCTCGTCCTTGAGTTAATTCATGCGGAAAAAAACAAGAGTCTTGAGAAAACAATACCTTTTTAGCAAAAAACTCAAAAATTAAAAGAATTGATGATGGTAAAAGATGGGGCTCATCTTAAACACAGTAAATTTTACCATATCTTACGAAAAGATATCATCCCTTCAATTCTACTTCCGAACTAGTGGGTTTGACCTTGATGTGAAGATAAGACATTCAAAATCCTCATCGTCACAGCCCAGGACTTACATCATATCAACCTTTTACAACTTCAAATAAACTCTGCTTTAATTTTGTAACTGTCTCTCAAGAAATAATTAAAAAAGTATAACTAATTTAGGGTCGCACATATTATAACCGCTAACGAAGACAACTTTGCCCTCGATTGTACGGGCAAACCTGGGGGGAGGTCTAAACCGTGAGATGGCCCTTAAATGAAAACTACTCTATAAAATCTGATTTTATCCATTACGAAGGCCACATAGTAACAAAGAGGTCATGGATGATGGTTTTTTAAAACATCCTGACATTCTTTTTAATTTCTTAAAGGGGAACGGGGGAAAATACTGAGTCTATTAGCATCCTTTTTCTAGCTATCCTTTCGGCAGTCCCATTTAAATGTTCATAATCGTCTTTAGAATGGATGAACCCATTTGTGTAGCCTCTCGAATACACTGTATTCGACATTTGGCGGTACTGTCGTTTTTAATTTGGTCTAAATACTTGGATTTATCTATTCTACGTTTCCTTTTAGCATTTCATTGTAAAATCCACCTTTGTTTTCATTTAAACTTGAGCATCTCGCTTCTCTGTTAGAGCATTATTAACGAGTCGATCTTTTATTAAGGAAAACAATCAACAAAATTGCTGAAATTAATTGCCATTGTACATAATTGCGCACTAAAGCGAGCCCTCAGCTCTCAGGAGACGGATGTGTGCCCTTTCTATCCACAGTAGTAAAGTCGCATTGCTTTGACTAAGCACTCTGTGACATTAACTCGTTTTCGATGTATGTGATATTTTCTAAAACCACTCTTAGTTATAGAGAGCTAAACTGCTCCTGCAACAAAAAAGGAGCATTCCAAGCGTTCAGCAAGCCATAGACAAAATCATGATGCACAAAGTCGAATTCGCTAAAGTAATTTAGGAAACCATGGGTATGAAAATTGTTGGAGGTGCTGCTGGAAATTCAAATGTGCTCGATTAATTAATTTTGAAATTTGTTTTCCTGCTAAGTATAACATATTGTTTTATCCGAGTACATAACACTTAGAGTGTATGTTTACTTCGACAGGCACTTAAAGCTTAAAAGTTATGCCTCCACCCATCGACATGGACTTTGAGTCCTGTCTGTAGCCTACCATGACTTTTTCTACTTTGGCTGAGACACGACAATCTACAATAGAAATTCACCAGAATGTCTGGCTCTTTAATTGCTCGCTTATCAAAACATAAAGACAAGAAAAATTTTGATTTTGTGTTAGAATAGGTAACAATACGCATCATGAAGCATGCTTATCATTCGCGAGGAATTCGCATCGTCCTCTTGGAGAAGAGTCGTTTCCCAAGTGAAGTTGTGCATGTAGAAATAAGAAACTTTCTACCTCACAGCATGCGAACTCAACTGTGTGAACGAATGTTTCCATTCATAGATCCTTCATCCAAGGAGGGGCTTAAGACTTGTAGAGTGAACGGACCACCTAAGTGGCGACTGCGGGATTTTAGGTGCCAAAAATGAGTCTTCACTACAAAAGAATGCCATCCACACACCAGAACCTTCAAAACACATGGAATTGAATCATGCATCTCACCGATCCTGCTGTGTAACAGTTCAACTTGCCTTACAAATGATGACAACTATATGAATTTGTCTTTCTTTGTTTCATCTAGACTCTTGGAAAATATGTCTTACGTATGCCAAGCTGAGCATTTTTTAAAACCATTTTTTCTAAGTAGGGAATGTTGAGTGAGGATCGCAAATATATGTCAATGCTACATTTTTATCACTCTCACATATGATCTAAGATATTTCAATTTAATTATAGAAAATGCTAAGGGACAAATATATTCAGCAAATTCCAAATCTTCCTCTCACCCTCAAGCGCATCGGGAGGATAATTAAAGATTTCCTCTTCCTCATAAAGTTACAAAAGCCAATTTTTTGGCTGGCGCTTAGCATGTGGGTGGAATATCAGCATTCCGAAGGGCAAAAACGCAACCCAGAAAAACGTATAGATTGCAATAAATCCGAGCGCTAGCAGTTCGCTTGGTAGGATGGTTTGGTCAAGGGAAGGATGATTTTGGGGAGGTGCACAATGGGGGACCAGGCAGACCGCTCTAACATAAGATCTCAAGGCGAGGGTTTTAATAAAGTGAGACTGCCATCGCAGAAGCCATAGCTGCTTACTAGTAAGAGTATCTTTGAAGCCACTTCTTTGTTGACAGCAGTATACCCATGTCTCATGCGGATTTTGTACTAGGCTAACCGTAAAGTATCCTTTGTAGAATGAATGAATAATTGAGGGTAAGAGTGAGCAAACAAATGCCTCCCTCGATTTTTGAGACTTGACAAGTTTTTGGGATGGAAATTAGGCCTAATCAAATTTTGGCTCTCAGCCGATAAATGACCTCTTCGAGAGCTCTACTTAGAACTATGAGAGAGATGCATTGGAGATATGGGATGTATCAGAAGAGACAAAAGCTGGAAATCTAAACACAGGGGCTTATCAGTCAGGGCATTTTGACAAGTTGAATATTTCTGTTTAGATTTTAAGGGCGGGTCATTTTGGTGATCAATGTGCCCCATTTGGACCACACGTTAATTTAAGGTAGATATTCTCAAAGCATCCGCCCTGAGGTGGTTGCAATTTTTCTAAGGAGATGGCGTCAAAAGACGACGATCATGTCTCTGCTTTTCAGTCATTAGCAAGTGGAGAATGATTTTTTAAAAGTAAAACGCAGGTCACTTTGCAAGTTTGCTCGGCTTAAGCCACTTTTACAAGGGGAAGCAAGTAAAGAGCCCGTAGTCGAAAAGCAAGCTTAAGCAATAAAGCGGGAGACTTGGAGTTCCTCGAGAAGTTGCTCCTTGTTAGATGACGAGGGACCGGTTACGACATTTTTCCTACTGAAAACAAAAATGTCAAAGGATCCTTACGTAACAATCCATTGACCTAATTTGGGATCAGCTGAGACTGGTAGCACTAAATCTCAAACTTAGCTACAGCCCCTTTCATAACATAAAATGGGAAGTTGTGGAGAAAAATGCTTTTTAAAGAGCATTTTTTGTTGATTAACTTTACTGAATACAGAGGTTGACTTGCGCAATACCTCAGTGAAAGGGATTAAATGAGGGGACCTCTAACAGACATTAAACAGGTCACTAATATCACAAAAATGATTAGTGGTGCGCAGCTGTGTTTCTTTCTTCCTTCCAACAAAAGTTAATAGTGAAAGTCGGTAAAAATTGACGAAGGTGATGAAGTGTTTCTTCCTTTGATGATAATGATACATAATTTGTCTGTCATAAGTCGCAGCTTGAGTTATCCATGATTCCTGAACTACATTTCTACCCTAAATCTCTAGCACAATAAGTCACGAAAATTCCGTCGGGCTCTGTTACTGACTAATAAAAAGTGGCCACATTTCTCCCATAACCACTTTGATTTTAAGACCACTCACCGCTGTCTGTGAATAGTGAGTATCTTGGAGCTCCAGCAATCCAATTAGTAGAAGTGTAGCTAAACGTCACCTGCGTTTTCAACATAGTTGGCCTCATTTTTTACAAAATCCTTTCTCATAATCGATTTAAATGAGTCTCAATGGTTTTCGTGATCAAATAGGTAAGCATCACGTCAGAATACTCACCAGACTCGCTGCCGAAGGTTAGAGTTTTAACGCTGCCCAGCATGAAACCATTTGATGACTACACTCAATCCTCAACTTCAAAAAGGAATATTAGCTCTGCTTAGAACACGATGCATCTGCGTTTAGATTGGCGAACTAACCACGTTTTATTGCTTGCACACTCATTGAATTTTATTTGACAGGAGAATTTTAGCCTAGAAATCGAGTCTAATAACAACCGTTCGGTAAGTCTAGTGAGTGATCGAGAACGGAGAAAGGCTGAGTGCAAGAAATTGTTTGTATCAGGATTATGCAATGATTGAAGATGGCATTGTCAGCAATAAATACTCTAAAGTATCTTACATCAATCTTTTAAAGTAAATGAGAATAAAACTTTAGTAAATTTAGGCATCTGTCGGAAGTCCTCCTTCCATTGTACCTCCTGGGTGGCCTCGATTTATCCACTGACACGATCGCTGCTATTATGTTGCACTGCGGAGGTGCAAATGGCAGAAATGCTTGGCGGTCATTCAAACAAAAATTTCGGGCACCTGGATAGAAAGCATTTTGCATTATTTCAAAGTCAATATGGCGATGATCATCGACAAAGTCCGATTCTTATATCATTGACTCCTTTTGAAGTATCTGTCACATCGGAAACACTACTGAATGTGATGGTGGTCTTCGTTTATCAAGCAGATTTTCTATCTAAACAAAGGTTGGTTTCTGCAGGAAATAAGCAAAGGCGACAAGCGTAGTGGCATATATCACCACTATAAGGTCCAAAATTAGTACGCATTTTGGCTTAGTAGAGACGCAAAATGGGAAGTTTTATTGAAAATGAATTACCACTCTAAACCTTACTAAATTACTACTCCCCACCTCAACCTCGCGAAATGAAAGTAAGCAAGCGATGAGTGAATCTCTCTATTCTCTAACAAGATTGTAGTGTCTGGAGGACAATTTATTACTTGAACTCACATTCATTATTTGGTCATTCGTTACGTCGGATTAAAGGTAAGATAGATTGCTGTAAATATCATTTAAGATAACGCTATTGTGATACTTCTGCTTCTAGTTTTGCATAAATTTTAACCTTTTAACGCCGTGTTTTCATGAAGCACTCATTCCGTGCAATTTGCTTGCCATTTCCTACCCTCCCAAGGGCTATAAGTCTTTTACTCCAGAGGGTGAGGGAGACATATACTTAAAAAAGGCGAAATCTATGTTCAGTCCCTGGTATTCTTTCTTAACTACAGGTTTTATCCCATAATTAATTTACAGACTTCATGTTTAAAATTACATATATATCAGACTTAACCTATGAAGCAATAAATAATTGGAAACCCGACTGTGAACATGGCACGACAGGCTGCCCTTGGCATTAGTTGGAGTAATTAAAGGCAGCACTTTGATCTGGCTGCGCTATCAAACTTTTATAATTGCGCTGGTTTTTTCAGACACTGTGAAATATAAGCGAGTGCAATTTGCTAACGTAAGCGGAGCGAGCTCAAAGGAAGGTCTCATGTTATGTAAAATATGCATTTTACAGAAACGGTTTAAGTTTAATCGCCAATTTGTGGTTCTACACTTCAAGAAAGAAACTCAAAAGTAATAGATTGTATTTGTCTTTAAATATTACCTAAAAAAGACGAGTGGAAAATACTTTTATAAGAACTGAGCTCTTCTAAGTAAACATCTTCACTCAGTCATCGGTGGTGGAGTTTCGATGGCTTTTTGGATACTGAGGCACAAAGCCATGCATCCAATTAAGTAAGTTGAATCGTGTGAACCGGACATCCAACTGCTACTTCATTGTCTACTTTCGCCCTTCACCCCATTCGGCGTCAATCAGAAACAAAAACCATTTTTGACTTTGGAAAAATTACTTTTTCGGCATAACTAGCGGTGCTGAATGTCCACGTTTATTAACTACACGAAGACTCGTCATCTACTTAGCGGCATGAATGGACGCATCTATTCAATTATGATATTTTGCGTCTGAAATAACCCTGTCTTTAATGCTAGCATTGTCCGTCTACGCAATCCGACTGTCTCGCTCCCTTTTGGGCTATTTGTGGCCCTTATGTAGAACAAAAGCGGTAGTTTGCACTACTGTCGAAATCAAGCTATATTTTAAGCCCTACAAATTTTTACGGCTCTTTTGAACCTATTAAAGCGATTAGCTTGCCAGCTTCTAATCTGGCTGCATGTGATCCTTTCTAAAAGCATCCTAATTCTGTAGAGAAACTGAACGATCAGATGAAATTATTTCATGTCCAATAATTTGATCTTTCGGCACCCGTCGAGCTTTCAAAAATTAGTCCATTTTGTATGATCAAGCACTTCACTTTTCCCTGTCTTGATGCATTAAGTTGTACGCTACCAGGCTGCATAACGACTTCGAAACGGATTAGAACCCAATTTCAAACCTTTAGCTATCTTGGAGTTGTAAGTGCTTACGTCTCAAGCTTCATAAAATTATCTAATTTCTCTCCCTTTCTCTTCTAAGTCGCCATCGCCCCAAATTATACATAAATTATAAAGTATGAAGATGACTTAGCTACTTCCCTGATTAAAGTGAACAGGAGGCACAAGTATTAGATGCAGATATAAAATCTCAAAACTTGCACGAAAGGCCAAGTTTAAAATTATTTATCCATTTAAGTGAAACGCTCAGCTTTATTCTAATGTACGATGCTTGAATTACTTGGTTGACACGGCATTCTGTACTACGCAGACACACAAGGCTCCAATATCGTTCTACGGTTTACCAACGTAAACTTTAGCCCTTCCCGGAAGGCCCTTTTCTCCTTTGCGTCGGTTTTACTATTTTTCGCTAAGAAACGTGACTTTTGCAACTTCGGTTGCGCCATGGGATGCTACAGTAGCACTTGGCAAGAACAACAGAACAGTCTACTTTGCAAACCTCTTTACGTGAAACACAAAGCAAGAAAAGTGCTGGTTGCATGTAACAAAGGGTAATGATGAGCACCACAAATCACACTTGTCAGTTGTGTGGAATTCGTATCACCCTGCGGTAAGGCAGTGGTTTGTCAAATCAAGTTGTGCACGCAGAAATCACCACCCTGTCTGAGAGTGTGTGCTCAACTGTGTGGACCAGGGATTCCGTGCACAGAGTCTTCGACCATGGATTGATCGAAAACTTGTGAAGTGGCTGAACCACTTGTGTGAGTGATGCGGAGTAGCTTGGATCAGAAGAATGCGACTTGACTACGAAGGAATGCCACCTAGTGAAGGGGGTTCCAAAATACTTGCTTGTGCGGAATGTAGCAGCTTCTGGTCCTGTGAGCGACTAGTCTCATTTGCATTACAAATGACGGCAACCATGCGAAAAGCAACTTTGTTAATTTCACATAAACACTAGTAAAATAACTCTCAGTTCAAACAAGTTGTAATATGTCTTTAGGGATCAGTCCTTTTTAGCACAATGTATTAGGAGAGAACTTAGAAGTGCACGTTGATGCAGCATTCATTTGCCAGTCGTAACTTTCAAATATGACATTTTGATTTGGTTTCAAAAATTGCAGGATAATTGTTGTGTTTTGAGAGTCGCATATCCCTCCCTTACTTCAAACGCATCCAAGGGAAATAAAATGCTGTCCGTATTCCCTTTTTTATGCTAACTGAGTGTTTTGGAAAGAAATTCAGCATTACAAATGGAAACGAGTTCATCACCTGTGAGTCCTGTAAAGTGGGAAGTTTACCCTCTATAAAAGACACCCTAAATAAATGGTAATGATTCAGATTACTTAATGTCCACTTTTTATAAATGAAGCGCAAGAAAACGTGGTGCGTAATACGCAACAAAGCTAAATCTTCATGAAACGAGCCTAAATCGTCCATTAGCAAGAGTTCATACAGAGTTGTACCTTTACGGTAAAATGTATGCATTTCTTTGGCACGGACCTTGCATTGATCATGGTGCGAAATACAATTAAATTCACGATTCGAGGTGATATAAAGGAGCGGTCACTTCAGCAAATTTAAGTAAAATCTTAATTTAGCCTGCGTTTTCAGTAGTATAGATATAGAACCGGTGCCAGTAATTCGTGTTCTAAGCCGAATCACTGAATGTTTGTGAAACATGAGGTAAAATAGGTTGCTCCGAGGTGGTTAAACCCACCTATATGTGGGCTAGGCGTAACGGCTATCCCTTCTCTCTCCCCATTGTTCGCAACTTCATAACTATTTGCCATTGGGCAAATGCAGATCACCTTGAAAGTTTAGACGATTCACTTGATGCTTCGAGGGTAGGAAGCTGAGCAATTTTTTGACCAATTTCTGCAAGCAAAAGTAAAATGAATATAAAAATTCGCGATGTGCGGTTTTGCGATATGATGTGGGCAATTCAGCGAGGACAATCCCGTCTCCATGGCAACAGGGTTTTCTCTTTTTCTTACCAAAAAGGAGGGTTGAAAAACTCTGGACACCTACACTTGGCCTGATCTAGAAAAAACTGCGACTAGTAAAACTGAATTTTTAATTTTATGCTATTTCGTTCATAAGGTTAAGAAAAGGTCTGACACTTGTAATTTTAAGAAAGGCCGCTTCTAATTCGGTTAATGCCTACGTGAACATCTTAACCGATGTAGTCTCGAAAGTGCACCAAGCTGAGCACCCATGTCATTCAAACTTTCCCATTACAGGCAGTCATTCATGCCTTTCTTCTTCCAAACAAATGCTCCAAGGGAATTCCGATTTTGAATGAGCTTTCCTTCACAGCAAAGGCTTTGTAGAATTCTTCATTGGATGAGGTCCAATACAAAGTGGGTTACTCTTCTCCCTTCGCATAGGGCTCGCTTAAAGAAACGCGGACATGTTTCATCCGAAACTTTTAGCATTTCTGTCGAATTCAGCGGAGATGACTGAAAGAGTGCAGCCGCCAGCTTTCATGTCAAGGAGCCAGTCTTTATGAATGGCGAAGAAATTAATCATGATTTTGCAATACTTTTGTAGGAAACAGTAAAAAAGGATATAGGAGTTCAGCTAATCCCTGAACCGCCTCTGCTTTCCCGTCAACTAAACACGTTGCAGTGGAGCATCTTATGGTAAAACCTTTGTTTCACACATGCATGCTTCAGTAGCGGACAGCTTCAAACCGTCTATTTCAGTGGAGACAAGAAATTATTTTAACGAAAACCGAAAATTAATTCTACAAACCTTGTGACGACCCTCAATGGGAGTGTGATTTCGGACTTATTTTAATGTAGAACTGAATGCGCGCACTTCTCAGGCTGTATCGTGACCATATTGACTAGTCATTTAGCCATGTTTTGAGCCTTGAAAACTTAAATGAATAATTTCCACTTTTGTGTTCTAAAGGGACATTTAAAGAGGTAAAGTTCCACCTTTTGGAACTAATCCTTGCAGTCTTTTAGATTTATGGCTCCATTTTATTTCTCCAGACTGGTGATTACCATGCTGGGACACCGTGCACAATCTTTTCACATCAAAGTGAAGGCTCTGACAAATGATCTCCTAGTATGTCTGCAAGAGGGTGTGTGTATCTTTATTACTCCAAGCGTACACGGGTTGCAGTCAGACTTTACTACTTTGATTACCCTGTTTGCCGCCGCGGCAGTGTTTGCGCTTGCACTAGTGCAATGCAATTAATGATGTAAATTCGAATTAAAGGATGTCTGAAGAAAAGACGGATAGGGGCAGCACTGTGAGAGTTAGGTCGTTGTAGTAATGCTTATCTCAGTCGTGCTTTGCTTAGTGTAGAAAATAAGCTCATTCTTATCCTCAAGTAGAAATTCGCTGAGATATAAAGCATTGCGACTAGTGTTTTATTTATAAGGCACGAGCGCTGACGATGTTTTGTAAAATCATATGGAAGTGTTGCATTACCCAGAGTGCTTTTTGGGGCTGAAGGAAACCATAATAATGGGCAGGAGATCCAAGGGGTTATCGGTATGGTGTAAGTGCCATGCTGCTTAGCAAAACGACAAAATCAGCACTTGATTGCCTGTGTGACTGGGTCGAAGAGCTAAACAAGGAGTCAAAGTGTTGAATTTACACAGTTACCATCCCAAGTTATGGAAAATTTTCTGTACCCAACAACTAATTTGCATCCTTGCCAATTTAACAGTCCATGCAACGTTAAACGGAAACCCACTACGCCTTGCATTAGAATATTCAAGTGCCTACTTTTGTTGGAAATTAATATTTTTAATGGGGACAAATCAAAAAAAACCGAAAGATAATGTGTCGGACGAAATGCGTACTATTTACCCGTTGCTAGGGTGCAATGCACAAAATATCACCTAAAAAATTTGACCAACTTCGTTAAAAACAAACACAGGAAATGTAGTATAATCACTATTCCTTAATCTTTCCGTGTCTCGGGTAAAATATGTAAGAAGACAGAGGATATTTTTGGCGAAAAATTTGTGGTATGGTATGGCAAAATACATGCATTCTTGTAGTGTTTGAAAAATAACTACAAAAGAGAATTGACATGCTGCTTAGCGGAATAACAAAAGTGGGATACTAGGCAGAAGAGCTGAACATATGAACAGTAATCATTTGTTGATATTTCCTCATTATTCCAAAATGGAAGGATACACAATGAATTAGTGTCTAAGAGTGTAAGTCTGTACAATGTCGAGTCCTCAATTGAGTCCGCCAGACGGCATTATTAATTCGCCATTTGGTGTGAATAAGTAGGTGGGGTACCTCAATATTGCTAGCCGACTGGCTGTTTGGCTTAAAGAGTTGGCTGGCTGATGGAGGTAGGGTGCAAGTAAAGCTCTTCTAATGGTATAATAATGCAATATCACGGGCAATCAGGTCACCTGGAAAGCTTTTGACCTACGGATTGCTAAAAATGATCAGATTTTACCTACTGCAGGGGGAAATTACACATCTCATTTATTAGTTACCTAGGCGCCGGTCTATTGTATCTTTAAACAATTCTCTATGAAGATTTTACTCCTTTTTTCTTCAATGATCTAAAACGTGCATTCGCATCCTTCCTTCACCGCCAATTTGGACACCGTGATAATACCATGGATCTTTGACCACACTATCTGCTTCACTGACCTCCAAGTCCTTCATTCCCATTAACAGTTAAGTTCTTGAAAGTTTCTTGTGCTTAACAGCACATTTTGATAACCCTGAGAAAGGAGCCTTCATTTAATCCCTTTGAAGGCTATTAATCGATAACGTGTATGATTTTCGACAGCTTGCCTGTCATAAATGCCAACTTATTGACCGGATTTTATGCCTGAACCCCGTAGAAGAAAGGCTTTAGCTATGGATGGCTGGACCCTTACAAGTCTTAATTAAAGGATTGTCAAATTTACTTCTTGGTTTTGAGAACGCGCCACCTGTTTTCTGCAGCAAGATGTAGTTTAAATCCTTATCCAAGACTTTGTCCACAAGATTAAGTAAAAGGTACTTGCACCGTTTGAAGGTTTATTTTTTGCAAGTCCATGGTAGATACTTTCATGTTTTTCCAATACCAGGTTGTTTTCATTAGCTCAGTGTACATGTCTCGTTTTACATACTTTGGGGCCATTTAGAGGGATTGCCTTGAAGCTGAATTTCGGATACATTGAAGACCATGATTTGGTGTTATAACGGTTCTAGTAACCTTGCAGCAGCTGTTCGGTGACACAAATGAGACGTGACATGGCAAGGTTACACCCAGAGCAAAGATGCTAGGTAAAAAGTATCTATTCTTGGGATAAATAACCACAGAGAAGGAGTCACTTTTTCCAAATGTAAGGAAGTTCATTTTGCTCCTATTTGTACACGCCTTTCATCCCTTCACACCTTCTTCTCTTGATGCGATGTTTAATGTCCGAGACAAATGTAAATGCTTTCACCGTGGAGGCCGGTGCTGCATGCGGGACCAGCTGAGGCTAGGAGTTAATGATCCAGCCATTAAAGTAGAATAAGTAACCTTCCAAAACGTCTATTTGTAGCTCCTAGATCTAATCCGCCCTACAATCAGCTTACCAACCAAATGGCAAGCAAATTTGATAACAAACTGTGTTGCATCACCTTTGGATAGCCTATTCTACTATTATTCACGGCATTTTAACAAGATGCATATCCTTTCTGTCCCAGATCCTGCTACCAAATTTTTCCTTACTTTGACAGTTTTAGACATGACTAATACTATTTGGTCTGTGTTGTTATATTTAAGGTAGGCACTACAATTTCACGATAGTTTTTTAATTACCTACCCTTTTGATTTCAATGAAACATTTAAAATTACTTGAAGGTTGCTTGTGTAAAATTAATTACGGAAGTCTTCTCTCTGCAATGTCAAGACAAAAACAAGGATAAGCACACTCACTTCAAACTTCCTTATGTTACAGTCATAGCCTTTTTAACGCCTTCTACAACCAAGTATATCCAAAAGTTGGCAAAAGTAAAGAAGTCTCTTAAGTAGTTTTGATTTCACTGGCCTATGAGAGTACTTCTTAATGAGAGAGTAGAGGAATTATTCATTGAAAAGTGTTTGCAAATAAGTAATTTACAAAAACTTACGCCATTACCGCTCGACTTTAGCACCGTAGCTGGCTTTGTCAATGGCATCTAGCTTCTAATTAAGGCACTACCTCAAGGGTGGACTAAATACTGTGATGATAGGTAGGTATCTAGGGTTAAATTCTGTGTACTTAGCGTAGATTTCTCGCTTAACATAACATTCATTTTAACCGCATCGTGTCCTACCTAAGCAATGGCACTATTTTCTCTTCTTTTGATTGACGGTGCCAAAAGCAGCTCCTAAAGCTTTTGGCGGCTAAATCTACTTTAAAATGGGATTAAGTAGCCCACTTATAATCGCCCATGTATTTGATTAGGTGGAAATTCATTTCCAAGGGTAATAGTAAAAGTAAGGCATGCTTAAGTTAAGTTTATCGTGAGCTCTTAGCTTTCAGTGGGTATGTATTCTTACTCTCTATCCATAGCGGCAAGGACACCACTTTGTTGAGCCCTCTTAGGCAATAAATTGCTATTGCTGCATAAGATACCTCCTACAACCACCATTAATCATGTCTGGATGAATTGACGGTCGGATGCAGTTGTTTTATGCAAAATAATCCATTTCCAATTCTAACCAACCTGGAGCCAACAGACTTGTGGATTTATCGCAGAGCTTCATCAAAACCCGTTCACTTTTTTAAGCATAAGTGAATGCTGCAGCTACCATGTTTACAGATTCGCGCGTTTCGTTTAAATGGCAAATTTTCTGTTTTCCAGAATGAAGCTAAGGGTGGAAATATGGTACATAAATTTGCCTCTCCGTTTTTGCTGAATTAATTTGTCCTCCTACTCAGAGCATAAAATATTTTTAAAAAATATGTGTAACAGTTTTGCTATTTAGGTTCTCTTATCAGTACGTGCAAATTTCGTCGGCTGGCTTGAGATCCATCCAGGGAGCTTAGTCAAGAGATGGTGTCTCTTCTTTCCTCTCCCTTTATTTAAGTCCTCGTCGCTGTCTTTCATGCATGGACTGAATGGTTTGAATACAATCTAGCTATGTCTCCGAAGGAAGCAGATCGTATCAGACTTGCGGTAGGCTACAGCCACAATCATTGGTCGTAAGGTTAAAGACGTAAAACAACCCCATAAAACAAGGTCATGAAAGGTGTTCAAAGATGTACGAAGGATCAAGCTTATAATCATTTGTACATTTGATCGACACTTTTGTCTTCTCAAGCACCAAAGTCTTCGGCATTTTACTTCTGCTTAAGAGCATTAGCCGCGGGCCCAGCCAATAGCCTCTTATTCCTTCTGTTTGTCAGCAATACTATTTCTGCCTACAAACCATGGTTTTTATGACTTTGAGCGAGACATAGCAGTACGACAAAACTTAACTTAAATAACAGACATTTTTATCGACACAGAGATAAGAGGCATTGTAATTTTGTGTTAAAATAGGCAACAATAGGCATCGCAAAGTACATTTATTAATTGCGAAGCGTCCGCATCACCCGTGAAGCCCTTGGTCTTGTGGGGATTCAAGACCTTTGAGTTGGTTAAAGTCGCTTGAATTTTGGCTGATGAATCCAAACTGCAAGGGAATTCCGCTCACTGAAAGGGGTTTCCTAAACATTTGAGTAACTAGTCTAATTAGATCTGCAAAATATGGTAACAATGTGACAGAATACCCTCGTCCATTCTGCATGGGTGTCAGAAAAATTGTCTCAAATCTGTCAGGTAATGGGAGCTCTAAGTTCCTAGTATGAAGTGTAAAGTGGCGATTGTAAAATATGTGACAATGTGCATTCAGTTGGCATTCTTAGGCCTTAAATCCGGCATTTTAAGCTGGCTTTTTATAAAATAGTGCTGTGTAAATGCATTCCGTGATATACACATCTCTTCCACTTTTGAACACACCCAAGGGACACATTGTGATTTTCTTTTTCCTTCAGTTTTAAAAATACTACTCCTTGGTACAATTTTAGAAGAAGGAGGAAAAAGGATCCACTACCAACGTATTTGGCAAGGTGAGGACGTGTGTCGCTACAAAAATACGCTCAGAATAGATGGTAGTTTTCGGGGTGTTTGATGTTAAACGAGCTGGAGAAGAGGGGCAAAAAACTATCTATCCACACGTTGCGGGGGACCTAAGTATGTCACTCCAACTCCAAGCTCCAAGATATGATGCATACCAAAACGAGGTTTGTTTTGAACGCGTCAAATTTGTCTATCATCAATGGAAATGGCAGGATTAATGTTTTTCTTAGATTGTATTTGGCTTATCCTAAAATATTTTTAATTTTACGGTTGAGGAGCAAAAGTAATGAATGGATTCTTAGACAACTAGGTGAGTGATAGAGTGAGGGCGGGTGAACTAGGTCTTTGGATCAGTTATCAACCCTAACTGATTTCAGCTCTTATCCGGTGTACGATTCCACCTGCAGTTCATGTCAGCCTGTAGAGATCGTCATAGAACTATGGGCGGACTTCGTGAGGATTACAAGCTGGATGGAACGGTGTAAATGTTAAAATACCACACGTTACACTAAATTCATCAAAGGTCAATCAGTCGGTGTTTAATAGAGACTGATACACCTATGTGTTGTGTTGACGCGCATTTATGCGAAGTAGACAATTATTTCCCAAACGGTCAAATACCTCTTTGGGGGCTAGATGCTGCTTAGGTTGTTTGCCAACAATTTATTGCAAGAGAACTCCTTTTGCAAAAGTATTTATAGAATGCCAATTCCTCCCGCAAAATGAAATCGAAGGATTCCAAGTTATTTGTATTGTCCTGTTTAGTCTTTTGTGTAAAAAAGTAGGCGCAAACTAATTCGAAAATCTTACAGAGGAAGGTAAAGGTTGTAGAGGCATAATGTAACTAGCATTGAGTTATGAATTTTTTCTTAGATTTTTTCCTAATAACGTGCAGAATATTCGGGCGACTACTAACATGTTCGGTAGTCATACCGTAGATCGAACGAACACATATGTAAAATGGAATAGCTGTGTAGTTTAATCAAAGAAGGCAGCAAGCGCCGCAACAACACTTCTTAACAAACAAAACTGTTTATCTTTTCGCACTGGGGTAATTTGGGAAAGATATGTACATCATTTATTATAGTTGCATCGAAAACATCTCCAAGAGCTGAGTAAACTCTTTTAGGTGGACAAATTTAGAGGGAAATCTGCTGCTGAATGTCAGGTTAGCAATACTTCCTCCTAATGGGTCTCGTAAGGAGAACTATAGCTTTATCACAGTTGGCCTAGCAATATATGTCTCCGACGTGGGCACCAATACCTAATCCAAACCATAGAACTTTAATGGTTATAAGATGGAATTGGAGAACACGCGATATGCCAAATCAGACATGCTCCCTTATAGATAGCATTTGGGTGGACGATTGCACTCCATTTACTAACTCGTCATGGTTAAGACAAGGGAATGACCACAAAAAGACCAGTGACGTAGCCCAGTAGGAGAGTGATTTGACACTGGCCGTCGTCCACATTCAAATGGTCAGCTTAATCAATCTTTAAGTTCTATCGTGTAAGAATGCCATCCGATCATGCCTTGCAAAAATGTCCCGTTTAACTATTCCAAAAGAACCTTCTCTAAAGACCCTCTGATTTGCGAATACCGTGCAGAGTTAATCTGCATGATCCATTCATTTCGTAGCCAAGGTCGTGACCAATGATTGCATGTGCGCACTTCTAAAGGGAGATGCGTGCATTTGATGCTCTAAGTTTGTACGGATCATTGGCGGTCTACATCTCCTCAATCGCCTTGGTTGCCGTCGTGGCACTACCTGTGCTCACACTTATGCATAGTTAGGTTCATGTGCGATTTTCCCGAGTGAATTGAGATTAAAAGAAAAATGACTTCATAGCGGTCAGAACAAAGGCATTTTGGGCAGGATGAAGTTGTCACAACTATTTATCTCATATGCACTTTGCTTAGTGCAAAATCATTAGTCCCTTAATGTAACAAAGAGCTGAATATCAGGGAACAATCTCAAACCCCACCTTAACCTTTAAATTAGATTAACTGGGTTATAAAGTTGTCAGAAGAATGGCTTATTTATGCCACGGATAAGCTAATGGGCATGCATAAAATCACAACTAGGCATTGTAACACCTAAACCTTTCTGAAGTAGAAGGGATTCATAATAATGGGGCGGGAGGGCTGAGGGACTAATGTTGTAGCTCTTAAGGCCATGTCGCTCATCGAGAGATTATAAAGCATTTCTGTAATGTTCGAGACTTGCCTGAAAGCTAAAGGCGACTTAATGCTAACTAGGGGAGGCCGTATATTGACAGTGTTTGGCAGAGCTAGGCTAGAATGGCTGTGCTCAATGGCCATGTATCTAAATTACCGGAACGCAGAACTATGCGAATGATCAACAACTTATGTTTCAATAGCGGAAAATTCTAGAAACAGTGTCCATGAGTGTGAGCTTGGATCCTGTTTAGTTTCTAAATGGGCTAGCGAGGAGTTAACGCTTTTAATAGAGATAGATTTAATTGCCAGTGAGTGAGCTAATGAGGAATTTTATAATTTAAGACTGGCCGGCTGATTAGTATAGGTAGAGGAAGATCGAGAGTACCAACACAGCAAAGCAGCTCATAGCCATAAGCAAATGGGTGACTTGGAAGAGCCATTTCGAAAGTTTTACGAAAACTTTTGGTAACTTAGCTATTATAAAAGATCTTTGTTTATCTTCAACTAAATAACACTAGGTACCCTCACTCAGGAGCTTTTAACGTGACGATTTGATGGCATTGCCAAAAAATGGTGCTTAAAAACCCACTTGTTTTGTTAATCCTTCTTTCGCTCTGATCGGATGTGTTCACTCCTGCAGCAGAATGACATTTATCCTTTTTACAGAGGTGTTTACGTTAGTCTCTTCAGTCACTAGTAATTATGCGCACGGATCAATTCTATGGAACTCTGACTAGACCATCTGCTTTACTGACCTTAAGATGTTTGATTGTTTTTTATTCACTTATAATAATATGTTTCAAACACTCAGTTTGTCAAATGTGTCATCTTTTATTTGATCGAATACTTAAGTCCAATTACAGTAAAGAAAGTTGTTATAGATTACCAAACGTTTGGAAGATATAACTAGAAGAACCATTAAAGCTATAATTTCTTGCAGAATTGCCTTCCAACTCGATACCTGAATCACACTAACTGAAAAATGCAGGACCATGAAGTGGGTCGCTGTGAGGGCACATGCATTTAATCCTTAGCCATTCCTGAGCCGTGACAGACCTGCAATACCATCGGTTGTACCGCGATGATACAGTAAGTTTTACACCCTCCAGCCCCTGCAAAAAAGTAATGTATGGTCATTATGCCTGCCTCCTCTGTACTTATTGGATGCATCTGTCGCGTTGCTAATATCGAGACACCGGAATCACGGCTGTTGAATAATGACATTTTGCTCGCCTATTATCTAGCATGCACGATAAGAAATCATCCAATTTTTGATTCTGGCTTCAGTGTTGACTTAGTCCTACATTTTTATCCAGTTTTTGCTTCGATTGCTGTACTTAACCGACTCAATTTCATTCCTTCATTATCGATGCATACTCCTTTAAAAATCTTCCAAGACCATTTGAGAACTTACCTTGTATCCACAACTTTGTTGCATTAGACATCATGAATAAAGATTATTACTATACTGTTAGCAATTTAGTGACGCAAATGTGACATGCCATACCTAAATAGAATTAGTCGCATTTACAACTCAGAGCAAAGGTGAGTAGTTATGTATCTTGCCTTTACAGAAATAACCACAGAGAAATAACCCCTTTCTTCATGCTTAAGCGATCCCTTGCCTTTTGTTTTCCCCCACATAATTTACAATTAACTCCTATTTGCATTCTCCTCCCCTAACAGCTTGCTTAAGCTTTCTTCACGCTTTGCTTCTTTGGTGCATTATTAAATACCCTAGGCATATGCAATAACTCTTGCGCCGAAACTTTTTGACTGATTCTCAAGGAAACTTGCTGTGATTTCAAGGAGGGGCAGACTATACCAAGAGAATGGAGGCAGAAGGAGGGGAAAGGGTCAGTGATGAATAGTGGTGAGGCAGAGGCTTGGGATGAATGGTCTAAGGGGAATTGACAACTTCTCCATTAGCCTCTTTGCAGTTTTCCTAAATCTACCGAACACCAAATTCAACTTTACAACCAGAATATAAGCAAAATTGAGGGCCATTTAAGTATTTTTACACCAGTAGGTGAAAAATTTGGGCATTAACCACCGGCAGTTAACTGAATCCTCTGTTCATCACGGCGCCTTGAAAGAGCTGAATTTCCTTACAGCCGCCAACATAAATGCCATATTTTCTCCTTCTTCTAATAGCGACAAATCTCATCAAGCCTACCGCTGTCTGTGCTGTTAAGTCAGGACTTGGGCTAAAATTTCCTTACAAATTTTTACAGCATGGAATTGTAAGGCGAGTTGATTGAGCTAAAGGAAATAAGGAAATCATGTCTCTAAAGTGGCTATTCAGAGATCTACCCATCCCCTTTAGGGACTTATAAGGTACGGTCATAAAAAAGGAGGTTGACACGTTTTCACCTGCCTTTCAGTGAGCAGGAATGCAAGTTTCTAGCTCCTAAGTTCTAACAGAGTTGAAGGGGTCTTACAAATCAGATTCATTTTGTGTGTGACCCTTGGTTGAATTGAGATGGACTGTTCATCAATTACGCATCTCCATTGATACCCATTTTTACTAACATATCAGAGCAACTTATCACTGAGTGTTTGAGGGGTATATTTTGAACCCACTTTTTTAAATACGGGCCGTAAAGTTTATTAAACTTACAAACTGTTTTTACGTTGATGCTAACGCTCATCCAAAGTCTGGCTCGTGTAAGCAACAAGGACAGAGTGACCTGTTTGCATAATCTGTGGAAGCTCGCCATCGGTTACCCATTCTTTTGACCTTTCACTTTATATCAACCTAAATGAGTGTCACGTCTCTGTAAATCATGATGATGGCAGATATTTTGAAGCAGTGAAAGAGGAATGGTTACTATTGGATGACCATGCGACCCCCAAATGACTTGTACAAGCTGGCCTTGCTGGTCTAGCACTTCTTCTCATTAAATAGCTCTTGAGAGCCTCATTGTTGAGAGAGCTACCAACGCAGACAGATTCACTGATGTCTAAAGAGCTACTTTGTTGCCTACTGCAGCTGGTACGGCAGCGTGTCTCCACAATTTTGAGCAAACGATTTGACACGCTTGTAGAACTTACCGAATATCTGATCGCTTTGCGTTTCTTTAAGATTCTTTATTTCACTTACTTTATTATGTACGGTCGCAAATTGGTGACAAGCGTGAGCAAATCTGGTCCAATGGAACAATACGCATCGAAAAAAAGCAGGGTTTCAGAACTCAAAATGTTATGAAAAGAGCGATCACGCAGCAGATTTATCGAATGGTCTTATTCTAGTTACCTTTTGTCGCTTGTCTTTGCTTTATATTGGCCAATAGAGAAACCCATCGTATGAACATGCGCGAGATATTTCATATCGCAAAGCAACGTTTTAAGGCACGTGATTACAACGACATTTGCACAGTTCTGCAACACTTGTCCAGGTTAAACAAGGTCATTTCAGCTTGTAAAATGTAGGTTTGTGATTATTTTAAAAGTAAGCCCTTCTAACAAATATACGCACTTGTGGAAGGAAATATTCATTGCTTGAAACGTGCCCTCGTCAGCCTGGTGCATGCATCCTCGGACACCTTGATCCACTTTATCACCGTCGTCGGAGCTATAGTGATACTACCTACCCGCATTATACAGCCCATTGGAGCACTGATATAAGGTGAGGATTAAACAAGCTTTGACAACTATTCTGGTGGGAGAAGGCCACAATAATCTGCTCCTTTGCCTACCGCAAATTGAGCAAGGTATGGAATAGCTTAGAAAGCACTAAGAACAACAAGATACCCTTGGGTGAGTCTAACTGATCTTCGCTTTTCCAAGAAAACTACTATAATGCATTAATATCTACTTTTCATTTTTGTTGTCTGACATTTGTTCCGCATCTTACAAGCTGAAAATTTGTCAGTGACAACCTACCTAACCTCCATCGACTTACCCACCGCTTAGAAAGCCAAGGCACTTTTGGAGTTGATTTTTCTCTCATAGTCTACTTTTACCCCTAGTTTTAAACCATACGCCTCAAGTTGCTGTTTATGAATGGAAATGGTTCTCGACATAGCGAACGAAAACGCGCCTAGAAATGAGACCTAATTTTGCTTTATCTACTATACATACAAATGCGGAAGTCGGTGACAGAAGGAAGGGGCAAGGCTTTATAAAATGTCGAAATCATTGGGGAAAATAACGTTTAAAAGATGGTTTTATCGACACCGATGTACTCAAGGGGTCAAACCTTTGGTCTGGCAGAAAGTAGGCTACTGCCAGTTGGGAATTAATTGTTTTTGAATAATGCTATAGTCTATATTTTCTAGTTAATACATGCTTTGTGGATAAATTTTTTCTTTTGTGAATAGTAGTGCAACTTAAATAACTTCCTAGTTGCAATTTGTCTTTCCATTTCGGCCACAAATACCACGCCTCCTTGCTTCCGCTGGGCGGCTTGACCTCTAGATCACGCCAGTAGCCTTTCAGCCCTTCCACAAGTCGACATTGCATACTAAGGCCCTGATTTATCATTCCTTTTCACATCCAGAAAAACACGAGACGTTACATGGGTGGCAGCATTAATAGAACCCTCCCACAAAAGACGACCATTCTGATTCCTCCAACTGAAAGACATACATTGAGGCTGAGAGTATCCGTGATGACCTTTTAACAGAAGGAGTGAGGTTGACGTCTGCCGCTGTCAAGGAACCACTCCTGTGTTTTTCTGAATTGCTACGACAATAGCTATGAATCATTAAAAAGGTTTATTATAGAGCTGCTCACGCCACCTATATCAAGTAAAAACGGAATATGTCTTCCACATAGGTAAATATGGCCAAACGCACTAAAAGAATTGACATAAAGCCTTATCTCAACGAAAATAATTGACTTTGCTTTAAGACTGGTAAAGTTAGTTAAATCAATGAAACCGGTTACAGAGTCAACATTTAAAGGACTGTCATCCAGTCCAAGAAAAGTGCAGAATTTACAAGATTTTACTCATTGCTTTCCGTCTATTTTACATGGACTTATCTAATGCTGAGTAGGAGTGATCTCTTAAAGAGAACATCATTTGTTTAAGAGGGCGGAGGCGGCGGCAGTAGCATGTATCCATCTTTCCCCTCCTCCACCAACCTAGAGTGCAATTCTGCGCAAATTCAAGCATGAGGACTTGTGTGGAAAAGGAATTCATCACCAGCTTTTTTTGGAAGGAGCTTTCTCCCAAAATACTCAGGTCTCTATCTTAATATGTCAACACTTTTACCATAGTTTCTTGGTCCGCCGATAAAAATTCATACCAAGCCATTTCAACTCAGTTCATGTTCTGCCTTCCTGCTTTTAAAGGTGATTTGAAGTAGGCAGCGATAGGCTCGATTCCTTGAGAATGCCCTCCAAAAACCATTTTTCATCATTGGCTACTCAGTCAATACATAGTTCACCACGCCCAAATCGTTATAGGTTGTGCTCAAAAGAGGAGGGAAGGCGATGTATTTGATTGACAATCCCTTTGTCACCAACCACTGCATAACACATGCAGCGCATTTGTTTGCTTCAAAATGTTAAAATTAAAAGCTTCGGACAGTAGTCTGCAAATCGGATAAGCTCACGATCATTCATAAAATGTTTTTAATGATATATACCGCGATACCTTACTCTATGGATGGATGTTGGATGAATGGATTGATGATTTTGCGAAAACGAAGCGGACGATACGAAGTGAAAGAGTGCTCTTTCGCAAAGAACTGACTCTATGAAAAAGTCAGAAGTCACTGTAGATAAAATAACGGATATCTGAAAAATCGTTACACGGAAAAAACTGTCTACATATTCTAAGCTGCTCGAGGTTGCAAAAGGTCATTCAAGCGCCCTGTACCACACATCTTGCTAACTTTCTTGTCACGGGGCCTCCAACTCCCTGATTCATAGTCATGCCTGTATGATAGTTAAAATCTTGCAATACAGCAATTTCACCAAGCCATATCTTGTATATTATGGCGCCTTTTAATTTTCTTGATTTATGCGGTCATAAAACTCCTTAATCTAAGGGATAAGGGGGGAACCATCACGGAAATTAAGCTAGTTTATCATTCTAGTTACAAATTCATCGTTTCGGTTGACAAGAATAAATGTTTACTTTTAGGAAACAAGCACTTTATATCCATTCTATAGACTTTAAAATTCAAGCAAGTTGCTTATGAGACGACTTGAAGCAAGTGAATGTCAAAAGCTTGAGCTGTGAACTCCAAGTAGAGTCGGAATTCGCACCTCTTAGACGCATCGTAGCTACCTAAAGGGCTTAAGCAATGTAAACCCTGCCCTGATTATGTCTCTACTTGTCTTCAGGAAAGCCTAGGGATCCTAGAGTGGTCTAGAGGTGAGATTAAGGTAAAAGTCCTTTGACAAAATGACTGCTCTATGATGATTTCCAATTCTGTCTTACTCATCAAATCATTAAAAAAGGGTTTGGTTAAGTTCTTGAGATTTTGTATTAAAAGTAAACGACTTGCGGTGAACTTTGCAAGAGATTGGCTTTAAATGGGAATGTATTCCGTAAAATCCAAGGATAAACTTTCAAACTTCCATGTGCTATTGTCTGCTTGATGCCAAAAAATGGGTGCTCTCCGGTTTAGAAACAGCATTTAGGGAACAGAGACGAATAGGGATAGTATGCCTTCATTCCGTTCCCTCCAACTGACCCAAATCAGAATGAGCGCGTTTAATTGCCTAAGAAGGGCACTTGCTTCCCATTGGTTTAGCTAAGTCCAACTATTTCTTAAATATAACTTTTTTAGAAAATTTCTCAGATTACATCTAAATTATCAACACTTCAGCTTTGGTTTCATATCTCTCTACTAGAAGATCATACCATGCCATTCCAAGTGCAGTCCATCATCACTATTCACAGCTAACACTGTCCTTTCGGGATGATGTGGTGAGCTCTTTCAAACTGACCGGTAGTAAGCAGTGATAGACACAGCTTCTTAACACTACCCTTCATATACCACTTCCCACTACCAATCAATCAGGCAATAAGCAATTTACCATGTGCATCTCGTTTTACATCATGCTTGAAAGAGGAGACGAGGACAATGTGGCAGATTCTGAAGTTGATTGTCACCCACTACTGCATAGGAAATAAAGTGCGTATTTTGCCTCACAATCCACAATCAGAGGCTACACGGATTTTTAACTGGGTGGAAGGTGGTTTGCAAACCAGATGAACTGAAGTTTATCCACACTGTTAACCTAATAGTGTACTCCGCAATAGTTTAACATAGAAGCGGATGGATGAACGGACAGATGGCTTGATAAATTTATGAGTACAGCGTGAATGTAATGGGAAGGAAGGGCCGCCCTTTTCAAACATTACGAAACCATCAATGCTGACTCGACAGATGTCTGACTCACCCATACACACCAGCAACCATTAGCATTTTATAAGCTTCTAAAAGTTACAAAGTGTCATTTTAGCATCTTTCTCTGGAATCTGTGTTGGTAATATGGTCACGAAGGCCTCTAAATCACGGCTAAGACCCCCAAATCGATGTTATCATCTAGCAAAAGCTCTGACATTTTTACTATCTTTTTACATTGCTGATTTAGAGTGTCATAAAATTCCACCTTCTAATTGGATTAAAGGGAAGAACTAGCACCGAAATCAAAATACATTTTTTCTAGCAATAAAGTTACCACTCCTAAGGTAGTTTTATAATTCAAAAGGGATTGACCGATTTAATCATGGATCTAGGATTAACGTAAGCTGGTGCAAGTAAATGCTTGAAATCTCGAGCCATTGAGCCAAGGGATGCTGCATTTCGCATCCTTTGGACGCATCTCAGCTGCTCAAAATACCTAAATCCTGAATCAGTTCAATTCTTTGTAATGGCTTTTCCTCTTCTGGCCCGTTATATTGTTAGCCCATTCATGCTCGTGGCGATGCGACATTCACTTATGTATATCATAATACCTTACCTGGCCAACTAAGCACGATTTATCTAAGTAGGTGATTGGCACAGGTACTTCATATTAAGAAATTTTTATTAAAAAGTACTTGATAAAAAAGACTCCTGTAGTGGTGCTTAAAGAGTGTCTTTCTCGCACCTTAAGTGGGTTCTGAAAGGCCATTTATTAATTCGCCAAATATGCTTAACTTACTTGAGTATAATAATGTTTGTCCCTAACTCTGTCTTGTTTGAGATTTTCCCCTAATTAAGGAGCACTTTTTTGGGTCTTATGTGAATCTGTGATTCCATAGAGTCGTCAAAAGCAGAGTGGGCTTATGACACACTTCGGTAGTATCAGTGGTAGTTATAACAAATGAATTAGCATGAAGTTATTGCAAATGCTTATCCACCTGTTTTTTGTTTAGTGCAAGTAATAATTTGTTTTGTCGGAATAGAAGATGGGATTCGTAACCTTCATTCTGGATTCATTGGTTTATAATGCAGTCAGGAAAAAGGGGCTGGTGACGCAGTGTTAGCTCTGAAAACCTCCTCAGCTATCGCAACAAGGCTCATTAGGGTAAAAAATGGCAGGCAATGTAAATGAACATCTGCTTACTCATTGGGGCGGTTTCCGAATCATGTTTTGCGATTGATGATGGTGCCAGCAGCCGAGGCTCAAACATGCGTATTGTCATATTTTCGTTAAAACAGCTATCAGAATAAGGGCAAGATCAGTGCTGAATCAAGACGTTCTTTTTCAACTGAGTCATAGTACTCGTTTGACGTTATTTCGTTCGTTCTTACAGACGTGCTGAGTTGACATCTAAATTATTCTGGCGTTTCAAGGCTTCTCTAAGCCGTGGGGAGCCAGCTTGACTTTTTCGAAGTAAGTTTTTGTGAAGTCGTCTTATCACAGCTGATGTTCTTCTTATGTTCCTTCTCAACATTTGGTGCTTGCCTGATCCCGATACCTTGTTGAGGAAGGTTGATTATGGGCATGACCAGAAGGCCATAGGGGAACTGTGCGGTCAAATTTACATCCGGTAAAATGACATCCACGATATACAGAAATGTACTCCGACCTATTTTTGCAGCCATCAACTTTGGGTTGCAGTAAATCTTTAAAATGAATGACTGTTTTGTCTATAGAAAAGTTAATATGCTGCAAATTCATCATCTATTTAGTTAAAAGAATGTAAAATATTTTTTTGCTGTGATTTGACAGCCAAAATCGTAAGGATTGAATTTTCTTTATTTTATTATTTAATTGAAATAAAATATCTTTATCAAAAAATACGTCTTCTATGCATTCTAACATTTCCTTTCAAAATCCAACTCTAAGGATTCATTTTGTGGACCTGAGAATCTAGAATCCCTTTTCAAAGCCTGCTTTGGCAGCTACTGGACTAAACTGCTTCACTTCTTCAAAATGGGGTCCTTAGAAAAGAATTTGGGGCCCAGTCACCGGCACACCTCTCTATTTAAAATATCATTGTGCAAATTAATTCCAAAAACACTCTTTTTAACGAAAAGCTAAACGTTGCTGTGGAATATTCAAATGCAAATTTTTAACAAAAATGACTGATTGACGGGTTTACCGTATGCAATCTGCAGTGCATTGAAGAAGTCACACAGATGACTCCGTTTCCTTCACACACATACTTGTGACTGCCTAAAAGGGAATTACTTGAAGACAGCAAGCAAAGGCAAGGTGAAAACCCAATACCATACTTAGCTTTACTCTGATAAATTAAAAAGCTTTGCAAAGCTATCAGTTGCGAACCATCTGCGCCATTTTTGAACTTGATCCGAATGGATTGGGTTCTATAAAACACTCCTGCATCTGCGGATCGTCTTACTGTTGAAGCCTCTCACATATGGGATCGGGGTTACCTTTGTGCGTAGCTTTACTAGACTTACCTGAATTCACGGCAAAAAGCCTCTTCAAAAAAAGTAACTGTGTTGCTCAAATTATCGTTGATTAATTGATAAATCAGATGCTTTATGATCTGTGATTAATATTAGTTCAAATAGCACTCTTGTGGCATATCTGCAGTTAACTCTGTGTAAAATTCAGCTTTTCTGCATGGTGTTCTAAAATGGGCCCTGTTTTGTGCATTTTGCTTGCCATTTTTATCCCCTCTAGGATGATAAAAATTTTACACAAAAGTGCAAATGGTGAAGATTCTTACAAGAAAGGCGTGCTTTTCTATCTTCATTGTAATTTTTAAAACTACGGATTCCAGACCTTCATTTGTTGACTGACGTGGTTATTGATTCATGATGGGTCATAAAGTCAAATGCAACTCAACCAGCATAGAAGCTCCTTTGGTGTAAAAACCACCGACTATGTAACATTTTATAATTTTACAGTATTACATTGTTATTACCTGAGCACTCAAAGCTTTAGCAGTGTACTTCGTCTCGCAGTCACGGAGTTAGGGGACCTGCTTGCAGCTCCACAGCCCATTAGCGTGGCGGCAATGCATTTTTTGCTCCACTACAATGGCTTTTTGACTCTACGAGAGACACAAGCTGCCACAATAGTGCTTTGACAAAGTAACTTTTGGATTTTACCTTTGAGCAAAACGCACAGCTAATTTTAGTGCTCCTTTTATTTCAAAATAGGCAACATCAAACATCACATAGTATAGCAAAGAGTTCGCATTAACCAAACACAAAGGAGTAGTTTCTCAAATAAATTTGTACGCGTAGAATTGTCATCCACCCTTCTTCTCAGCATGTAAACTCAACGGTGTGCATAAATTTTATTACCGGAGTCTTTGTCCAGGAAGGAACTACTTGGGTGACGAATGCAGAGCACCCTCAGCCCATGACAACACGTCACGACTACAAAGAAATACCGACCACTGATAGGGGGTTCCATCACACACTTGGAAGTGAGAAATGTATTTACATCTGCGCGGCCTAATTTGCCTTACAAATGGTGGTGACCATGTCCACAAGTGAGTTTGCTCACTTTGCAAGCAATCGCATGTATAAACGTCTCAATGCAGCATTCATTTGCCACTCTTAGGTATCAAAAACAGCACCAAACTCCTAACCACAGCCAAGGAGCACACAATCTTGGTTTTTCTTTTCTCTAAAGCCGCAAGGAGCCCTTTTTACATTAATTTAGTGCAAGGAAGGGAGAGCAGCCTCTTCAAGGGAATAAGCGTTCGCCACTTACGTGTCCTTTTATGCAGGGAAGTCTACCTCTCACAAAATATGCTCAGAATAGACATAATAGCTTGAGCACAGATTAGCCAATTGGTTGGATAAACCACTAAAAGGAAGGTAAAACAACACGCCTGCAGTGGGTGGGTGAATTTGCGTGGATGCATAATAGGGACTAAATGAATCTCCCCAACGCGGGGTTTGAAGGCGTGATGTGCAGCAAAGCAAGATTGATATCAAATTAGTCAAGATTTTCAATTAGCATGAGCTTACATAGAGCTGCAGCACTAAGGAAAAGAGTGCGTTCCTTTTGCAGTAATTTTTTACTGGGTTTAGTGTAATGTATGGTTGGATACATTGATCAAGTGTAAGTGAAATGGGTGAGACTGGGCATCAAGGAACGTGTGCATGCACCAACCGCTTGCCAAATTAGGCCAATTTTTAGAGTGCATGTCAATCTTTAAATAATGTCCAGCCTTTGACCGATGAATGGTCGCATCTACAGCCCACGACATTCCATAGATGTCGACTTAGAACTCTGACGAGTAATAGATGGCGGGTGCTAAATGGATCCTTCATCATCGTCGATCTTTTAGGCAGTCTGTTTTGATTTGATGTGGTTTTGTGCTACTCTTCAACGCTTGTACGGTACGATTAAAATATCTACAGTGATTTTTTCCATCATTAGGAGAATCAAGCAGAGAGTCAGAAGTCAAAGACGAATCCCTCAGTGGAAACACAGAAAGGCAAAAAGTCTGGAAGTTCTGAATAACCACAATCACTTGTAGTTCTTATAATTTACCTATCAATCACATCAAAGGGTCAAGTTAAATCTTCCGGCAAATATCATTATTTTTCGCCAAATGATGCTTGTGATGGCCATTTTTACATCATATTGATATCAAAAATACGTAGGCTGTACTGAACGCAGAACACAATTCTGTGCCTACAGACTGCGGGTCAACAAGGTCCGTGCTAAAGAACTTATAAGGGGAGGATGCTCGTATCTTAGAAAAGGTTCAGGAATGTGGGCATAAAATGTGTGTCAGTAACTCAGGTTTAGAGCCGCTAAAGAACTTCAGAGCGGTAACTCGCCTATATGTGTCTTGTAGGATATGTCATTCTGGAGGGGACGCAAGGCCTCCTTACATCAAGGCATGATGCATGGCATGTGCACCTATGTGTGAATCTAACGTGACGATAGCCCCTTCCTTTCTATCGTCTGTTGAACAAGGCCTCAATGTCTAAACGGAGATCAACTTACGAGCCTAGTCTGCCATGATCAATTAAAAAATTGAGAAATCACTTGACTAGTCCTAACAAATAAGAGTGAATGGAGTACGAAATTTGTAGGTTATTGTAATAATGTTTGTGTTTATATACGCTTTGTAGGTGAGATGCGGGAACACAATATACACGTGGTCGAAAGCGAGTTAGCGTGCTCTCCCCCAGCGCCGGATACCGCGATCCCGTAGTCTGGACTTCCCCGCCTAGAGTTTCTCCTTAAATAAATCATGCCCAGAAAAGCCCGATCTTCTTCCAATAAGGTAGAAAGGGATGAGGAGGAGGAAAAGAAGAACCCTGTTACAGTTATAATCAAATAACATGACACAGCGAGGAATGTGGTGTTTTACCAGGCGTTACGCATTGCGAGCAGACAGTTGATTGTACCTCTCCTATTTTTTGACATAAAATAAACTAAAACAACACCAGATTTTTCAAAATACCTACTTGTGTACTTTAACTTAAAAAATACTGCCTTCGACTTGTTTTTAGTGGCCGCGTTTAAAAAATAATTGTGGTGCCTCAAGCGTGCATAAAAAGGAGCGCTGATATCACGCAAATTTTCCGGTCATGAGCACTAGTTTTTCTCTTCTTTCTTCTCAAAAATGTTTTTTCTAAAAGTCAGAAAAGGCGGATTAAGGTGCTTTGAAGGTTTACTCATTTTCTTAGCTCGTGGCCGTGTCAATATTTATTATACTGTTTGGCCAAGTATCGCTTGGTGCAACAGTTTCGAAGTATTCTGATTGTAAAATGGGTAGCTCTTGTTTGGACTCGAGCAAATTATCTCACCACTTTTTCTTATCAGCCATCAAAGCGTTTTTTCTCCGTGTCAAAAGCATGCAGCAATTCTTGTACAACTATCTTTTGAAACACTTCTGGTTGTCTGTGGTGGCGTAATGGGTGTGAAGCATAACAAAGCGTCCAACTGACTTTGGCGAAGATCATGAAATGTTAAAGTGACTCTCGTTAGACAGGCATTTTAGCTGATAGACAATCCCATGAAAACCAATTCTGGAATGAAGAGCTAAATACAAAGGTAGTTGAGTTGCGAAGATTTATGGCAGTCTTTTCTCCCCAAGATGTCGTCTGTATTGCAAAGGCACAGAAAAATTGAAAGGTTAGAAGCACGAGTTGGAGGGCACATCGCAGAGCAGAATTAGGCCCTCTGAGTTTTTGAGCCCGCGAGTACTACAACACGAAGTGATCCTAACAAGTGCTTAAGTCAACAGGTGCAAAGAAGTCGGCCTTAGAAAACAATGCCGTGTTTTGTCTAGCAATGCGTCTATAACAGGTCTATCATTAATATACGATTGCGGCAAAGCAATTATATCCAAAACTACCCTGCTTCGAATTTAGGAAATGGCCTCGATACCACCAGACACAGCCAGTGCGCATGCTAACTGTGTTTACTTATTCAAGGAGTTATCAAAACTTTGCATTACTACAAAGTCTAGTTTTCTGCCGAAAAGTAGCGTAAAACTGCACCGATATCATGCTCGCATATAAGGATAGGTAATTTTAGGTAAGCAGGAAAATTGCCTAATCAAATGATGCCTCACCACGGGGATTGTAGTGTCCGAAGTGGAAGAGCAGCCAGAGAGCGTACTCAAGAAGCCGCTCTAAAGAAGAAGATTCTTAACAGATCAATTTATTAATTAACTACTTAACATGAGAAGGTAAATAGTGGTAAAAATTGGTTGTTATTTTATGTACAATTGATGCTTACGTCTGCTTAACAAATCTGCCAACAGATAATTATATGCTTCTTATTGGGCATGCTTACCTTGCTTGCATGGACGATGATGAATGTGCGGTTGAGAACGCAGATTTATTGCATACAGTAGGGATAGAAACATTCAAACCAAAGGAGTGGACTTAACGAAGATAGATTGATGATAATATGCTGCACCTCTTGTTTACAATTGAAAAGTATGTTCGTAGCGTGGTGATTAGTAAAGATTATAGGATTCAGGTAAGTGAAGTTAGGTGACGAGTCCATGTTGCGTAGATAATCAGGGAGTTCAAGTAAGCAATGGCGAATGGGATAGACCGAGATGTATGCTTAATGCTGTTGAATGATTTCATTTGAGTAGATGGATCACAAAAAGGCGGAAGCGAATAAATCTAAACGAAAGGCTGAAATTACCCCAAAATAAATGGCTTCCCTGTGGATGCAAACTTAATATGTGTAGATTTATTAGTTTTGAGTGATTTAATAGAAGACAAAGGAAATCCACGTTCGAAGTAGGTAGTGGCTAGTGTATGGTTCAGGATGGAAGAACAAATAGTTTTTCGTGAACAGGTATAGATGCATGTGTAGATTGGGCAGATGTGCAAAGTGGACAGACAGATAAATGATTTCGAGAGCATTCAAACTGAGAGACGCCTAATTAACTTGCTAAATGCCGATAATACTTGAAAGAATTTGTTAAATTAATTTGCTGGGGTACTATCCTATGATAAGTAGGTATCGGTGAGGGGCTGATAACTATGAGCGTTATTTAAAAAGCAAATCATCGTCTTATAGGATGGCTTTGATCATGCTGCCAGGGCTTCAATCTCCTCCAAACATATGCAAACCTGTTGCTGCATCCTAAATCATAGCTTCTGCAAAGAGGTTTTAAGTCGTCATCCACTTGTGGTAGTAGGCAGCGACGGGGGTATGATAGAGAGCAAGTACCCCTTAGTAAGACTAGGCGTCAGGTGTGGTGTGGATCCCAGTTTAAGGTCGTAAAGTCCCCCTTTGCAATGATCTCTTCAGCCTGAGTTGACTCCAAGACGTGACTGATGGCAAAGAGGCTCCCGACGGAAATACATGTGGCTTTAATGCTGCCTTCCAATTGGCCTCCTATTTAATAACTTTGTCTTGCAAACCCAGTAACAACCACATATCATGATTAACCCACAGCACTTGTCAATCGCCATAGACACTCAATCGCAGTTTAAACATAAACTTTTTTCCGAAAAAGAAGCATGATCTCAAAAGCTTCGATGACAATCCTCAATAGATGAGTGATTTTGTACTCATTTTAATTCATATTAAATTGCTCAGACACATCAGCTAGCACCTTCACCATATAAGCCAGCCGGCCGGTCATATCTCAAGCCTTAAGGTTCTAGAATAATATTCTCCTTTTGACGTTCTTGAATAAAATTTTTATGGAGTAGTATTTCGAGTTTTGTGACTTTCCCTTGACTACCTCATTATTTGTGCTTCCTCTAAATTTCTTTTGACCAGTGGAAACCACGATGAGATTTTACACAATCTATTCACTTGAAGTCAAGCTCTTGACAAGTGACCACTTGAGTGGGCGTGGGGAGGAATATACGTGAATTTGGTACTCCAAATTAGTATGAGTGGCAACGGTCAGAATCCTTTTGATTCCTCCAGTTGCCATTGTGGTAGCGTCTATGCATGGTAAAGTTGACATGCGATTCAACAAAATGATTTGGATTAAAAGACTATGTACTCCTAGAGGAAGCCGCAATGGAGGAAATGGTGTGAGAATCCACCTATTAAAAGCATTTGTCTTTTGTATGCATTGCGTAGTGCAGAAAATATTTTTGTCAGTCTGATGAAGGGATGGGTAGCAAATTGGAATACCCCTACCGACTTTTTATCATCCATTCTAAATTTACTATGCTGTGAAGAAGTCGGCGTAGTGAGCGAGTTATGGGAGGAAGGCGCTAAAAGTCTTTTGCAAAAAATGGGGAATTTTAGAGCCTTGTGTCCTTTCTGAAGTCGGAAGTCATGATAATGGGACAGGAAAGCTCAAAGTTATCAGTACATCATATAAGTCACGACGCTTAGCTAGTGTAAAATAACTTATGCCTCATTTTGTACTATTTTTTTTGTTTTTTCTCTGCATTTGCTGTAAAGCTTACATATGCATGTGTCAGGAACAGCCTGTGCAGCGGTAAGGGTTGGAGCACTTTGATCTGTGTTAGCTAGAAAACCTTTTTAGTTATGCTTGGTTCCAACAGGCATTATCAATTCTGAGGCAGTGAGACTCCTATACATTAGTAAAGTCCAAGCAAAAGAAGTCTCACGTCATGCAAGGAATCCATTTTGCATCAATGTTTAAAGCCTATTTGTGATATTTCGGTTTATTAATGGGCAAAGTGACTTTTGGCAGGAGGTGATGATATCAAATCTCGAATGTACTTTAAGTGGAAATGAGAGCGGAAGTTTTTCGCAATGACTAAATTATCTCTTTTTAATCAGCTTCACTTGATCACTGGATTTCATTCACTATTTCAGTGGTTTGTTATCTCCTCTAGTTCCGAATAAAAATGGCACACACATTTAAGGACGTTTACTCATCCTGCCTTGAGGGTTGAGACCTGTTTAAGTGCAGTACATCTAAAAGCAACGATTGTTTTTATCATTTGAAGTGCACAATCTTTTTGGGATAGCTAATATTGCCAAGTATGTTTTAATAAATGAACAGAAACATTTGTACTCTGTTCAACTCCACAAAGGGATGATTCCATCCAACAATCAGACGTTTATAAAGGTGGCTACTGGAGTGCTGAACTGAGAACTGCCATAGTAGCAATTTGCATAAGTTGACTAATCACAGTTCTATCCACACGACGACACCGCTTTTGACCTTCTTGAGTGACCATGATATGAGCCACTCATGACGCATGCTTCAATTAACAGCGTTGGAACTGACCCAGCTCCACTGCTCGGGTACTCTCTTTCTTATGCATTAATCTGAAGGGCCAGTTTAACTTTTACGTCTAATTTTTCGCTACTTTTGGGGATGGACAGTAAAATTTTGAGGTAATTAAGTAAATTTTCACTTGTTTTATATGCGCTTAAGCTATCTCTCAGCTCCCCATAAATGCGTGCTCATTTTTCCTCTTCATTTATGGTGGTACTGACACATTATTTGGGTTGAGTACCCTTCGACAATAAATAACTTTTGTTGAACGTGATACCTAAAACTACAGCAAACTATGCCAGAGCAAGTGGTCCCAAAGCACTTTAAAGTCATCCAACTTTTAGAGCCAAGATGGAGAAGCACATAGCCTAGGTCTACCCCCTTAAAGACCATGAAAATACCTAAAAAGATCTGCTTTGTTTGAGCTCCGTCAGCAGTAGGTGCCTACGCTTCATGAAAAGACTGACGGGATTCAAAAAAATATTACTTGGTGTGATTTCTCCTCCTATCATCCTCCAGCTAGCACAGAAGCTTAGCATGGAGATGGACTTCTTTCTCTCTCCCATCTCTCCTCTTTTTAGCTGCAATAGTCGTTTATGCGTGGAGCAAAATATTTGAAAATGACGTGAACTTCATTGAAAAAGAGGAAAAGATGCTCTCAGGGAAGGCTCCAATAGAGGCATTAGGAAGAAGATCTGCTTGTCAAATGTGCCTTTTTTCTGTATGCTTTAAATGGGCTAAAACTAGTCGCTGTTAGTCATATAAAAGGGTGACTATCAGAGTGAATAATTCCCATCATATTCACATTCGCCATTCTGAATTTAGCCAGTTAAAGAGTTGTAAGAGATGTGAGGCAGTTCGAAGAGGAAGGCGTTGAAGCACTTCGAGTCCCTTCCGAAGATGAAACTCATCACAATGGGACAGGAGGACCACTGGAATGTCCTTGATACTGTGCATAAGCAAAAGAATGATTTAAACAGAAGCTCAAGTTGTTGCAACACCGTAACTTTTTGTTCTAACTTAGCAGAAATCTTCTGTATTAAGCATAGCTCTTTGCTAATTTTCCAGAACTTTTGTTTACATACTAATAAGCATAAATCTCTCATATTTTGCGAATGAATTTGAAAAAAAAAGGTAGAAGATGCAGTGACAAATGTTTACGCCTTAATCTCCCGGTGCTAGGGTGCAATGCAAAAAAACACCATTTGGCAAGCTTGATTAACATCATTAAAAGCAAGCACAGAAAATGCGGTACCATCAATAGCTAGGTTGAGAGACAAAAGTCAGGATGACGCTTGTATAAGGAAATGAGCGGTAGATTTGAATGTTGATGAATTTGCTATATTGCCTCATTATTGTGGTAAAATGTGCATTTATGTAACTCTCATTACTTTTCTGGAATTGTAAGGCGAAAATAATGCAAGGGAAGGCTGTGATTCGATGTGTACAGAGGGGTTCAGGCCACTGATCTAGACCGTGGGCCATGCCTTTGAACTCAGGATACAGTAAGGAAGGGCTTGGTGTATGATCAGCAAGCTGCATTCCAGTAACAAGCAACTGTTAATATTTTCTCATGATTCAAAGAAGGCGGATGCATCATTAGCTAGTGTATGTGTGTGAGCTTCGATTATGTCGAGCCCCCAACCGAGGCTATTATTAGAGACGGTCTAACTTTCTGATGAGTTTGATTAAGCGCTTAAAGGTCGGCTAGTAGAAGTAGAAGAAAAAAAGTAGTACCGTTTCAGTAAAATTGTGCATATCAGTAAACATTTGGGTCATTTGGAAGAGATATTCCGAAATCTTCCAGCCAGACATTTATAAACCAATAGTAAGAAACATCAGATTTCATCTTTATTTAGATAATGACCCATATCCTCCTCTACAAGCCTTAAAGGCACCGACCAATCGTCTTTCAGGACAATTTTGTGCAGATTCCACTCATTTTCTTTTCCGATTCCTTTGCACTTTTCGAGGGTGTTATTCTTGTTAAAAGACGATGTTTATCCTTTTAACTGAGAGTTTGCGTAAGTCTCTTCCTCTAACTGTGTATACGCATTTCTGAAAGTCGCATGCAGCTATGGCCCCACTATCTGTTTTGCTGACCTATTTCTTCTTCTTGGTAGAATGGCATTTGCTTAGACCGTTTCAGGCCTCTTCCATTGCTTAAGCTTTCCTTGCTTTTCAATCGCGCATTAAGTCGAATGCTTGGATCACCTCAAAAAAAGACATTTAATGTGGAACGTATCACAAGAAAGACCATCAAATCCACACAGTGCAAAAGTGCTTCCAATTTCAGCGTCCGCAGCACACCAGCTGACAACTGCAGGAAGTTCTCTTGTAAATTATGCAGAATCCCTACTAGCCATTTTGCTTATAAGGACTGTTAAGAAGCATTGCAATGTATGAATGCATATCCTCTCCGAGTTCCCAGTAGGCACATGAGACTTTGCCGAATAGTCGAGTGATAGTGAACTGGATGCAAAATGTGTTGGGCCCGTGTAAATGTACTCGCTGTTAAGCCCCAGCCAATAAGTTCACCGCGACGACACAACGAAGTCGATATCCTCTAGTCTTCTGGAGAAGGCAACGCATGAACCCAAATCCTATCGCACCTGTGGCTGTTAAAAGCATCGGCTTCATTGCGTAAGCCATGACACAGTAATCACGACCGTTGCCATGGTATTCCACCCACGTAACTTCTGGCAGCCCATTGGTATAGTTATAATGAGACTGCATTCTAGTTCAAATATCATTAGACTTCTTGGGAAGGACAGGTAAGCTAAAAACAATGACTGTTCGGTATCTGCTGCTGATTTTACCTCACTTTTGTTTGTCAAATTTTGCTTTTATGGATGTCCGAAACCGTCTTAATTTCCATTCGTTTACCATCAGTGCTGAGTCCTTTGCGAATTCCATATAGCCACTTGAGGGCTGAACTTGTATCTACAACTTGGTTACATTCGACACCATGAAAAAGATTTATTACCATCCAGGCAGCAGTCCAAATAGAATTGATCGTTTGCACAACCAAGTTATACCTAGAGCAAAGATGAGCTGTAATTTTGCGTCTTGCCTTCACAGAAATGACCAAAGGGAATAGGTAGCTCTGTGTGAGCTCCTTCACACCCTCTCCTTGTGGTGTATTGTGTAATCCCCAAGGCAAATGCAACTATTTTTGCGCGGAAAATTCTTGGGTAATTAATAAGCAAATTTGCGGTCCATGCAAAGTAAGATAAATGGACTAGGAGAGTGGGCGTGAAGAGGAAAGAAAAAGCTAATGTTGGTTGGAAGTGGGGCAAGAGGACTTGAGACGCATAAGTGAATTTTTAAGGAAAGGAACAATTCCCTCATTCGTCCATTTGTAGTATCCACGCCCAACTTTCACATATTAAGTACCGTTAAAATGCTCGCCCACCTATGTGTTGCGGCATTTCGAAGGGTAGGAAGTCGCTTTCCGCCACAGAACTTTATGTTAAATTGTGACTAATTTTCCAACGGAGGTTGGCATTACCGAACCCACCTTTGTCTGTATTGTAAAGTTAGAAGAGGGGCAGAAATTGCGCGACATCTTTTTTACTATCAGTACTTTCGCTTTCCACAAACTGTTCAAAGGGATGCGGAGTAAGCAAGTCTTGTAGACGCATTGTGCTCCTCTAAGGCCTTCTTAAGGTATTGTCATGCAGTCGACACTTTCTCTACCGACTTATGTTGACCATGCTTTGTCGGTAAAAGGACGAAGGGAATGTTTTTAACAAACCCTTTGCCAATGTATTTGTACTGGAAAAAAGGCTGAGAAATTACTAATTGCCTTTTGATGGGAAGATTACCTCTGTTATGGATGCCTAACTTTAGATCATGCCAACACCTCGAGTTTGATGGGTTGGCATTACCTGTGCGAGCTCTCTATCCATAACGTACCGTTTTGCCCTTTCAGGTTAAGGCACTTAATCCAAATAGATATTTTAAGCAATGATAGATAACAGCAAATTTGGCTATCAGATGAGGGCTACACCTCAAATCTAATCAAGAAATCCTGTGTATGCGCTTTACCCCTATCTACTAGTCACTCCATTATAGGACCCCTTTTGGGTGGATGGTATTTGAGAATCACATCCAGTGTAGGAAGTCGTTGGGAGGACCATCAGCACGGACAGTATCACTTTATTGGCCTCTGCTATAAGTAGGACTAGGTGAGGCCAAATTTTGCCTCAGGCTAGGACTTAAGGAGAAAAATTGGCTGTCTTAAAGACTCCTTAAATTAAAAATCACTCGTCATTTATTTCCAAAAATACATTTTGCATCAATAATCCCCTCATGAGTGATCGCGCTTGGGTGACAGGCGTAAGCAAACCTAATCCAATAGAACAATATGTCCAAATATCGACAGGATGTACACAACTAGAGTATAGTATCTGCGTATGTCGCCTACTATTTAAGGTGTTGATTTCTAAAACGGCTATGTCTTTGCATCTTATCAATGATTGAGAGCACATGAGGATCATGTCTCCTTGTGATGTAGGTCAGCAGGAGATTTGACGTGAGGCCTTGTCGGGAAAAATTCCAAAATGGCTAAAATGTTGCTGTTAAATACAAAGCCTTTAAGCACTCAAAAGAATGTCTTGCGGGTCCCAGCGTTCCAGAATTTATCATTTAATCGAGATTTGCAGAGTTCTACAGCGTTTATTTAGGTCAAGCCAGGAATTCGGACTCGTAATAGGTAGGTCCACATTTCAGAGAATGTGTATTACATGTAACCTTTTTGAAAATAGCCCCCTTCAATGCAATTATAATGTGTTTAACTGTCTGGTTAGTGCTTAAAGCACATTTTGTCAATCTGTTTGAAGCATTTCATGACCCTCTTCTCCACTTTGTCCCCATTGTCGAAGCTGTGGTTGAAATGCATGCTTCTACTACTCTGAGGATCACTTTAATTCCACAATCCTAAATTTCGTCTGATCTAAAGATTTTATTTGGAAAATCAAGGTCTTTTATGGCATTTTTGCAAATCATGACATTGACAATCATCGGCTAGCTGTCTGGTTCCTCAGAAACTTTTAATTTATGTAGGTCTAAACTCTGATCGTTCTGCAGTCAGCCTATTTAGGTGCAGATATGAGTGGAGAATACGAAAAGCTCCATTTTATGATGTGCAAAACATGTAGGAGGAACTTGTTTTTGTCGCTGTTAACGGCTTCTCTGAAGAACGGAAGTTATCATAATCTACGCTTCCGTGGCAATGCAAATGGCCTGATAATTTTAAATCGAACTAATCGGTCCATTTTATACTAAAAGGATAACTTACTGCATAAATTTATACTTTCCGTAGTTGCTATTTGACATTCGGTCCCATCTTTCAAGCACAAGAATTATCAGTTAAAGTTAATGTCTTTTTCGCAGTCTATTGTTTCCAAGCTTCAAATTTTGATGCAAAGAATGTGGAGTGTACCTCCATGTAGCATTGGTCTTTGAGAAAATGTGGCCTGAGGTCATATCGTGTAGCATTTCAAAATGTGCGAGGAACCGAAGTTGTATACAAAACTTTTATGTGATTAAGAATGAGATTTTTATGAACCCAAGCGTCCCACAGCACATCATTGAATCAAGATCTGCATAGCTCCCTAACATTCATTCATGCCAAGCCGAGACTTCAGATCCGTAATAAGTAGGTCATTGCTTCAAGGAATGTAAGTTGCGTGCCTTGTTGAAGCGTTCATTTAGTACTCGAAGTACACACTTGTCAGTCCGGCTGAAGCATCCTAGGGTATATTGATCTACTGTGGCACTATTGTTGGAGTTGCGCTAAAACCGCCAACTCTCACTGATTTGAGGCTTATTTTGATTAAACAAAATCTACTTTGTCTGATTTACATATTTGCTTCATAAGACCAAGGCATTTCTAAAATTTCTGCAAAGTATTTAACTTTTGAGAATTAGTTATGTTTAAGGTCTCACAGAAGTTTTACCCCCATAAGTCTAACCCTTTAATCATTCAGTAGTCAATTGGTTTGGGGCGTAAAAAATAATTGGGCGGAAACCGTTTCTTGGACCTTCGGCAAAGTCTACAACTCTGTGTACTGTGGGATAGGCAGCGCCCAGACAAGCCTAGTAAGTATTAAAAACTCCTAGATAGTCTTGACTTGGTCTGCGTAGTCTAGTCCTTACTAAAAGAGTTACTCATTGACTAAGGCTCCACCTTTTATGGTTTCTGTTTGAATTTCTTCCCCATTCATTGCTCGTAAAGTTTGCTAGCGTGACCCATCGCCTGGCATCCATCAAAATATTCTTGACCCAAAATGGCAAATAATACAATGAGGTAACGTTTATAATTACCTCCATTTGAATTTGCGCACTTAGGACTGTTATCTATGCACGGAAGTACTTTATTTTAAGTTAGGAGTAAAAACGTGCTCGTAGATAAAATCACATTTTCATATCCAGTACACTTGCAAAGTCAGAAGTCGATGACAAATTGGGAGCGCAGGGCTTTGTAAGCTGCCCAAAACATAATGCGAAAATAAACAATGTCGTTTTAGTGCACAGTTTTGTCCTCCAAGCGTCCGACCCCTTGGTGTGACAAAGGAAGAATTAATGATATTTGCTAATTGGTCGTGTCTAAAAGCGGCCGCAAAACGAGTTAACAAGGAAATTCATATCCCACTGGGAAACAAAAGGCAATGTTGCAAAATATCTAACTTAATTTGTATGCAGTAACTTACATGGCCGCATGGCCATAATTTTGTAATCTACTCAGACTGGGACTGCAAAATACTGCAATTGGTTTTCAACTCTTTGTTCTAGTTACGCATGCAACTAAAGCCCCACCTTTATACTTCCATAAGGCGCCATGGTCTCTAGGCTATGTCTGTAGCCCCCAGCCCTTCCGTATTTCAAAAATACATTATTTGTTTTAACAATATGATCCTTTTGACAAAGTTATGCCCAAAGGTCAATTGAAGTGAAGAGCATATGCTACGATTAAGAGAATTTCTGATGGACCTTAATGGAAGGGTTACGACTGGCGTCTGCCTTCGGCAACCACTCCAGTCCCGTATTCTGCAAGGATGTCATTAACGGATGAAGCAACGCTTGCTATAAAATAAACTAGAAGAGTTAATTACAGAGCTGTCTACGACTTCTATGTTAAATAAACACGTGATATCTTCTCTACATTCCTAATAGCTAAATAGAATCTAGACAGACATGACTGGGCGGCAGTGAAGTAACAGACTTGGAAACACTTCCACAAGAAAGTGTTTTACAAAATTGTAGGCCAGTGTTTTTTCGATTAGTGATAGAAATGGGATGGCCGTCTCATTCCCCAATGGAATGCAACCTCAGATTCGGTGGGATTTCCAAGAGGAATCGGTAATGTGCAATCAAATGCCTCAGTTCAACTCAAATTTAATTAGTAACGCAGCAGTTTTGTGGATATTTTAGGACACAGTCCAAGTTTTGATTGCCAACTCGTAAGGTTTTAATAAGAGTGACCCAGAAAATGGCATTTGAAAGTGAAAAGGGGTACTGCGTCTTATTTCTATTGTCCACTTTCTTTGCTTTTGTTTCGCAGACACTTAACATTCTGTCTTTGTGCATCACTGAATGGCAAGACCTCTGAACCTTCCCAGTAGCTTCTTGGTCTTCTGCATCTAGCTCCCCATTGTCTGTCCTAGCATTGTGCCTTCTTTTGTCTTCAAGGAAGCCTCAGAACGCTACAGGAATTTGAAAGGTAAATGCTAGAATGCGCGACAGAAATTGAAGTTTTTTGCAAAATGATTGCGTCTTGACGACGTCTCATTCAATCCATGCCAGTTATGCCTCTTGTAAAGCAGTCTAGGTAGGTCTTGGTGACTGTTTCAGAAGATAAGTAAATGGGGGAAATCTTTTAAAAACTGTACCAATTATTAATGTCGACAAAGTCGTTAACTTTTAAAGGATATCTAGTTAGTAAAATCTGAGGTCTAACTTCTTGGCTCTTACTTTTCTCTGCTTGCAAGTGTCGAATGACGAAAAGAGTGATCACCGCCTTAGGAAGCAGAAATTGGGAAATAAAAAGTAAGTGGGGCAATATGTTCTCACTTTCCTCTAATCAGCCTAAGGCGCAATTCTACACGCGATTAAGTGTGAGAAATTGCGTGGGAAGGGAACTCGCCTCTCATTAGTTTTATTGAATCTAATTGTTGCTCAAAAAGAACTCTGTTCAAAAAAACACATCAGCAATACATAAATTTATTAACCTTTCAGCCATAGTTTTTGATTCTCTGCAAGAAATTTATGCCAAGCCCACTCAGAACACGTGTTTGTTTAGATCAAGATGACAGATGTATACACCTGGTGGAAGGTAGTTTACAAACCGGACAAGGTCAAAATGGTCCTCAAAGTTAACCCGGTACTGTGTACCGCGATGGTCCAGTACAAGAATGGATGGATATAGAATGAATAGATTGACAGATTTGTAACCGCATGGTGGATGTGTACGAGATAAAGGAATGCCCGCCTATAGAGGACTGATTCTTTCAAATTGTACAAAGGCAGAGATAATGACTTGGCATGTACCTCTCACAGGTATGCACACAACCAATCACTTGCATTTTTCAAGTTTCTATAAAATTTAAAAAGTTATTCTAGTGTTCCATACTAGAACTTGTAGTAGATTTCTGGCCATTGGAGGTCTGAAAATCACCGGGTGGTGGCTACGAATGTAAGGCTGTCAAAACTCGCCAAGCAAAGTTTCCATCTAGCGATATTTTTAACACTTGATTTGCATAGTTATAAAACTTCCTCGTTTAAGAGACATATAGAGTAGAACCAACACCAAATTTAAAGTACTTTAACCCTCTAGTGATATAGTTATCACTTTACCCGTTGTCCCAGAGCTCATGAAGGACAAATGATTTAGTCTTACCCTCGAGTTGTTTTGGCAACGACTTAGTGCCAGTGAATGCCATGCTCAAAGTACCCAAAGCTTAAATATGCTCATTTATTTCAACTACCCCTTTTTCTTTCCAAACTTGTTAAACAATTCGATTATCCTTACACTTGTGACGATGCAACATTCATTCAAGTGTAACATGGTACCTTAACTAAACAATAACGCACGACATGTATGGGCAGTAGTTTGGCAAATTAATATACGAGAGGTGCAAGAGACTTACAGTGGCACACGTGTCTGAAGTGATCAACAGAATGTGGACATACTGAGCTTCCTTAAGGATCCAAACAAACACTTCACTCCTTTTGTTTACTCATAAAAATTTCCTAAATTACACCTATCATGTTAACAAATTTTTATTGGTTCGTAATTTTTATTCTCTTGCTTAGGCTATTCATTCCACGCAATCTGCATCGTCGCCTTAATGCTAAAGGGTTCTGCCCAAGTTTCTATTTCTAATAGTCTTGCAGCCTTTCCGTTCAATTTCAATGGTATTATTTGTGGACTTGTGACTCACGAATCACGACGGGGATGTCGATGGTGGTGGTAATTTAGCGGGCTTAATTTAGCTATTATCTGGGTTTATTTGTTTAGCGGATCAGGTCAGAAAGTCCATCAAAATAGTGTCAACTTTTGACTGTTATTAAAATTACATAACTGCCGAATAAAATGGCTGACAAAAAATGGGACAGAAATCATGCAAAGGCGTCACTGTCAAGTTTGAGGGTTAACGGACGCTGCCTCTACTTTCTTAGAATCTCAAAACAACCTTTAAAGGCAAATGGCTAAGACTGTCAACGGATGTAACTTGCTGAATGGGCATCGCTGAAGATGTCCTTGCTTTTGGGCAAGAAGAAAAAACCATCATTTCGCGCAAACTTTGCAAACTTCAGCAATCCTGGGGTCTAAAAGGGATGCGGAGAGTTGCCGAAGGAAAATTAAAAGGAGCATTGGGTGGGATTGTGGCGAAGGGAAAATAACTGATGCAGAGTTGCTTCGTAAAGCACCCTAGCAAGTTACTTGACTAAGTTGGGCTTGCTTTGGATCATTTTTCTCTCGTGAGCAGCACCACGAGAACAGTGTCAGACTTCCCCAATGCAATACCTTGTCGACCGGTGTACATCTTTCTAGGCTTCCCCACTGAAGTCCTGTGTTGCGATTAAAATTACGCTCTGTGGAACATTTAAAATGGTGAATTTTTTCATAAAATACTTAAAAATGCCAACAAGGTACCCAAAAGCTTGGTAAATGCATCCCATTTCTTTTTGAGATCTACTGATGGGCAACGATTAATTTTTATAAGCGGATGCATCAGTGACAAGAATAGTGGATACTTAGTTGCACTTTTTTACCGTCAAAAAAGGTTTTCTTTATTCAAACAAAGAGTAAGGAAAAGGAAGGTTCTCCTTTTATCAGGACCATGTTCCACATCATCTTTCTTGTGGGCGGTAAAGAGAGACACACTTCAACGTTTTTTCCCATCTGACGGCAATTTTCCAGGGTCATGTATCTGGTTCTTCCATAAAAAATGAATGTTTTTTCTGATTTGTTTCTCACTTTTTATTCCAAGCACTTAAAAGTAGCACATTTTAAATTTCATATCGTTGTGATGATGCAAGATTAACTGGATGGTCTTTGTTTAACCCACAGCATTCCGGTCCTCCTCAGCTTCTTTAACTGAACAATATTTTTCCAGTGAAGCACGAAAATTGCAGTGGATATGGTCAAGAAGTCCAAGGTTTAAAAACCTTGTCATCCGGACGCCAACATTGCTGGTGGCTTGAGACGAAAAGGCTACATAGGTAAGTGTAAATATAGTGGAATAACAAAGTGGACGGTCGGGACATAAAAGGTGTGTAACAAACCAGCTTTTTATAGCTCTCTTAGGTTTTTCTAAAGAAAAAGGAGTGAATGATACTTGGGCAGAATGTGGACCGCAGGCACCCGGACTTGGTCTTGATGGCATGCCGCCAAGTGGAAGTACAAAGAAAGGCTTAATTACTCTCATTTATGAAGGGTGCATCTCAGTCCTGAATTATTGTCAATTATGAAACGATTTCGCCCCTCAAGACAAAGTTCTGACAGGAGGAAGTGTACTCTCGAAGAATGCAGTGTCTTGATTCCTGGTCATTACCGATTAAAAGAATGGTCGAAATGTTATGCACATAGGCAGAATGTCGTTCCGCTTGCGGGAAGGTGTGGCTTATGAGAACTGAATGATTTGCATACTTCATTGAATTTTATTGTATGACCGCCATTTTCTGGCGATATTAGTGGTCGGTCCATCACAAGTGCTCAAGGCGACTGCAGTGAGCCGCCACAAGTTCCTAACAGGACTAATGTCAGTCGGTGAACATTCTCCTTTTCTTATTCTTCACCTTTTGACTGCCGTTAGCCTGGATTCGAGTTGCTTACGCCTTGCCTTCAGTGAATTGCCCTAATACGCCATACCTTTAGGAGAGATGGGGGATCTGACTCATGGGTCAAAGGTCATGAGGAGCCTATGCAGTCAAATGGACACGGAATGTCACCTAGAGATGCAAAAATGTACTTCTACTCGCTTTATGCAATTGTCGAATTCGAGTCCTTGTCACTGTCTTGCATTCAATTTGTGCCAAATTTTTGCTGAAAAAGTAAAACCACGTTGGCGACAGTAAATTTTTACCTTCATCGTCTACCTTTAGCAGAAACAAATGAAAATTTGTGCGTAAAATTTATCATGCTTCAATCCAAATGGTCATTAAAATGGGTTTAAAAAATCACTTATTAGTTTTCTCAATCAAAGAGAATTCTTTGTTAGATTAACCTATTTTTATCAAATGATCGTTCCCTATGTAACTTTTAAATCGAAGGTATATTTTGAGTATTTTTAAGTTCAACAATGTCCTTCTTAGTATTCTTTACTTTTAGTTTCATAATTGGATCTAAATTCGATGCATATGGTTGATTTTGCATTAAACTTTTTTCTTTCTTCCAAATATTATTTTTATAGTTTTGCTACTTTTGTCTTCAGAAAGAGTCTTTAAATTAAAGTGTCGGTTCATGCTGTCGCACACCCGCACGGCCTTCATCGTCCTCTCACCGGAGAGAGGGAAGCAGTGAATTTGAAAATTTGTCTTTGGTAAAGGAAAGGTGAACGTGAATATGAGATGGTTAAATCCATATTTTTATTCTGAACGACAGAATACCGAATGTCAACTATCGCACAGCGAAGCAGCTAAATAGATGGCTCCCTTCATCCCACGTACATTTTAAACAACGTAGCTCAATGGATTACTAGGAGGTCTGCAATTATAAGGAGGCTATAAACTCGACCATATCGTTGGCTTTGCTCAAAAATTTAGTGTCTCAATTCTGGATGCTTCACTATACCGTCAACAATAACCTCTCCGCAGTCATGCTGCATTTGAAAATCATGGATCAGGCTTTATGATACTGTTCTATAACAAAGAGCCACCTACACAGTTGAGGTCAGACCCAACTTGGGTGCAGTTTGAATTGCTTACTCAAATCCAATGTCACAATTATGTGAGGAGTGGTGCGGTCTGAGGACAACGATACCTTTCCTCTAGTTTATGACTTATGGCTACAACTTCTAAGAGGTTGTGTAACAGGGTTCTTCTTTTCCTTCTCCTCGTCCCTTTCTACCTTACTGGAAGAAGACCGAGCTTTTCCGGGCATGGTTTATTTGAGGAGAAACTGTAGGTGGGGAAGTCCAGACTACGGGGTCGCGGTATCCGGCGCTGGGGGAGAACACGCTAGCTGGCTTTCTACCACGTGTATATTGTGTTCCCGCCTCTCACCTTCAAAGCGTATATAAACACCAACATTATTACAGGTTGAGCCAAATTCGTTTCTTTTTAAAACATCAAAGCAGTTGAGCTCTAGTGATGGAGTTTTAATTGTTCCATCAATTACCTCAAAGTCAGACTTTGACTATGTTGAAAGTAGCATGAATAAAAAGGATCTCTTTTTCTCCACATCAAAAGGTACAATTTAAAGGACTTGAACCTCATTGCATCCTTGACCATCCTCAATGGCTTTTATTCAGATAATTATTATTAAACATTTGTTGTTTTCTTGAAATCTTCTTAGTATTCTGCATGAGTTCCCTCGAGGGTGTTTACAAGTGGATTGAGTTGAGGTGGCAATTAGTAAGGGCTAAGCCCATGCTTTGTGTTTTCATTCAATAAGCTACTCAGAACACCAAAAATAAGTTTGTTAAAGTTGTACACTATCGAGAAGACAGAATTTGAACAAACCCAAATTGCATTTGATGTCTAGAATCCTTAACACCCTTTGAAGACCTACCCACCATGAAGTTTTGGAAATCGTTTCCCACCTTCATTGTTAACATTTCTCAGTCACTTGGCCAATACCTTATCAGAATGCACTGCCTAGGTGATAACGCTCTTACAAAAGGGCCAAAAATGCATGGGAGCTGAGACCCCTTGTGTGCTGCAGCAGCATGCCCATCTTACTTCGAGGAGGGCCTTGCACCAAGACAGTGAAGACATCGACTCTAAAATCTATGTCTTCTTGAGCTTTCTGCACCCCATCGCAAATACTAAGCAAAAAGCATAATACCAAGGTCATTACAAATCTCTTCTGCTCCAATCAGTAGTGTCGTGTTTGTGTGTTTCTCACAGTTGTCTACAATTGCGAAAACAATGGATCGTATTCCCATTCTTGGTAAATCATGAAATAAGTGTTAAGGATTGAGCATTCACAAGGAGTGAGTGGTGTAAATTTTGTTACTTTATTATATCCAACCAGACCACAATAGTGTAGGGCCGTCCTCTTCGACTTGACTCCTCGTAGTGAAAGTAAGACCATATTCACCCACGAAACAGCTAACTTTTTAGCTTCGTTCGCCGTGCGAAAAGAAAAATGTGGCACTACCAGGTGCCTTAATCAGGTAAATGGAATGTAACACCGGATGGCAACGGAAAATAAATAAAAAATTTAGAAAATTTTTCCTCTTAAATGTATTTTTTCTGCAGAATGGTATTCTTAAGGTCCTTTCTTCCCCTCTTTTCTGCAATCTACTCAAATGCCTTTTTAGTACTTGATGCGAGTTTAGTAAATGACTTCGTGCAGTTCAATGCTAATTTACAGAGGTTTTCCTTTCATTTGTCCATAAAAAGCTATTGACGAGACACCTTTAATCCCTTTGTTAAAAGCAGACAAAAAAGGCTTAGTCACTTGTTCTTTTACGCATGTGCCTGTATGATGAGAAAATGGGTGGAATGGGGAGGCTGATGAGGAAGCAGTACATCCTCCTCTCGCACCCTAAAGGGCAAAGCCTGACATAAGGTCCTGAATCGTCGTCTTACATGCACTCGGCTCAATCCCGATCAAATGACTAGTCTCGACTGTTTCTGATTAGACTGCCAGCCTCGCTTTCCTATTAACATGATCATAAAGCGGTGTGCGCATGCATGACCTTGAGCTCACTCAGATTTCCCGCCAAGATAATTAAAAGGTCCATTCTTCAGTGCGTATATACTTTTTACCATTTCGCGCGAGTAAAATAAAAGTATGTAACTGGGTAGGAGGCAGAACGGCTTACTTTGGCATGACTGCAGCATTTCGAGACTTCCTTGAAGGTAAAAGAGGGCTTAATACCAGGGCGAGACTTATATTCAAAAACAGAGAGAATTGGGCTGCTGGCATGGCACGGAGGTCAGCCTATATAGTTAGGGAAATATGGTCTCCTAAGTAACCGAAACTGAAACCGGCAGTCAGGGCAAACAAAGTAATGCTTGGCCTCCCTCTTCTTTCGAGTGTTGTCCCCCTGGTGTCAGCCATTACGACATAATCAGTACTGGAACAAACACCCATAATCTAACCGTGATAGTCATTAAGATTCGAGCATAGCTTAGGAGATGCTTGACCACCACGTCACCGATCCCTCTTGGCAGTTGGACTTGAGGTTTCGCTTGACTTGAAAAATAAATTCTGAGCAAGAGATTCTGCCGAGCACGAGTGTGTCTATGGGTCGACGTCAGAACTTTGATCTCCTTAGGTGATTCAAGGCTAGTGTCGCTGCCACCGGTGTAGCGTTCCGAGACTTCTTTGAAGGCGGAAGAAGGCATAATACTAGGGCAGGATTTATATTCAAGGAACAGAGGTAATGGGGCTGGTGTCGTATCCCAGAGGCCAGTCCTACCCGACTAGGGCAATATGCCACCCAAGTGGCCGAAACCGAAACCGATAGTCAGAACAAACAAATTACTACAATGACCTTATCAATATTAATAGCTCACTTATAACTCGTTGTGTACTTTTGCGACGTTCAAGTGTGAAATGAGATAGAGTACCTTCTACAGTTGCAGACATTTTCCAGCAAATTGTGTCAACAGCCCGCAACGTCTCAACAGTAGATTTCTGAAATTGAGGTGATGTGTTACAAAAAGTGCAGGGATGTGAGTCAACAACTTATGAAACAAAAGTATAAGATTAAAATTTTAAATTGGTGGTTTCAGATCCTCTTATTGCTTCAACTGATGACTGTGATACTACTTACTTCTGGAAATTTGTAGATGGAAACCTTCCGTTTCCTAACTACTACTACTACAGACGGATGGCTCCGTTTCAGCTTTCCATAGTTTCTGTGTGATTACCGGATTTTTGAACGTCCTGCAATATTTATGGAGGAAAAATCGTGCTGAGCTCTCTTTATTGGTCAGTAGGATGTGGAGAAATACATTTCATTCGGTGAGGTCAAGGTTAATCAAAATGCTTCTTGTGCAAATAGTGAGCATTCTGTATCTCCAGTAATCCTACCAGCATTTACGCTCACATTCTCAAAATTAAAGACCTCATTTTTATCGAAGTCTTATCCTCTAATTGCTCCTGTTGAATCTCGATAGTGTTTTTAATCACGCAGGTGAAAACCAGGTGAGAACACTTGCGTTAATCGCTATCGAAGGTTGCTCCCGTATTACTCTAGGCAACGATTAGAAGAACTGGACCTTCAAAAAAGATGCGCCTAGCGTTGGGACGTGTATCATGAAATCTCGATTGCCGTTCGCAAACAAAATGTCAGATGTGATTCTTTCAGAGAATTTTGTTAAAATTTAAACCATTGGAGAAAGTCAATGCTGGAAATGGTATTTTTTTGGCAGGGCTACTTATAGCAGCTAAACAGCATTGTTAGTGATGAAAAATGAAATATCTTTCATAGTACTCCTAGCATTATTGCTGTTTACCACCTCATAAAGGACTCGATTCGCCACGTTCGTACTTAAAAAGAGTACAAACCCTTTTAGCTAGTTATGAATTGGTCGTACACTTAAATATCCACTCTCGCTATCACATAAACAAGTTGTTCCTGGAACGATCCGCCGCTGAGACATCCGGTCATCACCAAGTTCCCACTTATTGTCGCATGTCTAGCCTCCCGCCTAATTTTAAGCATGACAACCTACCGTAAAGTTGTTAAAGCAAATAAGTGACAGATTTTTTGCTGTGCGATCAATTTATCCTTTAGCAAATGAGATGTGACAATTTTGAATTCCCGCCGGGTGGCCATAGACTCTCACCTCTTCTGCGGATCTGTCTGAAAACTCTCTCAGCTTTTTATTGGCTGGAATCATAAATGTACATGTGGCATAGAAATCAGCGCCATCATTTTTGAACCTAGCTCAGAACTGAGTGGCATGTAGTATCCTACTTTGTTGAAAATCCGGAATAAGGGAGTACATTCCTGGTAAACCGGAGTTGTCCGTAATTGCTCTTATGTCCTGTCAATTTTTCCATTCATTTTTTCGTTTTCTTTAAGTTCTTTAATCCGGGTCTCATGTAGTGTAATTTTATGTCTTCTCTACTGTCGTAATCACCGAAAACCCCTTTTGACAAAAAAAGGAATGCAACCACGAGTCCAGTATCCTAGTGACTTCTGTGCTCGCCGTGCATAATCGTTATTCCTTGGAAGGTCTTTAAGGAGCAGAAATATTAAACGATAAAAAGCAAATGCGTTCATCTAATTATCGGTGCCTTTATTGGTCCTCCAAACGATCTGCTCTCTCTGTTCTGCTGCCGAAGTCCAAAAAAATGCTTTACAGCAAGTCCATTTTAAAGAGCTCTACAGAGCTCCTACGTAATATTTCTTCCTTCTCGTTAATTTTATTCGTCCTTCGAAGCTAGTTGAATGCCTATCTAGGTTTTTTTTGGCAATTAGGGAAATGCTATAGGTAGCGTGAAGTTGTTATGATTATTAGCCGACTTCATGAAGATTACAGCTTTAATAACTCTTCCGTCGAAAGCCTCCACAGACCTAGTTATGCGCAGTAGATGCCTTCTGTCGCGGAGCTGAGGTCCAGAAATAAGCCAAAGCAACTAAACATCTGCCGTCGATTCCTCTCCAAGGTAGGTGGAGAGTTTATGTTAGCAAGGAAAATGGCTGGAAGGTTATAAATGGTGTGATCAAATATTTGAACTATCTAGACAATTTTTTTTGTCCTAGAGGAGGCTGTTGAGCTCGTTATGCTTAATCCACTGCCGGAAGTCGATTCTTTTCAATTTATTTGCTTTTGCTTATTGAGAGACGGATTTGCATATCCTATTAAATGATGAAACTGAAGATTCATTTCAAAGCGCGCTATAAAGGTTGGATTATTGTTTTTGTCAAGGAAACCTGTTTTAAGAAGGCTATAATTCACCAAAAACTAATAATAGCAAATCTGGCACTTCAAGGCAGTAAAGATGTGCTTTTTCATTTAAAAATTAGTAGAATCTAATGAGAAATGTGTGTTTTCTTTAAATAATAGGACGTCCAATCCTGTCATTACCCGAGTTGTTTAGCTGCTTGAGTGGTCCCGAAGTCATAACAAGACAAACTAGGATGGAGGTGTAGTGCTTCGATGATTCGTTTAACTCTTTATTTTGGTCATGAAGGAAAATAAAGCACCGCCTTTTTACTTTTGCCATGTGGCTGCACCTCTGCGACACACTAGAACCCCTCACCGACCCTAGGACCATGTAATTTTTAGTCTTCAGCAAAGTCCCAGGATGCTACATTAGTAGCAGAGGGAAGTAGATTCTACCGTAAAGGATACTTACTTTCATTTCTTAAATAGAAAAATTGGAAACGACGTCTGCTTTTGCCAACCATCTTGGTAAATGCTCTGTGCAAATGTGTACTTATATGGAGATGTCGATTAAGTGAACACACAACACCTCCTCCACCATTCTAGCAGCTAGAGGCAGCCCATTCAGATGTAGCTAGAGAGCACTGAAGTGAAAATGAAACGACAAGTCAAAATATAAGAGAAACCCTGACCCCAGGGAACGCTTTTACAAAGCAAGCCTACGATTAGTGATTGGCATATCAGATGGCCTGCGCATTCCCTCTTTTCTTAATACAGTTCCTGGACAGATCAGATTATCAGTTGGAAGTGATAATGGAAATCAGTAATACAAATTCGATGACTGATGTGGTCGGTTGGTGAATGCTGTACCCTACAACACTGATTACGATTTGATAGCCAACGGCTGGAGAGAAGGGAAAAGTTAATGAAGGTGAACGCAAGAAATGACACTCGACAGCTCCTAGAGCTCCACTTCTGTACCTCTGCGGGGAGGTATGGCTTCCTGACAAGGCCAGTGTCCTCCTTCCCTAGCCACTCTGTATGCAGACAATGCGCATTCTGCTCTAGTGATATGTCTTTCTTCGCCCTCAATGAAGTCTCAAGACCCTACAGACGAACATACTACTTATAAGTGCACAAAAGGATCAGGAACCTAATAGCATGACCAAAGGGCTATGCCGCAGGACAAATTACATTTCACTGAGATCGAAGCATAGACATAGTTGGATGCACTCCAAATTGCACTTAAAAAGGTTCTTTGATCAAAACTCTCTTCCACATCTAATGAGCCAAAACAATTTTTATGGAGCGTGTTAATATTTAAAAAGAAGCATATTAACGGCTATCTAGTTATTCGCACCATAAAAGGTCAGCCTCTATTACTTCTTTGCAGTTAAGGACGAAATTACTTTTATGGAATAATTCTTAGCTTTTTATAGGTTCTTTTGAATCCTATAAAGATAGAAGTTGGGAGAATTTTAATTGCTTTTGCAGCCGCAATTTGGTTCTGTTTGTGTGAAAAACTTACGAAGGTTGAGCATGCTATTGTGTACAAAATGGACTAAAAGAAGTGGGCTAGAACCTTTCCTTTCAGGTCGTCAACTGCCTCACTCTCTGTAGCTACTCCGATGTTCTTTTTTTACGCTTTTTTCAAAAAAAGCACCAAAGGATAAGAAGGATCTTTTATGGTAGAAAAAGGAGGAGTAGAGCCCGGATTCCTCCAATCGATCCCCTCCACCTCACCAGGCTAACTTGCAGGGCTACCACTTGATGCTTTGCTGTCTTGTAAATGACGTCTTTCTTTTCACAACGAAGGGGCAAATCTAAGAGTTGTAAAGGTCCAAGGACAGGATCCTTCTACCTGCTCATCGTTAAGTTTGTGGGGGGTAGCCTTATGTGGTCAGGAGGCAGTCTTCCAAGGATTTATTAAATCGCCTCACTACAGGTTCGCATGTGATGCAAATCAAGGATGTCTGCTAAGGCCATGAGGATCACGACCTATCGAAGGTGCGAATCAAAGGAAAGGACGCTATAAACCTGCTTTTCAAATAATCTTGACTGAATCCAGCCAAGCACTGAGGGCAATTCTGTTGCTTGATAAATTTTAGTGCTCTTTCTACTTTTTGGTCCAAAATATGGTAAATTTTACCACCAGATTTATGTGTGCGGCTACCACTTGATGGATAAGCTAAAAAACTGGTAGATAGGAAAATCCCAAAACGGATTCCTATCACATCGCCTAAAGTTCCTGTCAAGACCCCTTCAGTACCACACAACTGGCATCTTCTGACACTGCTCCCTAACTCTACTCCAGGTTTTCCCTTCACTTCTCATTGTGGAGTCATCTACTGGCAGCATCTCTAGTACTGGTCTACTCATCTAGATAGAAGGCTGGAGGCACCAAAATAAATTATTTTTTTCGTTTCCTTTGACAATTAGTGCAAAAATCTGGCGTTAAGGCCACCAAAACTTACCAACAGCAAGTAAAAAGCATTTCAGGCTCTTTGAATTTGGTCGCACCAGCTTACAAAGCATTGCACTACTCCGGTCGCCTTGCAATACTAAACCGAAGATTACCTCACCAAGCAAGGAATTATTAGTTGTCTGTCATTTTTATGTTGGAAAATGGAACATACTGTTGCTAGGAACTGCATCAGTTGCGAAACGAACCGACCAAAAAGATGCACTTTGCAATTTTCGCTTCCTTTTTCTGCATTCTCCCCGAAGCTTGAAGAAGGATGCGGTAATCAGAAAAACCACTGTGCTGCTGGTATCTTCGCTTTTTTGTCTGACTATCTACTGCTAGCTAATTCTCGAGATCTTTCTTTTTTTCTTACCTAATTTCTAGTCTCTATGTACCGAGGGGATAGGCCACATTCGGATTTTCTTCGAGAAATAAATTCTCTTTGGCTACTCAGGGTTCCAACTTTTCCCATATTCTGAGGAAAAAAAAACGAGACACAATCTGAATTAATTGGTATGAGAAACTCATTGAAAGGGGTCCGGTCTAGCTCTATATCGAAAATGGGAGGAGTGGGGAGAAACGTGAATTTTGGCTTAAGTAACATTTGATGGTTAATTTCATATCACTTGAAATAAAAAACTTTTAATGGAGATAAAATTCGCCCTTTAGATTTTTAAGCACAAATAAGTCACAATAAATAAGGGGACGTTCAGACCGCGTTATTCTGGTGTCCATGATACGAATTAATGCTACTTATGAAATATAAGTAGACACGTAGAGCCGAGGAATCTTAACCGTTCGACTTGGATATATAACGCCAAATTGAAGTACAAGCGCATCTATCAGTATATATTGACCTAACCTCCATGCCAGTAGGTTCCACCACCGATGTTCCACCGCTCTAGCCGGGAACAATTCACAGAAATTCCCAGAACCACGGGTACTTGGATATCCACCGCTAAATATCTAGCGGTGAAATTATAATCATTCCACCTAGTCCACTTTTAGTTCCCTCGGCACTATAGTCCTGATTCAGTTATCGTGCAAGGCTGAACTACCCTCGAAGGTGGAAGTCGCTTGGAAGAACATAACTCGAAAACTCTTATTCAGGCTACTGGATCCGTCCGGACCAATTCGAGTGTCCTATGGGTGGCAGCACAGAACTACTAAAGCCTCATCGTGCTCTGGTGATCTATTTACGACAACTGCTCGAGCTCCGAGTTTCATAGTCCCTTCAGAGATAACTCAAACGCCGAAACCACATCAATAAAGACAGAAAAATACAAAACAGTTTAATTTAAAGTCAAATGGACTGAAGTCAGTCTTACTTCTCAACTAATTTTATGCAAAACGTGGCCGAAGCTCCCCGCCAAAAGTTTGCGCTACCCACCTCAGGTAGCGCTTGTAAAGCAAGGAAGCCCAAGATCCAGAATACCTCCTTGGCTCAGCCACTTGAGCGTACAATTTGAGCTCTCGATCAGTCAAATTGCGCAAACATGGATCGACATGAGTTTCAGCATCAAATTCTAGAACCCGTTTCATGTCCTCCTCTACACCGACAAAGGTCTCCATCAATTTTCGCCTAAAATTTTAGCCATACTACATTAACAACAAACCTGTAATCCCACAACGCATCATTCTCTGGAACCGCCTGGATATTTGAGTGTGTTTGCACCATCTCGCGGAGTAGAAGTGATGTTAACGTATTAAGATCAACCTTCCCCCGATATAAGCGAAACAAATGTGCACGGTAACTCCATCCACTGATATCCACCGGGTGCGCCAAGTTCCATGCATTCATTCGCGCTAATTCTGAGTGGAAAGGCTGAAAATCAGACAGATAACAGGAAATTGAAGCCCTTAGTTCGAAACAATTAGAAAGATGCTGACTTAAGACACTTACTTGAGGAGAAAACCCACGTTTTTGAAGAAGCCATCGCCGATGCTGCCAAACCATGTAATTACAGCGATGTTTGTCAGCCAGGACTTCGCATAAATCTATTTCCTCACGGGCCAGAGACTCAAGTTCTTCGCTCGAAAGGCGCTTCAGGATCCAACGCCTGAGGAACTAGACTTAGAACGATTTTATTATCCTCACCTATGCTGAAGCGGTTCCGTTGCCCTTGGAAACCTCATAAGGACCAAACGAGTAAAAGCCAGCTCATCATCTACGGTTACTTGGCCGTTCAGTAGGAGTTGCTTTCTACGATGCCAAAATGTCGTAAAAGAAGGCACAAAAAGAAGCAGGATGGTAAGATATTCTACACAAGGAATGGCCTGACAAATGAGTTGTAGATATACCAATGGGGGGAGGGACGTTCAATCTAAGCACACTTTGGTAGATCGAGAGCCATAGACAGCGGCCAGAAAGGCAGGTGCAAAGGGCAAAGCTGTCATCGATTTCAAGAATTTCCTTGTGATCTGGACCATCAATGTGGGGAATTAAGTCATATTCCTTCCTGTGAAAAGGAGTAAATTTGTGTAAAAAGATCCGCTGGGGATGATAGGCTACAAATAGTCATCCTCACTTCAGTTTTGATAGGCTGTAGATTCGGGAAACGAGTTCATCACTTTCAGTTGGCATTTAACCGTGTAACCAAGAAGGCACACACGTCAAAGAAACACAAGCACATAGATTTCCCAAAACAGTTCCTAGCAAGGATAATGGAATCAGTAGAGACAGTACGTCCAAAGATAAGATAAAAAACCACTCCAAAGACCTTAAAAATACAATTACAACTAACTGTCCTTATGCAATTAAATGCACACGAGGTGTAAAAAGTACCTCTTTCAGCCCAAACGATTTAAAGGTATGTCATGGTTTTTAGGAGACACAAAAATACTTAAACAATGAGTTAGGGTTAAGGTTTTAGCAAGAAGACCCAAATTTAAACTCTAAAAGAAACAATATATCACATAAAACATTTAGGCAGCATTTCAAAGATGCCTTTGCTAAGTGTTAATCTTTAATATCTACTACAAAGTGAGTTTTATTTACAAAGGTTTCCATATGCCCTAAGACTTCTCTGATGGAAAAACACTTTACTTCTCAGATACGTTTTAGAAGCCAGCCCACTCGAAGAAGGCATAAATCCAACTCAGCACTGGAAATCAAAACGAAGGTTCAACAAAACCGACAAATAAATAACTTCTCTCCTTATTTGAGGGTTACCTCAGGCGCTCTCCTTCCTAATCAGCCATCATGACATAATCAACGATGGAAGAAAGCATTCACGAGCCGATCACGCCATAGCAAATTTCTATGCATCTGCGGCGACTTGATTGCAGCGTTACCAACCCCTTGGCAATTCAAATAAATTTGGAGTTGAGTTTGGTTTCGGAAACAGATTTAGGGGCAGAGAATCTTGCTGCTTGTTAAGTAAGCTAGAACCAGAATCAAAGTTTGACAAGGAAGAATGGGATTTAGTACGATTTCTTGGGGAGAGGCTTTTGCCTCTATTCACGTTGTGGACGTATTTATGCAAATGCCATGAGCAATCTCCATAACGAGCTTTATAGGCGGCTTATGACTGATGTCACTTCTGCAGTTTATAGCTGTCTTGCAGAACATTGAGTTGGGCAGCTGCCAGAAGTAGACGTAAATTTTGGCACTTCTGCTGTGGACCATCAGCAAGACACCTATACTTAGTGTGTGCAATTTTTTCGTCCCAATGAGTATTATCATTATACAGTAAAAGTCAGCATGGAAGTAACTAGGATTTGGGTTTGCCATCAATGTAGAGACGTGAGGCTACCCTGGAGACACAACCAGGAATGTTCGGGCAGAACTTATGTATTCGGAGAGAGAAACGGCATAGCATATGGAACAGCTCATCTAACATTCATGCAACTGCGACCAAAACCATGAGTGGAGCAAAAAACGAATCAGATCACGTAGCGTGCGTCCTTCATCAGCTCTTTCATTTGAAATGAGGATGTAGATCTTTTAAGCTCAGGATTCGATCTCCAGTGCAAACACTATGGCACATCGAAACTTCCCTGAAGATTAGAAAAGACCTATTGATGGGGCAGAATGCATGCATTCGGCGAACAAAAGGATTGGAGTTGGTAGGTTGGCGAAGGCGAAATGGCCAACTCAGTTCATATTATAGGACCAAAGGTCAAACTGAAGAAAGCGTTTTAATGCTTTAATAAATTTGTGGCAAAATTCATGATTATTCTAATTTATTCACTCTTATAAATGTCAGTGCGAACACACTTTTAATGTATATTTATTAGCCAATAGTGTAAGCGCTTTCCCTCGCGCATTCTGCAAATCGTTTCTTTGGTGGTTTGCGGATGGCTTCTTTGCCGGTTGGTGTTCGTTATTGCTGTAGGAGACAGCTGTCCAGTAAAAGGTAATCTAATCCTTAGCTTGCTTTAATTTTCAGCTATCGAATGCATGCAATAGTTGAACTGCCTAGTTTAGCCCCTATTTTCCTATCGTGTATGGTTCTTAATTGTGTCGGATGATTTAATGTTCTTGTCAGTATTTATCGGGTTTTTGTTGTGTTTCAGATGGCGGCTCATTATTTTTCTATTTACTCTTGTCATCTACGCGACCTTTCACGCTTCTCGGAAACCAATAAGCGTTGTCAAACCGGTTCTCCATCCTAATTGCACCGAAATTGCTCAAAAAGAAAATAAAACAATAACTCCCGAAAATGCCACGTTTTGCATGTGGAAACCCTTCGATACAGATAATTATAACGTTATTTTTGGATACATTGACCTCGCTTACCTCCTCTCGTATGCAGTGGGGATGTTTGTCAGGTATTGTTTTTGTGTTTCTATCATTTTTGTACGCATTTTTTTTGGACGAATTAACTTTTTTGTTTTCAGTGGTCATATTGCAGAACGCATGAATTTGCGGACTTTTCTCTTCTGGGGATGCATATTTTCTGGGACAACTACGGCAGCCTTTGGTCTGGGATACTTTGCCGGCATTCATGATCTTGTTTTCTACTTGTTAGCACAGGTAGGCAACTTATTTGCTTGGAAATTTCTTATCAAATGATTTCTTAGTTATTTGGTTTCTTTACTTCGCAGGTTGTTGCTGGACTTGTTCAATCTTCTGCGTGGCCAGCCGTCGTCACGTGCATGGGAAATTGGTTCGGGAAAGGAAGGTAGGTTTGTTCAAAACTTTTTGCCCTTTTAGTTATGGCAGTACCGGTCGGTCGAAAAACAGTAGAGCATCTTTGTCACCTTAGCTACTCTTTAATTGGCTTCATCGAGCTTCTCCTTACTAGGTATCTTCCTAGTGTTAATCCTCCTAGTATTCCTTCTGATTTCTTACTCATTCGTATTCGCTTACACTCATGTTCGGCAGCCACTGTTGACTAAGATTGCATTAAAATATTCATTGTAGTTTTTGTGGCATTCGTTTAGATCGTATTTTTCCTGCGTTCTTTAAACCAGTTTATTTTCCTGTGTTCATATTGCATTTCATTGGCGATTTTTTTTCATGTCAACGTTAGCTACCAGTACCAAATGACTTCTTTTGGCTGGACTTAATTGCAATCAACTCAGTAAAAGGTATCAATGATACCCCACTGAACTTATTAATAGAAATTTATTTTAAATGGTAAATCCATTATTGCTAGTCCTTCATAACTTCTGGCTCCTAATGGGTAAGAATCTGAGCAATCGATAGGGCATTGTCGGTGCTGATATTTTTGTGGAATTCAAGTAAAGTGTACTCGCGAGATTTTTGAAAATGCTTTTGGTGCAAGTGATTTGGCAACGTGGCCAAAGCTCAGACCATATTGGGCCGAGCTTTTTCAACTGGTACCTACTGTTCTAAGTGCATAAACTTTGACGTAAGTCTGTGTTTATGTCCCTGTGTGTGTTTAGCAGCCACGACTTAACGACCTGCATTAGTCGGTCGTTTTTCATTCTTTTTCGCGTCACTTACTCGAGTTGAAAGTCTGTTTTTCTTTTTGTGGCTGTATCACCAACTGACGTGTTTCTGTAGTGTAGATTTCATCATGAGGATGTGGATAGCTATTAAACTGGTTGTACAGCAGGCTGAAGCGCAGGCTAGTCGTCTCCACTTCCCTCTGGCGGGCTATTTTAACTAATTCTTAATTGGAGGGATGAGTTGTTTAGCTGTGTGAGAGACAAACCATTTGCCCCCAGATACTCGTGACGAGCAAGTGGCAGGCGCAAAGTTTTATATGCTTACTCTTTCAACAATAATCACAGTTCACTTGAAGCGCATCGTTCGTGAGTTATGCTGGTTGAAGTAGGTTTGCCTATATGTGAAAGAGATCAGCAGACTTTGGAATTGAGCCTTTTGCTTTCTTTAACTACTGTTACGAAATATGTTGAATGACGCATTTTACCGATGAACTGCAATTGAAACATAATTTCGGTTTAATTTTATATCGATTCCGTTTCGTAAGTTTACGAGCGCACAGCACGGAGTAGGGGTGTTCACTGAGTCAAAATTAGTGTTGTTTGGCTGTTCGAGTCATCTTCATTTCATTCCAAGACTCGATGCCTTGTTATTACTGAAAATTATTTCATTTTGGGCTTTTCGACCAGTTAAAAGATTCGTTTTGATTCCTAGATTGATAATCGTTTAGTATGAATACCTCTAACTTTCATGGTAATGTCTATTCTGCCACCTCGAGGTATTTTTACGAGTGAGGTTCGTTAGTGAACTGGATGTCACTGCATGCTGACCGGCTGGTTAGGTGAATGAATCGCTTTTAATGAATATTTTTAGCCCAACCTTGGGAACAGAGCTGTAAGGAGAAGAGAATTGTGCAGTGGAAGTAGATGGTGATACACTTTTCAAAGACTGCATTTGGTTTATCACTTTGATTGTGTAAGCTGTTACCTTTGCATCGGCTCGTTGTTAAATTTTTCTGGCAGTTATAATTGTAAATACGGCAAATTCACAAGTAGGCTGAGGTAAATATGTGGATCTGGATTGATGCATGCATACATGGATAATTTAACGTTTCGCCTTATTTCCTTATTGTTACTGATAATTCAGCATGAGTCTGTCTGCCACATTGCTACTCCCTGTCCGTCCACATTATTCACCACCACCTTGGTTTAGGTGCTGGTCTGCTTCCTGCGCACCTAACCCATGTCAACTGTCAAGGTAGCATATCAAAATGATTGGTTGGCATCGAAAGTGTCTTAACCACCGGAATGTTTTACTTTTTGCTTATGATAGGTTTAAATGCATGCCTAAAGCAGTAGAAGAAAAGCTGCACAAAACGTCTCGGGTGATTTAGATTCCCGCTTATTAGTGCCCGATTACATTGGGTACTTCACATTTCCATTAATGAGATGCCCAAGGAATTTATTCAATGATTTGTCATGGCAATACGGGTCTTTGTATTGTTGAGCAGTCAGGAGATACCCGAACCCCAAATTTTCCCTATTAGCAGTTACCTTTTAGACATATGCAGCGAACTAGGCATTAAAAAGGCTTCTTTTTTCATAGCCATATTTGTAAATACTTCTGTATTCAGTACTATGGCGTGATCCAAAAGACTCATGCGTTTTTCCTTGTGGCTCACAGGAATGTGATTGTTCGTAACACCATAAAACAGACACAAATTAGGCCGTCTGTACTTTTTCGAAAGCACTTTCGCTTCCTCAAAGGTAAATTAATAAAGTTGGAAGCTTATTAAGTCACTGTTTTTCACCTCTTTCACTTTATAAAAGCTAGGTGTTTTGGGTTATTTACAGCTTGACTTATAGTGGGGCAATATTCTCGTATTCCATTGCTAATTGGGCACGTCAGTGGCTATTCCAAGGCAAAAACCGCTACCGCATCATCTCACTTTTGGGAGTCTTTGCGCTTGCTTTTTGTGCGACCAACTGGAAACGTCGTTGCTCGTCATGAGTTTTTTACTTGAAACTAAACGATCATGGAGGAGTTTTAACACGATCCCAAAATGAAAAATGCAATAGAGCAAGATCCCATACCTTAAGCCCGACGTACTGGAAGATTTTCACTATAGAACTGGAAGAGGGGGCGCTGCCTCGCTGCATCCGCGGTATTCTCCACATGGTTGTCATCACCTCTTAGCATTGGTCAATCATATGAATGCAGGCAAAACAAAATAAACGGGTGGAAAATAAAAATCACATTGGATTGTTAGGTTTTCAGCTTCTAGTGAGGAAATGGTTCACAAAAGTAGGATTTATAGCTATTTTTTGTCCTTGCTGGGTCTCCATAACTCACCTCAATATTCGGTCATCGCCTCATGCTTACACCTTGTGGTGGTCTCCACCCGCATGACCGCATTTTAGTGGCGTACGCGAGATTTGTGTACACATAGTGACCTTAAAATACCACTAGTCATGAAATAAACATATGTAGGGCTTCATATGCATACCTTTGGATGCGGTGCAGCTCTAGTTTATGTTATCATGACAATGAAGGAATGCGGCCTCTAGAATGTCCTGGGGATGTGGGGAGGCAGAACCGATTAGTCTGAAATGGATTAAGGTGTCTTTCGGTTTCTTTCACCAGAGCTGGAGTTGTGTTGTCCTAAGCTCATTTCCGTTTCCTTCACGGTACTCAGCTGGTCGGTCTTTTTTCTCTTGTGTGCTCTGAGGTGAATGCATTTGGACGGACTGGCGCCAGAGTATACTGGCGGATAGATCTAAGATTAATGGTTTAATGCAATGCACAGAAATTGATGAATTCAGAACCTGTAGAAGGATGGATGAGCCAATACTCGGATTGTTAACTTGACCCGTGCCTGATAGAGTGTGTGAGCCAGGGATATCGACTTTCTCCCAGCTCAATTCATCATTATCCACCATCGCCTCCGTTTCAATTCAGGTCTACCTCACTGGTATTTTTTACTTAATTTGTCCCAACGAAGGTCGACTAAAATTCCAAACTAACTCCTCTCACATGAGTGTGAACTTGTGTTCTTGACGCGCGAAACCCAATGTATGACAGGATGTTGTTTTGTCCCTCCCAGAGAGGGACAAGTCTCCTATTGAACCTACGGACGACGGTTACCGTATAGCTCACTCAGAGACAGTTACTTACTGATCGCCCCTCCCCTCACCTCCACCATTAGCCTCAAAAGTGTAAAAGCGGTGAAACTTTTTAAGCACTCTCCGTAGTGCCTTCTTTTCAATTTTTCCTAGGACGTTGACCTTTTGGACTAATTTGGTTACCTCAAATCACTTGTCAAATTCGCCTCACTCGAAGTTAGGTCATTACTGTTTCAAGGGAGTTTGGGACGAAAAAACTGTTGAATGGAGTTATCTGCTTTCTCATTTGTGAAAAGGTTCATCGTAAATGTGATGGATTTAAATTGTTTCGCTGTCTTGAGTTTCACTTTATCTGAATTGCGTTGATTGCAGATGGTATCCGCACACTGGGAGGTGGAAAAGGTTAAGAATATCGAATTTGTAGTCGTCCCCTAACGTATGGCATGTAGCGTCTAAATTCCTAGGTTCCTCCACGACTTTCTCTGTGTTGGTTCTTGACGCGTAACTGGAAGTAATTTGTCGCTGTCAAGAATAGCGGCCCTTCTTTAATGCCATTGACCTACCTTTAAAGGCATTAATCATCGAAGCGGAATCAGTTGAATCATTTTTCATTGATGTGGCACCTTCTCTGTGTTGTGCAGATTTTTTGCAGACCGCCTCCAATCATATCAGGAGAGGCGATTAGCATTATAGTGCCACTTGCCTTCTTTGAGTAAATTTTTATTTATTCTTCTCGAATTGTATTCATCTTAGTTGGTGTATCCCTTCCTATAACCGGAACTAGTCATTAAATTGACCTTAGCTGACTCAACTCCTTATTCTTCTAGTCTCCGAATATCCCAGGAATATGCAAGACTTATTTCTGTTTTATTCTCCTGCCTTCTCATTAGTCGTGGTCTGATTTTGGGAGTCTGGAATTCCCACGTCAGTTTGGGAAATATTTTGGGCGGTCTTTTGGCGGGCATTTTTGTGGAATTCGCCTGGGGCTGGTCCTTCTTTGTACCCGGTCTGGTGCTCGTGTTTGTTGGCTTCTTGGTTTGCCTCTTCCTTGTTCCTTGTAAGTGGTTTATTAAATCATGCCTTCCCGTTTTGTTTTCTTTGCCATCTCTGATTTGCTTCTTTGTTCTTATTAGATCCAGAGGATCTTGGCTTTCAAGCGCCAGATGGAACTGTCAAGGTGGATATTTTCATCTCATCTCCGTTTTTAAATTTCCAACTTAAAAGTAGCTTTATTGCGACGGAGAGAACAAGATTAGACGTCTACGTGTAACCAGTACGGTCGAAGGTTGTCCTTACCTCTATGTGCACACTGGCCATGGAATTTGGTTAATGCAGTGAAATCAATCACCCATTTGTGGGTCAGAAATGATGTCCAGGAAGGTGGAAGTCCCTCAAGAAGATTTTTTTTGGTTTCCATCTTGTGTTAATGTCGATAAGTCTCCTCACGATACATGTCTCTTCTGCTCGATAAACCGTAGAGTTGAGGTGATTACTTAGGAGGAATGACCCGAACGGATACACCTTTCTGAGCTCTTCTGGTAGGTGTACACGCACGTTCACACATGCCTCCCATCCATAATGCTCAGCATGAAACGGGTCGCTGACCTTCGTCCTAGGATGACTACTATTATACCAAGACGCGAGCTCCGGAAGTAATTATAAGGCACGCGGAAGTAATTATAAGGCACGCCAGAGCAAGAGCAGTTACTGCTCTTCTTACTTTTTAATCGAAAATCCAGAGCGTCAAACCCTGGTAGTATAAAGAATAAAGTGGAAACTTGAAATGAGGGCAAAGTTACAGGAGCTGCGCTCATTAGGATGTGTAGGTCGTGCCATGGTGGATTGACATGCTACTAAAAATCTAAATAAGCGTTACCACTGCACTTTAGACCTCTCACCAGCCTTCTTCTTGTTCTATCATTTCAGAGAGAAGAGGAGAGCACTGAGGATGCAACACCACCTTTGGTAGGTTTTGTAAAAATTTGTCTTTTGAAATCGTAGCTAACAACAGTAAGATTTGGCCTTTTATATCCACGTTTAACTTTTGAATCGCAAGATTTTGGCCATTTTTAGCTTTCGTCGGAGGAGAATGAGGCAGGAGATCATGAAGCGTTGCTTCAGTCAGCCAGTTCTCCAATCTCACGAGAAAATGTTAAAGCAATCAGTTTCTGTGGTGCTCTTGCTGTTCCCGTAAGCTGATTGGCTAGGTATTTTTTCTCCCTCCTAATTAACCAATCAGAGGAGTGGATCATTGAAAGAGTGCTGTGATCCTTTCCGTTCATTTCAAAGATTAGTGATGATTTTTTAGTCAGCATATACCATTGACAGCATTAGAACAAATGCATCCACTGGCAGAATTCGCCTTGATACTTCCGTCAGTTCGCCTGACCTTATTGGATTACCTCTGGCCAATCCCACGCCTGGATCATTGTATGACCTTTCAGGGCGTCATTGAATACTCGTTGGCCCTGTTTTTCGTCAAGGCGACGGCATACGTATTCCTCTTCTGGTTGCCAAAGTACCTAAAAGAAGTGCATGGATTTGAAGCAACTTTGGCCGCTGATACTTCAGCGGTGTTTGATGCTGGTGGAATTCTGGGAGGAATTGTGGCTGGGTTGATTACGGATCGGGGGTCGTGTTACGCTACTGTCTGTGTTGTCATGCTCGTTCTTGGAATGCCGGGTGTAAGTGTGATTCGTTGCTTTAACTTTTTTCCCCATTTTTAACGTGAAACCTACCAAGCTGTTTTATTTCCTGGGTGTCTCAAGAAGTCATTGTTGGATTGTTGGTCTTTCTTTTGCCGTTAGCCTAGACGTGGTTTTAGGCGGACTTGTAAGTTTATGGCTGGATAGGTGGAAGGATGAATGATTGTTGATATGATGAACGGAAAAATGGAGCGATGCGTGTATGTCTAAATGGACGGTTGGAAGGATTGCAGTCGCTTTGCTGTCGTTCTCTTGTCAAATTAATGAAAGCCGGGTTGACGAAACCTTTCTTCTTCCCTACCCAACATTGCACCTAGAAGACGCGCTCTTCCATGAGATTCAACCTTGTGTGCATTCCGTTTTTTTTTTTTGGAAATTTCTACTGGGTCATTCGAAGATTGCATATCCAACCTTTTGATAGAATTTTGCGCTCGTCTTTATGTCTGGTTAAGGAAGCTATTCTGCTTGTTAACTTTTTTGCATCTTCTTTTATTTTTTCCTGTTTAGCTTTACGTGTACTTCCTTGTTGGCGACTCCTCTCTGCTCGTTTGCATCTGTAAGTTTATCTCTTCTTGTTGGCATCAAAAAAACTTGTCTGGATTTTTTTCACCGCTTGGAAATAGTCAAGGTGGGAGGAGGACGGTGAGGGATCTAAGTATCACTTGATGGCGTCAAAACTTGTTTTTCGAGTACCTTTTTCTGGTGAGCCTTTGACTTTTGCAGTTGAGTGGATGATTTTCCTCCCCAGTGTCCTTGTTCCCGAGCGAAGTGTTCAAAAGTAGCTAATTCAATGTAGTGGGTAGCACAAGGCTCCGGACTCCTAGTTGATCTGAACGGGAGACTGTGTGTTTCTCAAAGACATCGTAAAAAGGTGAAATACGGCTGTATAATCTCCCTCTGGAGTTCGGTGGTCTCGTATTGCCAGCTGGGCAGTTGTTGTGGCAAGATTTGCTTGCTTCAAAAGGTTATCTGATCTATTTTTAGTTACTTACCTTTTTAAGTACCACTTGCATTCTGTTTTTAATTTCAGTTATGCTGTTGACCTTGGGGTTCCTGATAGTGGGTCCCTATTCGCTCATCACTACAGTCGTATCGGCTGACCTTGGCACTCACCAATCACTGGCTGGTAACGCCAAAGCTCTGTCAACTGTTGTTGCTATCATCGATGGCACTGGTTCAATAGGTAGCACATTGCTTTTTCTAAATAAAGTTTTATGTGTTTTGATAGAATTTGGCATAAATATCATCAAATAACCATAGTGATTTACGCAAAATGGATACCAGTAGTCTTGATTTATTTCGATGTTATAGCGCCCATCTTAGCTACAGGAATAGACGAATTAGTCCTTGGGATATTGCAAGCACATCTGTGTTAGCAAAATCTAGGCCATTCTCTAAGGAGGTCAGCTCAGAGGAGAATCTGTAGAGGGTAACATGATTCTATTTGTTGTTTGACCATCCATTCCCTTTGACTCTTCCTGGTTGTGTGAGAAAGCGCATGCGTTGAAAGGATCTGGTGATTGAAGAATTAACAACCGCTTCAACGCTGACGGTCCTATTGACTGATCAGACGTAATGGGGATTCGAGTTCGGCATCGAAGAGTGTGGTGGGAATATTTAGTGAGGGCTAAGTGTTGGAGTCACTGTGGTGACCCATAAGGCCATTAAGTTGCAAAATTTGGTCCTTTTTCTGCAGGAGCTGCTTTTGGTCCTTTCGTCGTGGGCTTGCTTCTTGACTACGGTTGGGCTGTCGTCTTTATAATGCTCATTGCCTTTCTCGGAATTGCAATTTTGGTGAGACATCAATTAAATGTTGCCTTTGCTGGCAAAATTCTTGTTTAAAATTAACTTTTATTGGTATTGTATGCTCTAAAACCTCACATTCCATGCATTCGTTTCTCTCCCATGGTTTACAGCCCATGCGGAGATGACGAGCACAGTATTTTACGTAGGGTTACTAGAGTAGGAATTTGCTAACATTTTTACGTGGAACTTCTAGCTCCTTCTTCGACGAGTTGCTAGGGAACTCCGCGAATGCTGTCACCCCTCGGTTCAGTATGTTAGTCTGCCTTGATGCATACCATCGCAATAACTATTCTCGGCACTTATTACAATTTGACAAATGTGATTTGACCACCTTATAACTGTACATAATTGCTGTATTATTCATAGTATTCGTGTATTTTCCTGAAGAGACCTTATTTTCTCCTTTACTTGCTTCACTTCACCATTAAAGGACTTCAAATTGAATCAATAGGGCACTTTTTACTGATTGGATAGTTGTAAACCAATGAAACGAACGAGCCAATGGAGGAGCTCTGACTATTCAGACCAATGAGAAGGCAAAACACCTGATCGTAATTTCCAAAGTCGACCTTTAAGGTTATGGTGGTGACTCCTTCAGATTCCTTTTGAGGTCAAGAGGTCAAACCGCTTCTGATTCAAATGGGCTTCGATTTAAATCGCGAGATGGTTTAATTCGGTCTGAAGCATTGGGAATGAATCGACCCTTGTGCGAACTCTGTTAGCGCCTTCTCTACCCGTCGCATACGCGTGAACCCACAAACCTTGACAAGATACATTTTGTTTTTTTGTCAACTTTAGAGTCACGTGAATTAGTTGGATGGTGCAAGCATCGACTTCCTACGCCTTAGAATTTTAATGGTATATTCTCCTCTAGATTCCTGCCATAAGACTGTTGATGGGGTGCACAGCCCCTGAGAATGTTTTTGCTCGATTTTTCAGAGGTTTTAGTTACTGACTAATCTCTGGACATCCCAGATTTTTGTGCTTCACTCAGTCCTCTCTGAGTAACCAATCAAGAATGGGTACGCTGAAGACCAATGAAAGGCGAAGTTCAACCATTTACTGAAACCGCCAACTCAGGCCCCACCTCCGCCGTGCTCTACTGTCCATCCAATTTGCACCTCTTTCTTGCCCACTTCTGTCAGTTGGAATGCCCCACTCACTGGTAATCCGGTTGAGAGCTCGATAGGATCCAGAACGCACAGACTCAGAAACTCCAGTCCACAACAAGTGGAGACTCGGTTTGTAATAACTATCAAGGCAGTTTATGCTGCTAATGCGATAATTATATGTCTAGCATTGTTTTTTTAAGCCTTATCCATGGCGGAGGTTGAATAAATGTTGACAAAACTAGTGGCTGAATGAGATTTAAGTTGAGTTGAAATCTTTAAGTCAAACAGACTAAAAATGGACTGCTTTCGACAACTTTAGGACGCAAATTCAAGTACTTCTCTGGAGATCCACTCTATTTACGTACTTTAAAGGGTGTAGCGAAGAGTGTATTATTATCGAAAATTTTCTGGTAAAGTATCATCTTTCCTCGGTGATGTGTTTATTTTTTCATTGACTTACCGATCATCCATCAACCGCTCGATGCTGATTTTATCTGTCATTACATCTTCAGCCTCATCATTAATCTCTCCATCAGTCGTGTTTACATCCATCTCTGCCACAATAATACCTCTCTAATTTGTCAGCCCATTCCCCATCACTCTGGCTCACAATCCATTTATTCCATTCATCTTCTCTGAGTCCGCAAAGTTTTGTCCACGGTTCCGATTTATCCATCTATTCGTTCTGCTATCGCTTGTTTATCCGTCTACCCATGTCCGAATAGTTTTCCCGTTTCATATTAACTTATCAATCTGTGATTTATTTGTTCGTTCATTTCTGAACCACCCAGTCTTCCATCCATCGATCTGCACCTAAATGTATTTTAGTAGTTCCACCCCAATTTCAGCATTTGTTTAGAAAATGTGCTTCCTTTACAAAATAATAGACTGCAACAAATCTACCTGTCTGTTTTCTCGTCTCCACTTTTTTTTCCTTTCCAGCTAACCATCCTGATTCCAATAATCCACTTAACTCGTTGTCAATCAAACCATTTCTGGTTCATTTTGTCTCCCTATCAAACCCTAGTTTATTCTTATCCGTTCATCACTCATACCTAAGCCAATCAATTCCTGAGGTATTTCTATTTCGTTCGGATCCATTAATCCGCACATTTAGCCTTTCGTCCTAAGCTTATTAATCTCCAAAAAGCATTCAGGGTTTCATTCAGTGAATTATACAGTCAGTCATTGTTAACCCTTTCACGGAAGAGCCTTCTCTCCTCAGTGTTTCCATCCACCAACCTCATTTCTACCTTTCAGCTACTTCCTTTCACCAGCCCATCTAGTCATCCATCCAATTTGAACCAATTCAATCGAGTTTACATTCAAAAATCAATCGATTTCCCCATCCCCCGAAGAATTTGGAGACCACAATCGTTCCAGAGCGTCTCCTTTGTTTGATTCCCTTAGTTAGATAGCGCTGATGGGCTCTAAATGTCATATTGACCACTATAATGTCAAGGCCAATCCAAGTATGATAAATGTGCAAGACTGGAACCACCCTGTGTCTTCAGCGGTCAGTCGGATTCCCAGCTTACTTCTATGGGTGGGTAATAAAGACGCACTTCTTAAAATCCTGGTCCCTCCTTGACTACTAGGATGGAATCCCGAAGTTTTTATCCATCTCTCTAATTATGCATTGCTTTACTTGTTTGGGTCTCCATTGTACTTGTTTTTTTTTTTTAGTAATTCACCTTTGTTCAGATTGGTGCTGTCCACGGCGGCCTGCAACACTTACCACTACCCTCTTTCCACTGTACGGGTTCAGTCAGCCTCAATAAGTTTGCACTAGTTATTTATAAACTGGATTTGTTTGTAGTCACTAAAGTAATCTTTTTTTGGCTAAGGGAAACCAATTTTGTCCTTGTGGTAGACTAATTATTCTTCTCGATTTTCGATTTGTATAAAGTAAAATAGGATCTCTACCCAGTGCATTGGTAAGCCCATAAATCTCTGAGGGGAGAATGTTTGCCTGAATAATTCATGTAAATATGTGGGCTTTTTCGTCTTCTATGGGTCGGTTTTCACGCCGATGTTTGTCTCCAAGTCCCTCTGCAGACTTGCAATAAATTGTCTGTATGTCTGGAATTTTTTTCCAACATAGGCGTGAAAACTTCTACCCACTGCAAAGAAACCTGATGTCTTAGTAGATCAGCTGGGAGACTGCATCTCGACGGCATCCCAGAAGCGGTGGGGCAATCATGACAGAAGATTTATGGGAGCCACAGTGGGTTGTTGTACCTGGATAGATCAGAGTTGAAGCCCTCTAGCACTAGACACCACACAGTCGCTGAATTATGGGAGGAAAATTAATTTTAGAATGAAATTCCACGTTCATGCTTGCGGTATGCATAAGCTGGGGTTTGGTATTTGATGGAGCAATAAAGACTGGGGATGGCGATTGAGGTTTCTTACTTTACAGTCTGGGCTTAGCTCCCTTTCAATTTGAGTTTTAATACGTTTTTTTCTTACCACTGTTTAGCGTCTCCTCATGAAAGGTTGCATGAACTGAACTGGCCACTTTGTACAAAAAGGCGAAATATAAGGAGTACTTTCATCAAGAACCATCCGGCAGCGAGCCATACTTTCAAAGTTGGTCAGTAGATTACGTGACAGCACCACAAATGTTGATTGAAATAGAAGATCAGCAGAATGGAACACTGGAATCCCATAAATTCAAAATAAAAAAGGGTTGCAATAACTCGGAATGCTCATTTATGATGTGTATATGCACGACATGGAGGACTTTTAACTGTTGTGTTGCTCCGCTTCCAGCCTGGTAGCTTAGGGCTCTGTCAGTGAAACTGCATGGCATACAGAAGCGAAGCTTTCGTCGCACCTGTGATACAACTCCAAGAGTAGTTGCCTCATAAAAGAGAAGACGAATTTAAGAATTTCATAAAACTTTGTGAAGTCTATCCAGCCCTTCGACTCGATATTTGGATAATGAATAGTACAAAGCCTTAGAACGCATCTTATTTTCACAAAAATGGATTAAGTTACAAATTTTGCATAAATTTGTCCATTTTGTTCGACCTAACCATGCGGATGTAAAATAAACTACAGGTCTGACCTTAGGTTTCATTTTTAAAACAAAGGCTGGAGCGACCCGGCTGAGCAACTAAGATATGACCTGCAAAGTAAACATTTCAGGTTTTCTATAAGTAGGCAACTGGTAAGCAGCGCAGCCTTCACTGTAAATAACCCACATTCATCGTTGATTGGTTAAGGGCACCTACCTCTCCCTGATTGGTCAACGCTATTTTGGCCAAGGTCACCTTTCGATCCAGTCTGGACTAATCGCAAAAATATACCGCATTCTCTATGCTTGTTAGGAAGCTATTTTGACCGAAGGTTGGTTCATTTGTCATTTTTTCTCCATTTTTTAACTATTTGTTTCATTGCTTCCAACTGGAACAATTCTGTGTCTTTGATTGGCCAATAGCAAATATCAAGCTTTTAGCTGATACAAATCTTTTCCTTAAAAATATTTATAGAAGTTGACCAAATAGAAGTGGGTTTAAGGCGAAAATCGGAAATAAGCAGGAAAAATAGGAAACCTTTCCAATTTATCTAAGGAGAACTTGGCAATATCGCTTCACTCTAAAAATTTCACTTCATTCGATTTGGCACTTATTCACTGGCAGCCTTTTGACATACGTGTTTTGTATAGACTAAGGAGATTTAAAAAGTCTCTCCTTTGAAATTCGATTTCGGGTGTAACCAAATGAAAGCGTATTTGGATCCCTTATTGGCAAAACTGTGTGGCAATTACTCTCAAATGACACAAAAAACTGTTAATAGCTCAGCAGGCCGAGAAAAACTCGGTGCAATTTGTCTCATGGCCAAAGAGCATTGGAAGGGAAGAAGAACTGCTTTCTGTTACATTTTGATGGTCGCTTGTGTGGTTAAAAACACTGTAAATTTAAATGCTTGCGAGAAGAATTCGTAGGTCCATCTTCTGCTGGGATAGACGGGCCATTCTGGGGGCTCCATGTAGCTAGGGAATATTTCCAAGTCTCTTGCTTTCCTCTGATCAACATTTTTGGTCCTTTGGAGCAAATATTTTAATCCCTTTTAAGGACTTTTAAGAATGATATTGGTAATGAACTTATACTCCAGTCTTAGCGATAAAAGTCGATTATTTCGAAAGACCACTTCCAAGTTTTCATTTTGAATGATTCTGCTTCGATAAGTGCCACCTTCAGGATGAATAAACAGGATGAAGTGCAAGTCATTTGGGTGTAAGTGAACTTTCATCGCATCAGCCCAGTGCTAGATGTTTGTTTTTTTCATGTCTCACGTTTTTTTCTCTCACTTACAGTCAAACAAATGTGCTGTGCAGCAGCTGGGATTTTCACGTGCATTATCGTCATCATCAACACGATCCTTGGGGTTAGTTGTATCTTTTTCTTCTTCTTCTCTTCCTTCTCCGTCGCTTTTTGCTTTCATGTGTATTTTTGTTCCACTTTGGGTTAATAAATCTGAAGGGATGGCTATAAAAGGAAGGAATGATTGAGGGAAATGTTTATGACATATGAAGAACTTGCGACCTGGTTATAAGAGACTGGAGTTTATGAAAAAGGATTTGGTGATCATGTACAACCGATGTGGAGTCCGTGCTACAATTAAACCAAATGTCCACTACGGTGGCGTTAATTGAACATCGTCATCGGTGCTTTCGAGTGCTTTCACGCCGGTCACGGTGGGGATGTCAGTAAGCATATTCAAAGGATTCACCGCAAGGCAGAGGCGCGAGGATGGGTTCAGATGTTTCAGGTATTTGCCTCAGTACGTATCCCATGGACATTTCCATGTTTGCCACCCTCTTAGCCTTCGTCTAGATAGGGGACAGAAGAAGGAATCAGAAAAGGGAAGGCGGTTGGCCGATATTTAAAATACACTTCATTTTTTTCGAATGTTCAGCATTCCAGCCAAAGCGCATGTTATTGAAATGATGGAGCGGGCAGGCCAGTTAATCAAACTGACAATGCTTTGGGGATAGTCCCTCTCCTGACGGCAGTACGGGTCCACGAATCCGTTGGTGTATTTATTTGACTTGGACAGCGGAAATTGAGAGGCAAAACCGTCCACAAAACTGGTGTGCAGATTACAGCGTGACAAATATACCTCATTTCCCATTTGGCATTACCCAAAGTAGGCCATTTATTTTTGGCCAGAAAGAGGGACGTAAATGGCACAAGTCATTTAGAAGTCATCTGCTCCCTCTCCGAAGAACCCAAATTTTTAATGCCCTCTTAAAACGAAAAAATACTTCAATCGCATCTTTTTTCATAGACCGGCTTCCTGGTAATGGTTGTTTTTGGAATCCTTCTCCGGTTTTTGCTTCCCTTCGTAAAGTCAGCAATTGAAACGGTTTTCACCCATCTGGGCTTGTCAGTTGAGGAGAAGACCATGGGCGTGGAATTCCTTCAGCTGCGATCAAGTGCGTTGATTCATTATTTTTTGTGGATTTGTTAGAAAGTCTGACACTTTAAATTACTTGTAAAGTTTTAAAGTCGCGTTTCGCGTGTCAAGTTGCTTAAACCAAGTTTAAAACTGATTTTTGCTATTGGCTGACGTAATCGTCAAGAAGTAATTTTCTCCCGCAATAATTCTTAAATTTGTTTTTAACTATCAAAATCCTTACAATTAAGGAAGTTATGCATATTATAGGATTACACTCTGCTTGATGCCACAATTCTGACTGACGATTAAACTATTGGATGTAAGGGAAAGAACTTAATTGTTTATAAGATTTCAGTAGTGCCCTGAATCTTCCCTGAGGTCGGAAAAGGACCCCTCTGAAGGCGACAGAACACATAACGTTGGGGCAGAATATGTATTGCCGATGTACAGAGGGGCTGAGGGGCCACCGCCATGGTCCAGAGGCCATACCGCCCAGTGTAAGTAGAGGAGCGGAGCTTTAATCGCTCGCGTAATTAGAATGGCTGTTCAAACAAACAGTGCAGGAATTACGCAGCTCTTCTTCAATTTTGAGTGTCGTACTCGGACATCCCCTTGGTCGTCCATCTCCGTCCGCCACCTCATAGTCGGGGGCTGTATAAGAGGATGTTGGGTCGCAAAGTCACTGATTCCTTTACCAATTCCATTGAATCTGACGTTCCATCCTGGTTAAGAACCGTATTTAGGGAAGGGACTGCGCGAGTCATCTTGTGTGCTCATCACTAGCTGTAAGAACACTGGCACAGAATCAGTCATTTCTGTGGAAATAAGGTTTCGTGGTTATCTCTTCCCCCACCCCCGTTACTCTGCTCTCACTTCAGTGCTGCCCAGTCATATTCATCTGGATTCTGCTCAGCTGGTGGAGCTGCGGAGGAGGTATCGCGTGTTTACTTAAATTGCATCGTTGAGCCGGCACCGCAGTGGGCTACTTAACAAACTTTTTCCGGCGGTTCACGGCTAGTGTCGCTTCATTCGTTAACAGTGTTCCTACTGAACACGGGTAGACATTATTTTCGACTTGCGTTGGAGGTCATCACAGATCCTACCATCACGCCATTTGCTCTTCTCTATTCCCGTCAAGCTTAAGCATTCAGTGATAGAAATCGGGATACTTGTCCCGCTTCCATCGTTGTAACGTTCTGACTCTTCCCTGAAGATGAAAGGATTCATGATCCTGAGAAAGCTTATTAGTGACCTACAGAAAGCCCTGAAGGATACTGGTATGGTCTAGGGCCTTAATTACCCGCGTAGCTACAATAGGAGGTTAACAGAACCATCATAGTGAAACAACTTTTACAGTACAAGTATACCAGCTACTTTCAAACCTAAAAATACCTATTTTGGACAGGTTAATTTTTAATCCTCTCGATTAAGTGTCGGTTGTTGCAGTTCACTGGGCTCTTCACAAAGCTGTGTCTCGTCCCAAGTTGGGCTTAAAAGATTCGTGACGTGGGCTTTCGTCGCTGTGAGATTATGGTCTCACATCACACTTCACCTGGCAGAGATCAGCTTTTTATGATTTCGAAAACATCCGTTTTACAGACGTGCGAAAAGGTTTTGTATCAGATGCTAAAGCAAAATCCGGAACTTCTCCCCAAAAACCCCTTTGACGCTTGAATCGGAGGCTCAATTTTGGAGTATTAAAATCAAAGTGGACAAGATTTATTATCTTTAAGTGGACAAGGTGCACAGTACCAACAGAAATCACAGCATACCCACTTGGCAGGTATTAGCCTCTCTCTAGGTGGCACAAAGTGGTCCCATGCGTCGACACCACAACTTGTAATTAATAAGCTCGGTGCGCATCAAAATGCGGGCATTAGCATTCATCCAGACATTTAGTAACGACTTTTCGCCGTGAGTTATCTCCGAAGGCAAGGACACCAACACAATTCCATCCCATCAGCTCCAGTTTCCGACTTCCATATTTTTTGTTAGTAATTAACTGGGCCGCGAGTTTTAAGTCACCTTGTATTTACAGCCTTGTGAAGGAAAAACTTTCCATGTTTCAAGAGAATAGTTGAAACATTTTAAGTAGCTAATACTTTGCAAAGACATTTTGAAAAGAATAAGTCTGTGCACGAATTTGCAGTCTGAAAATCAAATGCTAAAAGAGCGTTAGCCTTAAGACAATTTAAGTAGTATGTACCACATATCGAACCGCTATTTATTTACACCGAGTTTATTTGCACTAGACTAAAAATTTTCTTTGGTTCGATAATTCCATGTGAGAACATCAGGGAAGGAGGAAAATTTGGTCCCATGCAAAGCCATTTTTCTTTACTTTCAGACGAACTGTCCAATGTCTGTCTCATCTTTGGAATCGTCTGTTTCTGCCTCTGCATAGTAGCGTGTATGCTGGCCTGCTGTGACAGTCTAATGATGCTGCGGATTGTGAGTTGCCACTAATGCATAAACTCCTGTACAAGCCTTCTGATGCACTTTTGGAGCCTAGACGACCTCGGCCTTTTTGCTAAAGGTGACCCATTACTTAAGCCTAAAGGTGTTTCTATTTGAAGGCTTCGAAGAAATCATCTCTCATGCCTTTCGCATTTGGCACTTATCTTCGAAACTCAAGGCATTTATAAACTTGCAGCGACGTCATAAGAATTGTTCACTTACCTGACACCCCATAAAGTTAACGAATAGGTGAATTTTGGGGGAAGTTGTCCATTGTTGGTTCCCATTATGCACATAGTTCCAGGGTTCCCCTAATGAAAAGCTCCATTCAGCTGGCCCTAAACCGACTCTTCTAAGATAAAAATGATAATGTGTCGAAAGAAAACTCGGGTTAAGCAATTAGTATGCTTATTTGAAGACATCATTCCTGCTAAATTTACTTCACAATCTGGTGAATTTTGAATACCCAGAACTTGCAACTATGGCTCTCCAATTATGGCATGAACTCTAGGACCGCTGTAGTGCTTCTGTTGTGATGAGAATAAACGACTGACTACAAGTCCAGGATGATGAAAAGCAAAAACCTCATTTCCTACCTAAATTGTAAGCTTCCGAAAATTGACGTTCATTTTTAGAAGCCTACCTAACTGGCACAATGTGGTGGGCTTTAAATATGAGTATTATCGCTACAAGGATATGAATTTCCTAAATAGACTGGAATTGGACCCTTTTGCGTCCTCAGCTCACCTAGCATCGGTCAAGTAAACACATGCCGTACCCAACCCCCCTTCTCCCCGCCTTAATCATATGGGTGAGCCATGAGGACACCGTGATCTTTTTGATCATTGGATCAGAGACTAAAGACTAGACAAGATTCAGGGTCACGCATATCAATAAATGGATGACAATTTTGGTAGTCATTACAGTGACACAAGTTTCAGCACCTCGCAAATTTGCTGCAAGGTCAGAAAGAATGGGTGAGGTTGTGGCTTTTGTCTTTTTTGCATAAAAGTGGTTGATATGAGTAGACAAGATTCGAGATTGTTAGACCACTGCCTCCATCTCAGCATTCCTTAGGTCCCTCTCTCCCCCCCTCCACATTTGGATGACTGGCTAACCTGTATGATTGAATTTGGGCGAGCATAAGACTCCTCAACCGCATCTCGGATCCAAGTATCCTTCCCCCTTTGCCGTGCACACAAATGTTTGGTTATCCATATCCCCATTCCGCCGATCATGACTGAGCTACACCACTTCTGCTTATGCAAAACAATTCTATAAACTTTTCAAAGAACCTCCACTAAGCAAAAGACCCTAAATACAAATTTTCAGAGGTCCTGCTGTGATGTTCAAACTTGCCTCCATTTGCACCCATAGTGTTCAACAGTGAGGGTGCTGAGCTCTTCAACAATGCCTACTGGATGGCGTTAAAGTTTGTGCAGTCCTTGCAACGACTTGTCGCATTCGTTGAGGCCCTGTGAAGTAAATGTGGTTGTCTATAAGTATTACAAAAAGTTATACCATTTGAAGCGCTAATGTCAAAAGTCTGTGTAGTCTTGATGGGGGTTAGTGGAACTCATTTACTTCTTGGGCAGCGTTTAACCCGTCTTAGAAGCTGGAGGTGCGCAGTACTTGTAAATAACGCGGTTACGGGGCAGTGTATGACTCGAGTGTATTTGTAAACACTTAATCCTCAAATACAGAAGTTACATCACATCTGCCATTGTCTACCAAGTCGAGAACATAATCTAGCTCAAAGGTGAGACGGTTAGGTTAAGTCAGCAACAAATGGGTAGGAGATGTTTTGAAAGGCTTCGGATGAATTAATGCCGTGTGTCATGCATTAAGGAATGAAAATGTAAATCACTATAGCCAACAAATTTTCCTTCACTCCTTTGACGAATGTTAAAAAACGCATCACGGAATTTGGATTCAATGGCGACTAACTGATCGACTGAGCTGTGAAGGGTAGTAGATTTTGTGCTTCAAAATGAAAAGAATGAACATATAACGGGGTATCCAACAAGAGCACCTATTTACTAACTATCGCATACCTCTGGGGTAGAAACCAACTCGTCTCCGGAGGACCTCGTCCACCGAAGGCCAAGTAATCTCCATTCACTCAATGAATCCGTTGACGCCCAAACTCATCCAGGAAAGAGTGCACAGTGAAATTAAAGATACTGTTTCATCCTCACTTCTTTGTGGCACTCCTTTTAATGATGGTTGCCACATTTTCTTACCCCTGGAAGGCCACATGTGGAATGGAATGGACATTGGGGAAGTAAGCAGAGTTGGAAGCGAGGGCGATTAGGACTGGATTGTTCTTGACGTCTAGGGCCACAGAGCTCCGAAAGAGCTAAATCCGCATCAAGCCTTTGTTTTCCTCAAGAGCTTCCCAACTTTTGTCATTTGTACCTACTTTTACGTATCAAGCAGTTCAGAAGTCCCTTCTCAATTATCCAATTTTCATATTGAGGAACTCACGAGCCTCCTGGGTTACCCCATACAGATATGGTTTAAAAGGCTGCCTAAATAGAGGTTCATTGCATTTTGTGAGCTTAATCAAAAATTGATGGCTTTTTAGCGAAAGCATTGCCATTCTTTGATATTTCTAGCTCTCCCAGTTACTCATCTGGGTCATTTTCACCAACTGAAATAGAATAAATATTACGTTGTTTTGTAGTTCCTTCATTGCTTCAACATGCATTCCTGTCTGTAAGATCAGGAAGGTTCTAACTCCTTTCTTACAATTTTTAGTACGGTGGAATTCTTGGCATGACAGTTTTTCTGGAGGGCATAGGAATAATCGTTCTATTTAGCACTCAAAATCTCGTAAGTGGTGTTTCAAACCACCCTCAGAGTTAGTTTAAACGCTTCAACTGCGATGTTTCTATTTTTCCTTCTTTATTTTAGTTTATAAATGCCATAACATCAGTTTTATCCATCCTATTGCATGACTTTGAGGGCTTATCCGGATTTTCTACCGTTATTTGGTCTCTAATCATGCAAAAGGTTCGTCTACTTAATTAGCATATCAGTAGCATGTCGGCGGGGTGATATATGGTTTGTCCTTTTTAGGAAAATGGAGTTCGTTGCTGTGGCATGGACTCACCCAGCGATTTTAACGTTAGTTACCTTCCCTCCGGTAAGAAGTTTGCTCATCCATGCTGATTATTGCATACTTTAGGGATCTGCCCCAGAGAATGTTGCGCCATTGCTCTTAAGGAGGTTTGTCGATGTGATTCCCTGGAATTGCAATGGGTGTTTGGCTGTCGAAGTCGGATTACAAATTTCCTTCGACGGGAAATGAGAAGTTTCACCCTCATCTCTGTGGGTATTTTGTTGGTCCAGGTAAAATTTACACTTAGCATTTTCGCACGACAATGCATTGTATGCATTGCATAGAGTTAAAATTGCGCCATGGATGGTAATTTTATTACTACTTCATTGTTATTCCGTTTTAGTTCATCCTGTTTACTCTCACGGCTGCGGCATTGATAGCCAAGTTGAGGTTATGCCGACTTAGATAGAACGTCTGTACGATATTTTACGTTTTTATTATTTATTATTCCAAATATACACAGAATCCTCCACAAAAAGGCAATATCCTTTTCTTTGATGACTGGGTTTCCTTCAACGGTATTGAAGCCAAGTTGACCCAGGTACTTTGGATTTGGAGTGGAAAAGAAGGTATTTAAAGGTGAGGTATCTTCGCCTAACTTGACATGGTTCACACTCGTCTTCCCGAGAGAGAAATTACTTAATCATCCTGAGACTTCCAACTTGTGTTAACATTATAATTACAAGTGACTGTTTGGCAAGACGGTGATCAAAATCGCCAGCAATAGTCGCCTGCCAGCCGTCTTTGAAACGTTTGCACCGTTTAAATGTCTTTTAGCTGAGTGGCTGAATACTCTTCCATCTTACGGTGGTTGGCATCGCATAAGTGTGTTTTCACTGCCTCGAAAGCACCTTTCTATTGCCACTATCTGTCGCAATGCCCAAGTAACTCATTATTTAATTGAGATGAAGAGCAAACTTTCTGATTTGGACAGAATGGCGTTTGCGTCTCATCTGTTTTACCGAAAGTTTCGCATTAAACAGTCAGTTTCATAAAAATCAAATGACCTTCATCCGAAGTAATAACTTCTAGGACCATATGCAGATTAATAACTAGTCTAGTCAGCCATGCTACTGGCAACAGCATTCAGTAGACTGCCGAGTTGAATAAAACCGTTATGAATTTCCCTTTGATAGACTAAATTCAACTGCATTTTGCATTCCTCAGGTGTTTGAGGTGGTGCAGAAAGATAAATTGCATCACTGAGTTTTACTCGCTTAAATCGGTTCCCTCAAGGCCATTACACTGATAAATTTTCATTTAAATCGCGCGATCATGAAAATAATTTTTTTCGAATTCAGCTGTTAGTAAAATGGAACGAGAATCAGATAGTCCCATTGACTGATTGGCGAAAAGAGACGATGGAATCAGCTCTCATGTACGGAGTAGTCGATGGCGTATCAGGTGTCCCACTCCATGTTTTTAAACAGAATCTTTCACAATTAATTGCCTTCTCAAGAAGTTTATAATGCGCATGTAACCTGAGACGGCCTACAACGGTAGTGAAATTGTAATTTTGGAGGGCCTGCTTTACTTGTGCGTGATCTTGTCGCTTAACAACTAGTGGCAAACTTTCATGTGCGCAAGGAATTGAGTCACATGCCAGAAAGAGTGGAAGGCATTACCTTGCTCGAACTGAGAAAAGAAAGTATGTAACATAAAACAGCATTACTTTTTAAAGAAAATGGAAAGGCCTTTTTAGCAAGTTATATAAAAGTTTACAAATACATAAGACTTCTGCCAACTGTTTGGTTACCTGATGAGTCTAACGTCTGCAAAATTCGATTAACAAGACTTAGCCCATGTGACTGGCATTAAATTCACCAGAAAAGTGTGCCTTAATGCAATTGCGATTTTTAAAAATTTTCTTAATCGGCTGCTGCCATTTACCTCCGTATACCCCAGCCCACGCACCCTTTTGCAAAAAAAGAGAGGGGGTGGCTGTAAAGTACTTTATCAGGTGAAAAGGATTTGAAAATACATATATCACAATTTTTGTTTCAAAAATCTGCCCTGACAGCGCAAACGCCAAAGTAGGCGTGGCGCTTGGCCCCGCTTATCGATTTTTCCAGCTCCGCCAATCAGGTGCTAAGCGAAGCACACAAGCAATTCTTGAGCAACAAAGATGAATTTTTTTGCTAGCACTTCATGCGAGCAATTTGGAACCCTTATAGGCACTCACAGAGTTATGTGATTTAGGCGCTCAAAAGTTCTTCAGGCTCTTAGTCAGGGTCTATGGTTACAGATCTCGCCCAAATTGGTACGCATTGGGACATGTAGAAAAATTTTACATGCGCAAGAAAGGAGGAGTAATGGTTTGCACCTGGCTTAAGACATTTCAGCCTCTTTTCTTTTCAGGGAAGTTAACTAAAAGGTTTATTTTGTGTATTCTTACCGTTTTTATTGCATTATCTTAGTGTCATTTACATTTTCTGCATTAAGTCGTTGAGATCTCCCGTCAAATCTTCAGACTGTAATTGGTTTACTTACAAGGAAATGACGCCTCAGATCTCTGCTTCTATTCACAAAGACAGTACAATTGATGAAAAGTGTTTTGATCCCAACATTCTTCTTCCGATGTAAACAATCGTTTTATTTTAAGTGTCTGTGAGACGTGGCTACTAATATGAATCTTTTCACGGTATTCCAAAAACCTAACTCCTTTTCGAACCCATCCACTCTCTATTCATCCATTCTCGTTTCCCTCCGTTCACTTATCCATTTACCAACCAGTTGGTTTATACAGTGGACCTGATTGTATGCAAATCTTTCTGTTGCTTGTGAAATCGTGAGCAAATGAAATGTCTGTGAGCCTTCCCCCGCACTTCTTGAGAACTTTGAAACGGAATCACTTAATGGAAAACTTTGTGTTGCAAGAGTTTTTCACATAAAAACTAGGCGGACAGATTAAAACCAAGGAACTCCAATCACTCGCATTATTTCGAAGTAGACCATGGTAAAAGGGTTACGACTTCTCCATAAGAAACCGTGCTAGACTGAATAGTACAAACAAAACAACCGATCTTTAAGGCGATTAAGACTGCTGATTAAGTCTAAATAAATGGTAGCATGTACGAATAAATATGTTCTGTTCGCAAAGCATCCAGGTCCCTGCAAACTTGAAGGCATTCCTCAAAACAGTTCGTCTGACGGTTGAACTTCATCAGACATGCATTACTACCGCCAAATGCAACTTTAACCACGCTTTATTTAGCAAAAAACACCTCATTGCATCACATTAGCTTCGGTTCTATCGTGCAGATTAAGAGTTTGTTTGATAAAACGATGTTGCGGTGGTTGGAGGTCGGAAATGAGTACCGATAAATGCGATTCAAAACTGTTGTCGGGCGAAATTCCCAAACAAATGGGAAATTTACAAACCCTCTATGAGGAAATTAAATCATTCCACTTTTCAATTAAGAATTGACATAATTGGTGGATTCCCTGCCAAAATGCGTGTCAAAAGGCTGAAAGAAATGGAAACAGCAATTTCCCCCAGACTGTCATTGGCAAGTGTGAGCATAATTAAGGCATTCCACCCACCAAGCTAAAACAGAGCAATTGAAAAGGAACTATTCAAGTACCTGGGGCACCTATTTATCTTTATGATAATGCATAAAAGGCACTTTGTCTATTGCAAAACATTAAAGTATACATTCGACTTGAGGTTTATGGTTTAGCTCAGCCCAAAACTTGATCGTAGAAACTTGGATTTAAACAAACCTGACAAGCGTGAAAGGATTAAGTTCGAGGGAAAACAGACGAAAACACAGTAGTGATTGCTCTACTGATGGCTCGACAAACTTCTGACTACACTTCCTAGTGCAAATTACCATGGCCTGGAAAGATGTGTCCCATTAGGTAAAACCTCGTTCTGCTTCTTGGAGCATCGTGACATGCGTTCATCACTGCTATAGGAGGATTAGTGCCTTGTGACACTTGACATCGACAAGAGCTCCTAGTCAGATGGTCTGACTAACTGTCCACATAGACGCCTCCTCTGATTTAGACTGACAAGCTCAACTGTCGGCGTGACAAGTGCGCAGTAGGTAGTAGGGTCTCAATAGATGGTCTAGAAGCTAGGATGTCACGTCTGTTGGACTACAACCTGCCTGTCAAATGGGTGATCCGCGTTCTGAGCTGTAATTCAAGCAGCGGTAGATAGGAGGCAAGAAATGGCTTGCTCCTATCCAACCACCTCCAATTACTGTGTAGGTGTTCTAGAACATACAGTATCTCAAGAGAAATTCTCCATTATAAATAATAGGCGTTTAAAGAGGAGGCTAGCTTTCTACAGATTGCAGAGACAGTTGCCGGCGTGAACGTACCACTTGCACATCTTTGTTATCAAATACGTCCCCTAAATTCGAAGAAGAAGGACTTAAGGTAGATTTCGTATAGACATTTGATAGTCTCAAGGCGGCGTCAACGAAGGTTTCCAATTGCTGGCATCAAATTTATCATCAGTGCACATTTCCATGTATCTTTCCACCCACTTACACGAATTTCTTCACACTGCTGCCTATTTTGGGTTGCACTGTACATCTCAGTTACAAATTCTGCTGAAGTATCTTTTGACTGGGCACAAGTAAACCTTCCATTTATCTCTCTGCATTCAAGCACCCGCCTTAATTCCATTCTTTCTAAAGCCCACCATTCATTGCATTCATCGCTCCACTTTTTCACTCCACCTTCATCCTTCTCTCCCACTTTATCCACTTATCCCTGACTCATCCTTGCTGGACTTGACTGCTCTTCACTAGGGGACAGCTACACTTTCCTTCTCGACCCCCCCATTCATTTATTCATACATTACTCATTCAATCGGAATCATGGCAGTTTTTCAGGTATAAGATGCAGTGATCCTCTCAAGAAAAGGCAGAAGAATTTTAGGTGTTTCCAACCATCCTACGAGGTACGAAGTGCTTATTCACCATGCTACATTTCCTGATCATCTTTAGACCAGATGGAGCCGATCCAACAACTTGCAAAACAAATGCGGCCAATCCAAATTGCTGAAAAGGAGAGGTTAACACTGTACCTTAATCCTTATATCTAATTAACAGAAAGTGCTGTCAAATATGCACCATTTGTCATTAAACTTTTGTTTACATAATTAAAGACCTTGGAATTTGCATAGAACAGGGTCACACTGTGATGGTAGTACAGGCTCTCACAGCCAACAAAGGTGCATTCTCAAATTTAATTTAAAGGCCACTGAAAAGAATTGCCTTGGTCACCTTGCACAGGCATGGCTTCATCGGACTCTTCGCTCCACTTTGAAGCCAATTAATTGGCTCCACCATGCCCACAAAGAGGGTCACTTGACTGTCACTAATGGACTATTTAGGTCTCCATCGCACATGTAGGTACATGCATAACTTTTGTTGCAGGCAAATTGGTCGTTCAGTGATGTTACAAACTACTGCGCCATTATTTAGCCATTAATCCATTTATTTATTTTAGAAAGTTATTAGAATGTACTGCTTTCTCAAATGTGCTAGAATTATTTTGGCATTCATGGATCTCCTTCTATTTGTAAGTTTAACAAGGGGAGCCACATTCCAACTATTTTCTTGCAAAATTAAAAACACACGTTAAACATTCTGTTTTTTAGACTGCTTTCACAGCTGTTGGTATATTGGGCTTATTATTGAAGTACAACAGCCAATTCCTGCAAAATCTGCTAGAGAAAGCCACCACCAAATGGCCACAGAAGGAGATGCAAGAAATAGTTCAATTCATTCAACAATATGGCTGTAGGTTACTGTGTCTATTATGGATAAACTCATTAAATCATGGCCTTTTTGATAAAAGAATCCTATTGTTCGCTGTAGCTGGACTAGCAGTCGTCTTTACTGCAATTGGTTTCCTTGTGGCCCTTGTTGCGCTCATCGGTCTCCTCGCTTTGCTCTGCAAGAATCGATGCCTTGGATTCATTGTAAGTTGTGACTGTGAGTTATTCATTTTCCATAACTTTGGAGTAATTAACCACCATTTTGTCTGTTTTTGTTTTGCAGTACATTGTTTTACTAACGATTCTCAGTATAATTGAATTGATTCTCATCATCTACCTCTTTGCGATACCTGGAAACGTAAGTGATGACTTTGATTACCCAACTCAAATCTACCACAAAATTTCACTTTGGCAGAAAATAAATCAATGTGATAAATAACAGCGCTTGATTACCTGTGTATTTGCGATTATTCTAGCTAGACAGAGCAGCATATAAAGTGCTCAACAGTTCCTTCGAACACCTTCGAACCAATGATAGCCTAACTGAAGCCACCTATGCTCTCTGGACTGTATTGGGCTCGGTAAGTGCATATCTACCTGTTAAAAGAAAAATACATTCAGCTTTTTGCAAAGAGGTTTATTCTACTTGTTTGTTTATAAGGACTGCAACAAATTTTGCTGCGGTCTGGAGGGATATAAAGATTTCAACGGATTGCTAAGTAAGAAACGATTGCTGGTATATTCCGTAAATTTTTGAGAGGGAATTTCAAATAAATGCAACTTTAGCTTCTTAAACCACACGAAAGTAAGGCGAAATTCTTTTTAATAAGTAACCACATTTTGTTGTAGCGAGTCTTTCCTATCCACCGTCATGCTGCAACCAGAATATCACCACAGTGAACAACCAAAAACCACCAAAGCTACAATGCAATAAAGTGGTAGCAGAAATGCTGCAAGTAGAGGGATGCAAAGAGAAGATCGTAGAATTCCTAAAACGAAACAAAATCCTCTTTTTTGGAATTAGTTCCGGCGTTCTAAGCTTCCAGGTAGGTCATGCTGCACAAATTCCACTTTGTTCCTCCCATGCCAATCCCAATTGTTGTGGACAGTTTTCTTCCAACCCACAACAACCAGAATCCAATTCGAATGCATGTCTTTTACCCTAATTTAGATTCTAGTTCTCCTTGTAATGTGTGCTCCGAACAAGAATTGGAAATATGTATAAAGATGACTCCAGCCACCTGGACCCCTTCCCTCGCCTACCCCTAGTAACGGTGACTATGAGTAACTGTAATTGTACTTTAATTTTTGATTTTGTTACATGATATTTGGCGCCTTTGATACTTAGCATTTAGCAATAGAGGAAAAAAATTTCCAATTAAGTCTGAATTATGATATTTCGAGAACCAAGCTGATTTGGAACAAGAAGAAATTGCAGGGTGTATGGGAGGTTCCAGAGAAAAGTATTGATGCGCGAAATTTTCAACAACGTAGTCAAAATGTTGAACTCTAAAATTCGACTGCGTATCTGCTGTGCTACTGACTGTTGTTATAGGAATGACTCCACATTGTTTACTTCCACAACATTAAGAGTAGTGAGGGGATGAGATCAATCCCTTCCCCTTCATGAGGTAGGAGTCAATATGATTCTCCGACTTAATTGAGTGCCATGTCATGTGTTCATCGCCCCCCTGAGACCGCGATGAGTAGTGAAAAGGAGACAGACGGAGAAGCAATTTCACTCAAGCAGTGTAGATGTAGCGCCCCAGGTCTTTTCTGAAGTAGTAAGGAATCATGGCAGTGTATGATATGTATTTTACTGAATTACGGAGGAGCTGAGGACTACAGACATGACACAGAGACCATCTCAACGAGATGAAGTTTAATTTGCCCAGATATAAGTACTCGCGTATTAAATGTCCAGTTGCAAATCCATCATAGCACTACGTAACCGGTGTAGGTGTTTGATGGAGGAATGGCTGTGGAAGGTGTGCGTGGAGAGTGCGGAATGTGATATAGATTCCTGTGAGTAAACTCATGGTCGCATGCTTACTCTGGTTTATCTCTCCCTCTTCTGTGCGTCTACCCGAAAATACTAGATTTAATTACGAATTCCGCTTCAAATATTGCCTGGGAAGAAGGCGTTTTCTCAAACACTTCCAATTTCTCAGGATGAGATACACGATTATCAATGTTATAGTCCACGATGCCTTATGGAATTGCTTGTCAAAAAAGTCGACTTCTGACAATGTTTTGATAAACCTCTGGAGCCTCCTCTCAATTAACCCAATTTTTTGCTACCACCAGTTAAACCCGAATGAGGAGAAGCGAGTGGTTGTTTCTCCCTATGTCTTGTGACCATTTCTTTTGCAGTCATCAGGGGTAATTACCGAACACAGATCTCCGTGGGCTGTCATTTGGTCCTCCGTGAGGACAAATTTGTCTGTTTCATTGTGTACGCTCAGACATGACGATAAAGTGGCTAGCACATGGTCACCCATGAGGGTATCAAACAGCTTGAAGTTGGTGTAAGGGGTGTCACGACAAAAGGATGATTTGTCGGCCTCATTTGTGATACGAAAATTAAGAACTTCAAAACGTTTTGACATCAAGCCAAAATTAATGCATAAGCCGAAAATAGTATGTCACACCAGTCTCCAAGGCCATCCATGATGCAAAAACAGCCACTTAAGATGCACAAAGTAGTTGAAATAGGAGAGATTGTGTGATCAGCGCCATGAATGAATAATACAGCCGAGATTTACTAATTTCTTGACAATATACCGCATTAACACTAAAAGTAGAGGGCTATCTATATAATGCAATCCTAGCGGTCGACAGGTAAAAACAAACGTTCATCTGCTAGTAGAGTGCAACTTTTATTTTTTAATTCATGCCAGTAGAAAGAGGCGTTTATCAAGTCAAAACCGTGGAATATAGTCATATTCGATGCTCCTCGGGTTCAGTCATTTGCATGGGATGCTGAAATGTCATTCAATGAAATAGCAGCAAATCACGAGGCTAGCAGGAGGCAGTTCACGTGAGCAAATTGGAGCGCGTATCTGCAGGCCCTTAGTCAAGGTACCTCGCCTTCGGCGGTACATGCTGAAACATGTAAACACAGAAGTAATTCAAACTCCTCTACTTATCATGGGGTTAGGGCGTCTAAGTAGCCGGATGTTGGACAAAGTTACTTAAAGGATTGGTTTTGTGCAGTCACATTGGTTTATTACATTATCTAAGAGCCATTTATGCTTTCTGCATCCAAGCAATGAAAGGTTCCATCAACTGTTGGGAGTACAATTGGTTTCTTTACAAAAAGTACCGTTTCAGAACTCTGCTTCTGCTCATCAATACAGTATGGTGGAGAATAAGAGTGCTTTACTCCCCGTAAGACTCTTTTAGTATGAACCTTCATGGCAATTGCGATGTATTTTAAGCGGCTGTGAGAAGTGGCTACTAATGTGGACCCGTTCACGCTTTTTTGCATCTATCCACTCCATATTCATCCATTTCACACCCATCTATTGATCTATCCCACATCCCTCAATTTACTCATCTATCTATCCATCCATCCATTCACCAATCAACCCACTCATTTAATGAGTAGGTGTTTAACAGAAGCAAGCTTATCTGTAGGCAATTCCTTCTGTCGCTTTGTAAAATCGCTAGCAAATGAAAGGTCTTTGTGCCTTCCCTTGCCCTTCGTGGGAGTTTGAGTGGAATAGCTTAAGAGAAAACTTTGTATTGCAAGAGTTGTTCACCCGAAATACCAAGTGGATAGGCTTTAGAACCAAGGAACTACAATTAATCTTATTTCTTTAAAGTAGACAGTGTTAAGAGGGCATCAAGACGCCTTCATGTAAGACTGGAAGGTGAAGCTACGCAATTGCTCGTCCAAATGGAACAAAATGTTGAGTAGGGCTAAATAATCGCATTATCTACGAGCAAGTATTTTCTTTTCGCGAAACATCCAACTCCATGTAAATTTGGCGACTACTTGTCACAATTCGTTCATCACTGAAACCTCATAAAAGTTTGAGCTAATTACAACCTCAAAATCCGCTTTATGTAAAACAGGCACTCCATTGAATCACATTGCTTTCGGTCCTATTGTACGGATTAAAAGGTTTTTTTTTAAATGATGATGCAGTGATTAGTGGACAGAGCTGAGAACCCACGAATGAGAAGCAAAACAGGTTGGACCTAAGGTCCCTTAGTATACCTACTAGAAATTCACCTGGAGATGAAAGGATGATGGGTAGGGTCGGATTCCCGATTATACAACACGGAAGAAAACCATTCAAACACGTTTGAGTCGAAATTCTCTAATGAATGGGATTTCGAAAATATCCCTTTAAAAGGAGGTTAAATAACCCCCTTCCTTAGTAAAGATTTATATTCAGCCATCTAATCGTCTGGAGAGGCATTCATTGCTCAATCCATTCACTACAAATTCATCCACCTCTTTCTCTTTTTCTGCAGATTGCTGAACCGTCTATGTCGGACTTGATTGCTCTTCGCCAGGGGGCGTCTACACTTTCCTACCCTACCCTCCCATTCATTTATTCATACTCTATTCATTCAATCGGAACCAGAGCGAATGAAGAGGAATAACGCACCGTGTTCCTCGTGAGATAAGGCTGAGGAGTTTCAGGTGCTACCACCCATCCTAGGAGGTACGAAGTGCTTATTCACACCGTTGCAATTCCTGGTAATCTTTAGATCGGATGGAGACGATTAAGCAACCCGCGGAACAAACGCGGTAGCTCCAAACCATTCAAAAGGAGAGAGTGACACCGTATCTTTAGCTTTGTATCTAATTAACTAAAATTTTTTACAAAATTTAAATTCTTGGATTTTGTGGCGAAAGGGATCACACCGTCGTGGTAGTGCATGAATTCACTGCCAGCAAGCAAGTTGATTGGTTAGTTTGGAGGCCATGGAAAAGAATTGCCTTCGACAGCTTGCACAAGCATGGCTTTATCGGGCTCTTCGCTCCACTTTGAAGCCAATTAATTGGCTCCACCATGCCCACAAACAGGGTCATTTGACTGGCACCCACGAAATATTTAAGCCTCGTTGGCACATGCAGATACACTGGTAAATTTTGTGGCAGGTACTTTGATAGTTTACTGGTATTGCAAACAATTGTGCTATTAAATAATCAAAAAGTTCGTGCTTCTTTTTTAGAAATCGACCAAAATGCACTGCCTTCTAGGATGTGCTAGACTTATTTTGGTCATCTTGAATGTCCTCCTATTCGTAAGCTTAACAAAGGAAGCCATATTCTAACTATTTTCTTGCAAAATTAAAAACACACGTTAAACATTCTGTTTTTTAGACTGCTTTCACAGCTGTTGGTATATTGGGCTTATTATTGAAGTACAACAGCCAATTCCTGCAAAATCTGCTAGAGAAAGCCACCACCAAATGGCCACAGAAGGAGATGCAAGAAATAGTTCAATTCATTCAACAATATGGCTGTAGGTTACTGTGTCTATTATGGATAAACTCATTAAATCATGGCCTTTTTGATAAAAGAATCCTATTGTTCGCTGTAGCTGGACTAGCAGTCGTCTTTACTGCAATTGGTTTCCTTGTGGCCCTTGTTGCGCTCATCGGTCTCCTCGCTTTGCTCTGCAAGAATCGATGCCTTGGATTCATTGTAAGTTGTGACTGTGAGTTATTCATTTTCCATAACTTTGGAGTAATTAACCACCATTTTGTCTGTTTTTGTTTTGCAGTACATTGTTTTACTAACGATTCTCAGTATAATTGAATTGATTCTCATCATCTACCTCTTTGCGATACCTGGAAACGTAAGTGATGACTTTGATTACCCAACCTAAATCTACTACATTATTTCACTTTGTCTGAAAATTAATTTATGCTCTAGGGGAACAGCATGTAATGATCAGATTGTTTGTTCTTGTAGCTGGAAAAAGCAGCATTTAATGCGCTCAACCGTTCCTTAGAACACCTTCGAACCAATGATAGCTTAACTAATGCCACCCACATCCTTTGGTCTGTATTGGGCTCGGTAAGTGTTTACCTGATTGTTATAAAAAAAAGAGGCTTTCAGCTTTTGCAGAATGGTTCATAGCACTTATGTATTTTAAAGGCTGGTGGAAACTTTTGCTGCGGTCTGGGTGGATATGCAGACTTTGATGGATTGGGTGGTAAGAAGCGGTTAAAGCATCCCCTTGCAAAATTTTGTAAACCGATTTTCCAGGAGTCTCACTTTTTTAATCGCATCAAACACAACTTGCGAATCCCTTTAATAAGTAGGCGCACTTTATTACAGATGGTTTTCCATACCCACCGCCATGTTGCAGGCGAAATATCACAGAATTGAGCGAACAACAACCTCTAAATCTAAACTGCACCAAAGAGGAAGCAGAAAGGCAGAAAGTAGGAGGGTGTGGAGAGAAGATTAAGAAATTCTTGATGAAAAACCAACGCTTCTTTCTCGGAATCAGCTGCTTTGTTTTAGTCTTACAGGTGAGTTCTCCTAACTAAACCCCAATTTTTCCCTTCAATGCCATATTCAATAGCTGCACACAATGTTCTTCCAACCCACAACAGCTAGAATCCAACTCAAATGCACGTCTTTTATCCAAATTTAGATTCTAGTTCTTCTTATGATGTGCGCTTTGTACAAGGAGTGGAAAGAGGGATAAAGGTGGCTCTAGACAACTGGACGCCTTCCCTCATCCGACTACCATTAACAGTGACCTATAAGTAGCTTAAGTACGGTTCAAACTCAATTTCTCATTTGATTTTATGGGATTTGTCACATTTGGATCTATAATTTTTTGGAAAATAAAACAACTTTTTACAAGATCTATCTTATGATGTTTTAAAAATTGTGCCAATTTGGAAAAAGCATAAATTGCAGTGTCTGGGGGGCCCTAAAGAACAGTATTGATACGCAAAATTTCCATTAATGTGGGTAGAACAATAAAATACCTGAGGATGGCGAATTATCAGCTGTGCCATTGACTGTTGTTGTACAAATAGGGAAATGATCTCAGTCCTCCTCCTTTCATGAGGCAGAAGCCAATATGATTCTCCGACTTCACTAAGTGCCATGTCATGTGTTCATCGCCCCCCTGAGACCGCGATGAGTAGTGCGAAGGAGACAGACGGAGAAGCAATTTCACTCAAGCCGTGTAGATGTAGCGCTCCAGGTCTTTTCTGAAGTAGCAAGGAATCATGGCAATGTATGATATGTATTTTACTGAATTACGGAGGAGCTGAGGACTACAGACATGACACAGAGACCATCTCAACGAGTGGAAGTTTAATTTGCTCGATATAAGCACTCGCGTGTTAAATGTCCAGTTGCAAATCCATCATAGCACTACGTAACCGGTGTAGGTGTTTGATGGAGGAATGGCTGTGGAAGGTGTGCGTGGAGAGTGCGGAATGTGATACAGATTCCTGTGAGTAAACTCATGGCCGCATGCTTACTCTGGTTTGTATCTTCTTGATACCTCTACTTGCTTTAGGATACTAGAGTGAATAAACGCTACTTCCAGGATTTATTCGTCTTTTAACAATATACTACTTTAACAATAAAAGTAAAGAGCCATTTTAATAATTAAATCTTTGTCGCCTATTGATAAAAACATTCATTTACAAGTCAAACACAACGTTTATTTCGTAATATATGTCAGCGGAAAGGATCGATTTTTAAATCAATGTAATATTTGGGTGGAATCATATCTGGATCTCCTAGATTTCAGCCGCCTCCATAGGTCGCTAGAATAGCCTTCACTAGAAGTGTAGAAGGCGCATCATGTGAGCAATTTGGAGCGCGTATGTGAACTCAGAGGTTTATGCAATTTTGCCACCCACAATTTCTACAGACGGTTAATCAATGCTTGTGAGCTCAGACCCTGTCGTGGGTGGTACGTATTTGGAATCGTTAGCACGTAAGTGATCTAACCTCTTCTCTTTATGATGAGGTTGGGGCATTTAAGACGTTGAATTTAAAATAAAGTTAAGTAGAAGTTTGATCTCATGCATCTTCACTGTTTTGCTGCATGATCTGGGAGTTAGTTATGTTTCCTGCATCTAAGCATTGAAAGCTACTGTTGAATGCTTGAATTACAACACAAAAAGCGTCGTTTCAGAACTCTCCTACTACCCATTAATACGGTACGGTTGAGAATAAGAGTGCTTTACTCCCCGTAAGCCTCTTTAAATATGAAACTTCATGGCGGTTGTCCGAAATACCAAGCGGATGGGTTTTAGAACCAAGGAGCTACACTTAATCTTATTTCTTCAAAATAGACAGTGTTAAGAGGACATCATAAGTACTCAATGTGAAACTTCACAAAATTTAAGCATTAAATTGATATAATCGCTCCTTCAAGCAAAATGCATTGTTGACTAGGACCCACTTAACGGTATTACATTCAGGTTAGTACTTCCTATTCGTGGAATAGCAAGTCTTCTGTAAACTTGTAGACTACTGCCTCACACACTTCATCTAACTGCAGGATCTATTTATGTAACACATACACATCTCATTCATTGATCCTATTGTGCGGATGAGGAGCTTGTTAAAATAAGCGCCGATTTAGTGATTAATAGACCGATTTGAGAAGCTATAAATGAGACTCAAAACAAGTGGAAGATAGGATCTAGTGGCATAGCTATTATAAATTCACCGTGGAACGAATGAATGGTCGTTAAGGTTAGACCATTGACTATCCAACCTACACTATTTTGTGCAGGGATGAGAACACACAATCGGACCATCCGAGCACGTGTCTGGCGAAATTTAAAAGACAAGTGAAATTCAAAATCATCCCTCTACAAGAAAGTTAATTCACTATTGGTGAATTTTCTGTCCAGGTGCGTGTCAAAATCCTGAGAGAACTAGAAACGACAATGTCTTTTGGAGTTTCATTGGCAAGTGTGTGCACAGACGAGAGATTCCATCCACTCCGCTAAAACAGACCTATTTATAAGAGCAAACAAACTATTTTTCATGCTTAATTGTTTTGTGATAACACGTACAAAGTGATTATACTTTAGTGAATAAAGTATGCATTGGGAATGAGGTGTATGGCTTGGCTCAATCCTCCAGTAGAATCCATGCATCAAACTTTGGATTGGTTAAGTTTTGGGTTTGAATGGACAAAAGCGTGTTGTTAATGAAGCTGAGCATTGGAACAGCTACGCAACTCTTACTACTAAATCAAAATGATCCAGGATTTTGATTCTATTTTAGTTTTACACGTAAATGTAATCACGAGTGATTTAGTCGTGAGTCTATGAAATGTACATCTTTTGATTGCATCAAAATAGATGCAGGTAGGTAAGCAGCCAAGATGAAGTCGCTGGTGTCCCACGTGGCGGTTGCGAAAGGTTTGGAGTGGTGGGAAAGTAGGCAGAAGCCTAGTAGAGAATGCTCCAATGGTGGCTCGACAAACGTTTGTCTAAACGTCCTAGCACATGCGTATAAATAATTCCTCCTATTTCACAAATCGGTGGATTAACATGAACTAAATGAGGTATCCCATTAGTTAAATTGTTCTTCCGGTTCTTTAAACCTCGTGATATGCTTTCAGCATTGCTGCAGAAGGTTTGGTGTCTTGTGACACTTGACACTGGCAAAACGTCCCAGCCAGATGGACTGACTGCCTACATAGATAATCCCTGTTACGTAGACTGAAAAGCCGCACTGTCAAGTGACTAATTTGCAGCGGGTTGTAGGACTTTGATCCATAGTCTAGAACACAGAAGGTCACATCTGTCTGCAACCTGCTTGTCATGTAGGTGAGCCATGTTTCAGACTGTAATTTAAGCAGTGGTAGATAAGAGACATTAAATGATTTGATTTGTAAGACAAAGTAAAGTAAACAAGGCAATTATTTAACCATCTACAACTAATACACTAGGGTTCTAAAACACATGCAGAATCTCAATGGAAATTCTTCATCATAGGTGATACACAATTGAAGAGGAGGCTAGCTTTGCTGCCGACTGGCAAGTGAATTGCTGGGGATGATAGTATCACTTTCACCACTTTGTTACCAAATATGTCCCTTAACTTCGAAATAGGAGAGCGTAGGGTAGATTTTGTAGAGTCATGTAAAAGTCTCATGGCAACGACGACGAATGTTTCAAATTACTGGCGTTCAATTTGTAATCAAATCAACTTTTTCTATAAATCTTTTCACCCATTCGCACAATTTTGTCAGAATATTACCTCATTTGGATAGTGCCTTACTTCTCAGTCACAAATCCTACTGATTTGCCTTTTGAATGGGTGCAATTAAGTCTTCCATTTATCTCTCTCCATTCAAATGTCCACCTGAATTTCATTCGCTCCAAAGATCACTAGTAGTCATTTCGGTTGTCCATTCATTAAACGATGGATCCAATGCTCCGTCCATTCACTCCGCATTCATCCTTCTCCCTGCTTTATTTATGTACCCCTGACTCAATCTATGCCGTGCTTGATTGCCCATCTCCAGGAGGCATCTATACTTTCCTACCCTACCCGTCCATTAATTGATTCCCACCTGACTTGTTCAGGCAAATCATAGCGGATTATGGGGTATAAGGCATTGTGCTCCTTTTTAAAAGTTCCCAGCCGTCTACTCCGTCATCCATTCATCCACCTATACATTTATTGCTTCATCCATTCACTCTTTACCTCTTTACCCATCTATGCTAGATTTGATTTCTCATGTCCAGAAGGCATCTACATGCCCATTTCTGACCCACTCATTCCTACTCGAGCAGTTCAGTCGAAACTAGAATAGTTTTTCAGGAATAAGCCACTGCGATCCCCTCAAGAAAAGGCATAGTCATATAGGCACTGTCAACCATCGAGTCAGATGAGGAGCGCTGATTAAACAATTGGCAGAATTGATGTTAGCATACCGAGCTATTCAAAAGGAGAGATTAGTACAATACCTTAGACTTCGTTTCCACTTAACAATTTATAGCGTCTAATATGTGCTATGTATCATAAGTCAAAGTCCTTTGATTTTGTTAAGAAAAGGATCACACTGTGTTGGTAGACAGGATTTCACTGCCAGCAAAGGTGCAGTCTCAATATAAGCAAATTGATTGGTTAGTTTAAAGGCCATGGAATAGAATTGCCTTCAATAACTTGCACAAACATGACTTCACTAAGCTTTTTGCCCCACTTTAAAGCTAATTAATTGGCTCCACTACGCCCACAAAAACGGTCACCTACGAACTATTTAAGCTTCGACGGTTTATGTAGGCATTATTCATAACGTTTGTCGCAGGTATGTTGATTATGCGGTCCTGTAGCAAACGATAACGCCATTTTTAATATTAAATTCTTTTGCCACCTTTTCTAGATTGTTACCAAAATGGGCTGTTTTCTCGGATATGTGAGACTCACTTTGGCCATCTTGAATCTCCTTCTCTTCGTAAGTTAAACGAAGGAAGCCCACCTCCACTAAATCATAAAAATTAAAACACACTTTGGCTATTCTCTTTTTTAGATTATTTTTGCAGCCATTGGAGTGATGGGCATGTTGTTGAAGTTCAACGCCCAATTCCTCTATAATCTGTTGGAGAAAGCCACCACCAAATGGCCACAGAAGGAGTTGCATGACGTGGTCCAATTCATTCAAGCCAATGGCTGTAGGTTAACAAGTCTACTATATAAAAAATCGCAAAATTATGGACTTTTTACTAACGAAGGGCTTCCTGTTTTACCTACTTAAGCTGGACTTGCAATCGGCTTCATTATAATCGGTTTTGTTGTGGCCGTTATCGCTCTTATCGGTCTCTTCGCCCTGTTCTGCAAGAACCGCTGCCTCGTATTCACAGTAAGTTATGACTGTGATTTTTCATCCTTTCATAATTGCAAAACAAATCAAGCAATACTTTCCTCATTTCTTTTTTTACAGTACCTTACTTTACTAACGGTTCTCAGCATTGCTGAATTGGCTCTCATCATCTACGTCTTCGCGATACCTGGAAACGTAAGTGATGGCTTTGATCACCCAACTCAAATTTACCATAAAATCTTACTTTAGCAGAAAACAAATCAATGTGATAAAAGACAGCACTTGGTAATCTGTATATTTGTTTTTCTGTAGCTAGACAAAATAACATTCAAAGTGCTAGACAAATCCTTCGAGCACCTTCGAAAGAATGATAGCCTAACTGAAGCTGTTCACAGCCTTTGGCGTGCATTGGGCACGGTAAGTGATTAACTGATTGCTGAAAGGCAAAAATTGTTTGTTTTAAAATTACATTATGCTGTTTACTACTTTAGGACGGTAACAAATTGTGCTGCGGTCTTAACGGATATGGAGATTTCAAAGGGATTTTAGGTAAGAAATGTTCCAAATATTACCCTTTTTACTTCCAAGGGGTATTTAGTTGCACTTAAAAACAAGGCTTCAACTCTTATAAAAGAAAAAAAACATTTTATTTTAGGTAATCTTGGGTATCCACCAGCATGCTGCCGTGAGAACACCACGGAGAAAACCAAATGCAATGAAACAGTGGCAAAAGAGGTTAACGTGGAAGGTTGCAAGGGGAAGATTACGGGATTCTTGAATAAAAACAAATATTTCTTTGTTGGGTTTATCTGTGCAGCTTTAGTCTTCCAGGTAAGTCTTGCTGTCCAAACTCTGCTTTGTTTCTTCAATACTATGCTCAATAGTTGTGGGCGATGTTTTTTCAACCCACAATAACTTGGATTCAATTAAAATGCACGTCTTTGATCTCCTTTCAGATCGTGGTCCTCATTATAATGTGCGTTCTATACAAGAAGTGGAAGGCGGAATATTGACGGCTCTAGACACCGAAGCCTCTTCCCTCACCCCACTCTTATTAACGGTGTTTCATAAATAGCTTGATTAAATTTCATGGATATTTTCGCTATACGTTTTTATTCTTTTTGGGATTAAAACCAAAAACACTTGCGACAAAGCTGGATTAAAAGGTTTAGAAACTGCAGGATGTCTAAAAGGTGATAAAGAACAGTATTAACATGTGAAAATGTCGGTGATGTAGTCAAAATGCAAGAGTTCCAAATGTCGGCCAAGTATCTGCCGTGTTACTGACCGTTGTCTCACAGATTAGCCCACAATGTCTACTTCCACAACATTAACAGCATTCGGGAGATCAGTTCAACCTCTTCCCATTCATGAGACTGAAGCCCAGATGTTCTCCTTTACGTCCTTCGTCTCTTTTGGATAGAAAAATAATATTATTCAAGCAATGTAGGTGTAGCAGTCTGGGTCTTTCCAGAAGTCGTAAGGAGTCATAGTATTGTGGAGGTATAATATTGGCTTACAGAAGTGCTGGGAGCTAAAGACAATCTTGCTTAGCGTTTATAGAAAGAAATAGCTATCAATAACGCATTTGAAAAGCATGGAATATAATACATCCTCCTGTCGGTAAAAATGTGGATGCACAGATGTTCCGGTTTAGACCTCCTTGATCTGTGCATTCGCTTAAGATGATTAGACTTAATTATGAGTAACAATTCGAATATTACTTTAGGAACAGATGCTTGCCCAAACCCTTCCAAATTCTCGGGCTAAGAGATGTGAACGAAAGTGTTTTTATTTTACGATGTTTTATGGAGTTACTTGCCAAAAAGATGAGTTCAAATATGCCTTGATAGGCTTCTGCAGACGCTTCTCGACTAACATGAATTTTGCTGCTACTATTCAACTCCGGATAAGGCGGAGGCCGCTGTGTCTCACTGTCTTGTGATCACCTGTTGTTCAGTCATTGTGGGGGGTTTAGTGAACACAGACCTCCGTAGGCTGCCATTCGGTCCCCCGTAAGGACAAATCCGTCTGAGTCAACGTTCATGCTCAGACATGGCAATAAAGTCTCCTGCATGTGGTCGTCTCCAGAGTCATCAGTGTGACGATAAACTAATGCTTTGTCATCTTCATTCATGCCGAGGAAATTAAGAATTTAGAAAGACCGTGACTTTGAGCCAAAGTTAATGGATAAAAGACTTTACTTTGGCACACCAGGCTATAAAGGCAAATGTAGTGCAAAATACTCTGCTAAGGTTGTATAAAGAGGTAAAAATGATGGAAGAAGCATGTTCAGAGTCATGAATGAATGCTGAGTATGGAGATTTACCAGTTACTTGCCGTATGCATTTGACAGTTCCTACGTGCAACAACGAGCCACAGCAGTAAAATAGTCTAAAATAACAAGAACTCTTTCAGTCATCACTAGAAGGCTCGGCATCTGGGTAAGGTCAACATCTCTTAGCCCTCATGCACGACAGCGGTATCGGTTTTCTCTATTTCATCAGTAAAGGCTCCGTGTGTTGCATCGGTGTCGAAAAGAACCAGCCTGAAACCAAGAAAGGAGAAGGACCAAACAAAACACTCTGCTAAGGTTGTATAAAGAGGTAAAAATGATGGAAGAGGCATGTTCAGAGTCATGAATGGATGCTGAGTATGGATATTTACCAGTTACTTGCCAATATACCACATTGAAAACAGAAGTGGGGAGCTCAACAAACAATGGGATGAAAAGGATAAATCCCTTGATATTCAAAGTACACCGTCTATTTTGCTATTCTCATTAATGGAAGGGAGCGCTTGCTAAGTCCAAATGGTACAATAATCATATTTGTCACTCCTAGAGTTCAGCCATCTCCATAGGTCGCTGAGATATTAGCAGACAACGAGACTGGTGGGAGACACATAATATGAGCAAGTTGAGACGCAAATGAACTTACAGGTCTATGCAATTTTGCCGCCCACAATTTCTGCAGGCTCTCGGTCAAGGTTTGTGAGCTTAGACCTCGCGGTGGGTGGTACGTGGTGGGACTTATTAAGGCGTAACTAATTCAGCCTCCTCTCTTTGTAATGAGATTGGAGGATTAAAGCTCCTTAAGCTTTTTACTGTATGGTCTGAGAGATGTTTGTGTCTCCTGCATCCGGTCATTGAAACGTCCTGCCAAACCTTTAAAATGGAAGGAGTTTTCTTAAATGTAGTTGTCATGTAAGCCCTTTGCCCCTACTTACTAGGACAGAAGAGCACCTAGTGTCCAAAGCCTTTCTTTAGCTATGAACCCTTTTAGCAGCTGCATGTAGTTTTAATTGTTTGCGAGATGTGGTTACGAATTAAAACCTGTTCACAGTAATCAGCATTTATCCATTCACTTATCCAGCGGCTAGGTGTTCAACAGAAACAGATTTAATTGCGGGAAAGTATTTCAGCTGCTCAAATAATTGTGGAATATGGAATTCCCCATACACTTGAAGGCCATCCCCTTCACACACTTCGTCCCTAACCCTAAAATCTCATGAATACTTGACCTTGGCTTGCATCACTACTACCAACTGCGCCCTCAAACCCACTTTCTCTAACACAAACACCTCATTGTATTTTATTACCCTTGGTCCTACTGTGCGGATGAATAGATAGTTGGAACAAGTGGCGTTACGGCAGTCTTCACTGATCGGAGCTAAGGAGTTTTAGTGGAGCTATTACAAATCCACCTAAGAACGAATGATTGATAGGTGAGGTTAGACCATAGACTATCAAATCTGCCCTCGTTTGTGGATGGCTGAAAAAAGTCCACCCGAAAAGAGATTCGAAAACGCCCTTCATGAGACGGTTAACGCGTCTCTCTTGTTGATAAAAGATTGTCAAAAGTCTGAGAGAAGCAGAAACGACAATTTTCCTCCAACTGCCATTAGCAAGTATGAGCATAGGCGAGGCATTCTATTCATCGCGCATCTAGACTGTTTGAAGAATACCTAATTATTCATGAAAATACGGACACAAACGGTTTAACCATAGTAAAAATCAAGGTATACGGATTAACTCAATCCTCCGGTAGAATGCATACATCCAACATGAGATTATTAAAATTTGAGTTTAAACGACCAAAAGCGCCTTGCTAATGGACCCGGACATTGAAGCAGCTAATAAATGCTAATAAATCTAAATGATTCAGAGTTCCGTTTCGAGCCAGTATAAAATGACTAAGATCCATTTTATTTCTGCACACGAACGTAATCTTTAGTGATTAGGTCGTAGGTCCAGGAAATTCAACGATGTATATGCAGCTAAGATAAAGCCACAGCAGATATCCCATGGGACAGTTGTGAATTATTTGAAATGGTAGGAAAGTAGAAAAGCATTAATAATTACCCCCATTTTACGTGACCTGGACAGATGTGTTCTTTAAGGTATACCCTCTTCTTTCTTCTTAAGAAATCATGGTGTGCATTCATTATTGCTGTAGAAGGTTTAGTGTCTTTTGATATTTGATATCTACTAGAGTTCCCAGTCAGATAGGCTGACAAAGTGCTCACAGAAAGACTTCCCACGATGTAGACTCGCAAGCCACACTGTGGAGGTGACTAGGGCGCCGTGGGTTGTAAGATGTTGATCGATGGTTTGGCAGCTAGAGAGTCACAGCTCTTGGACTGTTACCTGCTTAACACATAAGTGAGCACTGGTAGATAGGGAGCATAGAGTGGATTAATTTATATGACAGGAGGTGGAAATGGCAATAATTTAACCATCCATTACTGATCGCTTACATCCAAATTCACCATTGATGCACCTTCCATGTATTTTTTCTCTCGAATGCATGAAGATTTACAGAGTCATCTCATTTGGTTAGCATAACACTTCTAAGTTTTACAAATTTTGTAAAATTTCCTCGTAAATTGCCACAATTTAAGCTTCCAGTTGTCTATCTGCATTTAGGTTTCTACGTGAGTACCATCCTTTCAAAAGGTTCCAGTCATTAGCTCAGTTACCCATCCATCTACCGGCGCATTCACTAGTCCATCCATTCCCTCAGCACTCATTCTCCTCCTCTTTACTTACTTTTCCCTGGCTCATCCATGCTGTACCTGATTGCGCATCCCGAGGAGGCATCTACACCTTCATTCGCGGTCCACTCATTCATTCATCCATATCCAACTCATTCAATCTGAACCAACGTGAGTTTTGGGATAAAAGTCGCTGTAACGCCCTTGTGAAAAGGCGAAGGCATTTAAGGTGCTGTTAACCATCCTAAGGTAGAAGGGGTGCAAATTGACATTTCTACGTCAGAGCAAGTGGCGTCGATTGGGCAACTTGTCAACTGATGAGGTCAATGCAAGCTATTCAGAAGGGGAGATTAGTACAATACCTTTGGCTTTCTAATGCAATTAACTGACGAATCCGTACAATTTTCCATGGTTTTTTTTTGTTCACACAATTGAAGTCCTTGCATTTTGTCAAGACACGGGACACGTTTTCTTCGTAGTACATGTTCTCATTGATGCTAAAAGTGCATCTTTAGATCAAACAAATTGATTGGCTAGTTTGGAGACCATGGCAAAAAAAACTACCTTCGTCATCATGCACCGACATGACCTCATCGGAGTCTTTGCTCCACTTTGAGGCCAATTAAGTGGTTCCTCCATGCCCACGAACAGGGTCATTTGACTGGCAGCCACGGACTATTTAAGTTACGATCGCACATGTGGGTACATGCATAAATTTTGTTGCAGGTAATGCAATAGCTCGGTAGCATAATACACATCTGAACAATTCTGCATGCTTAAATTCGTTGGTTCCTTTTTTTTAGATAGTCATGAAAAAAGGCAGTCTTCTCGGATGTGTTAGATGCATTTTGGCCTTCTTGAATCTCCTTCTCTTTGTAAGTTTAACAAAGGAAACCCACCCCTACTATTTACCTACAAAAATTAAAACTCACATTGGCCATTCTGTGTTTTAGATTGCTTTTGCTGCTGTTGGGGTGATAGGCTTATTAATGAAGTACAACAGCAACTTCCTCTATTTTCTGTTGGAGAAAGCCACCATTAAATGGCCACAGAAGGAGATGCAAGACGTCGTCCAATTCATTCAACAATACGACAGTAGGTTAATAAGTCTACTACAAAAAAGCCTTTAAATCTTGGCATTTTTATCGGCGAACAGCTCCTTATTTTGCTTACTTTAGCTGGAACGGCAATCGTCTTTATTGTACTCGGTTTTGCTGTGGCCATTATCGCTCTCATCGGCCTCACCGCTCTGTTCTACAAGAATCGCTTCCTTGGGTTCATTGTACGTTGCGATGCAATTTTAGCATTTTTTCATAACTGTTAAACAAGAATGAACATTGCTTTTTTCGGGTTGCATTTTACAGTACATTGCTTTTCTTTCGATTTTCTGGGCCATTGAATTGGCTCTCATTCTCTACTTCTTCGCGATGCCTGAACACGTAAGTGACTGTTATATCATATTCGCAACAAGGTCTTACTTGAGTAGAAAATATGCTAACTCGGCAAGAACATAGCTCTACAGATGCATATTTCTATTTTCTTTAGCTAAACAAAGCAGCATTTAAAGTTCTCAACAGGTCCTTCGAACACCTTCGAAATGATGATAGTCTGGCTGAAGCCACCTTTTCCCTTTGGAGTGTATTGGGCTCGGTAAGCGATTGGCTGATTGGTGAAAAAAATAAAACTTTTTATGAGAACTGGTTTTGGCTAAGTGTTATCTCTTCAGTATGGTGACAAATACTGCTGCGGTTTGGAAGGATATGAAGATTTCAGTGGAATGCTAGGTAAGTACCGATCGATGCAATATCCTTTTAAACCCTAGGAAAAGATCTTTTCTGGCAAATTGCATGAAAAACAAGTTACGACTTCGTGTAATGAAAGGACACATTTTGCTCTAGCGAGTCTTCAATACCCACCGCCATGCTGCAGACAGAATATCACCACGGTGAACAACCAACAACCATCACATCAACAATGCGATGAACAAGAAGCAGAACTACAGAACGTAGAAGGATGCAAGGAGAAGGTCGTGGAATTCCTGAACAAAAACAAAATCCTCTTTGTTGCAATCAGCTGCGGTGTTTTAATCCTCCAGGTAGGTGTAGCTGATCAAATTCCACTTCGTCCCTTTAATGCCATACCCAATAATTGTGGACAATGTCCTATCTCAAATGCATGTTTCTATTCAATTTCAGTTCGTGGTCCTCCTTGTAATGTGCATTCTCTACAAGAAGTGGAAATCAAAATGAGTTAGGTTCCAGACACCTGGACACATTCCCTCACTCCACGCCAATTAGTGGTGCTTTAATAGTAAATTTGCTATAATTTGCCCTGATTTCTTACTTCATTTTATGATTTTAATGGCCTTTAATTTTTCTACTTTTTAAAAAAATGATTTTTTACAAAGACTGCCCTAGCATATTTATAAATGCTTAGGTAGCATAAAAGAATCAGAAGTTGCAGATTGTGGTGGAGACTGTAAAGTACAGTAATGATGCGTGAAATTGTTGGTAATATATTCAGAATGTAGGATTATTAGATGTCGGCTAAGTATCTGCAGTGCTACTGACTGTTGTTTTACGAATCGCCCCACAATACCTACTTCTACGGCACTAATAGTAGCAGAAAGGTGAAATTAACCCCCTCCGCTTTTATGAGACAGGAGCGAGGATGGTTTACCGACTTACTTGAGCACTATGCCATGCATTTTACCCCCCTTTCCCTTTAAATCGCGGTGAGGAGAGAGAAGAGAGAGTTGGAATAAAAGATTTCATTCAAGCGGAGCAACTGTCCCGCCAAAACTCTTCCTTGAAGTCGTGAGGAGTCATAGTAGTGTAGAGAAGATATGTTACTGACTTACAGAAGAGCTGAGGGCTACGGACATAATTCAGGGGCCATCGCGAAGAGTGGAAGTTTATTTTGTACAGAATAAATTACCCGTATATAAAATGCATTTTTAATGGACCAGCAATACATTATGTAGCTATGGTATAGGTTTTATATAGGTACAGTTTTCCGGATTACTCTTGGAGAGTATGCAGTACGATACAGTTACTCAAGGTCTACAAGGTTGGTCCGTGCATGTGCTTGAAAATGTCACAATGTCTCACTTAGATACTTGTCAAAAAAGGCGGTTTCAAATAGGTTTAATTAACCTCTGCAGCCACTTCTCGACCGACTTCGCCGCTTGTTATCACCGTTCAAATCCGAATGAGAAGTAGGTGGTTGGGACTCACAACGCGTTTTGACCACTTATTTTGCAGTCATCAGGGGTAGTATGTTAACACAGACCTCTGTGGGTTGTCAATTGGTCGTTCGTAAACACAGATTCGTCTACGTCAGCATGCGTATTCACACAAACGGTCACCTCTAAGGCCATAAAAGCCCTCAAATCCGGCTAAACAGGTGTGTTTTGGTAGACTGGTCTGCCGTTCTCCTCATCCATGTAGAGGAAAGCAATAATTTAAAAAAATCGTAACTTCAAGCCAAAATTAACGTATAACCAGACTTTGGCGGCCATTGTTTACAGTGCAAGTACAGTGCAAGTGCTAAAATAAAGGCGCACAAAGAGGTTGGAATAAAGAGACTTGTCTGTCCCCAGTCATAAAATTACTGATGGGTCGAGGATTCGCCAGTATACTACTTAAAAACTGGAAGTAGAGAGCCCACCAAACATTGAAATTGCAGCCGCTGACTGGTAAAAATTTGGTGCTCCCAGAGATCAGCCACCTCCATATATCGCTAAGACAGTAGCAGACAACGAGGCTGGTAGGAAGCACATCATATGAATGACATGGAGAGCAAATGAACTTACAGGCGTATGCGAGTTTGCAGCTCACAATTTCTGTAGGATCTCGGTAAAGGTTTGCGAGCTTGGATCCCACCATGAGGTAGGGCATTCAAGGAGTTAGATTTTGAATAAAGTTGATTAAAAGGCTGGGAATCAGTCGTGTTTCCTGCATCAGTTATTGATACCTCTTGTCAAATCATCAGATTTCAATTGTTTTCCTTACAAATAAGATTTATTACAGGCCTCTGATTCTATTCATAAATGAGGAATAATCCAATAAAGGATTTCTTTGCTTCCAATACTCTTTTGTGTGTGGGATTTTTCATGACAGCTGCGTTTGGGCATAAGTGTATGTGATTACTAACATAAATCTGTTTACAGTATTCCAAAATGTCAACTCCTTTTTGAGTCCATTTACTACGTTTTCATACATTCGGCGCCCATCCACCAATCAATTCATTTATCTAGCAGCTAAGTGTTTAACAGAAGAGGTCTTAACTGTGGGTAATCTTCCCTCTGCTTGTGAAATCGTGAGTAGATGGAAGACCTATGTGTCTTCCCCCGCAATTCGTGAGAACTTTGATATGCAACCACTTGAGAGGGAACTTCATGCTGCAAGGTTTGTGTACCTACAAAAACTAAGAGGAAGGGCTGCAAACCAAAAAAACTCCAATCAATTTTACTATTACCAATTAGACTATGATAAGTTGGTATGATAAATTTCCGTGTGAAACACTGCAAGTTTGAGGGGTACAAACCACACAATCGCCCCTTCAAGTATAAAACTTGCTGCTTAGGGCTAAACAAGCGACAGTACACAGGAGTGTTTCATTTTCCGGGTATGTTCGATGGCCGCCCTCTTAACACACTTCGTCTGGCTGCAGCATTTCAAAAATTTGAGCTAGACACTACCTTCAACTGCATTCTCAAACTCAATTTATGCAACACAACCACCACATTGTATCACGTTACCTTCGGTGCTGTTGTGGGAATGAATAGGTAGTTTTAAAAATAAGGTTAAGGTGGTTGGTTGTCAGAATTGTACACCGATAAATGAGACTCAAAACAGGTAGGAGATAAGACCTCTTAGTAGAGCTATTATAAATTTACTGAGGGACAAGATGGATGGTGGGTAAGTTTAGAACATCGACTATAAAACCTACGCTGGTTTATATATGGATGTGACCACACAAGCATGCAATCTAAATATGTGACAGACGAAATTCTCAATCGAATGAGAATTTGAAATCACCTTTCTCTGAGGGGATCATCCCTTTAGTCAAGTAAAGACTGACAAAATCAGTGAGTGTCCCGCCAAAGCGCATGTCAAAAAGCTGAGAAAAATGGAGACATCAAGTTCTCTAAGACTGTCGTTTTCAAGTGGGAGCATAGGCAAGTCATTCTATAGTAATCGAATATGAGCAATTCAAGTACCTACGGGCCTATTCATTTAGTGACAGCGCATAAAAAGTGATTTGACTATAGCTTATGCCTGATCTGAGGTTTATGTCTCAGCTCAATTTTTCAGTAGAAAACATACATCCAATACTTAGTTGTAAAAATTGGGTTTAAACGAACATTGATGGAGCTGAACAGTGAAACAACTTCACTTTCCGCATTGACTTATGCCAGTGAATTCAAACGATAAAGAATTTCGTTTCCATCCGATTTACAAACCATTGAAACCCACTTTATTTCCTCACACAGCTAAGCTGAAGCCACAGCAGGTGTTACACGTGACGATTTTAAAAGGTGTGGATTGGTGGAAAAACAGATGGAAGCCCAGCAGAGTGCGCTCCACTAATTGCTCTACTAACTTCAACCTATGTTTCGCAATGCATGTGTATAAACATTAGTGCTTGTTTTACAAATCCGTAAATTACAATAAATTCGGAAGATGTGTCTTATTAGGTAAACCCTCATATTTCTTCCTAGAGCCTCGTGATATGATTTTAGCATTGCTGTAGGAGGATTGGTGTCGTGCGCTACTTGACACTGACAAGAGCTCATAGGCAGACTGGCGAGGTATACTGTCGGGGCGACTAGAGTGCAGTAGATTGTAGAATGTTGGTTGATGTTTTAGAAGCTAGAGGGTCTCACCTGCCGCATTGACAGCTAAGAGGCATAAAATTGAATTAATTTGTGTGGAAGGAATCTGTATCATGCAGCATCTCAAAAGAGGTTTTTTATCGTGGTGATATACGCCTAAAGACAAGGTTACCGTTGCTGTCGCAACGTCTGGTTTGTACTCCGTATAAGTGTTTTGACGACTGGAGCGACAGCTGCTGACGTGATCTTACCACTTGCATCACTTGGCTTCCAAAAACATATCTTAACTTCGTAAAAAATGACGTAGGCTGGATTTTGTGTGATCATGTGGTAGCTTAAGAGAGAGGTCGAAAAGTTTTAAATTTCTTGCATTGTAATTTATTGTTAGTGCGCCTTTTTGTACATTTTCTGCTCACTCACACATTTTTTCGCGTTATTTTATTTGAGTAGTGCCATACTCTTAAGCCACAAATTGTTTTTAAATGCCTTTTTAATTGGCTTAACTAAACCTTTCATCTATCTCTCCTTTCTAAAGATCTTTAGTTGTACACCCAGCTATCCATCCACCTGCTGACAAATTTATTTCTCCATTTATTTGCTCAGCACTAATCCTTCTCCACCTCCTTATCTTCTTTTTCTGACGCATCCATGGTGGACTTGACTGCCCATCTCTAGGTGGCATCTACAACTTCATTTTATTCCTACCCGACTCATTCAATCGAGACTAGAGCACTGTTTTTTTGGCATAAGACACTGTGATCCCCTTGAGAAGAGACAAAGACATTTAAGGTACCATCACTCATCGTACAAGATAAGGAGCGCACACTGACAACGCTTCATTTCCTAGTGATTTTAGAAACGAATGGCGCTGATCAAGCAACTGGATGGACTGATAAAATCACCTTAAACTTCTCACAAGAAGAGTCCAGTACACTGCCTTTAGTTTCGCATCCAATTAATCAAAAATATTAAAATGCTGCATTTGAATGATGATCTGGGATTTTGTGTAAATATGGATCACGTTTTGGTGGTAGTACATGATCTCAATTTGAACAAATGTACACACTCAAATTGAACAAATTGATTGGTTGGTTTGGAGGTCATGGAAAACAATTACTATCGTCATCGAGCTCTCCGCCAATTGATTGGCTCGTCTATGCTCACCTACACGGTCATATGACTGGTACCTTCGAACTATTTAAGCGTCGATGGTACATGCGAGTACATGCATATCTTTTGTTGCAGGTACATCAATATTTGGGTAATATTGCACACAACTACGCAATCTTGTACATTTAAACTCATTTGTTTCTTTTTTAGATAGCCATCGACATGAACTGTCTTCTCGGATGTGTTAGACTCATTTTGGCCTTCTTGAATCTCCTTCTCTTCGTAAGTTTAACGAAGGACTGAACTCCCATCATTTCCTTGCAAAATTAAAAACGCTTCGGCTATTTTGTGTTTTAGATTGCTTTTGCAGTCGTTGGAGTGATAGGCTTATTGTTGAAGTTCAACAGCAATTTCCTCTTTGGTCTGCTGGAGAAAGTCACCACCAAATGGCCACAGAAGGAGATGCAAGACATCGTCCAATTCATTCAAAGCAATGGCTGTAGGTTAACGCGCCTACTGTGTAAAAACCATAAATATCTAAAACTTTTTTGACGAAAGTCTTTTCATTTTACTTATTTTAGCTGGACTTGCAATTGGTTTTATTGTACTCGGTTTCGTTGTGGCCATTATCGCTCTCATCGGTCTCTTTGCTCTGTTCTGCAAGAACCGATTCCTCGGACTTATTGTAGGTTATTAACGAGGAATTGGTCTTCTTTTCTAGTTGCAAAAGACCATATAACATTGTTTTTGCTTCTGTTTTACAGTACATTGTTTTACTTGCGGTTCTCAGTGTGATTGAATTGGGCCTCATCATCTACCTCTTCGCGATACCTGGGAACGTAAGTGGTAGCTTTGAAAACTCAGGTCTACCGCAAAACTTTATTTCGGCAGCAAATAAATTCATGCGATGGGGAAGTTGGGCTTGGATGCTTGACTTATTCGATTATTTTTGTAGCTAGACAAGGCAGCATATAAGGTGCTCAACAGTTCCTTCGAACACCTTCGAACCAATGATAGCCTAACTGAACCCGCCTATGCTCTCTGGACTGTATTGGGCTCGGTAGGTGATTGACTAATCGTGTGAAGGAAAAGAAGGTTTTCTCTTGCAAACTGATGTACAGTAATTATTTTTATTAAAGGATGGTGACGAATTTTGCTGCGGACTGACAGGATTTGGGGATTTCGACGGATTGCTATGTAAGGAACTATAAATGGAATATTCTGTTCGATTTTAGAGTAGATTTTACAAACAACTCCTTATTTATTATTTAAATTTATGTAAAAGGCAGTTGATTTCATTTTTAAAAGTGGTCGCACTTTATTATAGCGAGTCTTCCATATCCACCGCCATGCTGCAAGGTGAATATCACTACGGCTAGCAGCGCACAACCACCTAAAAAATGCGATCAGAATGAAGCGAAAACAAATAACGTAGAAGGATGCAGCGAGAAGGTCGAGGACTTCTTGGCCAAACACAAAATCCTCTTTATTGGAATCAGCTGTGGCGTTTTAGTCTTCCAGGTAGGTCTTGCTGCCTAACTTTCGCTTTTTTCTTTTAATACCATACTAACTAGTCGTAGACAATGTTCTTTTGACCCACAACTTGGATTCAACTAGATTGCATGCCTTTGATTCCCTTTCAGATCGTGGTCCTCCTTGTAATGTGTGCTCTCTACAAGAAATGGAAATCGGACTAAATAAGTTGGTCCTAGGCACTTAAATCCTTTCACTCGCCCCACTCCAATTAACGATGCTTTATAATTCAACTGTAATTGTACCTCGGTTTTCAATTTTACTTTATAAAAGTTGTCACATTTGCATTCTAACTTTGTGGGAAGGAGGAACATTTGCTGTGAAGTCCTGAAAATTAAACAAAATTTGAAACGAGCAGAAATCGCAAGGTGTCTAGGAGATCTTAACGAACAGTAATGACACATGAAATTGTCGAATAACTCCACAATGTTTACTCCCGCGATATAAATATTGGTCGGGAGATAAAGATTATCCTCTGGTATTAATAAGACAAGAGCGAAATTGGATCATAATGCGAAGTGAGAAGGAGGAGTTGAAGGGAAGTTTTTATCCAAGCGCCTTAAATCTTCTCTGAATTCGTAAGGGATCATGGTAATGTGGAGAAGGAATATCACCAACCTACAGAAGAGCTGAGTCTGTAATCATGAACTAAAGGCAATTTTATTCTAAACAGAGGTTTAAGTATCCGCGTACCGAACGTAGGGTTAAAGAACCGTCAAAGCATTATGGCGTTTTTTGGCAAGGAATAGCTATGCATAGTGTACTCGGATAGAATGGAATAATATACGCCATCCAATCGGCACAATTATGCCTTCACATTTACTCTGGGTTATTCCTCCTTTATCCTTGCACCCATCTAAAGATATTAAATTCAATTATGAACGCTAATTTAAATATCGTCTCAAAAGTAGGTGGTTTCCTAAACCTCTCCAATTTCTCAAGGGAAGAAAGAGGAACACCAATTCTGTAAACCACGATGGCTCATGGAGTAACTTGTCAAAACAGTCGATTTCGAGATTTTAATATACTCTTGCAGACGCTTCTCAACTAACCAGGTGTTTGTTTGTTTGTTTGTTCTGATGAGGAGCAGTGGGTGGAGGGTTAGTAAGCACATACCTCCTTAGGCATCATTGTGCGTGTTCAGACACGGCGATAAAGTAACTTTAACACAGTCGTCTATGCGGACATCGAAACCCCAAATCCGACCAAATAGGTATGATATCGGAAGGATGTTTCATTAGCCACCTTGATGACGAGGGAATTAAAAATTTGCAAAAATCCTAAATTCAAGCCAGCATTACTACCTAAACAGCCTTTATTTTGACACACCAGTCCCCAAAGCCAACTATGGTACAAAATTGGTCACTACCAATTCATAAAGATGTTAGAATGAAAGGAGTTCTTGTGCTCAAAACCATGATAGAATGCTGAGATTAAGGATTTGCCAAACACTTGTCAACACACTACTTTAACACTAAGAGTAGAGGACCTTCCAGACGAAGAGATCTCAGCCACTGTTTGATAAAAACAAGCATTCCTATTTTATTCGAGCACAAAGTCTTATAAGGGATCACTTGTTGAGTCATATTTGTGGAATCTTATCACATTTTGTGACTCCAGAGTTCACCCATCTGCGTAGGTCGCTAAAGTAGCTTCCACTTAAATTGCAACAAAGCAAAAGGCTAGAAGGAGACTAACCCTATGTGCTCGGGACACAATGAAGGCCTTTTAAGCGTTGAGACTGAGGAGTGAATGACAAAATTAATAGGGGCTTTTAAACTATCCCATATTCGGCTAATTGGGCACAATTGAGAGCACCAGCTTTAAAAGTGGCTCCTAAAATCGAATGATTAGCTACATAGCACAACGATGCATAAATATCGCGTTTCGTTGAAGCGCTCCTCTGAAGGTAGGGCCGTAGCCAGATTTTAGAGACATTGACTTGCACGTGTTTCGCCTACTTTTACGCATTTCAGTAGAACGGACGACTCTATAACAAAGGTCTTAGTCGCTCATACCTAGCGCCTCTTAACTTGTCAATTACAACCTCCCAGAACACGAAACTGGCAAAAATTTTGAGAATGGATTTTGCTTAGACCCGTATCGGGCTCTAAATCATAGCGACATCAGAATTGCTTCCCTCCCGGTGTCGTCTCATTACTTTTCATTTGTACAGAAAGGAGTGAATCTCAAATCATACCACTGTTGCGTTCCAAGTTCCTTATATACTTCTTCCAGCTAGGAAGAGTGGCTTAGAATGGCCGCGTTGCCACTACGAAAGCGCAAATTGTGCGGGCGGAGTTCCAGGGGTGACGAAAGAATGCCGGGTGTTGTTTGAACAGGTTAAAATCAAGGCATATCAATTATCAAATTTGTTAGGTGAATACTAGCTGAAACACGCCAAAAAACTTGGCTGCGGGTTTTTGCTGGCTAACAAAACCTAATCGGACTAGCAGTACTTTCAAGAGTAAAATGTTTGTTAGCCACTGACAATGCAAGTACGGTGTGAAATTGGAAGTTGAATAGAGAATTTCTACCTGATGCACACATTTCATCAGGCTTTGTCAAATGTGTGTAACGACGTCATTTTCTTGTCAGCAGACCAGCTCTCCCGATAACTCGTTCACATTGCAAGCTCTTGACGTTTGCACAATCTCTCAGACCAGCTAAAATTTAATGACGTCTTACGCATCTAAACTAATTTAATTTAGAGTACATTGAGGTTTTCTCCGTCAAATAAAGGCAAAGTTCTGAGTTATTAGTGAGATTTTAGCATCTGTAGACATCTTGCATGGAGAACTTGGCATCTCAAGGTTCCAAATTTCACCAATCATGATAGGTTGAAGCAAATTTGACCAAACAAAGTTATCAGCAGTGGAAACCTGCTTCAACATGATGAATTTAAGTAGACTTCAGCAGTTACTAACTCTGTTAAATCAAAAAAGTCATCTAGCTGGACATAAGCTGCACATGTACAAGCACGAAACCGGAGGTCAATTACTCACTCTTGAGCAGGTGCTAGCTCTACAAAAATAACGAAGAAGAAGTCCTCAGAATGACGGTGTCTCCTCTCAATCTTTTGATAAACCGGAACAAAGTGGAATGAAGACATACCGATTAATGGTACAGGTGAAGTAAAATTCTCACAGATCACTTACCAATCAGAGGGGAGTGCGGACTACATCCTCCCCTAGAATGCTAAGAAGCAATTAGTTCAATTGTTCACTCGCAAGCAACTCATTCTACAGGAAGGCACGGCTTACACTACTCCTTCGAACTGAAGTAATATCGTATTCATAATATGGATAGGCTTGCCAGTTGAAGGATCGCTGAACAGCAGCAAACTATTTTACCACTTTCTCAACCTTCTGATAGAAACAGTAAATTTCTTCTCGCTTTAGCCAAATCTGACGCTGCAGTTTTGATGCGACAGTCACACAGACAGCACAAGCAGTGCCGGATAGGTTTTATTATTCACAGCCGTGAGCTACCGTACCGTGTGGGTGCAGTTAAGTAAGATGATGGTCAACAGTAGCGATAAAGTGGATCAAAGAACCTCAAGTTGAGGTGCAATAAGGCCTCTGTGCGAAGAGATAAAAAGGTACTGCTGATCCTATTTATGCATGAGTTCAAGTACAGCATAAATGATGACACGACGATATGTCTGGAGGACTCAGCTGCTGTGTGTAAGGCCAATGGATTAAATACTTTTAGACAGATCCAAGGCAGTCGTTAGTGATATACAAGCCGGCGACTATCCTAAGGGTGGAGTATTGCAACCCTACACTGCAGTCACATAGCACTCCATGAACGGTCATTTGTGGAAACGGTGAATACAGTCAATTGTGAGCATTCAGGATAATGCTATTCGTCAGGACTGGCTATGCAAAGCTAAGCACTCCAGCGCCGGTGACGAGGCTGAGCTTGGTGCCTGAGTTACTTTCCGGCTTTAACTTGAAGATGAACATAAGTGTAAAAAAACTGCCTCTTCGTCTCTTCCTTTCATTGACTTGGTATTTGCCTCTACTTTCGTCGCCTTTACAGATTCCATTTGGGATCGGACTATCCTAAAGTGTGACGTGTCACGTAAAGTGCGTCTTTGATACACGTAGCTGGAGATTCGTTTAGCTTGACTTCCACATCCTTCAAGCATGACGATTTTGTGAGACAGAGGCAAGAAACGACAACTGGTTTCAGCCCAGTCAATAGTGTGGGGAATATGCTAGTCATCGCGTAGGAAGACTGGCCTAGGACAGAGTCGATTCATAGGGAACAGTGCTAAAAATGATTTCGTTGAGATAAGATTTTGCACCTTTTCCTCCTCATTACGCTATTCTTACTTCAGTGTCGTCCAGCTACGATTGTCTTGGTTCTATTTAGATTGTAAATTAATGGGGGAGGTATCGCGTGTGTACCTAGTTGGCGGTTTTTAGCGATAACTTTGGTAAATCTGGAGCTAACATTTTTAGATAATTTACAGACAATTTAAATTCTGTCTGTTACTAACACTCGGTCAGAATGATGGGTTTCATTTACAAACCTTAGTGTAAGGGGTCGTCACAAATTTTTCCGTCCACAGCTACAGTCTTTCTCCTTCGCGTCAACTTTAAGAATTCAGTAGTATATATCGAATCAGCTTTATATTTGGATTGGATTTGTTTCCCAACACTATTGATGTAGTGCCTTAAGGCTTCTCTAAGGGCGAAGAAATACATAATACAAGAGCAGAAGATGCATAAGCGGTCTGAAGAAGGGCTGGAAAGCCACTGGCATGGTCTAAATGCCATACCACCCAGTGAAGGTTCAGTAGTGACGTCTTCAATGCTCGTGTAACCAAAACGCAAGCAACTTAAGTGAAGCAAAAGTCCAAGGTAAAAATCCTAGTTTACAATCTTAAATGATTTCTCTTGGCAATTGAAAGAATTATAATCCTATCTTGGATACACTTATTACTTTTACATGGCTACAAGAAAATCAACAAATATGAGTAGGCTTATTCAAGCAAGCATTTGTGTAACAAATACTCCTTTCTTCGTCAGGCCACCACCCCTCATTTGATTGCATTTGCAAAGACACTTTGTTTAAGTTTTTCATTCTAATCGTTTTTTGAGTCCTTCTAGGTTTCAATATGTTTGAGCCGAAAGCGATTATCTCTAACAGTTTTATGATGCTAGCTCTCATCTTATCTTTAATAAATATTGAGGGGGCTAGAATAGTCCATTTGATTAAGTGTGTCATTATCAGATCGTATCATCTACCAACCAGACTGACAGGTAATTAGGCTTCTGGTAGCCTAAGTGAGTCACATCCTCAAAAAAGTTGTCGAGAAAGACGAAAGTGGTTCCACTACCTTTAGCTTCTTGTTTTCGTAACGTCTAGACTAATTTATCGTAAATGGATCCGCAAACATTTCACCATGCATCAAAACCTATTATCTGTGGAATGACCAAGCAACACAGACACAGCAAGCAGCAAGTGAAGTTTTAGTCCTTTGGCTTACTTATGAATCTTCCAACATAAAACTCCCATGGTTCATAGATTAGCGCTAAGTGGAGTTGTTTTGATTCATTTTAGCTAGGAAGTCAACACCAGAATTAAGAGGAAAAATCCACATCTATCTGCATGTGCTTCCTAGCTTTTATTCAATGAGCCCGAGAAGGAAAAGGCAAAGCTGGTGATAGCCCTCTCCCCACCTTGATTAGGTTTTCATCTACTTTCTACTTAATGAGGCTCTACTAACTAATAATAAGTGGGCAAGGCGAAATAAATTCTGTCAAAGTAACGTGGGAACTAATCTGTCATGGTAGTTTCGTTTTAAAAATATTTTTCAATTTCTCTTCTTTCAAAACTGCACTTATCCGACATGTAGTTGGCTTTAGTTTTTATAAATCAAACGCAAAAACAGGTTTTGAGGATCCACTCTACATAAATGGTGGAATGCCTCCTTACATGCTATGAAGGCGGTGGCAAGTCAATCAATCTGGCACTATGATTTAGCATGTAAGCTCTTTGGAAAATAAATAAATAAGGATTCATAAGGGCCAATTTTATGGATAGGTCGACAAATAATCGAAAGACATCACCTTTACGGATTTGTTAGATATCATTTAAAAGTCTTCATTGCTTAAATTGAAGTTCTGCTTCGTTAATTACTGAGATTATAGCCCTGAACGTCAGTCAATAAGAGGGAATAGAAGACCTGTTCTTTAGATAATGGAGGGCGGCTGTGAAGCATCCGAGCATTTAGCAAGAAGGTTCAGTTTTAGAAGCACTTGGCAGGATAATTTGAAAAATCCCACAGCTTAAAAATTATGTCATCTCTAAAAAAGTTAATAAACGGTGATTTCCTTGCTGCGAGCCAGAGGATACGACTATTGGGATGGAAATTATAATTACTTTAGAAGAACCAAGAATCATCGCCTTTTTAAATCTTTGACTTCTTGTTTTACTGAACCCCCACTCATATTAAGGTTGCGAAGCAAAGAAAGTGGGATGATGATAAGTGTGCCTCGCAGGAAGGTCAGATGCTTTTTGATCTTGATTAAGTGGCATCTATAAAGTCCTAGGCGACTTCTCTAATTGATTTCATTTACGAAGCAAAATAAAAGAAGAGAAAAAGCAAAGTAGCCTCCTTCTTACACAGCACTCAAAGACGTTCCACAAGGACCCTCATTCGATGAAGTTGCACAGAAAAACCAGTCACTGGCAGACCAATTCACGCCCTCGAGAAGGCTATGACTCAACAGAGCTACACAAATTCTAGATCGCCACTGTCTAAGCATTTTTGATGGTTGTACTTTTCAACTCTCAAAAACTCTGATACCTAGTGTACATATGACAGGAAATGTAACAATTGTAGGGCCGATATCCTGCACAATTTGAGGTCCCATGGTTACTCGACATAGGACGAAGGTACAAAACAACGCGTCTAGGCTATTATCGTTTCGTGAACACGAATAAAACTATCTGATTTGATTGCGTTGTTCTCATTTTAAGCCTAATTTTAACCATTTTCAATTCTTCTCGGTTCCTGTCCAATGTATCATGTCCTTAACTTGGGATGCTGCAGTGTAAGAAAGACTACTACAGAGAAGGGAGGCATAGAACGCTTAAATTGTTTCAGGACATTTGTAAAGCTGTCTGCTGTTGTTATGTTTAATACTATCACTGATTTGTAGAACGTTTAAAGTTCTAAGTAGCTGCTGCGATTCCCGCCACATTTATGGGCGCGTCTTCTACTTATTAGCCACGTTAGTAGCATGCACTACTTATGGAGCCAAAATTGTGCCAAGGACGGATAATGGTTGTGAGGAGGGAATTTTTTCATTTTAAAGGCCTAATTTTTTCCAGAAAATGCATTACACTGGCTCTCGAAAAACAAGTTATACCATAGGCGCTTAAGTCAGAATCAGAGCCTGGGGTAACCCATCCACAAGAGTTTACCTTTTCATTCAGCCTTGGACCACGCATGCGTCATGAGAATAAGCCGAGTCTTGTCTAAATTCATTTGTGAGAAAATCATGCAAGGAAAAGGAAAGGGAAACGCTAAATGACTTCCATTGTAATGCACAGGGTCTGTAAAACAAGCATAATGCATTTTTCCCACACTACTCGACATTTAATACCATAAAATGGTAATAATTCGGATCACTGGGATTGTAACTGAGGCTAGGATGGCGATATGCTTAGTTATTATCTGCTCTGCTTTACTCAAAGCCCTCCTGCTTACACAAGACGAATGAATGAACACATATTTGAACCATTAATTTTTACAACTACTTTAGTGTATGCCATTAAAGTTATTTTTGAATTCTTAGCACGCCATTTTAGCATGAGTCTTGACTCTCACTGATCATACAAATACACTTTAACAGACATTCCGTATGAAGGCACCACGAAAATATTGTTCCGAAATGTACACTTTGCTGATATCAGCACCTATCAGTAGTATTATCTGAGTTTCGATTTTCAATGTTGCTTTTTTGAGCTATGGTTGACACCTTTGGGAACCTCGACAAAAAGTGCGAAATTCAATGTAACTGTATCAGAGCTATGGAATTTTGTCATGCTTCGACCGTACTACTTAATTCTGCGCCACAAATTAAGTAGCTCTTATTTTGCAGAAGTAAACAGTGCACAGACATAGCATTGTTGGTATGGCTGAAGATAAAGTTATTAGAGTGAGGGCTACAATGGAGGTACTACCTGCAATCTTAAATTTCAATCCTGCCATCTCACCACCGGCTGACATTAGGGCCAGAAAGTAGTGCTGCAGCGGATACCGATAATATGGATGATAGGCAACTGTGACAGGTATTTTATGTATGATAGAGGGTCTGGCAGAGAGGAGCCATGTGAACAAAAACCTTGAAGGTAAACCCAAGAATATCTATTCGTAGGATTTGATCGAGGCGCGGTTTTCTTAATGAAACGATTCTCAAACACAAAATTTTCGGTGGTGATCTCGACCAGCCTGCACAATCACTCGTGGATTACCTTAGGCCTGAGAATCGACACTAACTCCAGATTAAAGCGAGCTCTCTTGGGTTCAAAAAATAGTAGATTACGTTTCTTTAAAATTGCCCAATCCTGATTTCACAAGTTCCAAACTCAGCTTAGCACCGATGCTGGCTTGAAACATTACGGTGGCCGTTCATGGTAGCACGATTGACTAGTCATCAAGCTGTCCAAGCAATGGCCCAAATGCGGCTTTTCCCATCTAAATGCGATGAGCAGTTCTTATGGGTGACTGGAAGGACAAGTTCGAAAACCCTTTTAGCTTTGGCTGATGCTCAAGGAGTTATTTTGGCTTTGCCAAATCCATGTCATAGAGCTTCAATTCAAGCTTTCGTATACATCAACGTGGTGGCGGCCTAGAAAAGTATTAGCGAATTTAACATGTTGCCCCACTATCACACATTTGCTACATCGGATTGACCTTGACCTTAAAGTAACTATTGGGTCACTAAAAGTACACTTGCATATGATGCCTATTGATTAGGAGGGAATGTGGAAAAATAGCCAGGAGAATGGCGGCTTCTGATCCATCAAATCAGGAACAGGATTTAAGTACTTGTCTTCCTTGCTTACATAGGAAACGCTTCAGGAAAGAGGATTAGGTAGCTAAATTCTGTTGAAGTCAGCTATTTGACTGAGGCGACTTACAAACATTGCCGCACTTTGAAAGCATCACATCGATTACAAGCTCGCCTCCAAAATCCATCCCTCATCATCCAGTAGTCAAATTGTGCAACCACTGTTGGCGAAGGGTATTTTGATGTGACAAAGCGTTTTTCCACTTAAGAGATGAATTACCACACCTTTAGATTTGTCTCTATTCAACTCAAAGTAAAGTCGCTTTTTGATTTCCCAGAGATGCAACTCTCCCTTTCTTTCGCACCACTTTGTAGGTCCTACTCACATCTCTGCTAGTTGATGCTAAAACAGAAGCTCACATGGATGCTAAAAAGTCAGTTTTTGTACCAGCCTCCATAGCGGCTGCCTTAGGTTAAAGTCTGCAACCTCTTCTGTAGGTGCCACATCTACGGTATTGTACAGTTAGCTGTAAAATGACAAGGAAACGGGTAAGAAATGTCAATCCCACTAAAAATTGGATATAAAGTGATTACTAGATGTTAAGAGGCCGATGATGTGCGTATTCAAGCCTTATCACCTCAAGTTGAAACAGCTAAAAGCATCCCAATCGGTTGCTTTGGAATCCAGTCACGAGGCACCACTGACTACGTCACAACGCCTTTTAATTCACACTGATGAGACTTCGTCACAGTTCACACATGGTTTTTCATTAAATCACTCCTTTGTTGTCATTCTCTCCGAATTCCACCTTAATGATATGAACGAAATTGAATTATACCAACTGCGCAATCTCTGTACCTCGAGGTCATCACGTGCCTTACTGTTTTCGTGTCAAGTTGCGACACATGTTTGGGCGTTTTCCTGACACCTAGAGTGGGTAGCGCAAGAGCCTTTTCCCTCACCGCAGTGTGTCGCGAAGGCAAGTAGGGAGGGTTAGAGGGTCCTGCCTTAAAGGCAACACCCAAATTTCCCGACCATTTAACGACTGGGCGTTGATCAGATCGGAAAAGAGTTTTCCCCCAGAGGTGACAATCAATGATAAGGGAACAAATAATTGCCGGATTCGTGGGATCTAGCAGTAGCGAAACCTCGATACAACTCGTGAGTACAAAGTAGGAGTTGTAACTCAGTCCTTATAAATATAGGCCAGAATTGCAAATGAAGTCCACCACCTATGAAGACATTCGTAATGGCCACCTTTTTAGGTAAGAAATTTAAATGTATCGCATAATTTTGAGTTCTTATTTACAATTTCGGCAAATTTTTCCCACCAACCTTAAATACTACTCCGGACTAAATGAAGGAGCTGGTAGAAGACGTAAGACAGCTTAGACTTGTGGACAACCGATAAAAAGGTCCACTCTTTGACCTTAAAAAGTTGGACTCTTTAATGCGTTGCATTGAATTTTAAACTTTCCTTTATCTTATTTACTATAAAACGGGGTGTAGCGCCTGAGTAAAGCTAAGCATCCCCCAGCGTCGCCGCATTTTATGAATTTTCGTTGACTTAAGCAACTAGCTAACACACCACATCCCAACAGGAACTGATAGTGCTAAATGTCCTCAGAGCTCGTTACAATTACGCCTTGTCTTTCTTCAAAAACGTGAACAATTTTAAAAGGAGAAAAATGAACTAGCCTCTTCTGATTGGTTTTTAAAGTGAGCAGAAAAAGAAAAAAATAGAAATTCTGGGTAAAAATTTCTAAAATCAACTTATCCTTTTTGTACTGCTAGCCATTGAATGCCAGTTGATGGTAGTAGTGCTGCATTCACACTGTGACTTGCTCACATAACCACCATAGCAACGACCTTGAAGTACTAAGATCTGATTGGGCGAATGTGTGGGTAAATGCTAACGCCCAAACAGGGCTTAGCAACTACCAGAGATCTAATTCAGTTATTCACAAAACGGAACAGAGGAACTAAACTTCGGTGAGCTTAAGCCATAACTTATTTTCTTCACTTGATTAAAAGCATAGTTTGATGGGTGCAGGTAGGCAACTGCCGATTAGAAGGCATAAGTTGTTTGGGCCTGGTTTTATAAGCACTCCATAATCTGTGCTACCGAGGAAATTAAACGGCTACCTGAACAGCGCTTTTGGTATCATATAAATTCACAATTTTTAATCGCAATTTCTTCCTTAAAACGAACTTTCTTAAGGTTGGAGGGTACTTAGTTGTTATCATGTCATGGATTACAAAAGGGATGTTTGGGAATAGCTTAACTTGCTATGGCCTTTTTAAACCACACTAAATATCGACATGTAGCAAGTAAATTTTTTACGCTTTATCAGTTTTCCCGTTTTCTAAGAAAGATAAAAGGCTAAATGAATGTGATACTCTATTAGACTCGAATTTATCCACTTGCCATAATCATTGATGTCTTCAGAAGGCTCTCTTGTTTTTCTCACCTTTCCACAAAAGTGGATTAATGTGTTTACCCAAACCGCCGCCAGCTATGCCAAAGAAAAATCCTAAAAAAGTTATCAACCGTTGAAGAAAGCATAAAAATATGCAAGGATACCCCAAATTATTTCTTCTCTTCCCATGGGCAATTAAGGAGTGAACTTTACATTAAAAGGCATCAATTTGAAAGTCCACACACTCTAAGGAAGGCTTGAAGATGTTAGAACCCCTTGAGCTTTAACGATTTTGCCAAATGCCATACCACCTTGGCGTTGGAGGAGAGCACATGCTCCAGCGAAGGAGGGTACTTAATGGGACCTGGAGAGCACTTCCTTTACCCAATTCACTTCTGCTGGCCTAAATCTAATCAGTGCTGCGCATCTGACCCTAAAAATTTACTCGAGCCTGTTCTGACATGCTGGTAAGGCTAAATAGACTCCATCAGTGCATATAACTCTATTCCCTTTTGCCTTTTAGACATGGTTCGTAGTTCCTGTACAACTATCACTCGATTTGTCATCGGTCTTCTTAACCTCATTTTGGGGGTGAGTCTTCATTTTTGAAAAAGAGACAAGAAGTCACTTATGATTGAGGTAAATTCGACAAAAAATGAATAAGTTATTATTTTACTCCTTATAGGCTGCGTTTTTGGCGCTTGCAATAGTCGGCATATTGCTACGAACCAACAAGGACTTCTTGCTTAAATTTGCCACCAATCTCTCCGAAAGATTCTTCAGCCAGGCTTCAAAAGAACAGGCAGACGAAATTGCTCAATTCTTGCTAAAATACGATGGTAATTTACTGATTACTGACGGCTTTTTTGGTTGGTTTTAGGACTAAGATTCTCGGTGTGTGGGTGTTGAGTTGGGAGCATTTGTTAACCTTCTCCTATCTTGAGCTAGTTTTAGCACATGAGAAATTTGCTTTGATTTGTGAATCGCTTCCGGCTATACAGCATCTCAAGTATCCCTTGACGTCTTGAGAAGTCACGGTAGTGCAGTCTGGAGGCCATGCCACGACCTGCGAACACTTAAGCGTTCGTCAAATCAATTTGTCGCACCTTCATACATATTATCGTTTTAATTTTTCTTGCGACTTACTATGAATCACAGTTTCCCAGAGCATAGCCATAGTAAGCTTACTTTACTTCCCACAAAGTTCAAATGCATTGACATGGGAAACGTGGCATCCACCATCATCAGTGATAGGGCTACTTCATTGCGTCAACCACCCCATCCATCCCATTCACTGTTTCGCTCAAGCTTAGGTGTTGTCCAGAGGCGAATTATGCGGCAACTTTGCAGGTTACACCCTTATACTAATCCTTCCAGAGCCTCATTAGCGGCCCTAGATAAGACTGGAATCTTGTTTATACAATAACCACCTTTTATTCAACCAGCTTAAAAACGCCAATAAGTTCTCAAAAACACTCTTTATCACGTATATCCACTTACAACACCCATTTCGACCAAAATTTCATTCAAAATAAAAAAAAAATATCACGACAGGTGCGGGTTTTATAACATGAAGGAAAATCACAAATCAAAAGTGCTCCATTATGTACACATGTTCGTAATTTCGCCAAAATGAGTAAATTTTGTAATGAGATGTGGTTTCGGAAGAGAAATCAACTCATTCAGCTTGGCTACCAAATAATTTTCTTCATTTTGACTTTCCTTTCAGTTGAAGTACCGGTGATATTCATCGTGGTGGGACTCGCCGTCACCATTGTCTGCATTGTCGGATTCATAGCCTCCTGCTGCTCATGCAATAAACTTCTTCAAATTGTTAGTTTTGCAAAAACTTTCGATCCTTTCACTTTAACAGGGCGCTATACTTACAATTCTTCTCTATATGCTTCAGTATGCTGTGCTTCTGACAGTCATGGTTCTGATTCAAATAATCGCCGTTGGAGTCATATTCGGGGTTCCTAACATAGTAAGTCGAAAAAAACAAACTCGAGCTTCTTATAAATGGCAAAGTCAATTCAAATTGCAGAGTTTTGTGCTAATAAATTGACACGATTCTTGAATTACTGCAATAAGTCCTCCTGCAGCTCTGCAGAGAAATGAATATGTCTTTCTACCAAGGAAGCAATTCTGTTTGTCACATTTTATCGAAATGCTAACAAGAATTGCTTGAAATAGTTTTATTTTATATCTATATAAGAACAAGCCCTCCAATTCCTAAGAAACTAACACTTAATTAGCTTATCTTCGAAATTAAAGGCGAAAGAAATCCATGTTGAAGCAGTCAGTCAGATCTACGTCAGTGGATCAACAACCGCTACATATGTTAAAGATGTTGCCAGCGACCAATGGAGAAAGAATTATGTTAATGGCCTTAGTTTTCACTTACTTTGTCAGCTCCACTTCGTCAACTTTCCTTTTCATCTCCCGCTCAAGTTTGGAAATCAAGTGTTTGAATCGCGTGCCATTGCATTAACACAGACTCACCACATAAAGAGTGCTGCTGACTCTTTAGGATTCGTATTGCAGAACAGTTGTCTAACACACCCACACACCATTGAACAATCAAGTTAGTGATATTCATGCCGCAACATAACGCTCACATTATGCTGTGATTCTGAGGTTCGGATATTTAAACTGTTAAATTCGTCTTCCTTTCAGTACCGGAGCTTAGCCTTTCAGAGTTTGGAGAAGACGCTTGTCTACTACAATCCAAACACACCTGAGGGCAAAGGGCCTGCAAGACTGTGGGATCTTATTATGTCCGTAAGTTGCGATTTGTACGGGCAAATGGGATGGGTAGAATGACGCGTGTGCTAGTATGACTTGAAGTTGCAGAGAACGACAAGAGTGTGAACTTAAAGCTAACACCAATGAGACAGAGGTCTTTCCTCACTGCTCGACTTTTCAAATGGTGAAGTGCTTGTCACTTCAAAGGCTTTTGTGATGCTCAAGAAGGGTGAGTACGGATGTTCGCCCCTTAAAGCATAGTTGACAGCAATCGTCATGACAGTTAAAACATTCTACCCAAGCACCACGTGCCAGAACTTAGTAATTTGGTAAATACATGCGTCACCGATCACATATCGCCTCATAAAAGTGCTTATAGCCAACTCTCTTTTAAAAATATTTAGCAAAATTTGTAAAAAACTGAAATAACTTTAATTAGGTTATGTTTTTTCTGTCTTAGACAAACAACGATACATGTTGCGGAATGGACGGGGCTGATGACTTCAAAAATACACCTTACAACCCAAGTACGTACTAAGAAACATCAAGTTGTGAATAAATTTTGATGATATAAACAATGCCCTCCGAAATTGAGGAAGGGGACCTTTTCCACTCCAAAAGTGGATTGAATTTTAACTGGCTTAGAGCTAAAAAACCATAATTCCTTCTTTTCTCAGATTGCCCAAAGTTCTGCTGTGGAAAAGATCAGGCCTGTCCAATTACAGACGCATTGTCGTTAACTCCACCCGTCGTGGGTTGCCGTGAAAAGATTAAACGCTGCACTGATGAATACATGTTGAAAGTGTTGATCATTCTTGTCATCTTCATCACCTTTCAGGTAACTTTTTTGAAGGAGCATTGACTAAAATCAACCTTTTTCGTTTAAATCAGCCGTATTAGACTGAAAAATAAATATTGCATGTTCCACATTTTAAAGAGATCTGGAAATACTTATAAGGTATTTAAGCGTCCCTACACCATTTTGGGTCGAGAGTGAGAGGTTACCCCTAATGGGGTGGTGCCCAATTAAATGACTTCCTTCCCATTTTGTTTTAGATAATTCTAGCAGTCCTCACGTACGTGGCATTGGCGTGTAAGACTGCTTCGCCAATATGAGAAGAGGGCTACCTTCCCGTCTTTTGTTGCGTCAAATAATCTGCTACTATTTTCTGCACTTAACCAATCATTACTGTGTTAACAGAAGTGGGTTTCCTTCATACTTTCCCTATATAACAATTAACCAAATAAAATGTAAAAAGAATTCAATTTTTTACAAAATGAGACTATTTTAATAATCGTCCCTTTTTTTAGAAAGGTGCTTGAGGGACATTTAATTCAGTAGTATGTGATCTGTGAAATCAGTCCCACCTCATCACATGTGCAACAGATGTTTGAGCGTCTGCGCGTATAATTTGCAATGCCAATGAGGCAGTCGAAAAGCCTGCCAAGCACATAGCAAGTCGCCAATTGGGGTGGGGGGGAGGCAGTGTGTTTACTTCCTCCGTCTTGCCTTAAAACCCGAGCTTGGTGATCTGACCTGTTGGTAAATGCTTCTGTAGACTGGTTAACAATAAATACAATTGATTAACAGGTGAATGGAGATGACGATATGGTGGGTAATTCTTATCACAGACAGAAGTTCCCAGATTCTACTCTGCATAGGTTCAGATTAAGCTCGTATTCTGTAAGCCTCTTCCGTAAGATGGAAGGGCTTTGGAAATGGGGGATGTCACTATGCGAAAGTGGGTTAAAAACACTACGCAAGGAACGAGTTTCAAGATTTGTTTTGTGTTTATAAGGAGCTCTCTTACTTCGCAGTAAGTGACAAACTTCTTCCCAATGCTCCGCTCGTTGGCCTTCAGACGACCAAGTTGACTACTTTGATGATCTCAAAACCATGTACTGAATTTTTATGCCAGTGCTGCATACTGTTTTGCGAAACTGCTTACTGTCAAGCCCAAAACTACCATATAATTCTTCGATTTTATTGAATACTACTTATTTGTAGTTAGTACAAAAGTATTAAGAGGTGCAGGGACCAATGTCACACACGCAGAGTAACCCCCAAAAAATGATACGCATCGTTTATCTTTTAAGATGGTTACACTTTAGATATTCCAAATTATTTAAGGTCGAACCCCCTTTTAACATTCTTCGCCCACGCTGAAGGTCAGAAAAGTTCTTCTCTTAAATTTCTTTAAAGCTGTAAGCGAAATGATGCGTTAATATGATGAGTAATCCAAACTCATCAAAGTTAAGGGGGTAAGATGCTCAATTTAAGGCGCCTTTAATGCCTTCATCAGGAAGATGGATAGAAGGCGGTCAAAAATTACCCTACAGAACCGAATCCTGCCAATGTATCTTTGGCTCTTCCTATCGCTGATCAAATGCTATTTATTTTAAACTCTCTAATCCAAGGTCTCTAAGCTCAATGTGGTTTTTCTTTACCTTTCTTGCGCTTCCAGCGACTGTGCTCCATTTACCGATTCACTCACCACTTTACCCGTTTTAGTAGCTGCTGCACAAAATGAGCTGCAAATTAATAAACCTTTAAAATTTTTTGTGTAAAATAATCTACAACGATGCATTCCTCCAATTTTTCCATCAGTCATACATTTACTTGCATTTAGATTTATATATCTCCCACAAATGGCTTTTGGTGCATAAATTGAGTGCAAATAGTAATCTACAGTTGCATGCTTGTGTGGAAGAGACCCTTGAATAAAATTATACAAAGCTAATTAGTAAAGACAGTTATTAACCTTTGAATGCCCCTCATGTGGTTGAGGCAAGAAAATCCAGAAAACCTGCCCCAGGGGTTTTTTCCCCTAGGAGGCGCATACACTGTAGATTACGTGGAAGTAATCATATATAATCCCTAAAGGTCTCAACTTGACACATTTGTATCTTTCGAAGAATCAAATAAATAAGGAATTTGGAAGGTTTCCCAAATATACTGTACAGCTGTACTGTGGTAGGGCTTGTGCCAGTCAGAAAGAGGAGGATGCATTTTGCTTCTATGGCTAAGGAGAAAACAAGGAGGAGGAAGAGTGGAAGGTGAAACAGTATAAGATAATCGACCTTCCTTCTTCGTATTTAGCCACTCAATTGGTTCATCAATGAATTAGCCAATGACCTGCAAGCTGCTCACACCAATGAGCAAATTGTATCTCTAACACGGAGCAGACCCCACCGGAGTCAGTAAATCACTGGAAGAATCAGTAAAGGTACGTTGTGATCTCCTCTTCTCTCCCCCCATCACCATCCTCTCCTATTTTAATTCTGGTGATGGACAAAACGCATTACTATGTCATCATACTTAACCCTTATGGTAGGCAATTAAAGCAGTTGTTTTAAATAGTGGAATTATGCTGCACATTTAACTTCTTCTTCATAACTTCATTGTCTTTCCCCTCTCCACCTTGTATTTCACTCCAGAAATAAAGCAATTAGGAATTACATTAATAGCAACACGTATTAAGCCACCTCAACAGTAATATTATTCCACGAGAATATGACCTACATAAAAAAATTTGCAATGGTGAAATAGTAAGGCTTCAGAACTTGACATGGTAGAGTTTACCCACATAGAGTGAGAGGTGACATCGCTGAAGAAGGTGGGTATTGACCAAGGTTTTAAATTTTTCACGTTGACCCCCATCAAAAGTTTACCTTTAGGCTTTTGGATATCTTTGTTGACAGTGCTTATGGGCAGATCCCACGCAAAGTTGCACAAGTCCTTTTCTGCGATTTCATTCAGTGGTACTTGAATTGATAGAATGCTCCACTCGCCTGCTAAGGATTGTCATTTTGATATTTAAAACGTGGTGACATCAGTTTGACTTCACCAACTCTTCTAACCTTTTCTTTATGCCTATATCTAGCCTAGAGAATGGGTTGCGCCCTATCCTGCAGTCTAAAGATAGGTTTGCAAATCCTCAACGCCACCCTTTGTGTAAGTCGTCTCACTGATAACTCGCAAGTATCATCATTCATAGAGCCTCCAAGCCTTTCCTTTTGTCTCTTTTAGGTGCTCTTTGTGATGCTCGGCATTTTTGGCATAATTTTGTTGTCGTTCAAATCAGTTGTAGAAAACATAGTGGATATAGTTTTTGGTGTAACCAAGGTCAAGCCGGAAGACCTGCATGAGTTTGCTCAGTTTACCATTGAAAATATCAGTAGGTGTAGTTTCAACCATAAATGAGTTCTTTTATCCCTCTTTTAGGTGGTATTGCTAGCATCCTTATCGTAGTCAGTTTCTCCATAGCGATCCTGTGTTTTATTGGTTTCATCTCTTCTTGCTGTGGCTTCAATTTACTGCTGAAGATCGTAAGCGCACCTCTACTTAAGCCCATACAATTTATTATACTCACTTTCTACCTCTTTCACGTCTAGTACATGGCTATCTTGGTTGGACTTCTTCTTGCTCAAATAGTAGCGGTTGCCGTGATCTTTTCTAATCCAAAGAGACTAGCCTACGCCTTCACAAATTCGACGAAAAAATTGCTCCCTTTCTATGGCAATACTACCAGACCGGAGACGGCGGCAGCAACGGCAATCTGGAATGCTATTATGGGGGTAAAAGTCTTAACAAATAGGTTATTTTACAACTTTGTCTTTAAATGAAACACTCTTGATCTTTTATCCACAGCTTGGCAGCAAGCCCTGCTGTGGACTGGACGGTTACGGCGATTTCCGTAAGTGAGAGGCTCTCATCACTTAAACAATATAAAGAATAGCAGTGGGGGACTCAGTATTTGCCAACTTTCAGGCACGGCGGACCTCCCTGTCCAATGTTGTAGGACCAACGTAACAATCTGCGATGAGGAAAGCGCGAAAAATGCCAGCATTCCTGGATGCAGAGCTAAAATAGTTGATTTTGCCCGAGTTAATCATGAAAGCATAATGTATATCTGCGTTGTCGCCATTCTACTACAAGTAAGCAAAAAGCAGATAAATTTTTTTCCACTTTTTCGCCTAAAACATTGTTCTATTGCAATTTTTTAGGCTGTACTTGTTGTCATTGTATTCCTCGCCATCTGCTTGTAGCCTCTTTTTATTGAGAGAAGGAAAATAAAAAGGTTAAAATAAAGAAGATAATTAAAAGTTTTGTGCTTTTACAATGACTCTGGAGGGGTTAGAGTACCGGGATGTGGGAAACATCTTTAAGGTGAACAAGCCTAATAAGGCAAAGTTTTACTCACCGTTTTACAAAAGAGGATTTTAGACTGGGACGGATTTTTTAATGTGGCAGTTGGGTGAAAGGCTTAGTTGAGATTAGTTTGAATCCTCTTCAGCAGTCGCTAAGAGCAATGTGGCGTACAGAAATGACAACTCTGGAGAAGGACAGTGTGGGTGGCACTAGGTCATCACAATAATTCATTTTATGACTTTACAAATGAAATAGTTTTTGGAAAGTCTGTTTCCAAAGTGCCGTGTAATGCGCTGACAACACAAGCTGGTAATATGGCCTACCAAGGATAAGTTCCGCCCTTTTAGTTTCCTCTGCAGTTCTGAATGCCATACTCTGTCATCCCAAGACAATGACAATTCTCCAGACATTACGAACCTCCAAAAATCAAATAGTGCTGTGGCATGATACAATGCTGTTTTGAGATTCACAAACACTATTGGTGACTAGAGCCAGAAAGTTTGCTTGAGTAGGAAAAGTTATTGTAATTAAATCAATTCGATGTAAACACAAAATAGTGATTTTAATTTTGGAAAAGGTGATAGATGCGCTTCAATCATGGAGCATTTCGGCTGGAACTTATTTAGACGTATAATCGTTCAAAGAACTAACTTGAACACATTACTACATGCCTTTATTATGAATCGTCATACATTACGGTGTAAAGGTCAACAAAAGTCCAAACATCTGTCAGATAATGTCGAACCGCCTATGTCAATGACAGTTACCGAAACAAAGCTCTAAAGCATAGCGCTGCTGTGAACACTTCCTGAATATTCACGCCATCGTCTCACCTAGCCTGCCTTGCTTGCCTGTTTACTTGGTACACCGTTTAGCTTCTGAGCAGCTCATAGGGTTTTCAAAAGCATGCATTAAAAATGCTGATGCTATTCTGTCCTACACTTGTCGTAGGGGATATTTTCCAAAGGGGTAATACTTGGCCAATACTGCGGTCTCTTTAGTGCATAGGCTTTGTTTCAAAGTGCTATTGGTTCCCGATACTTTCTTCGTTTTTGAATGTGCAGTATAAAAAGGCGAACTATGAGACAATGCTTACGAACAACTGAAGATAAGACGGACCCGGAAAGCGAGGCGTAAAGTACGTCTTGAAAATTAATGAAAATGATTTTGTTTTTTCCTAGCTACTTAACTTGGTAAGTAGTAAGGCACTCTGCAACGTAAAGCAACGATTGCTAACAGCCAAGTCAATCTTAAAGGGCGTTCAACTCGAGCCGAGTGGAGCAAATGCAGTTTTCTGCAAATATTCTCCCACAAATTCGTCTACTCTTTGGAATTTCCAATCACTGCATGCACAGATAATCAACAGTGACGCTTATCTTAGAACATCTTGCTTTGCTTCGTAAAAGATGCATGATTTTGGTGCACCTTAATTTTAAAATTGTTAATTTTCTTAAGTGACGGAACATACTGGTCCAACAGATAGATCTGTCTCCGCTGTGTCTCTTAAGGGTCAGGCTGTATTCCATACGGGGTTGGGTGCTGTTGCGTCGATCCCGAAATATCTGAGACAGGGTCAATGCTAACCAAAGCTCAAAAATCTCTTTTAGTGATGTGTTCAAGTAGCAATCAAGCAATCAAGCCTTCCATTGGCATAAGTTTCTTGAAAATTTCCTTGGGTGATAATGGTGGATCTCACTACACATTGCTTTATGTGTGCACTACTTTTGACTGCCTCCTTGAATAATAGAGTTTGGAGTGAATAATATGACATAATATGATATGGTAGTAGATGCTCGTAGCGCAACACACTTGGCTTTTACTACTGTATGAACTGTCACCACGACAGCATATCCTTTCCCAGACGCAGTACTAGAAGACGCCGATTGGCATAAAAGCCTACCACAGAGAGGTAAAATGGTGGTCGGAGCGGACTACTAATTTTTCCGATAGAATGAAAAATACAAATCAAAATTCATTGCGGGCATGGTTACATGGTTAGTGCGGACACTATAATAATGAAAAATAGCTGTTTCTCTTATGGCTCTTCAAGTAGTGAGGGAATTAGTAGTCATCACTACAAGTGTATCGAAGAGGAAAAATTACAAGAAGGCTCTAGCCTGCGCAATTGAATGTGGTTTCGATTGTGTAATTAAGCTTTACATCTGGATCCGCATCCTGCTTGAGCATAAATCTTCCAAATGAGAAGTATTGTAGCACAAGAAATGTTATGGGAATTACACTGGGTGTGGTGTCACCTCTTAGATCAATTAAAGTTAACATTATCGCCATACTTTCATCCTTTCCATCGATAGTTAGATGATATGTTGGCTGGATCGACTGTTAAAGGTATGGGTGGATACAGGATAGAGCAAAATGCGTAATAAATTGACACAAAATTGACAGATGTGTTGATTTAGATCCTTTGAAAGATAAGCGTCATCATAATTTAGTCCTTCCGATTACTTCACACGAGTTCCCAAAGTTCGTCTCCATTTTAGATAAACTGGGATCATGTGCCTCTTAAAGTGGGCATTTTTGCAACCCTAGTTGGAATTGAGCAAACCTTGGCGCTACTTTCAGATAAGGAGCGGGATAATTATTGTGCCTTTACTGTTGCCGCCCCCTATTGCTATGCCTATTATATTTAACAATCTCGTTTGAGTCTTCCTAACGTTACCAGACTCCCATATCACCCTGCCAACATATATCTTTTCCATATGCATATGCAAGTCGTTAGCGCGTCTCCTTTTCTGTAATTATTGTTTAGGATCAGTTTCGGGTTTTTTCACTAAAATGAGAAACTTCTTCCTTTCAGACAAATGTCTACCCACCAATTTTGTGTACACATTGTCTAGTATCTAGAGCTTTACAGCATAGTAGGACACAGACTTCGCCGTGTGTATGCCTTTATTGGTCGTGAAATATAACAGAAAGTGTGACCTTAAAGAATTACACACATTAAAAATCTCTCTACCTTGATAATTTTTCATCATTCTAGTTTGCGAGGAATTTGAATGGATGGGTGGATTATTAAGTGGGTGAGTAGAATAAATGTCTCCATTTAATCACCGTGCCAACATTATCGTCGAAGTGGTGGGCCCAGTAAAGGGGTGCGCATGTCATCACAATAGCTAAGATGCAACACAGAGCTCCACGCTCAAAGCAGAGTGATAGTTAAAAACAAGCTAGCGCATTTCATTTCCCCTTATCATATTGTAACATTTCACATTGCTCCACTTATCTCGTATAGCTGCACATCTAACTGCGTAATACTTATAGCAAAGTTCTGAAGCAATCAACATATCCCTGTGCAACTTCCACAGAAAGTACTTTTCTGACCTAGAATGGGTGTGAAGTTACGCGACGAGCCTCCAGTTAGTGGCATGCCGTCTCTGCAAATGGCGCCACGTCGTCGCTTATCCAACTTAGCGTCTTTATTACAATTTGACAGTCGGGTTTGATTGCTGCCCATGGAAAGACCTCACTTAATTAGTTAAGCACATTTATCTGACGATGATACTGTTTGCAAATTACTGCATTTCCTTCGGCTTCACAGCGGGCGCCAAAATCAAAGAAGTGATAAACATTCTATCCCACGAAGAAGTAATGCCAGATAAGCAACCAATAAAAACTCTGGTAAGATCTGCAAAGGGGAGGATTAATTAGTCAGCCTTTTAACCAATTGCATTCATACCCACTTATTCCTCCACTCCTATTGGTTACAGAGCAGTGAGCAGTGTGCGATCGCTGTGGAACCGCGAAGAGCATTGCCTTGAGGCAGGTTTAAGCTCAGTTTAAGTATAGCCTCAATACACTTCTAATTTACAGTTCACAGGGCTAATCAAGTTACGTAACCAATGTAAGCTCTTTAACTTTCCCCTGTCATTAAGATAATTCGAAGTTCTTGTTCATTTTTCGCATATCTTTGTGCACGTCTGCGCTCCATTTAAGCATAGAGTGTGTTATTTCCTGCGGCCTAAAACTTGTTCTTCAAATCCTTAATGCCATCCTCTTCGTAAGTGGTGTGATGAGGACGCGGTGGTTCTTCCGGCCTTTGCCAACAAAGTGCCAAATTTCTTCTTCCTTTTAGGTAGGCTTTGTCTCCGTAGCAATGTATGACATTGTTTTAAAATCGTTAAAGAGCTTTGCGCTACAGCTACAAACGGTAATAATTGATGGATTTGAAGGTGATAATGAAAATCTACGCCTATTTGCAGAACATATGGATGAATCTGTCGGTAGGTGATGGCTCAAGGCATGGGGTACCAACTTGACCCCCGTCTGTGCTTCTAATTATGGCGTAAACCGGTGGCAAATTAACACCTTCAGATCAGATGATTACAGTCTTCATTGTGAGTGGTTTCGTCCTAGCAGCGCTTTGTGTGTTTGGATGCATTGGAACGTGCCGTAAAAGCAGCCTACTGTTAAAGATAGTAAGTCAATTTTGCCAAGAAGAATTAGTGACAAGCTAAGTCACCAAATTAATGTCAATTGCTTTTTCTCAAACTTATCAGTATGCTGGCATCCTGATTGTTCTTCTCGTCGTACAAATCAGCGCTGTTGCTGTGTTCTTCTCCAATCCTGACACACTTGCTAGTGAGCTTCTCAAATCAACGGGTACACTCCTCAAGTCATACGGAGAAACAGATTAGCAGGGACAAAGGTCCACTGCCGTATGGAATGTACTGATAGAGGTGGGAAGCTAAAACGAGTTTATTCAACTTTATTGTCTAAAGAGCTTTAACCAACTACAACCTACGAGTTTTGTCTTTCATGACAGGCCGACCCCTTATGCTGCGGCATGGATGGCTGCGAAGATATCGGTAGGTTCAATGCAACCATGCGACATTTGCCCGTGACGATGTACGGATTTACAATTTTTTTACCTTTTTTAGTAAAACTAAACAAACAGCTACCACTTCCATGTTGCAATGTCACAACAGGCACTTGTGAAGTCGTGACAGCTAAAAGCGCCAATGTGACGAGATGCAGGGCCAAAATTGTACAAATTTGCACAGAAAATTGGAAGGCTTCAATGTATTTTTTCACCGTTGCAAGTCTATTCCAAGTAATTCCTAAAATTCAAGCTTTACACTACCAGCAAATAATGCCAAGACACGGCACTTCCTAACGCTCCTCCTATTTACCTTTCAGGCTGTGCTCATTGTAATTACGATGCTCACAATCTACTCCAGTCATGTGGAAAGGAACAAAGAAGTTCGAGGCGAAGCCTGATCGAATCTCCAGCCCATCCATCTGATCTCTTTCTGCACGGCCACTGACAAGTATCACTTTTTGATTGTGTTACATTGTAATAGTTAAAAGTAGAGTTGCACACAATCGTTGGTCTTTGTCCCGATTCCAAGTGCCTTGTTTAATGCAAAATGGGTCCCCAAGTTACAATAATTATTAGCGTATTGGAGTCTGCCCCTACCAAATGCAAAAGGACCACCAAGTCTCCTATTTTAATTTCCTTGTGTTTGAGTGGCTTACTGCGGGATTAGGTAAAGAGGTGTGTGGATGAGTGGATTGAATGTCAACTGCCCTATTGAATAATGGTGGCGTAGGCTGCCAAATTCGCCTCTATGGCAAGGTGAGTGGACGAGCGCTATTAAGGCGACCATTCAGCCTTCAGATCCATGGAAGAAGCTTAACGAATAGAGAGAAGTTCGCTCCTCTCTTTCCCTTGGAAAAAACTTAAAATCGCCATTTGGAACATATTTTCACATGCCTTGATATGTCGCTTGACAACCCGTGGTATCACATTTAGAATTGCTATTGGCATCTCGATTGACTACAGAACCAGGTACACGGACGGCATCACTGAGTGCGTAAAGGTGGACTTTAAAAAGACGCTTCAGATTAGACGATGTCTGGATATTCTGTAAAAATCAAAGAATAAACCCTCTTTGGCTGGCAAGAGTGGCAATTATGTAAGTGTTTTTGATTAGTCTATCCACCCATCCATAAGTCCATCCATACGTCCGTTCATTTGGTCAATTTGATGTTGAATTTCATTAAGGCGGCTTCACAATGGCTCATCCTCTTGACAGCGTTTGGAATGACTTCGTTTGGGTCAAATCTGTTGCCAGTGGGAATGACATGCGCAAGTCCCTCCTCGTGCATGAGTAATAACTAAACTGATACCATTTCTGGGATAAAGCTCAGTTTTCCGCCTCTCACTTGTGACATTGTCTAATGGCTTATCTCTTGGAACTAACATACCTTCCACCCTCATTTATTTATCAGTTCTCTATTATAAAGCCAAAAACGCCTACGCTGTGGCTCGTTTCATGCTCATGACCATTAGGCGGTACCCAACGTCAATCGTCAATTCTTAATAAGTGCTATACCTTTTTACTTGGCTCGTAGAATCGTTCTTCCACTATTTTTACCAAGCGTAAGTAAAAGTATTCTCAGCGGTCTTGGTTTTCCAACGGTCTCTTTATCAACACCATGTCATACGCACCGACTTGATATGATCCATGACCAATGCAATTCACACAGCCGATTTCCTATCCACCCACATACTCTTGGAATTTCAAGCCCGCCAATTTGGGTAACTGAAAGCCCCACACTCATCCACACATCCGAATACCTACTCATTCATGGAGGTGGTTCATACACTACCTTGTGGATTATCAGGCACAAGGACTCTGATTGAATTCAACTACAATGCGAAAAATATTCAAGCCTATCTTCTGCAAATTGATTGCATTGAGAAAAGTGCCCAGAAGCAAATCATATACCATCGTCAATGCATAAATTGCCCTTCAGTCCATCACAAAGAAATGCAATTAAGAAGGAAATCCTAGTTTAAGGGAATGAGTGGACAGTTGTCACCGCAAATAGGGGATCGAATGCGAGTAGATGGTATGCCTCAATGACCCGCGTCAGCCTTCTTTTTCTTCGCCACTTTTGATAACGCAATTATAGAGCAACAGCATTGTGACGAACATTGTCTAAAAGGCAAACAAAGTGAGTTGCATTTGAAACCTTCCTCTCATACTCTGCCGTCAGTACAGGGAAAGAGTTTGAGACTCACCTGCAGGAGAATAATAGCAATAAAAAAGTAGAGCATAACTATAGATCTAACTGCAGCAATTAGTTCAAGTTTGGATCTGCATCCTGTTACGCCAGCTGTTTGAGCTGCCGCAGCGTCACAAATGCCAGTTGTGATATTGCAACACGGAAGTGGCAAGTCTTTACACAGTTTTACTAAAACGATAAAAAATAAATGTACATTTGAGCATCATCACAAGCAAAAGGCGCATATTTTCCTTAAGCGTACCGAAGTCCTTGTAGCCATCCATGCCACAGCATTGAGGCTCGGCCTGTTAGAAAACGCAAATTATGGTGGACAGTTAGTTAAAGTTATTTTAGTCAAACAAGGTAAATTAACAAATTTAAGACTTGTACCTCCATCAACACATCCCAGATGCTGGTTGATTTATTTCCCTCTACACCTTCACCCCTGTAAGACTTGAGAAGGGCCTCCGTTGATGTGACAACCCCATTCGCATATTTGGTGGGATTGGAGTAAACCACGGCAACCGTGATGATTTGAGCAATAAGAAGAATAATCAGAATACCGGCACACTTGAAGGTAAAGAATAAACCAGTCGTCAGTAAATTAATGAATGCACAAATGCCTATATGACATCCTTTAATGCGACTCACTGCTTTCAGCAAGTTATTCCAACCACAACATGAGGCAGTTAAACTGATAAGACAGAAAATAGCTAGCACTGCGCTGATCACAATCTCATATGTGGCCATCCTATCTGAAAGTAAAAGGTCAATGTCGTTTGTGTCATATTTGAAGGGAAGAAGGAAGTCGAGGCGTAAAATTGTGACTAGGTTTATCACCCACCGACGATTTTAAGCAGAAAGGCCATAAGCTCGCCTAAACCTTCATCATCGCCATCGTATTCGCTAAATAATTGCGACAAAGACTCCTGTAGAATGGTTCTTGATGATTTCACCACAACGCCACTTATTGCTGATGTGAGGAAGCCCAACTAAGATAGAGAAGAATGAAACATTACCTCTTCAGAAAAAGGTTGTATAAAAACAATGGCATCCACATCACATCACTTACGAAGAGGAAGGTAGTAAGTGCTATAAAAACAACTCTGCAGCAGCCCGAGATAGCTTTGCTCATACTGAAAGGAAAAGAGAAGTGTGAAAGAAAATTGGTGAAAAAAACACAAGGAATTTGCATTTTCCGCAGCATATTAGAAAAGACAAAGAGCTCACCTTGATGGCTTATCTTGATTTGCCTGTGAAAAGTTAATCAGTAGTGCAATTAAGTCATATTTAAGGTTGGCCTAAACTCATCTTGAGCCAATGATATCCACGTTCTTACGTGATGGCTCTTGCTATTGGCGGCGATGTGACCAATGGGAGCAGAAAGAGGCTGATCAACCATTCATCTCTCCTCTGTAGTCATCTCTAGGTTATTCAATATTTGCTCTTCTGAGAGCACATTTGTGTAGGCTGAAATGCGACTCTACCACACGTTTTGGAGTTGCACAATTAGCAGACCTCGCTGACATTAGTTAATTCTAGCTGTAACCCTAAAATGTACTGCTCCTAAAAAACCCATTTAACATCCCGGTCCTGCTCGCATTAATTTCAATGCTATAGGGCACATATGAAAGGGTGCCAATTACAAATTTAGCACACGTACTTCCTTGTCCTGTCTTGGTCTTTATTGCGAAGGTATTGCATTGAAATTTCCTTCGCAGCAGTTGATTTGTCTTTGTAATACATTGGTTGGAATGTATTTAGAAAGAGGTCTGTTGTTTCAAATTGAAATAATAATTGATCCCAAAGATGCCTAGTTCTCAGCGCTACTTTTCCTACTCAATGCATTACGTCTATAGGAAGTTGTTGCAGTTAGTGCTGTCTTTTAAAAAACACATTAAATATTTTGCCTTTTGGTAGAGTGATTGAGGAATATAATTGGCCATCATGACTGTCGTGCAACCTCTATGCTTGATTTCGAAAGCGACCAATCTACTTATTGACGGGTGCATAAGGAGATGACGCACATAACGCATTTTAAATAGTCAACGCAGTCTTATCCAATTGGATCGAGCAATAGTGCGGGTTAGTTAGTGGGAACGTATTGAGTAAAGACGGACAAGCTGGTACGCTAAGCAAAAGTTAATACAAGCTAGATTACGTGCATCTCTAAGAATGAGCAGAGTGGGATGCGTTCATATGTGTCAGTCATGCGACAAAAGAGCCCAACGATCAGAGAGTAGTAGAAGTGCTAAGGGTATCCAGCGACTTCAAGGTGTCACTAGCATGAGGCATAACCCAAATAAAGTCAAAGAAGGTGACTGTCATGTCATGCAAGAATAGGAGGCTTCCTTGCATACTGTTATCACGAAAGCACTTCTGCGTCGATTTTCTGATGATCGTTTGGTCATTTCGTTGTGTGTGTGTATGTGTATGTGTGCATATATATGTGCTTATGTGTGCAGTCACCAGAGATCGTGTAAAAGAAAATGTGGATAAAATCTTTGTAAAAGCTTCTTCCCCCCCTCATGATTAACTAATTTAGGTATTACATTTGATAATTGAGAATGTGAGGACAATGGTGCATTATAGTACACAGAAACAAGAAAAGCCAGCGTGAATCTTAGATGTCATCTTTTGAGCTCGAATTTCTGCGCTACGCCCCCAATCGTTGAGTTGGCATGTTCACTGCTGCACTCACACCACTACAACGACTTTAATCATAGCATGACAATTGGGTGGATACTTTGAATCCGCTTATCCACCTATCCAATTTATGCTAACCTTGAATAACGTTTATGAAGCTATAGCAAAATTACGGCACAACGCGAAGACTTTTAATCTGCATTTAATTCGACGACATAAAATAGTGTGAGTTTTATATGATTTTCTTGCGTAAAACACAATCATTTCATGAAATTAACACCAGTTAAAATACAGAACCTTTTTCCAGTCACACACCATCTGACCACTAAATCATTTTCTGGTTGATTGAAGGAATACAGCCCTACCCAACTCCGCTTCGATCAAACTCATATTTGGTGACAATTGGCAGACCAAAGAGAGGTACTCATGTCTTCTCACAGGTAGGCCATGGAGTGATAACTGGCAGTAGTTGTTTTGTTTTCCTTTTAAAGGCGAATAGGAAGTCTTGCCAGCCAATTAACTAGTCTAGCCTTTTATTGAAGACATTTCAACTCGCCCATCCGAGATCTGCAGAGCAACTGCATGACGCTGACAAAGCACGGTGATGAAAAGTATATGGTCAACGCAAGGAGGTCTAAACGTTTCTAGGATCATTTCATACTAAAAGAAGCAGCTGAAGTACTTCACGAGAGTTCTTGCAGTGACAAACAAGCGTTAATACTTGCTCGCCCTTAAACGAATGAATGACTAAATGGCTTAAAATCTGGCCAACAACTCACCAACCAGGACATCGAAAAGGGGCATAGAAGCGCCACTTCTCACCTGCACATAATCTCACCTTACTTTACACAGCAATTGAGGCATTCATATGCGCGGAGAAAGCGTAATGAATGCATTCAGGACTAAGAGACCTGATTTAGAAAACTTATTGTTCCTTCACTTAAAAAATTTTCCTCATGACAACTACCGCGTTGTAGAAGGAGGCTTCTTCTTCGATCTGTCAACCCACCATTTTAACAGACCAGACTAACAGAAGCTCCTCTGACTGCTTCACTGCTACCCTCCCTTTCGTAAAACCTCATTCACCAGAATTTGCGAAATCACAAGCAGCTTACTTAATTTTGATTAGTTTGGCCAAGCGCCTCCAAGGAAAATGGCAAACAGCTACATCTGCAATCTGGTACATATACCTGCTGCACCATTTAAGCTATCAGTAGCAATCGTCAAAGGATTGTTTATGTCTTTCTCTCTATCCATTCCATTTGGACTCGCACATGATTACGACCCAAATTAAAGACTGGCCAAAAAAAGCCAAGGAATCCTCCATGATCGCGGTTATAAACAGAAGAACTCTGAATGCGACTCCACTTCAAACGCGCTTACTCTGTTAGATGCCTCTTTTAAAGTAGCCGAAAAATTATTTGTTGTAAATATGGCGTTACAAGTGAGGCAGCTGACGCAATCTTCCACTAACCTTAGTCCAAGTCCGCGATCTATGTACAGTTGCGCACGTAACAGAAAGTGAAATACTTATTCAACAAACACCACAGAAACTTTGTGGTCTTACAACGCCAACTAAATTAAGATGTTTGCCCTCCATTCATTCGCTGGACCACATTTTATACAAAACAAGAAATTTATTTTTAAGCGACGCCTTCTCTCTAAGCAAAAAACTGGACATTTCGTAGCTATTTCCTCTGTCTTGGGTGTCCTCCTTTTGAAGTCAGCTTGTGGTAGAAATGTAATGGACAACATCGTTGCTTCACGGGTGATCCTGTTGTTCTCCTGCATCTTAGATAAGCGAGGAATCATGCATATCCCTGAGGCAGTTTTGTTATAGTCCCCATAAAGCTTGTTTTGACTTTGGTGGCCTTTTTGGCTAGTGCTTTCCTGCGCACACGACTAGGATACACTACTGAGCATTGTAAGTAGGTCCTTTTGGGTAGAGGGTTATGGTTGTGCCTTTCACCTTGCTGTCCCTCCTAGTTACGGCTTTCTTATTCGGCAACCTCTTATAAGTCTCACTTACATCATCCGGTTCCCATATTGCTGTATCCACCTTTTATGTCGACTAAATGCTTACAAACGTTCACGATGTGTCTCCATATCTGTAGTTATGCTATGGGTAGGCATCGCGTTTGGCTTTATTGTAGCTAAAAAGTGTGCTATCTAGCAAATAAAAGGCGCTCATTTTAATTGCATGTGCATTCAATTTGTCAATGGTATTAAACTCAAAAGAAGACTGATTTGTCTTAAAACTTAAACCTTTATGGAATATACTGATAACGCTATAAATCTAACACAAGCTAACCAATGAGAAGCCAATCCTTCTCACTATAACATGGATGGCAACAAGGATTTAGGTATGTTAAGAACAACTTTGCAACTTCTACCCGTAGATTTGCACGAATTTACAATCCTTCTACCTTCCTATAAAAATAAACAAAGGTATGTCACCTCCACGTTGCAGCGTCACTCAAAGTATTAATGTGATGGAATGTAGGGGCAAGATTGCACTAATTAACACAGACATTTGGAAACCTTCAATATATTATCCCATCATCACAGTGCTATTCCAAGTGATTCCCAATCTGTACCCTTTACTATTAGTAAATAATGCAAAGGCAAGGCAGTTCCTAGTCCTCTCCCCGTCCGCACTGATTGTCATTACGATGCGTACGAGGCAAACCCTGATAGGTTCTTTGGCCTATCCACTTAACCCTCCTTTACTGGCATGGATCACTTTCAATTGTGCTGCGTTGCAATAGATGAAAGCGGATTTGTACACAGGCGTTGGTGTTTATCCTGAATCAGAACACTTTATTTGGTACAATCAGATTAGCCGAGATAAGTTTCAAATTTGCACCAAATAAATACTCATTGTAGTTCACTAGAGGCAACAGGATCATCAGGTCTTATGCTCTCTGCGTGGTTGAGGCTGAGCACCTTGCTGCGTAGCTAGGTATGAAGGTATAGATGGTGTAAACTATCTACCTATTCGAGTTATGGGTGGGTGGAAAGGGGATTGTGTAGGTGAAGTTGGTCCTAAAATTGAATCCAATTAGCCTTTTGGAGGAAGTTTGTTGAAGGGTGTAGAAAACGTGACAGTTAATAGTTCAAGTGCTTGGAGGGTACTTCTACACAGGCCTCTTTCAGGAGAAATTAATTTGAGTCTGCATTTCAAAATGCTTAAACAGTTCACAGGATGACCAACTGTGTCACTTTAGAATCATCAGTAACGCCTTGGGTGGTGTCAGAGTCAAATGCATGGAAGAGACTGCTGTGTGAATAAGCGCTGACCCAAAATGCAGGCTTGAGTTTGGATGTGGCAAAAATAACCCGTAAGATTTAATTGGTTTGCTGCCCCAGACAGTCCGCAGTGGTGATGATTTGGGTACGTTTGATCCATCTTTCCATATTTCCATCCATCCACCCACCTTTCCATTCCTTCATACATAAGATCATCTTACACTTATCCAACTCCACGATGTGCTACCAATATTTCCTCCCACATTTCGATTCGTTATACTGTTTCGACAAGGGCTCACCTCATTATTTTCCACTTCTTTTAAGTCATTAAACATCACCTTCGGGATCATATCTGTTGCCCGTAAGAACCTATAAATAAGTGGAGACAGGAATGACATGTTCAAGTTCCCCTTCGTGTACAGGTATCAACTGGATTGGCGCCAATTTCGAAGACAAAGTTTGTCAATGCAATTATTACTTGTCACAGCGTCTGGCAGCTTATCTCTTGAAGCCAAAGCATCTTCTAACCTCACTCATTCTCAAGTCCCTCTTTTAAAGTTGCGAATACCCACATTTTGACCTCTCTCACACATATAATCGTGAGGCTGTTCCAAGTGTCAGCCGGTAAGTACAATGCTTGGTGAAGTGATAAGTTTAAACCATCAAAGCTGTCTACTTAAATGCAATATATGGTCGACTTTACGTAAAAGCTGAGTGTTCTCCCTATCTGTTAGCCAAGCGTGGGCGAAACTGCTCTTGCTGACCTTGAATTTCTATCTATCACTTCAACAACACCTCTCAGTCTACCTCGTCTGAGATGCCTACTTGACCCAACTCAGCCAACTCAACTCACACCTCCTATTTTCTACTACTCCAGGCTGTTTAAATGAGCTTGCCTTTAATTGCGGCAAGTAATAGTCTCACTGTAAGTCCACACACCCACTGAGGGAGAGGGCTCAAAAATTATCACATGCCTCTCTATAGATTTATCAGCAACTAGGGTTGAGCAGCTCAAGCATTCTGTCAACTGAACGCATTAAATCAAGGGCCTAGAAGCGAATAAAACACAAACATTTATGTACACCACAACCAGTAAAATATCAAAAAATATCACAAGGTGGCACAGTAAAGAAAGTGATCCAGTTCAAGGGGAGTAAGCTAAAAGTCTTCGCCGCATGTGAGGAGTCTAGTGTATGAAGTGGATATTCCTCAAAAGCATTCTTCAAACTTTACTTGTCTCCTCATCTTTAGTATCACAAATCAAGAGTATCACAAGTATAATGAGCAATGCCTGGAATGTAGACAGAAGGGAGTTACAACTAAAATCATCTCCTCATGCTCTGCTGTGAGTACAAAGGACGGGTCCAGGACTCACCTGCATAAAAAGAACCACGAGAAACACATATAGCAGAATCTTAGATTTAAGTGCTGAAATTGATAAGACTTTGGATCTGCATCCTATCACGCCATCACTTTGAGCTGTCGCTGCATTACAAACGCCAGTCGTGGCATCGCAACATGGAAGTGGCAAGTTATCGCCCAGTTTTTCTACAAAAATGATTAATCGTGTATTAGTTAATAAAAACAGGCGAAATATGCACATTTTCCTTCAACATACTAAAGTCTGCGTAGCCATCCATACCGCAGCATTGAGGGTCGGTCTAATAGGAAGCACAAATTATCGTGGACACTTAGTTGAAGTCATTTTAGGCAAACAAGGTAAAGCATCTATTTTCATATTCACACCTTCATCAACGCATTCCAGATAATAGTTGATTTATTTCCCTCCTCACTTCTGTTCCCGTATGATTTGAGAAGTTCTTCCGCTGAGCTGGCAATCTCATTCGCAAATTTGGTGGGATTGGAGAAAATCACAGCAACACTGATTGTTTGTGCAACAAGAAGAACAAACAGAATGCCAGCATACTGGTAGACAAAAGGGAAATATGTAAGTAAGTTGATGAATTTATAAGGCCCTAACTTACACTTTGTAGGCAGACTCACTGTTTTCAGCATCTTGTTCCAACCACAATACGAAGCAATCAACCCGATCTGAGCAATAACTGCCAGCACTGTCCCGACCACAGTGCAGTATGTGGCTATCGTATCTAGAAGGGAATCAGTCAATACCACCTATACCAAAGCAGGAAGAGTAAGGGGGGTGATGGCATAATTTTATAAATTATTTCGTCACCTACCAGGAGTTTCAATCAGAAAGGCCGTAATCTGGGGTAAATCATCAACACCACCTCCATATCCTTCAACTGCCGTCGTCACTATGGATTGAAGTGCATGTGTTGATGTTTTCAATACAATGCCACCCGCTGCTGTTAAGAGGAAGCCCAGCTATAACAGATAAGATAATCATTACTTCTTCGGTAGAGTACCATAAGAACAGAGACATTCACATCAAATCACTTACGAAGAGGAAGGTAGCAATTACTTGAAAAACAATCCGAAAGACGCCCGAGGTAGCTTTGCCCATACTGAAGAGGGAGAAAGAAAAACAAGAAACTCATGTTATTGCCAATGCAACAGAAAATGCGCATAGCTCACCTTGGTCAATCCCCCTGATTAGTTTCTGATTTGGGAGTACAATGGTACATTATAAAGGTCAACTCAAACTCACCTTGAGCAAATGATAATCGCATTTTTACTTGATTGGCCGCGCTACGACCAATAGGAGTGAAGAACCGGATAGATGTGAGTGCTCTTGGTTGAATGCAGATTAAGCGATTGCATTCTTGAGAGGCGGCTCCGGGTTAATCCATAAATGCTTATCAAAGGTCACTTTTGAGTGTGTAAAAATGCTTGTCGCTGTGGTGGCTATGCTACGCGTTTTGGATCTGCAAAATTTGCAGCAACTTATAGACCGCGTCTTCATTAGTTATGCTAGAACCGTATTGCTCCCAAATTTTCATAAATTCATCGCCTATCTGCCTGCATTAAGTTAAACTATATGACATAGGATAAGGCAGTAGTTTCTCACAAGTTTAATACGCGCAATTTCTTGTTAATTTTTGTAAAGAACGCATTATATTTAGTTTCTACCAACACATCTAGTGTGCCATCGCTAAGTAAGAGCTGTGCGCTTATAATCCTTTCAATGCATGTAGATATGGTGCAGTCAGGAGAAGGTTTATTGTTTCATACGCCAACAATCAATGATTGCAACAATGCTCACCCCTTAGCACGAATTGTCCTTCATGAGGTGAGGAGTTTGTGATGTGCGCCAACTTTTACAAAGCACATTGAATGCTTTATTGTTTCATTATAAAACTGGAATAGGGTAATATTTCCATTGCGCATAAATTCAAACAATCGACTTGACCTCAACGTCTCTACTGTTTGCGTAGACGGGTGGGTGGCTGAATGAATGATTTTAGCGCATGTGAGTAAAAACAATGTATTATTGTCTTTGTGTTTCTCGTTTTCAAAGCGCATGTGTATAGGGCTTCAAATTCGACCAAATCACTATTTGTTGTGTGCACAAAGACGTCACACTTTAGTATCTCGAATGGCCAAGGCAGACTATCTTAAGTCAATCAGATGACTTTCCAGATTTGCGGCCCTCGTGCTTTACTGTTGGATTGTTAGTGGGGTATTTACAAGCCACGAGTGGAATGGCTGGTGTTTTAAGTAAAGCTTAATGCATGCTATATTTGGTTCATCCTTAACCATCAAATTTGTGTTAAGAGATTAAGTAGGACCAAAGCAGGATGCATTCATTGAAGTCAATTATGAGTCAAAAGAACCCAACGAGCGGATAGTAGCAGAGAGGATGCTGGTGACCAACGATTTTAAGGTGCCATTAGGATATACCATAACCTTACACAGTAGAGGAAGTCAGTTATCAAGTCATACAATTAGGGAACGCTTCCTTGCACACTGTTTTTATTTGAAGCACTTCTATAAGGACTTTAGGACGATCTCATAGAAGTATCCATCTTCTCGTAAGACACACAAGTAGATTTATATGCCGTTGTATGAAATTACGAGTCAGGACAACACAGATAGGGTGTTTGAGTGTGTTTTCTCTCACGTAAAATGCAATATTTATTTAATTTGACAACTAAGGATGTCGGCAAAGTCAACTTTTTTACTGCTACTGTTGCGCAATGAGTCTAGGTGCCACTTTGATGCCATCACGATCTGAGTGTGAAGATCTGTACAGCATACCAGGTTGTTGCGGCTGTAAGCGCACCACTGCACTTGCTTACTACAACGACAACTATCCTGGCACGTTGATTGAGTGGTTACATAAAATTAAACTCATTCATCTGCTTAAATTTCTGCTACACAGGAGTTAATATACGGACCTAAGAACGAATCCGCATCACAGAGAAGTAGCTTTCAGTTTACAGGAGACCAGATAGTCACGTTTTTTATCTATCCCTCCCTAATTTGGAGTGCTATGTTTAAATACTATAAAACACATTCACTTGGTAGAATGTGTATCAATACTACCTTTGATTCCTTTCCAGTCAAATACTATCTAACCACTACTTCCTCTTCCAGGAACTTGCTTGTCCCCTGGTTATCAAATTGAGCGCAGCTACTGTCATAAGTAGAATGCGATGAATTGAGAGTAGGAGAGAAAAGAGCATCATTAAGAATGTGTCATTGCTGACGCATCAAGTTATGGTAATCATTCAGTCTTAAATATAGAAGGTGAGGATATGTAAGGTTAGAGGTGATTTGACATCCTAAAATAATGCTCCATCTCTCCTACCCTTCTTCCGTCGGTCTAAGCAACACGTTTGTGGGACTAGGAGTGGTGGTGAGTAACCCTGCGTAAAACACTCAGAAAGAACCAGACATCAATGTAAAAGCCTTAGGCCGTAGAAACCATCTGACCGTCGGTTCAGATGCCTTACATTAATCTAAGGCTTAAGGTCGTCAGCTGACTAACAACTAAGCTAAACAGTCCGTGGCAGATCATTTAGTACGATACCAAAGCCAAAACTTCATTATTGGTAAACGTAAAAACAGGACTAGTTTAGAAAAGGAGAAATCGAAAATTCAAAGTCAAGGAGTCAAAAATAGAAGCAAAACAGAACAAATCACACTTTTAGACATGCTGAAATTGCAAATTTGGGTACCTGGTCAAATCACGGCTTGTAGGCCTCAAAGGTTATGCTGATGCAACATAGTAAGGCAAACGTGAGGCTATTGTCGATTCCGCTAAATCATCCCCAACAGTGAAATACGCATTTTATGGAGGCCGTGTGATGGCTGCATTGCGAATAAACACACACACACACGCACGTACAGAACGCTTTGTCACACTCAGTCCTGATTAGCGTTTAGCACAACCACTACTTCACCAAAGAGACTCCGGCCTTCACTTCTCCTACCACCAGTTCAGTAGACCAACGAATTGCCAACTGGTGCTGATAGTGACTAACCGAAGCTCGCACACCCAGCTTCTATGTTATCTTCTCAGTTACCAGAAAATGCGTCATCGAAAGGTCAGCTACAGCCACATTGTTTCCAGTAGGTATCACTTACCATGTGTAGGTTGACTAGCAGCCAGTCTCGTCTCTACTCAAATGCACAGCACTATGGTATCCGCCAAGCAGTTGGCAGAAGTTGTCAAAGAATTGGCTCACTCCTCCTCCATTGATGCTGCTTAAGGTGGCATAGATTTACTACTAAATCTTTGCAAGGAGCAGAAGCTCAAGCCTTAAACTCACTCCAATCTTCGGCACATGCATCTCTACTTTGACTCCACTTTCGCTGTCTGGTGCCACGTTTGGGTAGTCGGAAATGCAGCCGTGACTACTAAGGCGCTACAAGTTATGCACCACATCTGCAACCATCGCAAACTCTGACTGACCCTGGTCACAGACTGCGTAATTCACTCCACGAGATGGATGATCGTGTTGACTTTATTCAACATAATTCGATGAACAAATGGAATTGACCTGGCTATCCATAAAGCTCCTCACCACCTCGCCCTCCCCTTCCTCACTCGACTGCTCCCTTCATTAAACAGTGAATGGCCTTCCAATTGTGCATTGTCCAATAAGTACATGACCGACCATACCATACATGCTTGCTGTAGGACGAGCCTGCAACCACTTCGACTACCAAGCAACTGTTTCTGTGTAGTTGGCAAGGTGCTCTAGCCCTTATGTTTGCTCCCACTTTACCCTAGAAATTCCTTTCCATCTTGGATGAACAGGACATCATTTGCTCCCTTAAGGAAGCATGGTTTGAGCCTCGTAACATTTGGCATAGCTCCGCCGCCTCCTAGTCTAACCACGTGCTGACCACTGAAAGTGGGTGCTTCTAGGTAGATGGCAGTGATTGTGCCTCTTCACTAGCTGTCCCTCCTTGCCGCGTCTTTCATGTTTGAGTGCCTCTTACGAGTCTAGCTTACACCGACCCACTCCCGTATCACCATGTCCACCTCTACGACGCCCCATCATTACGAACGTCCACGCTGTGCCCCTATCTCTACAATTCTGATGTGACTAGGTTCTGCTTTCGACTAACATATTGTTTTAAAGCATGCTGGTCAGCAGTCGTGACAGTCTGTGTCTTACTTTGGATGCTAACACTTTGTTAGTTTCACTGCACCCCACAGGAGTTTAATTTGTCTTGTAAACAAACACTTCGTTTGCACCTACCCACACCATTCAACCGACGACCGCCCACTCATTCCACACAAACAAGCATCATTCTCCTTATTGAACCGTACCTACTGTCCAAGAGCTTGCAGCACATTCGAACACGGGATTCACCTTCTGATTGCATAAGTGACCGGAGCCACCTCATGGCAAATCGCTAAGGATTTCCTAGTGTAAAATGTCTCCCTTCGTTGTAGCACATTCGCTACGTGAAATCCTCTTCCACGGGCACACTACCTGACCACTGGTCTAATTCTCAGGCGGTTAAATAAATTTAGCCATCACCGCATCCGTTTTGATCAAAGATGTGTTTGGTGGTTGTCTGTTGGTTTTACACATGATCGGCTAATGCCACAAGCAGAGATAATCACAGGTAGAACTGGGAAGTTTGACAGTTATTGAAGAAGAAGAAGAAGAAGAAGTGGAAGGTCAAGGATGGGAATGTGGCAATGTCGACATGCCAAAGAGAGGTAATTATGCATACTGGAAGGTGGGTTGTGGAGCAATAATTAGTCGCCGGTGATTCGTCGTCCAATAAAATGAAGGAAAGGAAGCCTCGCCACTCCATCGACCAGTCCAGGTCTCTTCTAAGGACACTACAAATTGCCCATCCAAGGTCTGCGATGCAACGTAGTGAAGCTGACAAGACGTGCTAGTGAAAAGTGCACAGCTCAGACGTCGCTGCGAACATTTCTAACTGAAGGAACTAGATGATACACATCACGGTTGTGCTTGCGTGACACCAAATTGTCAATCTGCAGGTCCCTTTTATTCGCTAGCTTATCGGTGGAAGGGAAGGTGGAAGTGCAGGGGCTTAAAATTTAGCCAACGCTTTAGTAACCAGTGGCGCTAGATGCTCCACTTTTCATCTCATAGCATAGCGGAATTTCAGCACATGGACATGCCTTACTTCACATGCATTCCGGATGCTGCAAGGGCAGCGTGGGTGGTCATACAACCGCGTATCGTTGATCTATACAATCTGGCATCAGTCAAGGTATTTGCATACAGGGCAGAGCACGACGATCACATGCAGGAATAACACACCCGATTTGAGCAACTTCTTTGCAACTTTATGCTTAGTAATTTCAGCACGACAGCTACCACGCTGGGGAGACTCCGACCTCGACGCTCTAAAACAACTGTTCAACAGACTAGTCGAATCGTCACTAATGTGAGCATTGGGTAGCCGAAGCTCCTTGGACTGCTTCAGTCCTGCCTTCTCTTTGTGGCACCACAGTCGTCAGGATCTGCAACATCACGCGGACCAACAACGGCCCACATGACTTCAATTGGTTAGAAAGTGCATAATGAATCCAACGACACCTGGGTCCCAGCAGCAATCGGCTAGGGATTGACTCACTCCTCCTTTCTGCCCGTTCCATTCGATTCCATGCACGATCAATGCCCAAATTCATTAAGGGCTAACGAAACCTAGGAGGAACCTTCCATGGCAGTAGCCACCTACAGGGAGGCTCTCTGTACTAACCCACTTCGACTTTGCCCGTCCTCTTAGATGCTTCCATTGAGTAGATGGATTAGCGCACGTAGTGACCAAGGAGATGGGGGTAACGGAACATACCCGCAGCCGTTACAAGCCTTCACTCACCACAATCGTAGGCGCCGACACATGTTCCATAACATGAGCAGCTATATTAGTTTATTTGGCATGCTTGGATGCGCAGAAGGCGAATGAATCATTCACCTGACAGGCTGCACAAAAGATTTGTGGCTCTGCGATCCAAACCAAGTTGAGGCTTTTGCTCTTACGCATTTAGCCAACTTTTGGATAAAGCAATACATTTCCAACTGCGCCTTCCAGACAAGCGCAGTGCTGAATGCTTCATGGCTAGTTGCCCTGACCAGGGTCTCCTGCGTTTTGAGCCAGCTAGTAGTCGAGTGTAAAGGACGTCACGATTACTTCGCGGATGATGCTGGTGTTTGCTTGCAATTAGAGTCAAAGCAGTCGCGTGCCTCTCTAGGATAGCTTTGCTATAGTCCCCATAATACTTGTCTTAGCCTTGACCAGTCCCTTTTATAGCTCCGTGTTCCCTTATGCTGGAGATTGTGGTGCATTACTTAGCACTGTAAGTAGGATCTTGTGGAAAAAGGTTAGCGATTAGGCCTATCTCAAACTGTCGAGCTCCCATATCGCCATGCCTATCATTTCTGCAATTATGCCATAGGAGGGCGTCACGTCCTTGTGGCCACTTGATTCGTGCTGTCCTGCGAACCCAAATATTTAGTCTCACTGTCGCCGTATACGCTTCATTCGCACAATTGGACTCAACGCAACGCTAGTTCGTCTAATAAATTGCCTTCAACGTGATGTACCAGTGACGATACACATCTGCTCCCAGTCGACCCAACCATTTGGCCCAAAGTAGCTTCAACCAAATGACTGTGAGAATTTGTCCTTCGCGATGGGCTGGTGCTTTCTGCTGCAGCATGGGTGACTACGAGTACGTCAGTAGGTTCAAAACAGGTTTGACAATTTCGTCCATGATTTCGCAAGTGCATGCAGCACCAATGCCTTCTTAGTGAAACTTGACACAGTTTCTCCACTTCTACGCTGCTGCTTTACGTCAGGCGCCTGTAATGCTGAGACAGACCAACGCGTCAATGTGGCGGAATGGAGGGGCGAAATTTTAGCGAGCAACATTGACACTCAGAAGGCTTCGTAGCGTTCCTCTACCATCGCAACTCCATTCCAGGTAATTCCTGATTACAAGTTTTGAACAACCAGCAGATTTTTTAAGGTCAAAACATTTTAACATATTACTGTGCATTGTAATTGCTAGGCGTATGAAAAGGGAAGGAGAAGTTGGAGGAAAACCCTAATAGAATCTCTTGTCTATCCATCCAACACCTCTTCAAGGCGGCCGACGACAAGAATCACCTAGTGCTCGTGTAAAGGTGCACTTATCAAAAGTTGGAATGTATACAGGCGTTGGCGTTTGTATAGTTCCTACGTACTGCATTTAATGCATTGAAGTCGTTCGAGCTGGGTACCAAAATTACACCACCTCCTATTGAAGGCAATAGGGCTATCGGGCTCGCATGCTGCATGGTTAGCTAGAGCAGCTAGCTGCATAGGTGAGTGAAAAAGGACAAGGATAGGTAATAGGACTGTCCATTGCATTAATGAATGAGGATGGTAAATATCACTATGATGGATGGGAAAATGTGTGCGTTGAGGTTGTCTCATACCAAATCAAATTGGCCCCGTGGGGGAAGTAGGTTGAGGCGCGGTGTTTAAAGGAGTGTAAGGAGTTCGCATCCATTGAGTAAAACCTACCTGACTCGCCTGTTTGAAGGACATTTTCGTGTGCTTCAACATGACACATGACGATTAACTGTGCCATCTCAGGCTCACCAGTGGCGGCATAAGTGGTATCAGGTTCAAGCGAATAAGGAAGATCACTGTGCAACCAACGCCAGCACAAATGCAGACTTGAGAGTGGAGGCGGTCAGAGGATCCTAGAGGACTCGGTACACAAACTGACTCGGACGCTCTGCCTTTGCGATTGGTTAGATGGAATTGATCCATTCCTCCATACTGCCCTCCCTCCATCCATCCACTCACACACCCAACATTCCATTCCTCCATACATGCACTCATATCGCACTCACCCAACTCCTTATCAGTCCCCGGTGTTCCTCTACTCTACACCGTACAATTACTGTTTCCTAACACATTCATCTCCTAATTCGACATCAAACATTCCTTTGACAGTGCTCGCAATACACACGGTCGGAATCCAATCGAATGCCAGTTGACACCTGTTGCTCCGGCTAATAGGCGATGAAATGCACATTTCCCCCCTCACCCAAAGGAAACAACCGAATCGGCACCAATATCTGAAACAAAATCGGGCACTCAATACTCACTTGCAACAGTGTCTGGTGGCTTGTCTCTTGAAGCCAACGCACCTTCCATCCCCACCAATGCTTCCAAGTCGCTGCACTAAGGTCGTGAACGTCCACATTGTGCCCCTCTCATACAAATGACCATGACAACGTCCATAGTGTCAACAGCAAATTCATAACTAGTGCTAGCCCTTGTCACTTGGCTCGTGAAATCGTGAGAATGCCTGACAAATCTCGATGCACTGCAGGCTTCATTTAGAGGAGGAAGGCTCTCCCTCCACCTTCACCACGCCTCAGTAGCGTCTCAAAACTACCCACAGTATATCCTGTCACAGGCATCTATCTGTGACGGCACACGAGCAAGGCAATTCACATCAACCACTTCCACCAGCCGCAAGCTACTTAATTGTGCCTTCCGTCAAGTGAGGCAAGTGATAATCCCACTACGCATCCAACCGGCGGGACAGCTAACACACCTCACTGAATGGCCCCAGCATTTAGGGTCCGGCTTCTGCCAAACGAATGCAGCAAACCATACATATGGAAGCAAATCTAACACCAACTCATTTGCAAACCACAACCATTAAACTTCTACAAATATCTCAAAACGACACAATGGGAAAGTGGTCTTTACAAAGGAAAGTGTAGGAGCCAATGCTCACCGCAAGCGAGGAGTCAGATGGAGGAGGAGGCCATTTCACAACGACTCATTTCCAACATCTCCTTTCTCCTCCCTCTTAGCAGCGCAAATCAAGAACGTCACCAGTACGACGAGCAACGCCTAAAATGGTGGACAGAAGGGAGTTGTAGCTCAAGTCTTCCCCTCACACTCTGCTGTTGGCACAAATGATGGATTTGAGACTCACCTGCATGAAGAGCGCCACAATGCAAACGTTTAAAAAGATGGCATATTTGATTGTAGCAATTACTTCAACTTTGGATCTGCATCCTTTCACACCAGCACTTGCAGCTGCCGTTGCATTACAATCGCCGATCGTCATGTCACAGCATGGAAGTGGCAAGTCCTTGCCCAGTTCCACTACATAAGTGCAAGCAATGCATTAAATTCCTGCATCAGCACAAGCCAGAGTAGCAACCAATTTTTGGCATACCGAAGTCCTCATAGCCATCCATGCCACAGCATATGGGGGTGGTCTGTTAGGAAAGACAACACTCTCGTAGATGTTTGGTTGAAGGAAACGTAGGCAAGTTGGGTTAAACATCTAGTTTCACGCTCATACCTCCATTAACAAATCCCAGATGACGGTTGACCTATTTCCCTCTTCGCTTATGTCCCCGTATGACTTGAGAAGTGCCTTCGTTGAGTTGGCAATCTTATCAGTGAAGTTGGTGGGATTGGCGAAGACCACGGCAACAGCGATGATTTGCACAACGAGAAGAACAAACAGAATGCCAGCATACTGGTAGGTAGAGAGAAACACAGTTGTCAGTAAACTAGTATGTACATTCGGCCCTACTTCGCGCTCTATAAAGCGACTCACTATTTTCAGCACTTTGTTCCAGCCAGAGCACGAGGCAATCAACCCGATCAGACAGAGAACTGTCAACACGAATCCGACCGTAATGGAGCATGTGGCCACGGAATCTGCGAAGGAAATCAGTCAGTGTGGTTCATGCCACAGTGGGAGGGGAGGGGAAGGCGCAAATAAAGTTGCAAGATTCAGTCCACCACCTACCAACAACTTCAACGAGAAAGGCCGCCATCTGACGTATGTCACCAGCATCACTAATGTATCCATTAATCGCCATCGCCACTATGGACTGCAGCACACTGGTTGATGCCTTCATCATTATGCCACCCACTGCCGTTAGGAGAGAGGCCAGCTACGATAGAGAAAACAATCATCACTTCCACAGAAAAGGCTTTTGGCACATTCACATCCATATCACATCACATCACATCACATCACATCACTCACGAGGAGGAAGGTGGTAAGGATTTGAAACAAAACCCTAAAGACGCACGCGATAGCCCCGCCCATGCTGAAGAGGGAGAGAAGTGCAAGAATGCAGGGAGAGATGAACGAGAAATTCTTATTATTGCCAACACAGCAGAAAAGACGCAGAGCTCACCTCGGTTACCTGATCTGATTAGCCTGTGATTAGTGAGATAGGAGTGCAATGCCACCGCATTTAAAGTTAGCCAGAATTCACCTTAGCCAATGATATTCGCGTTCTCACGTGATTGGTCACGATGTGACCAGTAGGAATGGAGGATTGGATTCACGTGGCCACAATTAAATGAGTGTTTGTCAAGCTATGCTATCCCAAGGGACTAAATGATGTCCTGTTCGTCCAAGATGGAAAGGAATTTCTAGGGTAAAGTGGGAGCAAACATAAGGGCTAGAGCACCTTGCCAACTACACAGAAACAGTTGCTTGGTAGTCGAAGTGGTTGCAGGCTCGTCCTACAGCAAGCATGTATGGTATGGTCGGTCATGTACTTATTGGACAATGCACAATTGGAAGGCCATTCACTGTTTAATGAAGGGAGCAGTCGAGTGAGGAAGGGGAGGGCGAGGTGGTGTGGAGCTTTATGGATAGCCAGGTCAATTCCATTTGTTCATCGAATTATGTTGAATAAAGTCAACACGATCATCCATCTCGTGGAGTGAATTACGCAGTCTGTGACCAGGGTCAGTCAGAGTTTGCGATGGTTGCAGATGTGGTGCATAACTTGTAGCGCCTTAGTAGTCACGGCTGCATTTCCGACTACCCAAACGTGGCACCAGACAGCGAAAGTGGAGTCAAAGTAGAGATGCATGTGCCGAAGATTGGAGTGAGTTTAAGGCTTGAGCTTCTGCTCCATGCAAAGATTTAGTAGTAAATCTATGCCACCTTAAGCAGCATCAATGGAGGAGGAGTGAGCCAATTCTTTGACAACTTCTGCCAACTGCTTGGTGGATACCATAGTGCTGTGCATTTGAGTAGAGACGAGACTGGCTGCTAGTCTACCTACACATGGTAAGTGATACCTACTGGAAACAATGTGGCTGTAGCTGACCTTTCGATGACGCATTTTCTGGTAACTGAGAAGATAACATAGAAGCTGGGTGTGCGAGCTTCGGTTAGTCACTATCAGCACCAGTTGGCAATTCGTTGGTCTACTGAACTGGTGGTAGGAGAAGTGAAGGCCGGAGTCTCTTTGGTGAAGTAGTGGTTGTGCTAAACGCTAATCAGGACTGAGTGTGACAAAGCGTTCTGTACGTGTGTGTGTGTGTGTGTGTTTATTCGCAATGCAGCCATCACACGGCCTCCATGATTGTGTTTGTCTAAGTGCGTTGCATCAGCATAATCTTCGAAGCCTGTAAGCCAGGGTTTGACGGAATGTCGCACCCTGCAATGCCAGTAGGTTGGAAGTTGTGTTTTGTGCTGTACGAATCTCCCTTTTCATTCCTTGGATAGGTTGACAAACACCAGAGGCTTTGGAGCTGCCTTTTTACTCCCACCAAATCGATGCGGTTTTATGTTTACGAATGACCAAGCAGTGACACTGGTTTGTTACCAGGTGAAGTGGCACGGGGTGATTCAGCTTGATCGTTAGTCTGGGGGAGCGGGTGCCGTTATCGAAGTGCGTGGGCCACTGTAGGCCACAGCTGCGTGTAAAGCGTTTGTACCGACCGTCGGATGATATTTCCAGTCTGAGACGTTCAAACCGATGTCTGCTCCTTTCGGCCTGTTTCACTTGGTTTAATTTGCGCTTAATACTTCAGTTAGAGATTCTTACCCTTTTTTGATTAATGGATGGCAAATCCTTTAATCTTACACATTTGATCGACTGAGTTATGGAAAGTTTTGATTGCCCCAACACGTTGCGGTAACAGTTTTACCTTCATTCTGGCTGATCTCCCTCTTCTATTATCAGTTTACCACCTTCTACTTTGAACTCTTCGTAGTCTTGACAATAATTATCAAATAAATAATCTACGAGCATTTGCTAGGCCGGGTTGGGATTAGAACGAGATGTTAATGGCGCTGCGCTTAATTTGTTTACCCAGGGGCGGGCAAGATAGTGTGTGACCAGAAGAGGATGTATTGTAAATTTCCTAAATGTTGCAATGTGAGGAGGAGAGGGATCAAACAAAAGGAGTTCTATAATAATTGCTGCGCAGACGTAAGAGGCAAAGCCCACGTAAATTGTAAGCCTCTCTGCAATGATGCGATTTTATCCATAGGCTTCTTCAGGTGAAATTGACGCCCCATTCAATCAACATGCAACATGGACGAGTACAGCAGTGCGCTTGCAGACGTAACAACTTGAGTTGTTTTGCAGACTTCCATTTTTAAAGCATGATAATGTCTAAGTACCACGCTACATTAAACTACTCCGCTATGACGGCAGCAAAGTCGGCTTCGCAGATGCTCTCAATTGCTGTTTGAAATAATGATTGTGTTGCATATTGGAAGGAAAACGCATCCAATCACCTGCGTTTACCCAAGTCGTGGTTTCATACAACTGCATACATATTTACTTGCAGGATGTAGGGGGACATGGATACGACTAAAGCATCAAGACGAAATGCCCACAGATGTGCTTATTTTGACAACAGTGGTACATACATGACAATGAGTTTTATGTCTTGGAAGACAAAGGCAGCCCACAGGCTTCTCCTACTTAATTAACGATGAAAAGTAAAGTTCCGCGGCTTAAAATCTAACCCACTAATCAACCAACACACGAATGTCAGTGATATTTGGTGCGCCTTTTTCCACCTGATAGCATAGCGGCCCTTTAGCACATGATCATGCCATACCTCGCAGACATTCCAGATGCTGCAAGGGCAATGCAGATGGTCATTTAGCCTAGTAACATTAATTCAGACATCATGGCACCGAATGGGACACTTATATACGCAGAAAAAACGTGATGATTGCATTCCAGAATAACAGACCTGACTCCTACAACTTTAATATTACTCCATGCAAAGAATTTTTGAAGGACAACTAACACACTGGAAGGACTCCAATCTCGACCTGTCAAATTACCAATTCAATAGTCTAGACGAATCGCCACTAATGTAGGCGTTGGGTATCCGAAGCTACTCAGACTGCTCCACAGCTATCTACCCTTTGGTGACGCATTATTTGTCATGAATGTTAATACCACAAAGCCCAACAATAGCCTACATGGTTTCCACTGGTTTAATCACCCAACAGCGACCGGGTTTCGATGGCAATCGTCAAGGGATCGACTCAGTCTTCCTCTCTGCCCATTCCGATCGGAGTCGTATATGACTGCTTCTCAATTTAAAAAAGGGATTGAGAGGCCTTAAAGTAACCCTCTATGATGGTGGCCACATACAGGAAAGCTCTGCGTACGAATCCACTTCGACTTTGCCTGCCTTGCCAGATGCATTGATAAAGTAGCCGAAAAAGTGCCAATAGTAACCAAGGTGCTACAATTTATGGGACATGTCTAGAGCCATTGCAAGCTTTCACTAAACTATTCAAAGACAATGTACATACTCCATAAGATGACTAGATAAATTAATTAATTCAGCATATATGAATTCACAGACGGAAAATTACTTACTTAACCGCGTGCCTGTACGAAAATTTTGTGGTCAGTCCATGTTAACCGAGTCAGTTCTTCGTCCTTTAAAAACGCATTCAATAGCTTTCTAAACTGAATTAATGCATATTTTCAACCACGCATTTCAAAAAGGACAAAGATGAACAATTCATAGCTAATTTCACTGTCTGGAGTCTCCTACTTTTGACCCAGCTACTAGTAAAGTGTAATGGGCCTCATGTTTGTTTTAAGATGAGTCTGATGTTTTCTTGCATTTTGTATGAAAAGAAATTTTGTACCTCCTTAAGATATCTTTGCTGTAGCCCTTATAATTCTCGGTTCATCCTCAATGGCTCTTTGTAGTCACGTGCTCTCCTGTGCACATGATCCGAATACCCTACTGAGCAATGTAAGTAGGGTCGTCGAGGTAAAGTGTAATGATTGTACCTTTTACCCTGCTGTCTGCCCTTTTTGCGCCTTTCTTGTTCGACTGCCTCTCCTGGGTCCGGCTTAGACTGTCCGACCTCCACAATGCCATGTCCGCCTCTATGCTGCATACATGCTCACGAATTTTTACGGAATGTCTCCTTTCCTGCACTTTATCCATTGTCCACCTTAAAAACAATTAAAAAGCACGCCGCCCGTCGAACCTAAACGTCTCGTTTTACAGTAGATGCATAAAACTTGCTGGCGCTATTAGACTTAACAGAATGTTGCCTTACTTTGTAAATTAATGCTCGGTGAAATGTACTAATGACGACAAAAAGCAAATACAAGTTATTTCACCTCTTTACCCATGCAATTTATGACTATCATGACAAACCTATCATTCTTGCTGTGGAATTGATGTTTATGAGGATTCCAAAACAACTTTACTCTTTCAGTCCGGGATGAGAATGCAATTTTTATACCTTTTAAGTAAAACTTGACAAAGATCTTCCACCTTCATTTTGCATTAGCACGTCAGGCCTTTGTAATGCTGGGAGTGCCCAAAGCGCCAATGTAATGGGATGAAGGGACAAAATCCTAACAAATAACCCAGGCAACGGGAAAATTCCAAAGCATTTCTCCAATGCCACGATTCTGTTTCCAGTGATTCCCCATTCCCATCTTTGGACTACTAGTAAGTAAGCAAATGCAAGACAGTTTCTGTCACACTCCTTTTCTACCTTTTGGAATGCGCTCATTGTACTGATGATGCTTTACGATATTCTCCAGTCATGTGAACAAGGAAACAATAACTTCAAGGCGGGACCTGAGAGAATGTGCAGCATTTCCATCTGGTCTCGATCTGATTGCGTTGCATTGAAATTTATGAGAGTAGAAATGGATACAGTGCTGCATTTAATGCACTTAAGTCAGTCGTGATGGGTTGCACACTTACATTAACCATTCTCTCATCGGTGCTCATTCCTGTTGGAAGCAACAGAGCCATCAGACCTCGTATCCCGTTTGGCTGAGCTTTAGCAGGATGCTGCATAAGTAGGTAGAGAGATGTGTGGATAAGCAGTGACACTGATAGTTACCATATCGAAAGAAGGTGGTGTAGGCTGCCTTCCTGATTAGGCTGTGGATGGACAGATGGAGAGGATAGTGCGTGGGTTGAGTTGGTCTTGCTATTCCTCTGCCTCACGCTTTGCAGCTGATAGTCCCTCTATTATGGTGTTTTATAAAGGATGTTTCCTTACTTTCCGTTTCTCCTACTTCAATAAGTACATCAAGCATTGCATATGGGATCAAATCACTTTAACCTCATGGAGGTAAATTGCATGCACAATTAACAACTAGATTGGTTATACTTACCCAGATAAAACATTCTATCGATAGACCACATTTAGCAGAATCTGGTGGCTTATTTCCCAAAGCTAACGCATCTTTTATCCTCATTTCATTCTCAAGTCTCTATTTTAAGGCCGCGGATGCCCACGATGTGATTCCTCTCTTGCACATGAAAATAAGACGGTTTCCAGTGTCACCGGGCAAGTACCACGCTTTGTCAAGTGATATATTGTATCTTGTAAAAATGTCTGCTCAAGCGCATTGTATGGCAGGCTTTACGATAGAGTGGAAAGCTCTCTCTCCCCCCAAACGGTTGGTAAAATGGTCCTTACTACGGCACTACTCAGTATACCTTTTCATGAACACTTATTCGACACAAACCAAGGCCAACTCAATTCACATCTGCAACATTTTCACCAGCTCAGACTGTTTGAAGGTGCCTTTCACTAAATAAGTCAAGTGATAGTCTTACTACGCATTCACACACACAACCGTCTGTCTACTCAGATCGACAGCTCAAATACTATATCGTAGAATAGAAGGCCCCGCGACCTCCATTGGATTTATCGACAGCCGGAAGTGTATGGCTCAAGCACTTTAGGGTCCATCGTCTGCCAACTAAAATACATTAATTCAAGTACCCAGAAGCGAATTAAAAACCAAAACCTTTGCACCACAACTGTTGCAACATCTCAAGGAGACGCTATAAAGAAAGTGATCCTTTTCCAAGGCGAATATGATGGGCAGTGGTCACTTTCCTCAAAAGCACCCTTCAAACTTTACTTTCCTCCTCATTTTTAGCAGCGCAAATCAGGAGCATCACAAGTACGATGAGCAAAGTCTGAAAGGTAGACAGAAGAGAGTTGCAGCTATAGTCTTCCCCTCACACTCTGCTACCAGTACAAAGGCCAAATTTGAGACTCACCTGCATGGAAATAATCACAATGGAAACGTATAATGAAGTCCTATACTTAAGTGAAGCAATTGCTTCAACTTTGGATCTGCATCCATTTACGCCAGCACTTCCAGCTGTTGTTGAATTACAGACACCAGTTGTGATGTTGCAACATGGGAGTGGCAAATTATCGTCCAGTTCTTCTAGGAAGTCAAAAAATGGCAAATTCGTGCATCATTGCAAGCAAAATTTGCGTATTTTTCTTGAGCATACCGAAGTCCTTGTAGCCATCCATGCCACAGCACTGAGGGTCGGTCTGTTGGAAAACACGAAATTTTCGTGGATATTCAGTTGAAGCAAATTTAGGGCGAGTAAGGTGAATTGTCTGGTTTCAGACTCATACCTCCATTAATAGATCCCAAATAAAGGTCGATGCGTTTCCCTTTTCGCTTTGATCCTTATATGACTTGAGAAGTGCTCCTGTTAAGCTGACAATCCCATTGGTAAGTTTGGAGGGATTGGAGAATACTACGGAGACGGCGATGATTTGTGCAGTAAGAAGAACAAACGAAATGACAGCATACTGGTGGGTAAAAAAAATTAGCCGTCAGTAAGTTAATGAATGCATTATTACCTATGCCACACCCTTTGAAGCGACTCACTATTTTTAGTACTTTAATCCAACCACAAGACGAGGCGATTAACCCGATCAGAGCAAAAACTGCTAGTATTGCTCCAACCACAATGCAGTATGCAATTATTTCATCTGAAGGGAATCAGCCAGTACCGTTTATGCTGCAGCGGAAGTAGAATGGGAGGTGAAGGCACAATTTCATGATAGTTTAACCACTTACCAGAAATTTTGAGCAGAAAGTCCGTAGCCTGCCGTAAATCATCAGCATCACCTTCGTATCCCTTAACTGCCATCGCTACCATAGATTGTAGTATACTCATTGATGTTTTCATCACAGCGCCACCCACAGCTGTTAAGAGGAAGCAGAGCTACGACGGATTAAACCATCTTCACTCTTCCGGCAAAGGATGCCATAAGGGCAATGAAATTCAAATCAAATCACTTACGAAGAGGAAAGTAGCAATTACTTGAAAAGCAATCCGAAAGCCGCGGGACGTAGCTTTGCCCATGCTGCAGAGGAAATGGTTGTTTAAAATGCAAAATGGAAGGTAAACAAGCAATTAGCACCATCCCTAATACAACAGAAAGGGCGCAGAGCTCACCTTGTTTACTTGATCTGATTAGCCTGTGACTTGTGATTCAGGAGTGCAACGTTGTCATATTTAAGGTCAACGCAACTTTACCTTGAGCCAATGATACTTGCGTTCTTATATGACTGCGTATGCTATTGGTCCAGTTATGACCAGTAGGAATGAAGATTCTGATCCATGTGAATGTTACTGGTTAAAAGCTAGTGAGGCAATCTTATCCTTGATAGGCATTTATACGTCATTCAATAATTGGTTATATGAAAGCACTTTGTTTGAGTTGAAACGCTTGCCACGACGATAGCTATGGCAGACGTTGAGGAGGCACAGAAATTGAAGTAATTGGCATACCACGTCTTCATAAATTACGCTGGAACCGTATTGCTCCCGATTAATTTTCAGACCATTCTTAACTGCTGGCAAACACTTAGGCAGTAGTTCCTCACATATTTAACGCATGTAATTTCCTGCCTTTTTAAATTAACACATCCCTACGCGAAGATATTGCAAGTCTGCAGCTAACCCATCATTGATAACAGTCGCAGGCATACAAGACCCTAGATATGTAAAGGTTTGAAATGATCTAAAAGTATTCTAGTGTGGAGTAGAATACATTCAAAGGTGACAGTCGTGGGACAAAAGTGCCAAATCATTGGATAGCAAACGAAAAACCAAGTGTTAATAGCGAGTTAAAAATGTCATTAGCATGTGTTATAACCTTAGACAAGGTCGAAGAATTCGGCTTTCAAGTCATAAAATTGAAGGTTGCTTCCTTGTGCAGTGTCGTTAAGACAAACACTTCTGTTTCGATTTCTTGACTATCCAGTAGTCGTCTCCTTGCTTCTGAAAGATCTGCAGATAAATACATACGCAGTTGCATAAACTCACCAAATAAAAGCAAAGGTAAGAGATCTGAGTGCGCTATCCCTATTACGTGTAATACAAAATTTATTTGATTTAAAAACAGAAAATGTGAGTGAATCCAGCTTCTGCAATACCATTGTGCAATAGTTCAATGCAACTGACAGAAATAAAATATGTCGGCTTGTTACTTAAACGTCACAACGCCCTCAGCGTGGATATCTGCACAACGCCCCAGGTTGCGGCGTCTATATGCGTATAACCCCACCCGCCCTCTACAACGATATTGAACCTGGCAAGTTGATTAAGTGAGCATATTAATTTTACTAATTCACCTACTCACATGTCCGCTATGCTAGAGTGGATATATGGACCTGAGGATGAAATCGCATTACTTATGCTCTATTCCCAAGTTTGGAGAAATATGTACCAACACGATTTTTGATCGTTTCCAAGTCTAGCACTACCTAATCACGATTTCCACTTCCGGAGAAGTGTTCGTCTCTTCGTGACCAAAATGAGCATAGTCATTTCCATCTCGTCCCATCCCCACTCCGGCTTCGTGCTGCCCAATAAAAGGGCATGCAACTACTAGTAGGCAAACTGTGCTTCATATTCTACAATCGACGTTCGCGGGAGCTCGCAATGGCTGAAGATCAGTTTCAGCACTTGTGGCATCTCTGTGAGCACAGGTAAATGTATGTATTTGTCTTGATTGTCCCTTTTTTGTATGGAGCTAAAGGAGATGATGAGCATCGTAAATGCAATGAAGGCAACAGTTGCCGGTAGGCCAAAGCATGAAATCAGAGTCTCCGTGTACAGAATTGCGGTAGTGGTGAAATGCATTGGAATCTTCCAGTCGTTTGTGTAGCTTGTTACGAAGATGTCTCCATATCCCACCGTATTGGCGCATGGAGCTGTCACAGCATCAAAAACGCCAGTTGTGCTGTTGCCATAAGGATGTGGAGTACCTTTTTTTGTATTACTGGGAAGATAGTAGAATTGCAAATCTGTCTTGAATCCTCTAAAACCCTCGTTGCCATCCACTTCGCAGTCTCCAGAAGCGGGTCGTCATGAAAGGGCAAATTCTCGCAGGTATTTATTTGAGGCTCATTTTAAAAAGGGACAAATTAGCTTAGGTTAGATTTACACCTTTGTCAGTGCGTTGCATAGAACGTTTAACCTGTAAGGCAAATTAGTCATTTTTTGAGTCTGATAGCGTTAACAAATGGTACGTGTTCTCAGTTGCGCTGGAGAATCAGGTTTTCCGGGCAGTATGCTTAATAAATGGTATTCAAGGAAAGAACAAAGCCTCTCTGCACCATATGCTGAAGTATGTAAGCGTGTAGATGACATAGCTGTTGATGTGGTGATATAAGAGCCCGACCGCGTAAGTGAGACTCAAACGAGGCTGTTGAAAATGGAAGCCCTACCAATCACCCCACAGTTATAAATTCCTACTTACAACACTCAGTAGTGCGTCTTAATGGCGTGCTCATGAATTTAACTAAATTTTGTCTGGTGTGACCAACCAGGTCTAGTGTCTCTGACGGTCAAATTTATCTCTTGTCAGATGCATAACACCACTGCGTCTCTTTAGCAACGTACAGTAATACTCAAAAAATTGACTTAATCTGCTTATCTATTCCACTGTTTGGATCTGTCAACGATCACTGCCCAAATTCGATGGAAGGCAAGTACACAACAATTGAAGAGGTCCTGTTTATCTGTCAACTTTGCATCTTTGGTCAAAATATCATCGTCTTGCACAAGGTTTGAATAGATGTCATTTGAAAGAAGCCGAAAAACCTACCTGTGCTCACAGAGATGCCACAAGTGCTGAAACTGATCTTCAGCCATTGCGAGCTCCCACGAACGTCGATCGTAGAATATGAAGCACAGTTTGCCTACTAGTAGTTGCATGCCTTTTTATTGGGCAGCACGAAGCCGGAGTGGGGATGGGACGAGATGGAAATGACTATGCTCATTTTGGTCACGAAGAGACGAACACTTCTCCGGAAGTGGAAATCGTGATTAGGTAGTGCTAGACTTGGAAACGATCAAAAATCGTGTTGGTACATATTTCTCCAAACTTGGGAATAGAGCATAAGTAATGCGATTTCATCCTCAGGTCCATATATCCACTCCAGCATAGCGGACATGTGAGTAGGTGAATTAGTAAAATTAATATGCTCACTTAATCAACTTGCCAGGTTCACTATCGTTGTAGTGAGCGGATACACTAATGCACTTGAAGACGCGGCAGCCTGAGGTGTTTTACAGAGCTTCATGCCTAAAGTATTATGACGTTTACTTGACACGCTGGCCTTTTTTCCTTCTGTAAGACATAACAAACTATTGCACAATGGTAGTGCAAAAACCAACTTTACTGACATACATAGATATTGTATTAAATGAGTAACTTTAGTATTGCATAGAAGGGGGAAACACGTGTTTTCTTTCAGCTCTGTAATTATGCTCTAGGTAGTTATTTTGTCTTTCTTAAATGCCATTAAACTGCGCGCCGTCCAGCGAACATTAAGCTATGGTTTTTCTGTGAAGGCTCCCGATTTAATGGTGTCATTAAACTCAATATAAGGCTAGTTTACATTGCGAAGTGACTTTCTGTGGCATGTACCAATGACAGTATAGATTTAAAACACGTTAATCTGCTGTTTTGGCTTAAATAAAGACTTAGCTAAGTGGCTACTAGAATTTTACATTTTTCAAACTCGTGAATTCATGTAACTTCACATATTTACTTGCAAGTTGCATGGGAACTTGAACATGACTAAGACATCATCACAAATTCCCCATGGAAGTGATTCTCTTGACCGCAATGTGTAAGGAAGCGCCCCTTGATTCTACGACTTGACGACCTACTGCTTTGCTAATGACATCTTACAACCACTGACCACCCTCACCCTTCCAGCTTCATGTTCCCATGATTGACAGCTATGCGTGCATCCCACTTCGTTTTATCCTCAAGGGCTTTGTACAATTTAGACGCTTAGGGATGGAACTAATCAACAATTTGATAACCTTTGTTTAGCACGTCAGTTTGCCTCCCTTGTACTTAGCGAAGTCCCACTAGCTATCCCACAGCAAAATATGAAGTCCGCAACTTAAGCAAGATATCTGGTGGACTTACTGCTTGAGATACTATAAGTGCGTCTCCTTATTATGCACACAAAACTAGTAGACTAGTCATATCAGAAGCACTCTATGTATGTGTTCTTAAAAGGAGAAGGACAAGGGTACACGCGCCAAATTATTCATTCAGCTACCCACGCAGGTGCAGAAGAAATGTTGAGGAAAAATTTATGCACTGAGATCGCATGGTGGAGGATTGATACCTTATTCCAATTTTATAATTTTTCTTTTTAACAATAAACTATTTAATGTGCTTTATGAAAGACAACATTTACTACGACAACCTCACCGTAGACCAAACGCATTAAGAAGTACGATTAGCGCCAAGAATTAGGCAATATGAAACTTCAAACCCCTTTCTGACTAATCACATCCTTACACATCTAAGGGATTATGTAATTGTGACTTTTACTTAGTAATTGCATACCAGTCTCGCGGACGGGAATTTCTTCCAGTATCTTCGCAACGGAGGGCGTAAGAAATTACAAACGTTAATTTCGCGAGAATCTACAGCTTAAGTGTTCGCCAGGTAGTATGACAAAACGAGAGCAGACCAGAAAGGTTAGAGAGAATCAGGAGCAATTAGGTTCCAACATAAGTAATGAGGACGCGGTCTAAAAATTACTGCCAACTCTCTATCTTCACAATGCGTGGCAGAGCCACTGTAGTGGCACGCAATTCAAATTACTCAAAGTGTCTTCAAATTAACAAATATGAATTAAATTTAAAACGTTTAACAAGAATGAAATTACTTAATCAGCTTTAATATAACAGCATTTACATAGACCCAAATCCCCACTCCTATTGGTCACATCACGACCAATCATGCAAGAACGCGATTACCATTGGCTCAAGGTGACCATAAATTTGGCCTCATTGTACTTCTCATTTACAGTTCACAGGGTAAACAGGTCAAGTAACAAAGGTGAGTTCTGCTTCATTAAAGATAAAGAAACTTACTTACTAATCTTTCATAGCATTCTTGCACTTCCCTCTACCTCTTCAGCATGGGCAAAGCTACCTCGCGCGGCTTTATCATTGCTTTTCAAGTACTTACTTCATGCATCTTTGTAAGTGATGTGATGTGAACGCCGGTGTCCTATTGACTATATTTGCCGCAAAAGTGATGATTGTTTTCTCTGTCGTAGCTGGGCTTCCTTTTAATGGCAGCGGGTGGCATTGTGATGCTAACATCAAAAAGTGCACTGCACTCAACAGTGAAGGTGGCATTCAAAGAATACGAAGGTGATGCTGATAATTTACTCAAGTTTGCAACCTTCTTGCTCGAAGTCGTTGGTAAGTGATAAAGTGTGTCGCATAACCATCCTTTTTATCACCTTCCGATGAGGCATAAGCGGTACTGACTGATTCCTTTTGCAGATGCCGTGGCCTTCTACAGCATTGCGATCGGACTGGTGCTAGCAGCTCTCTGTCTGATCGGGTTAATTGCCTCGTGTTGCGGTTGGGGTTTATTGTTAAAAATAGTGAGTTGGTTTAAAGGTTGTGAGATTACCACTAATCTATAAATACACATCTCTTTGTCTTACAGTATGCTATCCTTCTGGGTGTTCTTCTTGTTGTGCAAATCGTCGTTGTTGCTGTGATTTTCTCCAATCCCACCAAATACGCAAATGGGATTGTCAGCTCAATGGAGGCACTTCTCAAGTCATATGGACATAAAAGTGAAGAGGGAGAGAGAGCTACCGCCATATGGAATGTGTTGATGGAGGTATGAGTCTGAAACGAGATATTTCACATTGTTCGCATACAATGGCTACTAAAATTTTGCCTATTTCAATAGACTGACCCTAAGTGCTGTGGCATGGATGGCTATAAGGACTTCGGTATGTCTCATATTACCATTCGACTTTTGCTTGTAATGAGGTGCAAACTTGCTATTTTCTTCCTTTTTTAGACAAAATGCACAAAAAAATCCCACTTCCGTGTTGTGGCACAGCGACTGGTGGTTGTACTGCTGAGATAGCTAAAAAAGCTCGCGTTAAAGGATGTAGATACAAAGTTGAACAAATTGCTAAACTTAGATCTTCGATTTTACTTTACGTTTCCATTACCATGGTTTTCATGCAGGTGAGTCCTGTAACCGTTGTCCTCACATTAGAGTGAGGGAAGACATTAACAGTTGCCCATTTTGTCCACCTATCAGGCACTGCTCGTCGTACTTGTGGCACTCATGATATGCACTACAAAAGATGAGGAGATAGTGGAAGAATGAACTGAGTTACAGAAGAATACATCTGCCTCTTTACTTACACCAACCACTGTCTACTTTGTCGCCTTGGAAAGGGGCCACTTCCTTTATTATGTTGCTTCGTGATACTTGTGATATTTTAATGGCTGAGGTAAATAAAAGTCCTAAGGTTTGCTCCGCTTCTGGCTAATGGAAATATGTAACTTAAAGCTCTTGAGTCATTTACACATTGTAGTTAGGCCAATGGAAAGTTCAGGATCATTAAATCCCCTCTTCCACTGGAAATCGTTCGAGCTCTCTCTGAATGGGCAGGTGATTGGGTGTTGGAGTGAGTAGTGAGACTACCTCGAGTCTCGTTTAATATAGAGCGCGTTTAAGTATCCGGACGATGTGTGGAGAACAGAGGGGATGTGAACTGAATTGATTCCAATTTGTGTCAAATAAGTGGAGATGACTAGGTGTATGATGAAATAATACATTGAAATTCAAGACTACTGAGAGTATGTTTACCAATGCTTATGCAAAGTCTGTCATATATTGCATTTAAGCATGCCACATGACAAGACATAGTACTTTTTTAATATTGTAATTGCCTCATAGCCGCGTGCATGAGAAAGGCCGCAGCATAGCCGTTGACGGACTTAAAAAGAAGACTTAGGAATAAATGAGGATGAATGGTGCTTTAGTTTTAAGTGAGAAGCCATCAAGGAATGCCATCATTGAGAAATAAGTGGACGTGTTTATCCGCAGAATCAATACCAATCCAGTTGGTTAGGTAGACGGCCTATTGCATCCCATTCTTCTCTATGCGGATAACGGATATTCAAATGTAGGCATTTCAAACTTTCTCAAAATAATATTTGATGTAGGAGTTTACCAAATTGGTCGAAATGAAAAATAAGAAGTTGAGTTGTTGTTATTGTTGTTGGTGTTGTTTTTGTTGTTGTTGTTACAGGTGGAATCATTGATTGCACGGCGTGAGACAATCTTAGACAGTGTATCGCTTGGTTCTCAAGAATCTTCTGACGGCATCCATTCTTAAGCCTCAGTTTTGAGTCAGCACTTTTTTTGCATTGGTCCCTACCGCGTACCCAACTCGGAAACCAATCAAGAAATTACTAGTAATTTTAGAATGTTACGGTTTATCGCCATGTGCAATGTAGGAGCATACAAAAATGTCTTTCGAATGCCAGAGTCAAGTGAGCCTTAGTTGAAATGGAAAAGACATTTTCATGTGCTCTGTAAGCATACCCTAACCTCTTAACAGTTCTTTATTCAACACACTTCCTCCAAGAAGAAAATTTGATCTGATCCAGGGTCAGCTCAACCTGCTTTTTCTCCTCTCCATCAATCTATAGCCTATTTCAATTAGCAGTCCACAATATTTCTGCCCAGTAAGACATCTGACAATCTCACCCGTTATCCACACACCTCTCCACTTGCTTATATAGCAAGATGCTTAAACACAACCACATGGAATAGGGGATTTCGTGGCTCCGTTTCCTCCAGTGGATGTAAACTCCAATCAGTGAATGATCGGCATAATTTTGGAACACTATTTGGTCGAAAGGACTGTATGATATGAAGTGGTCGGAGTCATGGCAAACACAAACGCCTATGTGCAAAAATTGGCCCATGTCAGTGGTCATGGAAAAGTTAGATTAGGTGACTGGAGAAGATTGCGAGCTTGGTTATTGCAATGAGTGTAGCCCAAGGGATGGACAAAAAACGGAGGTAGGAAATGGCTTACCATTGCATTATATATTAGCATTTGAAAGCTTTGAACCCGGCAGAGATGTGCACTGGAACCTTTCAATTATCTGTGCCTCTTTTTCAACTTTATTTCTACATTCTGTCACACTGGCACACTAACAAGTCAGAGCATCACAAACGCCAAATTCAATCTTGCACTATGGAGGTGGCAGAAGGGTAGTAAAAATACATATTCGCGCGCAATCATAAGGAAGGCTTAATCGCATCTTGTGTCTGCCGAATCCTCGTAAATATCTGGGCTGAAGCTTAAGAAAGAGGACTCTCACGAAAGTCAAAATTCTTATAAGCATTAAGCCAAATCCAGTTCCGAAACAAAAATACATAGCCTATGCGTCTGCAGTAAAACGTTAAAGCCCAAGGAAACTAGAAGCCTACCTAGAGCATGATTGTACAAGGAAGGACATGCCATGAACACTTTTAAGCATGCAGCTGACATAGCTCTTGTCCTGGTGCTATAGAAGTCCAACCAAATGAGGCCTTTAAAAATGAAAGGACAAACAATAACCCCACACCCAAAAGGCCCTACTTGCAATGCTTAGTAGTGTATGTTAATAGCGTGTAAAAGCACTTGGTTAAAGGGGATCAGTGAAGGCTAAGCCAAGCATTGTGAGGGCTGCAATAAAGCTATCTAAAAGAGGTACGCAAAGTCGTAGCAGGGCTTGTCTGCTTGTGGCTACAATCATGGTAAGTTCGTTTAATTAATCTTTAGCTCATAGTTAACTTGGATATTATTCAAGTACTAGTGCATAGAGAGGAAGATTGAGTTAATCCCTTGAAGATTGCTAATAATGGCTTTAAAGGTACGGCAGGTATATGCACTCTTTGCACGCAAGTGGGCTGTTGGTGGCCTTTATGATGCTGCAGGTTCTGACAAATAAGGTGTCTCGAAAGGGAGGACGGCAGTGAAGCAGTCTCAAGAGCTCTAGTTAGCCAATATCCACATTACTGATGATTTTAACTATTTCGCTAAAGTTAAGATTAAAGTTTCTTAATGTTGTGTTGGTTGCGATGAAAACGTATTACTTAAAGGGGCAAAAAGCAGTAGAAGTTAGGTCTGTTAATCCGAAGTGCATTTGTCATGCTTTTTCCGTGTATACAGATGCCTCAATTGATGTCATATTGTCAAAATTAACAATACTCTGACCACCTTTGTTGTCCTTTCATCATTTGCGATGTCTGTGTAGTAAGACATGACCGTGAGCTAAAAATGCAAGATGTTAGTGGGTCCAAAGAGGCGTGTCCATTATCACTGGCAGTGTGCGCTTATTGCTTAAATGTAAGCTCGATTTTAATCCACTGAATTGATGAATTGTAGGGGCCTGCGGGCCGTTCCTGTCCCCATAGTCAACCGATATGGTACCATCTTTACGGTTGAGTGTGTCAGGTGGTTCTTTAATTATAAGGCGTTCCTTCTGACGCTTGGACCTTCCCGCATCGACAGTTTGAAGCGCCTTGAGGAGTAGGCTGCAATAGTTAATCAAATAACCAGACTTCCTATCTTTTTTACAGACCGACAAAACACACAAGCCTAATTTTTACTATATAGCCCACCTGTGAGCAGATATGATTGCTAAGTGTTACATACATATCCCTGTCTTTTTTCTTTTTCCATTGTCATTTCTCCTAGTTCTACTTGTGGCCGCCTCTGTTCTCTATATTGACCAAATGCATGCACAATTGGCAGGCAGCCGCAGAGTAAAGTTTTTCCAAAATAGGGATGGCTATGACTAAACTCCTTTGTTAAACTGGGAATGGACCCAGTGGCTAGATGGTATGTGGTTGGAAGGAAACGATTGTACCACAGCAAAGAGAGCCCTGTTGTAAAAGAAAATCCAATGCAAATTAACACGATGTGACGCCGTGTTATCAAATGCAGATCAAAAGTCGCTGATTTGTAACATAATTTTACCATGGTTCCCTCATCAGCATTTAAGATTAGCGAGAATTTGTTTGGACAAAATTGGCAGAATAAATGCATGCTTCCAATCTTCATAACAATTTCATTGCCACTACTATGAGGTGTGACTTCACACGCAGTCAAAGACGTCGGCTATTATGCCATGAAAGCAGGGATCGCCTCCTTGTACATTGCCATCAAGAAAAGCACCGCTGTGGGGAATTTGTGATGATCTGTTGGACGTTACCACGTTTTATGCAGTAGCATGAGATCACGAGCAAATTTAGTGGAAATAAGAACTTTGTTGATGCTTTTCTTTTCACTTGCAGCCACATAACTAAAGAATTTGATTTGGAGGTACAGCAAAACCATCGCCCCTTACCCAAAAGGTCCTACTTACAGTGTTCACTAGTGTGCCCTAACCATGCTGTACAGGGAAGCACCTGGTTGTAAAGAGCTGACATGGCTGAGCCAAATAGTATGAGGGCTAAAGTAATGCAATCCGAATTACCAAAGATAAGGCCAATCTTCAGGACTGCAACAAGGATCAAATTAAAGTGCAACAGCACTTTGCCAAACACACAGCAGCCACTACTTGTTAGTCGAGGTAGTAGGACAACCTTACTGCAACAAACGGATATAAAATAGTTAATTGCATACTTACAGACAATATGTGCATAAAAATGGATTCACTGTTTAATGGAGAATGTGGTCGAGTGCAAAAATGATGGCAAGTTGTTGAGGAGCCTTTTGGATAACCAAATCTATTTCCATTTGTTCACCCGAACATGTTGAATAGCTGAATACGGTTATCCATCACTTGTAGCGCCTCAGCGACCTCAGCCGCTTATCTATCCACCTTCAAGAGACATCAGACAGCAAAAGTGGCGTCAAAATAGAGACGCATGTGACTAAGATTGTGGAAAGTTTATTACCTTAAATCCCTTTGCTTTTATAAAGGTTGAGTAGTAAATGAATGCAGTTCCAGACAGCATAGATAGAGGAGACGCTTTCCGTCAACTGCTTAGAGGATACCATCGTGCTATGCATTTGGTTGGAGATGAATTTAGACACTAGTCTAGCCACACGCAGTTGATTACAGTCAAAATGGCTGTAGTCGACCTTCGTGAAGCTGCAGGTTCTTATAAAGGAGATGCCACGAAGGCGAGGACTACAATGAAGCTGGTTGGATGAGCTTCATTTAATCACTATTTGCACTGGTGTAGTTTTGGTTGGACTGCTGAATTGGTGGCAGAATGGGTGAAAGCCGAATTCTCTCCTGTGAACTAGTGGTTATGCCAAACACAAATTAAGCTGTATGGTGATAAACTATTTTGTGCGTGTGTTCAATCCCGCTGCATTTATCACTTACTCCTTATGTGAAGGTCACTATTGCAGGTGATTTGGCATGATCTTTGAAGCCCATAAGCCAGGATTTGGTGGAATGTCGCAAATTGCAATGTCAACTGGTTGAAAGAGGTATTTTGTGTTGTCCCGGTCTCCGTTTCCATTTCTTGGATAGGCTGACAAACACTATAGACTTTAAAACTGCCTTTTTGCTCCCACCAAATCGATGCGGTGTCATGCTCACAGGTGATCAAGCATTGGCACTGGTAAATTGCCAAATGATCTGCTGGTGATTTGACTGTGAGGTGATTTTATTTATTATGAAGCGTTTACACAGATGTCCAACCCTTCAAGCGTGTCTCACTCGGTTCTACTCACCACTATTTTTAGCTTCACATGTGTAATTCTGACATAAAAAAGGAGAAATTCTTAGAATTTTATTGCAGGATGACAAAAGTCCTTTAATCCAACACTACGTAACAACTTTATTATGAAGTAATATTATTACCAATGTTTGCTGCGTCATCAGTTCCACATTCTGTTCCTTGCTCTCCTTTTCTCCTAGTGTCGGCTCACTAAATTTCGCTTATAATTACCGTTGCTGAATTAACCGTTTGATACAAAGCCATAGTAAAACTGGAACAAGGTGACAATGACAATGCTCAATGCTGTCACCCAGGGCCAAGCGATTCTCTAGAAGGGGGCGTCGTGTTTAAATAATGCCTGATTGGAAGAGGATAAATTATCAATACTAACAGCGGTAGGGATGGATCACAATGCAAAACTATCAAATCTCATGCAAATGAAAAGCTCCTATGCAATTATGCTATTTTAGCCTTAGGTCTTCATGCTGAGTTCAATGTAGCTGAGATGCAAGTAGATGAATGGGTAAAATTTTAACGTACCCAATCAATTAGCGTGCCAAGTTCATTGTCGTTGTTGTGGGCGAGTACAGTGGTGCGCTTGGTAGACGCCACAAAGTGAGGTGTTGTGCAGATCTCCACACTGAGGTCATAACAACGTCAAAATAATACACAGGCCTATTTCTTCTCTGTAAACTATCATGAACTATTGCTCAACAGCAACAGTATAGAAGTTGGCTTCACCCACATCCTTATTCGTTAAAGTAAATAAGCACCGCATTGCACGAGGGAGAGAAACACACTCAAAGCCCTTGACTGCATTTTCCCATCTCGTGAATTCATCCGCTGTATGCACATTTGCCTGCAGGTCTTATGGCGACACGGAAACGACCACGACATCATCCCGAATTCCCACAGAAGCGCCTTTCTTGATGACAATGTTCAAGCATGCGCCATTCGACTTTTTGGCTTGACGACCGACTTCTTTGACTGTGTGTGTGGTCATGCCACATGCTAGTGCCACCATGAAATCGCTGACTACCCTCACCCTCTGCTAACATCCGCTTGATGGGCTTTATATTCTCTTTCTTGACACCTGACCAGCTTCTGCCATGCTTACCTGCTTAGTACAAATTTGACGCTAAACTTTGGAAGTAACCAAGTATTCATCAGCATTTGTTTAGCACATTGACTTGCCCCGCTGTGTATAACAAATTCTCACCAACCATCCCAGAGGGAAACCCAAGGACCGCGAATGTGGTGGGACACCTGATAGACATAGAGAAGACTGTCTTGACGATTTGAGATACAAAAGTATGACGTCTTCTTGTGTACACAGCAACCAGTGAATTGATCCGATTTGAAGACCTCTACACATGTGTTTTGAAAACGAAAAGCGCAGAGACAATACAAATCGCTGTTTTTTTACGCACACATTAGGTCAGTCAATCATCCGCCAACTCACATACCCAAAGATCGGAGTTGACACAGCTAACTTGATGACTTGGTATCACATGCAACGGTAATGAAACTTTATTCTATTCTACAATTTTTCTGGTAAAATTGTAAAATATCTAGTGTAAATTTTATGAGAACAGCCCAAACTGTGGCTCACTACAGCGGAGAAAATGCATGGAGAGTGACAATTGGCGCTGGAGAGAAGACATCGTTGTGTTCAATGATCGTTGCTAAGCGAAAAAAAAGACATCTCTATACATCCAAAGGCTTATTTGAATATGACTCCTGCTTAGCGAATACATACAGGGTAGCTTGCGTAAATGTCTGGAACATACGAAAAAACGAAACTTCCCAAATTTATGAGAAATTATTGTCTAAGTGCATGTCGTATATTTTGAATAAATGCGAGCAGATCAGAAGGGTCATGGACAGTCAAGAGCAATACCGATCGAGCATAATTAATGAAGACGAGGTCTACAAATTCTGCAGCCCCACAGCCTGTGGCATAATCACCGTAGTGGCAAGAATTTTAACCCAGACAAAGTGACCTCAGATGAATAAGTATCTAATACCCTAGATATTTATCAAAAATAAAATTGTACGCTCACCTTTCAACCGATTGCATTCACACGGATCCGCTTCTCCACTCATATTGGTTATATCGCGGCCAATAGCGTGCGTAGTTGCTTAAAAGCACAAAAATCATTGGCTCAAGGAGAATATGGGCTAACTTTAAATAAAACCTCATCGCACTTATAATTCACAATTCGCAGACTAGTCAGAACAAGCCACTAAGGTGAGCTTTGTGCCTTTTCTGCTGTAACGGAGATAATACAAATTTCTTGTTTATCTTTCAATGCATTTTTGTGCATCTGTCTCCCCTTTCAGCATGGGCGAAGCTAACTTGCGTGGCTTTAGGATTTTTTTTCAAGTAATAACTTCTATCCTCTTCGTAAGTGATGTCATGTAGATGTAACCGTCCTTATAACACCTTTTGTAGCATGAGTGTTTATTGTTTTCTTGACTATAGCTAGGCTTCCTCTCAACGGCGGTGGGTGGCATTGTGATGAAGACATCAACCAGTGCATTACAAGCCATAGTGACGATGGCGATTAAAGAATACAAAGGTGATGCTGATGATGTACGCCAGGTTGCCGCCTTTCTCCTTGAAATCGCCGGTAAGTGCTAAACTAAATCATGGTTGCATACCCTCACCACCCATGCCCCTTCCTTTCTGATATAAACGGTGCTGACTTTTTGCATTCAGATGCTACGGCGTTATACTGCATTGCGATCGGAATGGCGCTAGCTATTCTTGCTCTGATCGGGTTAATTGCCTCCTGTTGTGGTTGGCATAACGTGTTAAAAATAGTGAGTTGGTTTAAATTGTGTCAATTAGGCACTAATGTACCCTTCAATTCACCTAAAAATATTTTTTCCTTCACCTTTCAGTATATCGCTATTCTGATTATTCTCCTTGTTGCTCAAATTATCATTGTTGCTGTGCTTTTCTCCAACCCCATCAAATTTGCTAATAACATTGTCAGTTCAATGGAGGCTCTTCTCAAATCATACGGGGATAAAAGCGAAGAGGGAGATACATCAACCACCATCTGGAATATATTGATGAAGGTACAATTTCATGACTTTTTGGTTTGCCCAAATTAGCTTCGACTAAACGTCCACGAAATGTTTGCCTTTCCCGATAGACCGACCCTACATGCTGCGGCATGGATGGTTACAAGGACTTCGGTATGTTCAACAAAATCATGCGATCTTGCTTGCCATTATGCTCGGGTTTGGCAATTTCTCTTCCTTTCTAGAAAAACAGCACAAGCCTTTGCCACTTCCATGCTGCAACATCACGAGTGGCTTCTGTTTTGCTGTGTTGGCTAAAATTGTTGGCGTACCAGGATGCAGACACAAAGCTGAACTACTTGCAACACTTAGATCTACGATTTTATCGTACTTTTCCATTGCAACGATTTTTATGCAGGTGAGTCCACTGTCCGTCTTTAGCATCGATGACGGAGTATGAGAAGAAAACACTAACTGGAACCCTCTTCCTTTACTTTTCAGGCATTACTCGTCTTGCTTGTGATGCTCTTGATTTGCGCTTCTAAAAAAAGTTCTTGATAAATATCCTTTACTCACATCCGACTATTTGTTTACACAGATTGCTGTCCACTTTTTCCCTTGGAAAAGGATCACTTGCTTTATTATGTCACTTTACGATATTTGTGATATGGGCGCTCGATCCAAGGCATTTAGTTGGTACAGGATGAGCCTTAGATTGTTGTGGATAGGTCCATCGAGGGTCATTGGATCTCGTATTCCACGGATTTGATGCAAAAGGTGTCTTCCTCAATGGGCGATTAATTGAGTGTGTGAGTGAGTAGTGAGACAATCATTTGTCTACACTAATAGGAAGCACATTCAAATGGCTTGTGGCTGACTGAATTATGGTGGATGAGAATTGGGATGGTTATGTGTCCTGTCGAATAGGCATACTAGGGGCTATTACTTAAAGGAAACATAGGAATTCCAGACCATTGGGAGTATTTTTACTGTTTTTTTTTTGGTGGAGAGTGAGGGCAAACATCCCCCTTTTGACTGAATTTACAATCTAGCAGCCATTTATATACCATTCCACAAGTCGCGTGATAAGGCATAGTGCTCGCCAGTTGACACTTGGAATCGCCAAAACGTGGGTGGTTGCGGCCTTAAAATGGGGAGTTAAAAATGAATGATGTTCAGATGTGTGCTGCATTCAGAGGAATTGGTACAAATCTAATTGTTACTTGTACATGAATGAGAACTTGAGCATGTCATTCTCCTTCAAACGGAATAAGAGGTTCCCACTTGCAAAGGATTTGATCCCAAATGGGATGTTTGTATTGGAAGAAATTGAAAATAATGAATTGAATCCCCGTTACAGTATCGTAACAAAGTTAAAACTCAGGAGAAACACCAAGATAGAATAAGTGGTCAGATAAGTACAAGAGAATGCATGGCTGGAAGAATGGAAGAAATTGACTGCTTGAAGAAGCTTACATATTCAATCCAACGGATCTTCTGACTGCATTATTCTCATACACTTGTATCTGGTAACTTCCAAATCACTCCTAGTGATTTTGAAATGTCACAGTTGGCCGTTATGTGACAAGTTGGAGTACACGGAAATGTCTTCTAATGGCAGAGTCAAGTAGGTCATGCCTCTTCAAGCGCCATTCTCAACCCACTTTCTCCATGACTCCTGTTTGACTCCACCCAAGACCAACTCAACCCACGCACTAACCTCTCCATCTGTCCATCCACAGCCTAATCAGAAAGGCAGCCTACACCACCTTCTTTCGATATGGTAACTGTCAGTGTCACTGCTTATCCACAAATCTCTCTACCCACTTATGCAGCATGCTGCTCAAACTCAGCCAAACGGGGTACGAGGTCTGATGGCTCTGTTGCTTCCAACAGGAATGAGCGCCGTTGAGAGAATGGTTAATGCAAGTGTGCAACCCATCATGACAAACCGGAATGCATCCGATAAAGCACTCATAATCAAGCCAAATGGCAACGCCTGCCTATCACCCTACTTTCAGCCAATACAATGCAACACCATCAAACAGTAATCCTTGCCAGTGGCAGCGCATAAGGTCAGGTGCAATGGTAATGCTTCAAACTTATTTTCGCCCTACCATATGACTGGAGAAGCTCATAAGCTTCGTAGTTACAATGGACGCTGTTTAAATGGCAAAATAACAGTGCAGATAAGTTGCATTCGAATGTTCCACTTCATGCTGTTGTCTCATATGACGACAGGAGTTGATTTCTCAATTCGTCAAAACACGGCCATTGAAGAAAGCAGATAAAACAATCTTTGTTCAAATATGCTGTAAGCCTTTAAGTAGTAGATGTGTTTCAGTAGGATAAATGGTATTATACGTGTGGGTGAAGCGGGTGGTCGTTGATTATAAACCTGGTCAGGTGTGATCAGATTGTTTATTTTACAAGGCCCAACATTCTGTCGCAGCCAGCAAAATGTAAGCATCCAAAGTAAGACAAAAAAGACCTTACAACTGCTGGATAGTACAGCTTTTAAATAGTATCCAAGGCAATCACGAAACCTACTCATAGCAATATTGCCAAAGTGGCAATACGCCGCAAAATTATAAGTAGATTTCAATGACATAGCTGATAGTATGGTAAAGTGGGAATCTGGCAGCGTAATTTGTAATCATATAAAACTGTCAATCATCAAAGGCGCATGTGATTAGGCACAGCAATCACCCCTTATTTAAAAAATTCTACTTACAATGCTCAGTAGTATATCCAAGTCGTGCTGCACAGAAAAGCACGTGGCTGTGTTAAGAGCTGTCAAGGCTATGAGGAAAAATTATGTGAGCTAAAGCAATTGTACCTTTAAGGACTTTAGGTTCCCAATTTATCTAAGTTGGAGATTGACAAAAAAGTTAAAATGGGGCAATCGTAGGGGCAACAGCACATTCCCAAATGCACAGAAGCTAGTATTTGGCACTTGAAGTAGTAGGAGAGCCGTAGCACAACAAAATTAACAGTACCCTCTGTATAACTAATTATACTGCATCTGCAACAGCTTTGAAGCCTGTGAGCCTAAATTTGACCGGGTGTCGAAACCTGCATTGCCGATTAGTTAAAAGAGGTGAGTTTGCTGTCAGGGTCTCCATTTCTACTCCTGTGAGGGGTGACAAACACCGTGGAAATTGAACCTCCTTCCTCACTATGACCAAAACCAACCTGTTGTCATTCTTATAGATTATAGACGTTGGCAGTCGTGAGTTACTAAATGAACAGCTATAAAGTGATTCAGCTTGTTCGTTAGTTAGGCGAAATGTGTAAATCGGAGACGGGGCTAAAGCATGTCAACCCGCCTTCAGATGGATTTCCCAATGTTGGATCATCGCGGTGACGTTTGATACTTCTGGTAGGCTTTGCGTATTTCTAATTACAACCATTTTCAACCTCACATTTGTGTAGCGAAGAAGAAGCATTCCTAGTAAGGTGGTTTAGAGAATCTTTCTTTAATTTGTTGCTAAAAAGCATAAGACATTTAGGCTTACATTAACATCCTGCCTACGTGAAGGACGATATAATTACCACAATTCGCTACGTCATCAGTGTTATTTTCTTATCCTTGCTCTTCTTCTTCTCCCAGTGTCAGTTCACCTCATTCCACTTATCGCCATTCGTGATTATAGCCAATTAAGTGCCAAATTACCTGGCAGTTAAGATGCAAGAATGAGGATGTAAGGAGATGCCAACAGCTGTACCCTGGGAGTAAAAACCACAGTTTTACCGTGTAAGACTGGAAGAGGACCATTAATCGCACTGATGCACATTTAATCAGTGGAATGTAGCATTTTAAAAGGAAAAGTGACGAGACACAAAGGAGTCTATAAACGTCAAAGCTTATACAAATTGAATGCCTCCCCGTAGTGATACGACTTCATCAATAAGTCCTAATATCCATTTTAGTGTAGCAGGAAGTTAAGTGGATGGATAAAATGAGATTAATTTGCCCCACTAAATCGACATGCCAATTTCCCTGCTGTTGTAGTAGACGAGTGGAGTAGTGCACACATAGACGCCACAACCTAGGATATTGTGCAGGTCTCCATGCTCGGAGCACGTGGCATCACCCACGTTTCCAGTTGTCAATTACAAAGCTTCAATTATTGGTCTACATCTGGGAAGAGTTGTGACCACACAGTTCTTATTGCCATTGACTCTACCTGTGATCACATGCTACTGCATATCTACTTTCTTACAAGCTGTTTAAACACACCGATGTGACTAAGGATTCATCGTGAAATCCCCATAGAAAGTGCTTTGCTGACCGAATTTGTTCTCTGCATTTAAAGTTGGGCTATATGCTAATGACGCCAATAAGTGGTTTGTAAATCCCATCTTCTCTACTACTCTCAGAGTGTCGGGCTTTTGTGTCCCATAATTGCCAGCATAAAGTGCACCCCAATTTGGTCATTCTTGGTCACTTGGATACCTAAAGATGGAACAAATCAAGCATTTATTAACACTTGTTTGGCACATCAGCTTGTACCCCTGAACCTAGTAAATTACCACCAGCTATCCCACAGTGCATCACAAAAACCGCTACTTGGGTAAGGCACATGATAGAATTTGGAAGGGCAGCCTTGACTGTTTGAGGTACGAAAGGCGCGTCATTTCTATGCACTCAACAATCGTCTGATTAACTAAACTTGAAACACTCTACAAGTGTGTTTTGAAGACGAGAAGCACAAAGACAATGCCAGACACTGGTGTTTTGACGCATAGGCTTTAAAGTATTCATCCACCTACCCAATCACCTACGTTAGGAAGAATATGTGATGCAGAGTTGATGCTCTGCAGTCAAGCGACAGAGGAATGAGACTGCACTTCATTCCCCAATTTCTCTTATAAAACAACAAACTTTTCAAAGCCGACACGAATCCCCGCTATAGACCAAATGCAGCAAGAATGATGATTAGATCTGAGTAGTGGGCATCGTTGGGATCATTGGTTATTAGTTATTTCGGCTCCAACTTAACAACTGCAGATCTACCGTAGAATTGGGAATTTCTTTCATCATCTTTGCGATAGTGTTCGTAAATAACCAAGAAGGATGTGAAAGTAGGCGTGTTAAATTTGTGAGAAACAACTGTTAAAGCGCATGCCATGCAGTTTTACTAAATTCAAGCATATCCAAGGGATTAGGAAGAAATAGGTTCAAAATTGTTCTGGTTTAACTAATAAAGACGCTGCTTGCAAATTAATGCAAATTTTTACAATCCCACAATGCGTGGTAGAGCTATCGCAGTGGTAAGCATTACAGCCTACGCAAATTGTCTTCAGAAGAGCAAATATCGAACAACGTAGAGATGCCTATCAAGGAAAAAGTGCTCAATTAGCTTTCATCCAATCGAACCTACATGGACCCATTTCACACTCCTATTGGCCGCATCGCAGCCAATCATGTAAGAACATTAATGTTATTGGCTAAAGGAGAATTTGAGTTGACTTTAAATAATGTAATATCGCATACCTAACTCATAGACCACGGATTAATCAGTTCATTTAAACAGGGTGAGTGCTACACCATTTCTGCTGCATTAGGGATAATCCAAATTTTTTGTTTATCTTTCACTGCAATTTTGAACTTTCCCCTTCATCCTCAGCATGGGCAGGACTCTCGTGCGCGTCGTTAGGATTTTTTTCCAAGTACTTACCACCATTTTCCTCGTAAGTGGTACGATCTGGTAGGCAGTGACCTTATAACACCTTTTGCCGCATAAGTGTTTATTATTTTCTCTATCGTAGCTGGGCTTCCTCATATTGGCGGTGTGTGGCATTGTGATACTAACATCGGCAAGTGTATTACAATCAGCAATGACGGTAACAATTAACGGACAAGAAATTGATGCTGAGGATGCACGCCAGTTTGCAGCCTTGTTGCTTGAAACTGCTGGTAAGTGATGTACTGATTACTGCAGCTATGCCTACCACTCTATGTCATCCCAACGACTCATGTACAATAATGACTGATTCCCTTTAGATGCGATGGCCATATACTGCATTGTGTTTGGTGTGGTGATGGCAATTTTCTCTTTGATTGGGTTAATTGCCTCGTGTCGTGGGTGGTATAAAGTGTTGAAAATTGTGAGTTTATTTAAGGGGTGTAAATTTGGCGACAATGCACCCATCAGTCTACCTGTGAAACTCTTTCCCCCTTACCCTCCAGTATGCCATCATTTTGGGCGTTCTTCTGGTTGTGCAAATCATTGTTGTTGCCGTGGTATTCTCCAATCCCACCAAATTTGCTAATAACATTGTCAGCACAATGGAAGAGCTTCTCACGTCATACACGAATGGAGCTAATGATGAAAGTAAATCAAACTCCGTGTGGAATGTACTGATGGAGGTAGGAGTCTAGAACTAGATAATTTACCTTTTTTTGCCCTACAGTGCTTTGATTTAACGGCTACACAATGTTTATCCCTCTCAACAGACCGACCCTCAGTGTTGTGGAATGGATGGGTACAAGGACTTTGGTATGTTCACTAAAAGAGTGACTTTTCCTTTTGATGAGGCACGAATTTACAATTTACACCTCTATAGAAAAACTGGGCAACAATCTGCCACTTCCGTGTTGCAACATCACAACTGGTGCTTGTGATGCTGCGACAGCTCAACGCGCTGACGTGGCAGGATGCAGATCCAAAGTTGAACTAATTTCTACACTTAAATCTGCCGTTTTATTGCGCACTTCCATTACGATGATAATCATGCATGTGGGTGTTAGATCCGTTTTCTTATTTTGACATCAGAGTGCGAGTGAGAGACTCTAGCATTAACCTCCTTTGTGCCCTTTTCAGGTATTGCTCATCGCACTTGTGGTAGCCTTGATATTCACTACAAAACATGAGGAGACAATAGAAGATTGAAGCGAGTTACAGAGCACTACTCTTTACTTACATTTGACTACTTACCTATACCTACCATCGTCAACTTTTGTAGCTCTAGAGAAGAATCACTTCCCTCATTGCCTTGTTATGTGATCTTTGTGATATTTTAATAGTTGCAGTGTGTGTCGATTTTGTGGTTGTTTACCTACTGAGCAGGTGCTGTTATGAAGTAAAATACTTAAGCCATTTACACATTGCAGTTGAATTTATTCAGGGCATAGAGGATCACTGGATCTTGCTTTCCACGAAAGGGTGTTTGGGCTGTCTCTCTGAATGGACAAGTGGTTGGGTGTGTGTGGACGAGTAGTGGGATTATCACTTGCCTCGTTTATAAGAAATCAGATTTTCAATTTTCTTACAAATAGTCAGGGAATTGCTCAGTAGTATATCCAAGTCGTGCTGCACAGAAAAGCACGTGGCTGTGTTAAGAGCTGTCAAGGCTATGAGGAAAAATTATGTGAGCTAAAGCAATTGTACCTTTAAGGACTTTAGGTTCCCAATTTATCTAAGTTGGAGATTGACAAAAAAGTTAAAATGGGGCAATCGTAGGGGCAACAGCACATTCCCAAATGCACAGAAGCTAGTATTTGGCACTTGAAGTAGTAGGAGAGCCGTAGCACAACAAAATTAACAGTACCCTCTGTATAACTAATTATACTGCATCTGCAACAGCTTTGAAGCCTGTGAGCCTAAATTTGACCGGGTGTCGAAACCTGCATTGCCGATTAGTTAAAAGAGGTGAGTTTGCTGTCAGGGTCTCCATTTCTACTCCTGTGAGGGGTGACAAACACCGTGGAAATTGAACCTCCTTCCTCACTATGACCAAAACCAACCTGTTGTCATTCTTATAGATTATAGACGTTGGCAGTCGTGAGTTACTAAATGAACAGCTATAAAGTGATTCAGCTTGTTCGTTAGTTAGGCGAAATGTGTAAATCGGAGACGGGGCTAAAGCATGTCAACCCGCCTTCAGATGGATTTCCCAATGTTGGATCATCGCGGTGACGTTTGATACTTCTGGTAGGCTTTGCGTATTTCTAATTACAACCATTTTCAACCTCACATTTGTGTAGCGAAGAAGAAGCATTCCTAGTAAGGTGGTTTAGAGAATCTTTCTTTAATTTGTTGCTAAAAAGCATAAGACATTTAGGCTTACATTAACATCCTGCCTACGTGAAGGACGATATAATTACCACAATTCGCTACGTCATCAGTGTTATTTTCTTATCCTTGCTCTTCTTCTTCTCCCAGTGTCAGTTCACCTCATTCCACTTATCGCCATTCGTGATTATAGCCAATTAAGTGCCAAATTACCTGGCAGTTAAGATGCAAGAATGAGGATGTAAGGAGATGCCAACAGCTGTACCCTGGGAGTAAAAACCACAGTTTTACCGTGTAAGACTGGAAGAGGACCATTAATCGCACTGATGCACATTTAATCAGTGGAATGTAGCATTTTAAAAGGAAAAGTGACGAGACACAAAGGAGTCTATAAACGTCAAAGCTTATACAAATTGAATGCCTCCCCGTAGTGATACGACTTCATCAATAAGTCCTAATATCCATTTTAGTGTAGCAGGAAGTTAAGTGGATGGATAAAATGAGATTAATTTGCCCCACTAAATCGACATGCCAATTTCCCTGCTGTTGTAGTAGACGAGTGGAGTAGTGCACACATAGACGCCACAACCTAGGATATTGTGCAGGTCTCCATGCTCGGAGCACGTGGCATCACCCACGTTTCCAGTTGTCAATTACAAAGCTTCAATTATTGGTCTACATCTGGGAAGAGTTGTGACCACACAGTTCTTATTGCCATTGACTCTACCTGTGATCACATGCTACTGCATATCTACTTTCTTACAAGCTGTTTAAACACACCGATGTGACTAAGGATTCATCGTGAAATCCCCATAGAAAGTGCTTTGCTGACCGAATTTGTTCTCTGCATTTAAAGTTGGGCTATATGCTAATGACGCCAATAAGTGGTTTGTAAATCCCATCTTCTCTACTACTCTCAGAGTGTCGGGCTTTTGTGTCCCATAATTGCCAGCATAAAGTGCACCCCAATTTGGTCATTCTTGGTCACTTGGATACCTAAAGATGGAACAAATCAAGCATTTATTAACACTTGTTTGGCACATCAGCTTGTACCCCTGAACCTAGTAAATTACCACCAGCTATCCCACAGTGCATCACAAAAACCGCTACTTGGGTAAGGCACATGATAGAATTTGGAAGGGCAGCCTTGACTGTTTGAGGTACGAAAGGCGCGTCATTTCTATGCACTCAACAATCGTCTGATTAACTAAACTTGAAACACTCTACAAGTGTGTTTTGAAGACGAGAAGCACAAAGACAATGCCAGACACTGGTGTTTTGACGCATAGGCTTTAAAGTATTCATCCACCTACCCAATCACCTACGTTAGGAAGAATATGTGATGCAGAGTTGATGCTCTGCAGTCAAGCGACAGAGGAATGAGACTGCACTTCATTCCCCAATTTCTCTTATAAAACAACAAACTTTTCAAAGCCGACACGAATCCCCGCTATAGACCAAATGCAGCAAGAATGATGATTAGATCTGAGTAGTGGGCATCGTTGGGATCATTGGTTATTAGTTATTTCGGCTCCAACTTAACAACTGCAGATCTACCGTAGAATTGGGAATTTCTTTCATCATCTTTGCGATAGTGTTCGTAAATAACCAAGAAGGATGTGAAAGTAGGCGTGTTAAATTTGTGAGAAACAACTGTTAAAGCGCATGCCATGCAGTTTTACTAAATTCAAGCATATCCAAGGGATTAGGAAGAAATAGGTTCAAAATTGTTCTGGTTTAACTAATAAAGACGCTGCTTGCAAATTAATGCAAATTTTTACAATCCCACAATGCGTGGTAGAGCTATCGCAGTGGTAAGCATTACAGCCTACGCAAATTGTCTTCAGAAGAGCAAATATCGAACAACGTAGAGATGCCTATCAAGGAAAAAGTGCTCAATTAGCTTTCATCCAATCGAACCTACATGGACCCATTTCACACTCCTATTGGCCGCATCGCAGCCAATCATGTAAGAACATTAATGTTATTGGCTAAAGGGAATTTGAGTTGACTTTAAATAATGTAATATCGCATTCCTAACTCATAGACCACGGATTAATCAGTTCATTTAAACAGGGTGAGTGCTACACCATTTCTGCTGCATTAGGGATAATCCAAATTTTTTGTTTATCTTTCACTGCAATTTTGAACTTTCCCCTTCATCCTCAGCATGGGCAGGACTCTCGTGCGCGTCGTTAGGATTTTTTTCCAAGTACTTACCACCATTTTCCTCGTAAGTGGTACGATCTGGTAGGCAGTGACCTTATAACACCTTTTGCCGCATAAGTGTTTATTATTTTCTCTATCGTAGCTGGGCTTCCTCATATTGGCGGTGTGTGGCATTGTGATACTAACATCGGCAAGTGTATTACAATCAGCAATGACGGTAACAATTAACGGACAAGAAATTGATGCTGAGGATGCACGCCAGTTTGCAGCCTTGTTGCTTGAAACTGCTGGTAAGTGATGTACTGATTACTGCAGCTATGCCTACCACTCTATGTCATCCCAACGACTCATGTACAATAATGACTGATTCCCTTTAGATGCGATGGCCATATACTGCATTGTGTTTGGTGTGGTGATGGCAATTTTCTCTTTGATTGGGTTAATTGCCTCGTGTCGTGGGTGGTATAAAGTGTTGAAAATTGTGAGTTTATTTAAGGGGTGTAAATTTGGCGACAATGCACCCATCAGTCTACCTGTGAAACTCTTTCCCCCTTACCCTCCAGTATGCCATCATTTTGGGCGTTCTTCTGGTTGTGCAAATCATTGTTGTTGCCGTGGTATTCTCCAATCCCACCAAATTTGCTAATAACATTGTCAGCACAATGGAAGAGCTTCTCACGTCATACACGAATGGAGCTAATGATGAAAGTAAATCAAACTCCGTGTGGAATGTACTGATGGAGGTAGGAGTCTAGAACTAGATAATTTACCTTTTTTTGCCCTACAGTGCTTTGATTTAACGGCTACACAATGTTTATCCCTCTCAACAGACCGACCCTCAGTGTTGTGGAATGGATGGGTACAAGGACTTTGGTATGTTCACTAAAAGAGTGACTTTTCCTTTTGATGAGGCACGAATTTACAATTTACACCTCTATAGAAAAACTGGGCAACAATCTGCCACTTCCGTGTTGCAACATCACAACTGGTGCTTGTGATGCTGCGACAGCTCAACGCGCTGACGTGGCAGGATGCAGATCCAAAGTTGAACTAATTTCTACACTTAAATCTGCCGTTTTATTGCGCACTTCCATTACGATGATAATCATGCATGTGGGTGTTAGATCCGTTTTCTTATTTTGACATCAGAGTGCGAGTGAGAGACTCTAGCATTAACCTCCTTTGTGCCCTTTTCAGGTATTGCTCATCGCACTTGTGGTAGCCTTGATATTCACTACAAAACATGAGGAGACAATAGAAGATTGAAGCGAGTTACAGAGCACTACTCTTTACTTACATTTGACTACTTACCTATACCTACCATCGTCAACTTTTGTAGCTCTAGAGAAGAATCACTTCCCTCATTGCCTTGTTATGTGATCTTTGTGATATTTTAATAGTTGCAGTGTGTGTCGATTTTGTGGTTGTTTACCTACTGAGCAGGTGCTGTTATGAAGTAAAATACTTAAGCCATTTACACATTGCAGTTGAATTTATTCAGGGCATAGAGGATCACTGGATCTTGCTTTCCACGAAAGGGTGTTTGGGCTGTCTCTCTGAATGGACAAGTGGTTGGGTGTGTGTGGACGAGTAGTGGGATTATCACTTGCCTCGTTTATAAGAAATCAGATTTTCAATTTTCTTACAAATAGTCAGGGAATTGCTCAGTAGTATATCCAAGTCGTGCTGCACAGAAAAGCACGTGGCTGTGTTAAGAGCTGTCAAGGCTATGAGGAAAAATTATGTGAGCTAAAGCAATTGTACCTTTAAGGACTTTAGGTTCCCAATTTATCTAAGTTGGAGATTGACAAAAAAGTTAAAATGGGGCAATCGTAGGGGCAACAGCACATTCCCAAATGCACAGAAGCTAGTATTTGGCACTTGAAGTAGTAGGAGAGCCGTAGCACAACAAAATTAACAGTACCCTCTGTATAACTAATTATACTGCATCTGCAACAGCTTTGAAGCCTGTGAGCCTAAATTTGACCGGGTGTCGAAACCTGCATTGCCGATTAGTTAAAAGAGGTGAGTTTGCTGTCAGGGTCTCCATTTCTACTCCTGTGAGGGGTGACAAACACCGTGGAAATTGAACCTCCTTCCTCACTATGACCAAAACCAACCTGTTGTCATTCTTATAGATTATAGACGTTGGCAGTCGTGAGTTACTAAATGAACAGCTATAAAGTGATTCAGCTTGTTCGTTAGTTAGGCGAAATGTGTAAATCGGAGACGGGGCTAAAGCATGTCAACCCGCCTTCAGATGGATTTCCCAATGTTGGATCATCGCGGTGACGTTTGATACTTCTGGTAGGCTTTGCGTATTTCTAATTACAACCATTTTCAACCTCACATTTGTGTAGCGAAGAAGAAGCATTCCTAGTAAGGTGGTTTAGAGAATCTTTCTTTAATTTGTTGCTAAAAAGCATAAGACATTTAGGCTTACATTAACATCCTGCCTACGTGAAGGACGATATAATTACCACAATTCGCTACGTCATCAGTGTTATTTTCTTATCCTTGCTCTTCTTCTTCTCCCAGTGTCAGTTCACCTCATTCCACTTATCGCCATTCGTGATTATAGCCAATTAAGTGCCAAATTACCTGGCAGTTAAGATGCAAGAATGAGGATGTAAGGAGATGCCAACAGCTGTACCCTGGGAGTAAAAACCACAGTTTTACCGTGTAAGACTGGAAGAGGACCATTAATCGCACTGATGCACATTTAATCAGTGGAATGTAGCATTTTAAAAGGAAAAGTGACGAGACACAAAGGAGTCTATAAACGTCAAAGCTTATACAAATTGAATGCCTCCCCGTAGTGATACGACTTCATCAATAAGTCCTAATATCCATTTTAGTGTAGCAGGAAGTTAAGTGGATGGATAAAATGAGATTAATTTGCCCCACTAAATCGACATGCCAATTTCCCTGCTGTTGTAGTAGACGAGTGGAGTAGTGCACACATAGACGCCACAACCTAGGATATTGTGCAGGTCTCCATGCTCGGAGCACGTGGCATCACCCACGTTTCCAGTTGTCAATTACAAAGCTTCAATTATTGGTCTACATCTGGGAAGAGTTGTGACCACACAGTTCTTATTGCCATTGACTCTACCTGTGATCACATGCTACTGCATATCTACTTTCTTACAAGCTGTTTAAACACACCGATGTGACTAAGGATTCATCGTGAAATCCCCATAGAAAGTGCTTTGCTGACCGAATTTGTTCTCTGCATTTAAAGTTGGGCTATATGCTAATGACGCCAATAAGTGGTTTGTAAATCCCATCTTCTCTACTACTCTCAGAGTGTCGGGCTTTTGTGTCCCATAATTGCCAGCATAAAGTGCACCCCAATTTGGTCATTCTTGGTCACTTGGATACCTAAAGATGGAACAAATCAAGCATTTATTAACACTTGTTTGGCACATCAGCTTGTACCCCTGAACCTAGTAAATTACCACCAGCTATCCCACAGTGCATCACAAAAACCGCTACTTGGGTAAGGCACATGATAGAATTTGGAAGGGCAGCCTTGACTGTTTGAGGTACGAAAGGCGCGTCATTTCTATGCACTCAACAATCGTCTGATTAACTAAACTTGAAACACTCTACAAGTGTGTTTTGAAGACGAGAAGCACAAAGACAATGCCAGACACTGGTGTTTTGACGCATAGGCTTTAAAGTATTCATCCACCTACCCAATCACCTACGTTAGGAAGAATATGTGATGCAGAGTTGATGCTCTGCAGTCAAGCGACAGAGGAATGAGACTGCACTTCATTCCCCAATTTCTCTTATAAAACAACAAACTTTTCAAAGCCGACACGAATCCCCGCTATAGACCAAATGCAGCAAGAATGATGATTAGATCTGAGTAGTGGGCATCGTTGGGATCATTGGTTATTAGTTATTTCGGCTCCAACTTAACAACTGCAGATCTACCGTAGAATTGGGAATTTCTTTCATCATCTTTGCGATAGTGTTCGTAAATAACCAAGAAGGATGTGAAAGTAGGCGTGTTAAATTTGTGAGAAACAACTGTTAAAGCGCATGCCATGCAGTTTTACTAAATTCAAGCATATCCAAGGGATTAGGAAGAAATAGGTTCAAAATTGTTCTGGTTTAACTAATAAAGACGCTGCTTGCAAATTAATGCAAATTTTTACAATCCCACAATGCGTGGTAGAGCTATCGCAGTGGTAAGCATTACAGCCTACGCAAATTGTCTTCAGAAGAGCAAATATCGAACAACGTAGAGATGCCTATCAAGGAAAAAGTGCTCAATTAGCTTTCATCCAATCGAACCTACATGGACCCATTTCACACTCCTATTGGCCGCATCGCAGCCAATCATGTAAGAACATTAATGTTATTGGCTAAAGGGAATTTGAGTTGACTTTAAATAATGTAATATCGCATTCCTAACTCATAGACCACGGATTAATCAGTTCATTTAAACAGGGTGAGTGCTACACCATTTCTGCTGCATTAGGGATAATCCAAATTTTTTGTTTATCTTTCACTGCAATTTTGAACTTTCCCCTTCATCCTCAGCATGGGCAGGACTCTCGTGCGCGTCGTTAGGATTTTTTTCCAAGTACTTACCACCATTTTCCTCGTAAGTGGTACGATCTGGTAGGCAGTGACCTTATAACACCTTTTGCCGCATAAGTGTTTATTATTTTCTCTATCGTAGCTGGGCTTCCTCATATTGGCGGTGTGTGGCATTGTGATACTAACATCGGCAAGTGTATTACAATCAGCAATGACGGTAACAATTAACGGACAAGAAATTGATGCTGAGGATGCACGCCAGTTTGCAGCCTTGTTGCTTGAAACTGCTGGTAAGTGATGTACTGATTACTGCAGCTATGCCTACCACTCTATGTCATCCCAACGACTCATGTACAATAATGACTGATTCCCTTTAGATGCGATGGCCATATACTGCATTGTGTTTGGTGTGGTGATGGCAATTTTCTCTTTGATTGGGTTAATTGCCTCGTGTCGTGGGTGGTATAAAGTGTTGAAAATTGTGAGTTTATTTAAGGGGTGTAAATTTGGCGACAATGCACCCATCAGTCTACCTGTGAAACTCTTTCCCCCTTACCCTCCAGTATGCCATCATTTTGGGCGTTCTTCTGGTTGTGCAAATCATTGTTGTTGCCGTGGTATTCTCCAATCCCACCAAATTTGCTAATAACATTGTCAGCACAATGGAAGAGCTTCTCACGTCATACACGAATGGAGCTAATGATGAAAGTAAATCAAACTCCGTGTGGAATGTACTGATGGAGGTAGGAGTCTAGAACTAGATAATTTACCTTTTTTTGCCCTACAGTGCTTTGATTTAACGGCTACACAATGTTTATCCCTCTCAACAGACCGACCCTCAGTGTTGTGGAATGGATGGGTACAAGGACTTTGGTATGTTCACTAAAAGAGTGACTTTTCCTTTTGATGAGGCACGAATTTACAATTTACACCTCTATAGAAAAACTGGGCAACAATCTGCCACTTCCGTGTTGCAACATCACAACTGGTGCTTGTGATGCTGCGACAGCTCAACGCGCTGACGTGGCAGGATGCAGATCCAAAGTTGAACTAATTTCTACACTTAAATCTGCCGTTTTATTGCGCACTTCCATTACGATGATAATCATGCATGTGGGTGTTAGATCCGTTTTCTTATTTTGACATCAGAGTGCGAGTGAGAGACTCTAGCATTAACCTCCTTTGTGCCCTTTTCAGGTATTGCTCATCGCACTTGTGGTAGCCTTGATATTCACTACAAAACATGAGGAGACAATAGAAGATTGAAGCGAGTTACAGAGCACTACTCTTTACTTACATTTGACTACTTACCTATACCTACCATCGTCAACTTTTGTAGCTCTAGAGAAGAATCACTTCCCTCATTGCCTTGTTATGTGATCTTTGTGATATTTTAATAGTTGCAGTGTGTGTCGATTTTGTGGTTGTTTACCTACTGAGCAGGTGCTGTTATGAAGTAAAATACTTAAGCCATTTACACATTGCAGTTGAATTTATTCAGGGCATAGAGGATCACTGGATCTTGCTTTCCACGAAAGGGTGTTTGGGCTGTCTCTCTGAATGGACAAGTGGTTGGGTGTGTGTGGACGAGTAGTGGGATTATCACTTGCCTCGTTTATAAGAAATCAGATTTTCAATTTTCTTACAAATAGTCAGGGAATTGCTCAGTAGTATATCCAAGTCGTGCTGCACAGAAAAGCACGTGGCTGTGTTAAGAGCTGTCAAGGCTATGAGGAAAAATTATGTGAGCTAAAGCAATTGTACCTTTAAGGACTTTAGGTTCCCAATTTATCTAAGTTGGAGATTGACAAAAAAGTTAAAATGGGGCAATCGTAGGGGCAACAGCACATTCCCAAATGCACAGAAGCTAGTATTTGGCACTTGAAGTAGTAGGAGAGCCGTAGCACAACAAAATTAACAGTACCCTCTGTATAACTAATTATACTGCATCTGCAACAGCTTTGAAGCCTGTGAGCCTAAATTTGACCGGGTGTCGAAACCTGCATTGCCGATTAGTTAAAAGAGGTGAGTTTGCTGTCAGGGTCTCCATTTCTACTCCTGTGAGGGGTGACAAACACCGTGGAAATTGAACCTCCTTCCTCACTATGACCAAAACCAACCTGTTGTCATTCTTATAGATTATAGACGTTGGCAGTCGTGAGTTACTAAATGAACAGCTATAAAGTGATTCAGCTTGTTCGTTAGTTAGGCGAAATGTGTAAATCGGAGACGGGGCTAAAGCATGTCAACCCGCCTTCAGATGGATTTCCCAATGTTGGATCATCGCGGTGACGTTTGATACTTCTGGTAGGCTTTGCGTATTTCTAATTACAACCATTTTCAACCTCACATTTGTGTAGCGAAGAAGAAGCATTCCTAGTAAGGTGGTTTAGAGAATCTTTCTTTAATTTGTTGCTAAAAAGCATAAGACATTTAGGCTTACATTAACATCCTGCCTACGTGAAGGACGATATAATTACCACAATTCGCTACGTCATCAGTGTTATTTTCTTATCCTTGCTCTTCTTCTTCTCCCAGTGTCAGTTCACCTCATTCCACTTATCGCCATTCGTGATTATAGCCAATTAAGTGCCAAATTACCTGGCAGTTAAGATGCAAGAATGAGGATGTAAGGAGATGCCAACAGCTGTACCCTGGGAGTAAAAACCACAGTTTTACCGTGTAAGACTGGAAGAGGACCATTAATCGCACTGATGCACATTTAATCAGTGGAATGTAGCATTTTAAAAGGAAAAGTGACGAGACACAAAGGAGTCTATAAACGTCAAAGCTTATACAAATTGAATGCCTCCCCGTAGTGATACGACTTCATCAATAAGTCCTAATATCCATTTTAGTGTAGCAGGAAGTTAAGTGGATGGATAAAATGAGATTAATTTGCCCCACTAAATCGACATGCCAATTTCCCTGCTGTTGTAGTAGACGAGTGGAGTAGTGCACACATAGACGCCACAACCTAGGATATTGTGCAGGTCTCCATGCTCGGAGCACGTGGCATCACCCACGTTTCCAGTTGTCAATTACAAAGCTTCAATTATTGGTCTACATCTGGGAAGAGTTGTGACCACACAGTTCTTATTGCCATTGACTCTACCTGTGATCACATGCTACTGCATATCTACTTTCTTACAAGCTGTTTAAACACACCGATGTGACTAAGGATTCATCGTGAAATCCCCATAGAAAGTGCTTTGCTGACCGAATTTGTTCTCTGCATTTAAAGTTGGGCTATATGCTAATGACGCCAATAAGTGGTTTGTAAATCCCATCTTCTCTACTACTCTCAGAGTGTCGGGCTTTTGTGTCCCATAATTGCCAGCATAAAGTGCACCCCAATTTGGTCATTCTTGGTCACTTGGATACCTAAAGATGGAACAAATCAAGCATTTATTAACACTTGTTTGGCACATCAGCTTGTACCCCTGAACCTAGTAAATTACCACCAGCTATCCCACAGTGCATCACAAAAACCGCTACTTGGGTAAGGCACATGATAGAATTTGGAAGGGCAGCCTTGACTGTTTGAGGTACGAAAGGCGCGTCATTTCTATGCACTCAACAATCGTCTGATTAACTAAACTTGAAACACTCTACAAGTGTGTTTTGAAGACGAGAAGCACAAAGACAATGCCAGACACTGGTGTTTTGACGCATAGGCTTTAAAGTATTCATCCACCTACCCAATCACCTACGTTAGGAAGAATATGTGATGCAGAGTTGATGCTCTGCAGTCAAGCGACAGAGGAATGAGACTGCACTTCATTCCCCAATTTCTCTTATAAAACAACAAACTTTTCAAAGCCGACACGAATCCCCGCTATAGACCAAATGCAGCAAGAATGATGATTAGATCTGAGTAGTGGGCATCGTTGGGATCATTGGTTATTAGTTATTTCGGCTCCAACTTAACAACTGCAGATCTACCGTAGAATTGGGAATTTCTTTCATCATCTTTGCGATAGTGTTCGTAAATAACCAAGAAGGATGTGAAAGTAGGCGTGTTAAATTTGTGAGAAACAACTGTTAAAGCGCATGCCATGCAGTTTTACTAAATTCAAGCATATCCAAGGGATTAGGAAGAAATAGGTTCAAAATTGTTCTGGTTTAACTAATAAAGACGCTGCTTGCAAATTAATGCAAATTTTTACAATCCCACAATGCGTGGTAGAGCTATCGCAGTGGTAAGCATTACAGCCTACGCAAATTGTCTTCAGAAGAGCAAATATCGAACAACGTAGAGATGCCTATCAAGGAAAAAGTGCTCAATTAGCTTTCATCCAATCGAACCTACATGGACCCATTTCACACTCCTATTGGCCGCATCGCAGCCAATCATGTAAGAACATTAATGTTATTGGCTAAAGGAGAATTTGAGTTGACTTTAAATAATGTAATATCGCATTCCTAACTCATAGACCACGGATTAATCAGTTCATTTAAACAGGGTGAGTGCTACACCATTTCTGCTGCATTAGGGATAATCCAAATTTTTTGTTTATCTTTCACTGCAATTTTGAACTTTCCCCTTCATCCTCAGCATGGGCAGGACTCTCGTGCGCGTCGTTAGGATTTTTTTCCAAGTACTTACCACCATTTTCCTCGTAAGTGGTACGATCTGGTAGGCAGTGACCTTATAACACCTTTTGCCGCATAAGTGTTTATTATTTTCTCTATCGTAGCTGGGCTTCCTCATATTGGCGGTGTGTGGCATTGTGATACTAACATCGGCAAGTGTATTACAATCAGCAATGACGGTAACAATTAACGGACAAGAAATTGATGCTGAGGATGCACGCCAGTTTGCAGCCTTGTTGCTTGAAACTGCTGGTAAGTGATGTACTGATTACTGCAGCTATGCCTACCACTCTATGTCATCCCAACGACTCATGTACAATAATGACTGATTCCCTTTAGATGCGATGGCCATATACTGCATTGTGTTTGGTGTGGTGATGGCAATTTTCTCTTTGATTGGGTTAATTGCCTCGTGTCGTGGGTGGTATAAAGTGTTGAAAATTGTGAGTTTATTTAAGGGGTGTAAATTTGGCGACAATGCACCCATCAGTCTACCTGTGAAACTCTTTCCCCCTTACCCTCCAGTATGCCATCATTTTGGGCGTTCTTCTGGTTGTGCAAATCATTGTTGTTGCCGTGGTATTCTCCAATCCCACCAAATTTGCTAATAACATTGTCAGCACAATGGAAGAGCTTCTCACGTCATACACGAATGGAGCTAATGATGAAAGTAAATCAAACTCCGTGTGGAATGTACTGATGGAGGTAGGAGTCTAGAACTAGATAATTTACCTTTTTTTGCCCTACAGTGCTTTGATTTAACGGCTACACAATGTTTATCCCTCTCAACAGACCGACCCTCAGTGTTGTGGAATGGATGGGTACAAGGACTTTGGTATGTTCACTAAAAGAGTGACTTTTCCTTTTGATGAGGCACGAATTTACAATTTACACCTCTATAGAAAAACTGGGCAACAATCTGCCACTTCCGTGTTGCAACATCACAACTGGTGCTTGTGATGCTGCGACAGCTCAACGCGCTGACGTGGCAGGATGCAGATCCAAAGTTGAACTAATTTCTACACTTAAATCTGCCGTTTTATTGCGCACTTCCATTACGATGATAATCATGCATGTGGGTGTTAGATCCGTTTTCTTATTTTGACATCAGAGTGCGAGTGAGAGACTCTAGCATTAACCTCCTTTGTGCCCTTTTCAGGTATTGCTCATCGCACTTGTGGTAGCCTTGATATTCACTACAAAACATGAGGAGACAATAGAAGATTGAAGCGAGTTACAGAGCACTACTCTTTACTTACATTTGACTACTTACCTATACCTACCATCGTCAACTTTTGTAGCTCTAGAGAAGAATCACTTCCCTCATTGCCTTGTTATGTGATCTTTGTGATATTTTAATAGTTGCAGTGTGTGTCGATTTTGTGGTTGTTTACCTACTGAGCAGGTGCTGTTATGAAGTAAAATACTTAAGCCATTTACACATTGCAGTTGAATTTATTCAGGGCATAGAGGATCACTGGATCTTGCTTTCCACGAAAGGGTGTTTGGGCTGTCTCTCTAAATGGACAAGTGGTTGGGTGTGTGTGGACGAGTAGTGGGATTATCACTTGCCTCGTTTATAAGAAATCAGATTTTCAATTTTCTTACAATTAGTCAGGGAATTGAAAATTTTGGTTGATCTTGGCTCGTTTTAGCTAGGTGTTTATGACTAGTTGTACTGAGGAGAATAGTTGGAATTGTATGAAGGCATTCACGACCACTAAAACCATAACTACAGGCTCTTAGAAAAGACGGGAGTGAGAACATTTATAAAGCAGACATTATCACATGATTCAACATGTCAGTTGACAAGATGTAGTACTTTTTAGGTATTTGAATAGAGCCTCCTAGTTGTGTGCGTATGAAGGCCCATAACTGGGCCGTTGACGGACTTAAAATGACGACTTGATAATGGGTGAGGTTGGTGACTAAAATTGTCTTCGAGAGATAAGCCACCAGGGAATGTCAACACTGAGAATTAGATAGACGTGCTTTAATCACGGAATCAGTACCAATTTTGTTGGTTCGGTAGAGGGCTTTGTACATGGCCAAGTCAAGACGGTCCAACTTTGAAAAGGGCAGGCATTTTAAATCTTTGGCAAATCTCTGCTAGAATACCCTCCATGCACCTGCACTCTCAATAGTCCCTTATTCAAAACCCTTCAATACGCTTTCTTCATGAAGCCAATGTGATGTATTCTAAGATTTGCTCAACCTGTATTTTCCCTTCTCCATCAATTCCTAGCAGTCCACGCCTTCTCCATTCATTGAAACAACTGACAATCAGACTACAAATCCATCACTTGTAGCAATTCTCCGGCTATTTCAAAAAAGACATTTTATCTAAGCAACTAAATTTAAATTCGCACACAGGGCTTCTCTCTGTGTCCGTACGATCACAATAATTTTCCTTGCGGCTTCTTTAGTTCTTGCTTAAATTGGGTAGTAATCATGTGCTAGTCTGACCAGAATGGACAGAGAGCAAGAATGAGACAAGCCTTTGACAATTGCTGCCGACAGCTCCGAAAGTACGGCGGTCGTAAGTACCAGATTGCAGATGAAGTTATTTGTCACTTCTTTTGTGCGCATTTGTTCAAGCCAGTCGAAACCAGACGGGCTGCTGTTGGCCTTCGTGATGTTGCAGGGTCTGACAAATGAGTGGACAGCAGTGAAGCCGTCTTCGGAGCTTTAGTTAGCCAACGCCTACATCAAATCATGACATGGCAGCCGAGTACCTTGTGCGTAAGGTTACGTCTCATGTTAGTGACACCTTAAGGTCGCATTCCGCCTTCGGCTTCTCTGCTACTGTCCGATTGTTGGGCTCTTTTGTCTCATAACCGACATCACTTTATGCATTCCGCTTAAACCATACTTAGTCGCTCGGCGCAAAGTTGATGCTTAAAGCTAAAGATATTAAAGCATTTATTAAAATTTGTTTAGCACATCTGCTTTTCTTCCGCAAATCTGGTAAGATATTTGACAGACATCCACCTACGCAAAGGTCGAAGGCGTTGAGGTCAGATTGATTGCTTGAATCAGCGTGCAATAGGAATGATGCACCATCCCATTTTTATGATTCTTCTAGTGTAACAACAAATAATTTAATGTGATTTGTAAAAGGTGACACTCAACGGAACATCTTCACCGTGGATTAAGTGCGCTAAGGAGTGGGTATTTTGGGATCATTTATTGTTGCTGTACGAAACGTCAGACCTCTTTCCGGTTAATTCATATCTCTACGCATTTAAAGGATTGTATGCATGTATCTCTTACTTAGCAATTACAAATCTGTCACAGTAGTAAAAAATTCTTGCAATTTCCTTTGGATAGAGTCCGTAAACTTAAAAGGTAAGATATTACATGGAGTAAATTGGCGCGAAATAAGTGCTTGCGTGCCTGCCATGTAGTTCAATTAAATGCAAGTAGTTGTGAAAGGTCTGAGGGGTAATCAGGAGCAATACCGTTCTAGCACAACTAGAGAAGTCGCGGTCTACAAATTACTGCAAATTTTGCAACCTCACAACGTTTGGCATAGGCACTGTAGTGAAATGCATTTTGATCTAAACAGAACGTTCTCAGATGAGCAAAGATTAAATGACCTGGAAATGCCAACCAAAATAAAATTTTCTGATCAGCTTTAAGCCAATAGCGTTTGCATCGATCCGATTCGCCACGCCTATTGGTTATATCGCAGCCAATAGCGTGCTCAATCATGTAAAAATGCGATTATCATTGGCTCCAGGAGACTTTAAGCAACCTTAAATTGTGGCCTCATCGTACTTCAAAGTTGCGGCTTAAAGGTTAATCAGTTTGAGTAACCAAGGTGAGTCCTACGCCTTTTTTGTTGCATTGAGATAATGCAAATTTCTAGCTTATCATTCACTGCATTTTTGAACTTCTGTCTCCTTCTTTGCCATGGGGAGAGCTACTTCGCACGGATTTGAGATTGTCTTTCGAATAATCACTACCATTCTCCTCGTAAGTGATCCGACATTGATGCCACTGCCCTTAAAACCTTTTTCTGTAGAAGCGTGATTTATTTCCTTATTATAGCTGATCTTCCTTCTAACTGCTGGGAGTGGAGTTTTAATGAAAACATCAACAAATATGCTACAATCGATGGTGATGATGGCATTTAAAGAATATGGGGCTGATAGTGATGATTTACACCAGATTACGGCCTTTTTGATTAAAACATCCAGTTAGTGATAAAACAGACCATAAAATTACATTTTGACCACAACTTCTCCCTCCGCTGCCTCATAAACGGTACTGACTGATTTCCTTCGCAGATACCATGGCTTTATACTACATTGTATTTGGAGTGTTGCTAGCGATTCTCGCCTTGATCGGGTTGATTGCTTCGTGTCGTGGTTGGAATAAATTGCTGAAAATAGTGAGTCTGTTTAAAGACTGTAAAATAAGGTTTAATGAATTCATTAATTCACTGACAATTGTGTTTCTACTTACCTAGCAATACACCAGCATTCTGATTGTTTTTCTTGCTGCTAATGTCCTCGTTGTTACCATGATTTTCTCGGATCCCATCAAATCAACTAATGGGACTGTCAGCTTAACAGAAGCACTTCTTGAATCATACGGGGACGAAGGCGAGGCGGGAAAAAAATCAACAACCATCTGGGATGCGTTGATGAAGGTATGAGTCTGAAACTAGACACTTCACCTTACTTGCCCTAAATTTGCTTCAATTGAATATCCACGAAAATTTCGTGTTTGTCAACAGACTGACCCTCAGTGCTGTGGCATGGATGGCTACAAGGACTTCGGTATGCTCAAGAAAAATACGCAAATTTTGCTTGCAATGATGCACGAATTTGCCATTTTTTGACTTTCTAGAAGAACTGGACGATAATTTGCCACTCCCATGTTGCAACATCACAACTGGTGTCTGTAATTCAACAACAGCTGGAAGTGCTGGCGTAAATGGATGCAGATCCAAAGTTGAAGCAATTGCTTCACTTAAGTATAGGACTTCATTATACGTTTCCATTGTGATTATTTCCATGCAGGTGAGTCTCAAATTTGGCCTTTGTACTGGTAGCAGAGTGTGAGGGGAAGACTATAGCTGCAACTCTCTTCTGTCTACCTTTCAGACTTTGCTCATCGTACTTGTGATGCTCCTGATTTGCGCTGCTAAAAATGAGGAGGAAAGTAAAGTTTGAAGGGTGATTTTGAGGAAATTTCACTACCTCCACTTTACTCCCTACTTCCAGCGACCATTGTTCACTGTTTTCCTCTTTTATATAAAATCACTTTTCCTATTGTGTCACTTCGTGGTACTTGTGATAGGTTAATGGTTGCGGTTTGCAAAAATGTTGGTGCCTGATTCGCTTCTGGGAACTTGATTTAATACATTTAGTTTTTGGAAGATAAGCCCTAAAATGTTTGAGTCATTCACCCGTAGTTGTAGATAAATCCGATGGGGGTCATGGGGTCTCTTATTCTACGGAATAGTATTTGAGTTGTCTTTATGGAGATTTCCATCCACTGCTTAGAGGATACAATGATGTTTGACTACTAGCCCAGGTTGATAACAACATTTGAAATCAAATTGGTTGTAGTTAGCCTTTGCAAAGTTGCAGGTTCTAATAAAGAAGGTAATATGAAGAAGACGACGCTGAGTCTGGACGAAAAGCTTCATTTAGCCACGATGTGCATAAGTGGAGATTCGATTGATCTGCTGAATTGGAGGTAGGAGTAGTGGAGGCCGAGACCTCTTTAATAGGCCAGTAATTACGCTGAGATCAAAGTAAGCTGAAGGATGATGAAACATCTTATGCTTGTGTGTGTTTAACTCTAGTAAAATCATCGCGCGATCTCAGTGAAGGTGAGGGTCACTGTAGGAGATGGATTGGCGGAATCAACATCACCCACCTCTATCGTTACCTATGTTGCACTAGTAACATATTTAAAGCCTGTAAACCAGGATTTAACCAAATGCCAAAAGTCGCAATGTCAGCAAATTAAAAAGTGGTTTTTTTGCTTTCAGTCCTTAGATTGGTGACATATCCAGTTGACTTTAAAACTGTCTTCTCGTCCCACCTATACCAATGGGTGATTAAGCGTTGGCATTCGTGAGTTACTAAATGAACTGCTATGCAGCGATCGTCAGCCATGCAACCAATGTGAAACCACCGACGAGAATAGGGTTCTTATTTGACCGTCAGATGTTTCTTCCAGTCTGAGGCGTTCGCGCTGATGTCTAACCCTTCCGATGTGCTTCATTAATTCTTAATAGCCACCGATTTTAGCTTCCCATGTGTAAATTCTGGCATAAAGAAGTAAAAATTCCTTTTTTTAATTGCACGATGATAAAAGGCCTTTAATCTAACACTGCATAGTAGCTTTATTATTGAGCGATGTGATTACCGCAATTTGATACGGCATCTCTCAGTGCCATTCCACCGTATTCTACCTACCACTATTGCTGTCCGTGGCAATAGCTAAAAAGGTAAGAAATTAACAGCTGGATAGGAAGCCAAAATGGGGTTGGAATAGAATGATAATGACTACACCATTTTGGTTACCTGGAAACAAGTTATTCTTTAAAAGGGGACACCGTGGTTCGATAAAGCGTGACCGGAGGTGGATAAAGAAATTTTACTGGCTGAAGTAGGGATAAAGCACAGGATGTAACCATCAAATCTCATGCAAATGAAAAGCTTCTTCGCAATGATGCTATTTTAGCCTTAGGTCTTCATGCTGAGTTCAATGTAGCTGAGATGCAAGTGGATGAATGGGTAAAATTTTAACTTACCCAATCAATTAGCGTGCCAAGCTCATTGTGGTTGTTGTGGGCGAGTACAGTGGTGCGCTGGTAGACGCCACAAAGTGAGGTGTTGTGCAGACCTCCACACTGAGGTCATGACAACACTAAAATGATAAGCAGGCCCATTTCTTTTCTGTGAACTACCATGAACTATTGCGCAATGGCAACAGTATAGAAGTCAGCTTCACCCATATCCTTATTTGTTAAATTAAATAAACACTAAATTGCATGAGGTAGGGAAACACACCCAAAACCACTGACTGCACTTTCCCATCTCGTGAATTCATACACTGCATGCGCATTTACCTGCAGGTCTTATGGCGACACGGAAATGACCACGACATCATTCCGATTTCCCACATGACGACAATGTTCAAGCATGCGCCATTCGACTTTTGGCTTGACAACCTGACTTCTTTGACTGTGCGTGTGGTCATGCCACATGCTAATGTCACCATGAAATCATTAACTACCCGTACTCTCTGCTAACATCCGGTTGATGGGCTTTATATTCTCCTTCTTGACACCTGTGCAACTTCTGTCTTGCATCGTACAAATTTGACGCTCAAATTTTGAAATAACCAAGCATTAATTAACATTTGTTTAGCGCATTAACTTGCTCCGCTGCGTATAACAAATTCTCACCAACCATCCCACAGGGAAAGCCGAGGACGGCGAATCTGATGATGTGCCTGTCAGCCTTGGAGAAGACTGTCTTGGCGATTTGGGTTATAAAAGTATGATGTCTTCTTGTGCACACAACAACCAGTGAATTGGTCAGATTTGAAGATCTCTACACATGCGGAGACAATACCACACTGTAGTTTTGATGCATGCGCGTTGAAATAATGTTTCATCAAGCCTCCCACCTACATATATTGAGGTCAAATTAGTTATTTGAAATCAATTGTAATAGCAATATTAGCATATCCCACTTTGTAATTTCTCTAACAAAACATTACAGCAGTCTCACAACAGACGAAACCAAGTTTGCGAGAAACTTTCCCTTTCTTCATTGCAATCTTCTTAAGGGATGTTTTGTTTACCACATTGTTCCTTTTTTTCCTATTGTTAGTTCGTAGCATTCTCTTCATGGCCATCCCTGTTCGTGACGATAGTTAACAGTCAGCTACGAAGCCGGATTTGAATTTGAACGAGATGGCAATGACTAGGTGACTATAGCCAAGCAATTCCTTAGAAGTTGAACTCGTGGTTAGGTAGTACGTTACTGGATAGAGGATCAAACATTGCACTGTCACATATTCCACCAAATTAACAAGTTGTAACCTATCCAAATGTAGCATTCGAAAGGAAGTAGTCAACAAGTCTTGTATGAATTGAAAGTCTTTACTTAGTGATATGATTTTAGCCTTTGGGTCCTAATGACCATTTTAGTGTAGATAAAGTTAACTATATAGATGGGTGAAACTAGCGTACCCACTCAATCAACGTGTCAGGTCCGTCGTCGTTGTAGTGGACGAGTACAGTGCTGTATATATGGGTGAAATAACTGGGCCGTTGTGCAGATCTCCAAGCCCAGAGCATGACATCATTTAAGTGACACGCCGGCCTATTTATCTGGCTCCATCTACATTCTCAATTATAAATTTGAGTGCTTCAATTGTTAAGCTGTATTTACATTTTATTTACTTTTAAACACATGCCACTGCATTTCTACTTACAGTCAGGCTATGTGGATACACAAAAATTACTAAGAAATCATCCTGAATTCCCCAATGAAAGATCCCTCATGATCAAAAATACACAAAGAAGCATCCTGTGATCTTGTGACTTTAAAGCTGACTTCATTTTCTGTATTTAAGTTTGTTCTCCATGCCAATGACATCTTGATGTAGCTGATCATCCTCAGCATCTCCACCAATAGATTGCTCGAGCATCCTACAGATGTGGGTAATGGGTAATTGTAGCTCTTTTGACGGCAGTACTGCTGCCTATTTCCTACTAACACATTCATCAGACAGTGCTGCATCTTGAAGGACGATTTTTGTCAACTATATTTTGTCTCATGTGACAAACTAGGTCTTGTGTTACCGGGTCTCGAATCCATCACTAAGCAGGTGCATCTCACTACCGTATTTCCTAAGCAATGTACAAACGATTGGGTAGGTTTGTCCCTTCACTTTGTTATTCAGACTTGCCCACGATCACTGTCTAATTTCAATGGGAGGCGAAGATAATACAATCCTGCTATCATCTTGCACCTTTTCTAGCAGGTACAATTTCAAAGATGCCAGAAATTACTGATGCGTTACAAATGCTGAAAAGTATCTTTATCCAGGATGAGCTCTTATAGACGTGGGTCACAGACCAAGGATTCCGAAACTTTTGTTGTCAATATGCAATTGTAAAGCGAGGTCAGTCAACACATTTCCAAGCGCATGCCACTAAAGTCTTAAAAATTGGAGGGGACAAATGACGCTACTGACATGCAGGGTAATTTCGAATAATTCCAAAAGAAACTGCCCGAAACCGTTCAAAGCGTTAACGCGGTGGCAATTCTACAACCATGCAATAACTCCATGAATATCTGATAAATGGTATAGCAAGACTCGCAATCGGTACAGTCGCCTATACCTACGGTTATGTACCAGGGCACGATCTATAGAGTCCCTGAAAGGTTTTCAACAAGCGCAGTGAAGGCATGTTTGATATCAAGATTCAAAAGACATACATAGGTGAGCCATCGCAAGCCTGTGTGAATGGCATGCCGAGGAAGAAACAGTTCATCATCCTCGTACTCCTCTTCACAAGTACCAAGCCGGAATTAGTCCATGCTGGTCAGTCTCGTGTACCATTCGAGTCGGTGGCTCGACAGGCGCAAGCGCATATTAAGATGATGAAAGGTTAACTGCAAAATCTGGTGCGACTAACTTTTTACATCTTCTCGATCATCCAACGTCTGCTAAAGATTCGAATATGTGAAAATTGTTCCCCACACCCTTCTTCTTACTTGGCTTGTATTAAGTAGACATGTATTCCTAGCATACTGATACCCACTCTAATTTTTAGGTACTTTGGTCCACCTAATTCCGTGCGACTAGGTCGAAAGGGTAGGGCACACTCGTGCCCAAACTGAGACAGATTAGCGATCTCCCTGTTTTTTTACAAGGAACTCGCTTCCGGTCTTTGCTTTTTGGCTAGTTAGATAGGATCTTAACAGAAACTAAGATTCTTGCGTAAACAGAAGTAAGTTTATGATAATGCGACATAGGTAAGCTGCAATGGCATGCGTACCCTCATGCAGCCATTCCATATAAAGAATGAAGTTAATTTCCTATTTCGTCAAAAAACGGCTATTTAAGTGAGCAGCTGAGAGGGTTTTCAACTAGAGGAAGTGTAGGCTCTTAAGTAGTAGATATGAGTTAATATGAAAAAAATGACGTTTGTTTGTGTTGAGTAAATGGGTGGTAGCTGGCGAAAGTGTGGCCAGGAGTAACTGAAGTGCTTGTTTGCAAGGTAAAAGGTAAAGTGCAGCGCAACTACCAAATTGTGAGCTTTTAAAATAAGGCAAATAATGCCATGAGTTTTGGCCAGCATGCTTTTTAATGGTGTCTAAGGCAACCGCGAAACCTATTAATTGATAAATTGCAGAAATAGAGACATGCAGTACACATATATATGGATTTCGGTAGCATATCTGACGACATGGCAGTGTAAGAGCTTAATGGCGTAAGTGAGACTCAAATAGGATGTCGAACAACAAGGAAAAACAGCAGAGTAGAAGGCACAATCATTATACCTTACCCAAAGGACTCTACTTACAATATTTAGTAGTATGCCTTAATCGCACGCGCAAGGAAGCGCGTAGCCTGGTTAAGAACTGCAAGGGCTATGCTCATTGCAATGGGGGCTGCAGTAGTGCCATTCAAAAGAGCTTCGTAAATCATTCGTTTATCTTAGAAGTGAGCAAGCTTCGAGAATTAAACGGGAGCAATTGCAGAGTGGTAGTGCTTTCCGAGTACACAGGAGCTGTTACTTGGCCCTTAATGGAGATCCTTACTACAACAAATAACTATGGAATCTTAAAGCAAATGCTCATAGACAAGTTCTTATTATTAAGGAGCCTTTCTGATGGAAGAGGCATTTCCATTTGTCGATTCTCAGTAGCACGAAATTCTCTTCGTTGTCTGTGATTAAGGCTAGTCAGCGTTTACGATGGCTGAAGGTATGGTCTCTTACTTATAGCGCCTTATTAACCGCAACCGGATTTTCAGCTATCTTAAAATGGCATCTAGCAGAGCAAATGAAGTCAAAGTGGAGAGTTATGTGACTGAACTCGTGACGGTTTTATAATATGAGGTTCGTTAGCTTTTAAATAACGTAGGTAGCTGAGAGAATGAGATAATCATTTGGCGAGTACTGTCAGATGGTGCTGTGCATCTGAGTAGAGATAATTTGACATCTGGTTCCGCCAGGCGGCTGATAATACCAGCTGAAATCAAGTTGGCTGTCTTGGGGTTGCAGGTTCTGATGATTGAGGCAAGGCAAAGAAGACGGCATTAAAGCTGGTTGGAAGAGTTGAGGTTAGTCACTCTTTGTACCAGTTGTGATCTTATTGGTCTGCTGATCTGATGAGAGGGAAATTGGAGGTCGAATTCTCTCCAATGAACTATTGGTTGTGCTTAGCACAAATTAAGCCTAAGGTTGATAGAATACCGTGCGCATGTGTGTTTATCTCCACCGCATTCATCACGTGCTCTCCACGTTTGTGAATGTCTCGGTTGGAGAGAGCTTGGCAGAATCAGCAGTACTCGCCTGCATGATTGACCATGTTGTACTGGTATGATCACTGAAGTCTCTCAGCTAAAATTTGATGGAATTTCACAACCCGCAATGTCAGCAGGTTAAAAGGAGTGTTTTGTGTTGTTCGAGTAGCCATTTTCATTCTTTGAATGAATGACATACAATACGAACTTTGAAACTGGTAGGCTACTAAGTGAACCGCCTTAGAGTGATTCAGCTGGATCGCTTGTCAGCCATAGAATGTAGACCACTGAAGCCAGTGACGAGAATAAGGCCCTTGAACCGATTGTTAGATGGTTTTTCCAGTCTGAGATGTCAGCACCGACTTCAGATATAATTCTCATGTACTTCTAATCGTCATCAAAATTTCATTCTCACATACGTTAAATTTGGTTGAGAGAATCTTTCCCTTCTTTTATGGCTAGGTGATAAATGACCTTCAGACCTTAGACTACCCAGTAACCTACTTTCGGGACGATATAATTACCAAAATTTGGTACATGAATAGCATCGCATTCATATTTTCTTCACCTAGTGTCGGTTCACCGTTTTCTACTTATGATTGCCGCTGTCCGTGGCATAGCTAATCAAGTGCAAAATTAACAGCTAACTACGAAACCGGAGTGAGATTGGAACAGGATGACCATGTCTAGGCTCAACTTGGTGACCAAGGGACAAGCAATTCTCTGGAAGGGGACATCGTGTTTAGATATGCTTGACTGAAGGAGGATAAAATATTAAATTAACAGTAGTAGGGATGGAGCACAAGGCATAACCATCAAAATTCGGGTAAATTGAAGGCCTTTAAGTAGTTAAATGATTTCATCCTTAGGTATCCACACAATCGAGGCGTTAGCTGCATTGTCTGTGTGCATGATAGCGCAATAATCTGAGTAGTTGTTCAGAACTCTGCGCTCAGGGTATGATAGTCTCTTGGTGATGAGCTAGCTTATTTTGTTTCTGTGAGCTAAAATAAACTATTGCACAATGGTGGCAATAAAGTTGGCTTCACCTACATTCTCGATTGCCAATTCCAATGCTTCAATTGTTGGACTGTACGTGGGAGGATAAACACTCACGAAGTTCTTATCTGCACTGTTAATACTCTTGGTCGCATGCTATTGCACACATATTTTCTTGCAGATTGTACAAAAACAAAGAAGCGACTAAGAGATTATTGCAATAAACCCCATATAGAGTGCTTTTCTTGACAACAATGTACAAGATATCGTTCCCATCTCCCGATTTTATGACTTGACAACCGACTTCTTTGACTGCCTAAGGCTGTGCCACATGCTAATTGCACCTTGAAATCACTGGCAAAAATCAGCGTCTCTGCTGTCAACCGGTTGTTGGGCTCCCTTGCTTAATGATTGGCACCCCTGAACGTATCCCGCATCAGTCATACTTAATTCCTAGGTTCAAATTAGGCGCTTAAAGATGGAACTAACGGAGCAATTAATAAGATTTCTATAGCACATCAGTTTCCCCTTTTGCGCCTAACAAAATCCCACTAACTATCTGTTATAGGCTCGGGAAAGACTGTCTTAACTGTTTGAGATGCGAATAGCGTATCGTCTTCCTGTGCACAGAACAACCACTGGCTTAGTCAAATTTGAAGCACTCCCTGTAAGTGCATTGGAGTCAAGAAACACAAAGACACATAAACACATCTTTGTTTTGATACAAACATTTTGAAGTACTCACGCACCCAATCAGAGACGTTGCAGCCGCCCTGACGCTTTGGAGCCACGTGCAACAAAGCTGATAACTTATTCCATTCTATAATTTTCTGTTAAACTGGTAAAAGTAAAATGCTTTTTTAATCAACAATGCTCATTGCATCAAGGTCATGTAAGGTCAAATGCGTTAAGAAGGGTGATTAGCTTTGATGATTGGGCATCCTTAACATCATTGAGTGTCGATGCCCAAAAAAACAGATCCCTTTCAGTCTATATCACATCTTTATGCGTTTAAGAGCTAATATGGGTGCGACTCCTTGTAACGACGGCAGACCAACCACGGTGACAATAATTTCTTGCTATATCTTTACAATAGAGCTCGTAAATGTTCGAATGGACAAGTGATTACATGTGTCGAATTTGTGAGAAACTACTAAGAAAGATTTGAGGGAATCAGAGGCAATACGGTTCTAGCATAGCAGCTCAAGCTAACTAACGGCCGAGACCTCCTGCAGATCACTGTAGATTCCACAGCCTCGCAGCGTGTATCATAACCGACATAGTGGCGAGAATTTAAACCAACGCAAAAGTGCCCTTAGATGAGCAGATATGGATTAACCTAGAAACTGCTTTATCAGCTTCTCACCAATTACATTCACATGGGCCCACTTCTCCACCCCCATTGGTCATGTCGCGACCAATCGTGTAAGAAAGGGAATATCATTGGCCCAAGGTGAATTTGGACTGACCTTAAATATGGCAACATTGCACTCCTAAGCCACAACTCACAGACTAAGCAGATCAAGTAACCAAGGTGAGTTCCGCGTCTCTTCTACTGTAATGGAAATGTTGACAGTTTATTGTTAATCTTTTACTGCATTTTCGCGCTTCTTTCTCCCTCTTCAGCATGGGCAAAGCTCTCGCACGCGCCTTTAAGCTAATTTTTCAAGTAATTACTGCCTTCCTCTTTGTAAGTGATCTAATGTAAAATGACATTGCCTTTACAACACATATTGCTGAGGAAGCGATTGTTGTTTCCTCTATCGTAGCTGGGCTTCCTCTTAACGGCGGTGGGTGGCATTATACTGAAATCATCAACAAGCATACTTCAATCATCAATGAAAATGACGTTTAAAGGGTATGAAGGTGATGCTGATAATTTACGCCAGTTTGCTGGCTTTCTGCTTGAAATTGCCGGTAGGTTATGAAGCAAGCCTGATAACTACTCTTTGACCTCCTTCTCTCCTTCCTTGTGACAAACGTTATTGACGAATTTCATCTAGATACCATGGCCGTATACTGCATTGTGTTTGGAATGGTGCTAGCAGTTCTTGCACTGATCGGGTTAATTGCCTCGTATTGTGGTTGGTATAAAGTATTGAAAATAGTGAGTTGATTTAAAGGATGTGAAATAGGCACTAATAACTACATTGCTTTATTTACAATTGTTTTTCTCATTGCCTACCAGTATGCCGTCATTTTGACTGTCCTTCTTGTTGTGCAAATCATCATCGTTGCCGTGATTTTCTCCAGTCCCACCAAATATGCAAATGGGATTGTAAGCGCAGTGGAAACGCTTCTCACTTCATACGGAAATGGAAGTGAGGAGGGAAATGCGTCAACCACTATCTGGAATGTGTTGATGGAGGTACGAATCTATGGCCAGTTAGTTCGCCTTGTTTGCCTAAAATAGTTTGAACTAAATGTCCACGAAATACTTGCCTTTCTCAACAGACCAGCCCTAAGTGCTGTGGCATGGATGGCCACAAGGACTTCGGTATGTGCAAGAATATCGTGCTAATTTTGCTTTTTTATGATGCCTAAATTTGCAATTTTTGTTTTGTTTATAGCAAAACTAGGCAAAAGCTTGCCACTTCCATGTTGTAACATCACGGCTGGCTCCTGTAATGCAACGACAGCTCAACTCGTTAACGTGACTGGATGTAGACACAAAGTTGAACTATTTTCTACGCTTAGATCTGGTGTTTTATTGCATATTTCCATTTCGATGATTTTTATGGAGGTGAGTGCCGAACTCGTCCCATTCACCGACAGCAAAGTGAGGGAAGACATTATCAACAACTCTCTCTTGTCCACCTTTCAGGCAGTGCTTATCGTACTTGTGATACTCTTGCTGTGCACAGCAAAAGATGAGAAGTCTGTAAAAGGTTGAAGCAAGTTATAGAAGAAAACACCAGTCTACCTGCTTACACCCACCTCTACCCAAGGATCACTTTCCTTATTGGGTCGTTTTATGACACCTGTCATGTTTTTTAAGCTTAGGCTGTACAATGCTTTTATTTTTTGTTTTGCTTGTAGACATTTGTTTAATGAACTTCGTTTTACACGATGGGCCTTAAAATTTTTGAGCGATTTGCGCTTAATTGCTGGTAAACCCAATGAGGATCTTCGGATCTCGTATTTTCATGGGGTAGTCTTCGAGCTGTCTCCCCGAATGAGCAGGTCGTTGGGTGTGTGGATCAGTATTGAGACATTTATCTGTCTCGTTTGATGGAGAGTAGATACAAAGAGAAGGGAGAACGTAAATTGAGTTAGGCTTGGTTCGCGTCAAGTAGGTCCCTAAGACGAAGCATACTGAGGGTTGTTGTTGAAAAGAAACATGGGAAATCAAGACCACTGAGAGTACTTTTGCCGAATTTTTGTGAAGAAAGAGGGGAAGCACTTCTTTTTACTTACATCTTGACCTATATTCATTTAAGCGGGCATTTTACATGACTTGCCATGTCCCGTGACAGGGCGTAGTACATATGGAGCATTAGAATCGCTCCACAGCGACTTTAAACAAAGACTTGTAATGAGTGAGGCTAGAAGAATATAAATTGTGAGAATTGAACAGACGCGTTTTATTCACGATTTTGGTACCAGTCCAGTTGGACGAGTGGAGGAGATTATGTGCGTTATTCTCCTTTAAAAGGATTGACAAGTTTTCTCCGGCAAATTATAATCATTCCACACATGAGTTTTCAATCTTTGACAAAATGATGTTTGATGTAGGGGTTTACTAAATTGACAGAAATGAAAAAAATTGTTCTTTTGTTAAATTATGGAATAAGAAGTCCTGGTTTAATGTATGAATGCATGGATACGGGATGGATGGATGGATGGATGGATGGATGGATGGATGGATGGATGGATGGATGGATGGATGGATGGATGGATGGATGGATGGATGGATGGATGGATGGATGGATGGATGGATGGATGGATGGATGGATGGATGGATGGATGGATGGATGGATGGATGGATGGATGGATGGATGGATGGATGGATGGATGGATGGATGGATGGATGGATGGATGGATGGATGGATGGATGGATGGATGGATGGATGGATGGATGGATGGATGGATGGATGGATGGATGGATGGATGGATGGATGGATGATGGATGGATGGATGGATGGATGGATGGATGGATGGATGGATGGATGGATGGATGGATGGATGGATGGATGGATGGATGATGGATGGATGGATGGATGGATGGATGGATGGATGGATGGATGGATGGATGGATGGATGGATGGATGGATGGATGGATGGATGGATGGATGGATGGATGGATGGATGGATGGATGGATGGATGGATGGATGGATGGATGGATGGATGGATGGATGGATGGATGGATGGATGAAATACATCTATCCAATTACCACTGTAGGCAGTCGTAGCCAGATTAGCTTTTCATTCTTTAGGATTATTCAACCACATCCATTCCCTAGACCCACTTTTAGGTTAACACTTTTCTGTTAACGACTCCTACAGCATGCATGACTTGGACAGCATTCAAGGCATTACTTGTGATTGTAAAATGGTACAATTGGTTGGCAGGTGACACGTTGAAACACGTGAAAGTGCCATCGAATAGTGGAAGTGAAAAGACTTTTTTATTTCTTTGCTAAGCCACTGTGGAGATACTCTCCATGCACCTTCAACACGCTTCCAAAGTGAGGTCAATTTTTTTCGACCTAAGACCAAGTGAACCCATATAGTCCCCACCCTATCAACTCATAGTCCAACCAAGTAGGCAGCTATCCGATCAAATCCAATTATGTGGAATGCGGGATCTGATGGCTACGTCAGCTCCTATAAGAGTGAACTCAAATGAGTGATTGGTTGGTATAACGTAGAACCCATTCCACCTAACCCGATCGCATTAAAAGAATACTTAAAATCAGGATAGGCATCAACGCCTGTGTACAAAGTACCGCCAAAAATCACAATGCAACGCTAGTGGACAATGTAAACGATGGGTTTGATGGAAATTCTGAGGATTATATCTGGGTTTGCCTCGAAATTCTTCTGATCTCTTTAATTTGGCTAAAGAAAATCGTGATCATCGTAATTTTGATCTGTTCAACATCTACCTGTGGTCCAAAGCATGGAATTAGCATCTCATTTTGCAGCATCACGCCAGTAAAGAACTTCATTGGAATCTTTAAATTGCATGTGCTGCTTCTTGCAGTTTTGGGCAAAAATTCTTAGATTAACTCATAACATTTTTATAGCTTAACCAGTGGAAGTCTTCTGTTGACTTTGCCAGCGCCAACAAATCGTATGCGTCCACAGCAAGACCAGAATTTTATCCTCGTTGGACAGCATGCTAACGCTAAGCCCACTTGTAGCATGACTCCAGAAATGGGGGTACACCATGGTAGCCATGGCGACGTGGAAGCCGGATAGCTTAAGCTAGAATCAAACAAGGCTGTCGAAAAGCGTCCTACTTACGGTATTCAGTAGTGTATCATAACCAAGTACGCAAGAGGGCACGACTTACGAGCATGAAGAGGAACATTATTCCTTGATTATCCAAAGTGCAGGAGAACATCGGAATCAATTATGAAGCAACTATGAAAACCATTACACAATGCTACAGGCTATTTCTAAATAAAAAGGAGCACAAACTACGAGAGGTAACTTTGTGCTGGTTATTTTAAAATGGTATCCACTGGAGCAAGTAAAGTCGAAATAGAATTCGATGACGTGCCATGTAAGCACCGCTGTAGGATGTATCATCTAGTTCCTCCAGTTTTAGACGTTAGCACTGACGTCTGAACCTCATACTTTTGACCAATAAGCTTTGTCAGCTTAACGTAGTTGTCCCGCTCGTTGCGGATGGGCAGGCTGAAGTGTCCTGAAAAAGATGCTGCACTTCCTTTTCTCCATTTATCTAGACGATGTGCTAGTTTTTATTCTTCTTTGTTGTGAGCAAGATTGGTAGTGTGTACGTTGATGCCACAAGCATGGGGCGTTGTGCAGAACTCTATGCTCAACGCATGGTGACGTCTCAATGGCATGCCGACTTCGTCCACATTCTCATCTGTCAAATCAACAGCTTTAATTGTATGATTGCGCGTGATAGCATGACACTGCATAAAACACGAAAGTGTCAGACAGCTATTCACAAAATCCCAACAAAAGTTCTTTACTTGACAACAATGCGCAAGGAAGAGTTTTCCACTTTCATGACATGCCGACCGGCTTCTTTGAGGTTGTGTGCGAGGTTATGTTACATGCCAGTAAACCCCTGAAGTCGCTGGCTAAGGTCAGCGTCTCTGCTACCATTCGATTGTTGGACTCTTTTGTCCCATAATTTTCAGTGCTGAATGCGCCCTCACTTCGATCATGCTTAATCACTTAGTAAAAAAGTTTGCTTAGCACACGTGCTTTTCCACTCACTACTAACTAAGACTTTGATAATTGTTCTACAGTGAAGCACGAAGGCTTCAACTCGGTTAAGATAAATGATGCACATAGGAAAGACTGCCTTGACTCTTTAAGACACGAAAAGTTTATCATCTTCTTGCCTGCACGCAAACTAGCAGATTAGTCACAATTAAAGCACTCTATGCAAGTGTTTTGAAGACAGTGCCGCATTGTTGTTTTAATACATACGCCTAGGAGTACTCATCCACCCAGCCATCCACCCAAAGGTCAGAGACATTGGGGACAAACCGATGATTTTCAGTCACATGCGACGAAAATGACGACCCTATTGCACTCATTATTTTTCTAATCAAGAACATCAATTAGCGCTGAAAAATGGGTTTCGCAAGGATCTTTAATAGTTTCTGAACGAAAAGCAGACCTCTTCCCGACTGCATTCCATCAATTTACATGAAAGTGTTTATAAGCGTTCGACTTCTACACAACGAAGACGTAAATCAAATGCAGTATCCCTGCAGTGACAGATGTAAGTGGTCAGAGAGGCAGTAAATTACGTGTATCAAACTCGTAATAGACTACTGGTTAAACATAAAATTTAACTAAATACTAGCAGATTGGAAAGGTTTGAGAGAAAAAGAAGCAATACATTATTAGCATAGCAGCTGGAGTTAATTAACAAAGACACCTCCTACAAATTTTGCTACTTTACAACGTGAGCAAGCATGCATTAACGCAGAGGTGTCTGGCTCTCCACTCCCATTGGTTACCTCGTGGCCAATAACTTTCGCAATCGCCTGTGAACTCGAAGTTCATTGGTTCGAGGTAAATTGGAGCTGGCTTTATGTATGGCCCCATCGCATTTCCAACCCATGGTTCACAGGGTAGTCTGGCCAAGTCGCCAAGGTAAGCTCTGCGTCTATTCTGCTGTGCTGGTGATAATGTGAATTACTTGTTCAGCTTTTACTGCATCCTTGCACTACTCTCTCCCTCTTCAGCATGGGCAGAGTTATTGCGCGCAGCTTTAGGGCTGGTTTTCAAGCCGTTACTATCTTCCTCTTTGTAAGTGATGCGATTTGGACGACGTTGCCTTTATAACACTTTTTGTCAATAAAGGAATTATTTTTTCCTGTCGTAGCTGACCTTCCTCACAGCAGCAGTGGGTGGCATCGTGATGAAAACATCAACAAGTATGCTTCAATCAACATTGAATACGGTACTTAATTGGTTGAAGCTTGACGCTCGTTCATTACGCCAGTTTACAGCCTTTCTGTTTGAAATTGCCGGTAGGTGATGAAAGAAGTGCGAGCATTGCGCCTCAGTATCCCTCTCGTTAAACAGTGGGGCATAAACGGTGCTGACCTTTTGCCTTTAGATACCATGGCCTTATACTCCATTGTAGTCGGAGTGGTGCTAGCAGTTTTCGCTCTGATTGGGTTAATTACTTCCTGTTGTGGTTGTAGTAGAATGTTAAAAATAGTAAGTCTGTTTAAGAGGTGTGAAATAGGGCCTAATGAATTTATCCATTTTCTTACAAACGTTTGTCTCTTTGCCTACCAGCATACAGTCATTTTGGTAGTTCTTCTTGTTGTACAAGTCATCACTGTTATCGTGCTTTTCTCCGACCCCATCATATTAACTAATGGAGTTATCAGCTCAACTGAAGCGCGTCTCAAGTCATACGGGGATAGAAGCGAGGAGGGAAATAAATCCACCACCATCTGGAATCTATTGATGAGGGTATGAGCCTGACACTACCTTGCTTGTCTTTTATTGCCCAAAATGGCCTCAACGAAATGCCTACAGAAAGTTTTATCCTTCTTAATAGTCTCCTCCTTGGTGCTGTGGCATGAATGGCTACGAGGACTTTGGTATGATTAGGGAAATTTGGCACTTTCACCTGTGATGATGCGCGAATTGACACTATCGTTTTCCACCGTTTTAGTAAAACTGGGCAAAGCTTTGCCAAGTTCATGTTGCAATTCCTTTACTGCCGTTTGTAATGCTACCATAGCTCAAAGTAATGCCATAAGAGGATGCAGGAGCAAAGTTTTACTAATTGGTCTACTCAGAGCTAAAGTTATATTTTATGCTTCCATTACAACGATTTCCTTAGAGGTGAGTCCCATGCTTGTCCTTTGTACTGACAGTAGTGTTATGATGGCAAGACTTCAACTTTACAATCCTCTCCTTTTGCCTTTCAGGCATTGCTTATAGTACTTGTGATACTCTTGCTGTGCACTACTAAAAAGAAGAAGGTAAAAAAGGCTGGAATTCATTAGTGAAGGACATTGTCTACCTCCATCTGACTACCTACCACTTTCCTCTTCGTATTTCTTTATGTTACTTTTGATATTTTAGTTATTGTACTAATCAGAGATGTTAATGTTTGATTCTTTTATGACCACCGTAATCAATGCATTTGGGTTGGTGAATATGGACCTTAAGATACTTGAACCGCCCCCACATAGTAAGTGAGTTTAGTCAGGGCCTTCGCGATCGTTAGATTTCATATTCCACGAGGTAGTGTTCGAGCCGTCTCTCTGAATGGATAAGTGGTTGGGTGTGCGAATGATTAGTGAGACTATCGCTTGTCTTGTTTGATGAGGAGCACATTTAGATATCTTGCAGGTGTGTGGAGAGGGGTGGACTTAAAATGAGTTTTTCTTCATTGTATACTAGAATTTAAGGCCACCGAATGTATTTCCGCCGTCGCTTAGTGATGACAACGGGAATACTTTCTCTTAAGTAAATTTTATATAATAATTGTGTTTTGTGGGCATTTTTGCACGATTTATCATGCCACGTGACTAGGCATAATACTTGCAAATTTACACTTAGAATCGCTTCATTGTTGTGTGCAAGAGAGGGGTCACAATGTGATAGTTCACAGCCTTAGAGAATTGAGGAATTGTGAGTTTGGAAGATTAATGGGACTTATGAAATAAGTCATCAGGAACTGCCAGTAGTGATCACTGAATAGACAAGTTTTATCCACGGAATATATACCAATTCAGTTGTTACTTCTGTATGGGGAGGGACTTGTGGATGTCATTATCTTTATACGGTTTGAGAGATTATTACTATTTATATGTTGAAAGGCCATAATAAAGTGGAAATGTTCTAAAGAATATCCGTAGCACGACGTGGAGTAGAGGACTGGTTAAGTGCTAGATAAAGTGCGTGCATGGAAGTATCAACGGGTGGGTGGATTGACAGGTGGATCAATCCCATCTGTCTAGTCGCCACTATTGATGGTCTCAGACAGCTTGGATTCGTATTGCTGGAGCTCTTCAAACCGCATACACCTCTCTCCAATTTACTTGGTTCTGACCGCATTCAAGGAAACACTTGTGGCTCTAACATGGTATGGTTCGTCATTATGGTAATGTCACCATCTCTATTATTGTTAAGCCTATGTAGAAATGCACTCCACGCACCTGAACCCATAACGACCCCTTATCAATCTCCTTCAACACAGTTCCTCCCTGATGTCAATTCGATTCTACCCAAGACCAACTCAACCTGCATATTCTCCTCTCCATCAATCCATAGTCTGATCAAGTGGGCAGTCTGCATTATCTCCATTTGTAAAGACAGTTAACAGTCTCACTACTTACCCACACACCCCTCTTTCCATCCATGCAGCAGGGTGCTCAAACCCAACCATGCGGATACTAGGATCTAATAGCCCTGTCCACTCAACAAAGCAAAATTGTTGGTGTAATTTTAAAATCTATTCCGTCTGTTTTTTATTGTTTTAAATAGAGTAGTCAGAATCGGGAAAAATGCTAACGCCTGTGCACAATTCTTTTCTCAAATACCATAAGAAAATGCAATTAATGAAGAAAGTATTTGCCAGTCCTAGGTATAAAAGAGAGGTCAGACAAAAAGGGTGGGTTTTTGATTAGGCTCCACCTTTGACTCCATTCGCTCCTTCTACCTAACCAAAGAAGACCGTCAGCATCGCAATTGCATTGAGTGCAGTCTGAACAGCGGATAGGTAGGGTAGAAGAAAATGTCTACCCTTTGTGACGTTGGCTGACATTTCAAAGCTTGGAGTGGAAAATCACTAGGAAGATAGTTGTGATGGTGCAGGAATGCAATAAAACCTTCAAATTGTTCTTGCTACTTGTTACAATTTTTCTCTACCTCCCGGCACAATGGCACTTTGAGCCGTCACAGTATAGCAATCGCCGGACTTAACACTGCAGCATGGAGGTGGCAAATCCCTGCTCAGGCTTACTGGAAAGTTAGAAGTGATTGTTAGACTAGGCATCATTCTAGGCAAAAGTGACAGCACTGAGAATCGGCCTCTAATGAACGACAAACAACACATAGGCATTTGGTTGAATCTATTTTTGTTACAAATGGTGAATTCACTTGTTTTGGATCCCTGCCGTCATCAGTGCATTCTATAAAGGGTCACTTTACAATGCAAACTAGTGCTTTGTCGCCTTTAGCAAAGCTAGCAAACTGAAATCCTTTACGAGCAAGTCAAGAGCCTAATGTGCGTTGGACATCACGCTCTTCGGTGGTATAAAAGAATGCGTGAAAACTACTCGAAGTTTGTAGACAGCATAGAGGTATGGTTAGTGGAAAAAAGGGTAGGGAATTGCAAATGAGACATAAGTGGGGCTATTAAAAAGGAGGTGTTCACAGAGAGGGGTAGTAACAGAAAATGTAAAACTATTATCCTACGCTTAAAACGCCCTACTTACAATGCTTAGTAGTGCATTCCAGTCGCGTGTGCAAGAAAGCATATGACCAGAACGAGGCGTTAGGGCTAAGGCAAACCTTATGAGGGCTAGAGTAATGCCATTTTAAAGGAAGCAAATGTTACTCTATTCTTCGGAGGTGGATATGAGGCCCAAAGAAATAACTATAAAGTACTATAAAATATTCAGTTTTACGCCTATAAAGAGAGGATATTTGGAACTAAGTTTTGTGTCCCATGGAAGAAATGGTTGAATGAGCTTTAAGCTATGGAGGAGCTTGTCGGATAAGCAGTTTACTTTTCCATCGGTGCAACAAAATATGAAACTATGAGCTATTACTTGTAACGCCTTAGTAACCACAGACTCCGCTGCAGCTACTTTGAAAAGGCATCTCTTGGAGCATGCAAAGCCGATGTGGAGTCATACACAGGGCTTCTCTGTTTGTAGCTACGAGCATGGAGGATTCCTTTGCGGCTTCCTTAGTCCTTTTTAAATTGGGTAGAAATCACGTACTATTCCGAACAGAATGAACTTAATGGGAGACCAGGTCAATCCTTCAACGATCGCTGCTGACAGCTCCAAATGTACGGTGTTTGTATGTGCCAGATTTTAGATGAAGTTATTTGCAACTTCCTGTGGGCGCATTTGGTTGAACCAGCCGCAACCACGTGGGCTGTAAGTGGCCTTCGTGATATTGCAGATTCTGACGAATGAGATGTCACAGAGGGAAAGACAGCGCTGAATCGATCTGAGGAGCTTCAGTTTGCCAATGCCTACATCAGTGACGATTCGATTCGTCTGCTGAACTATTAATAAGCTGAGGTTCAAGTTTCTCCAATGTAGTAGTGGTCGTGCTAAAATTGATTACGTGAAAATGCTTGCCTCTCTCATACAAATTACTGCCTCAATTGGTGCATGCTTGCCAGAATCAATAATACGCGTCTGTATAACTAACTGCACCGGCTATGTTGCATCGATGATGTCTGTAGGAGAGGTCTCGGCCGTGTGGCAGCTAGTCAGAAGAGGCGTTTTCGTTGACACGGATATTGGTGTTCTGGTGGTTGGGGCGTTAGCTGCATTGTAAGTTCTTGATTCTCATATAATGTTCCTTTTTTAAGTTGACAATTAAAGCGAAACTGGAGGCAGTCTCTGTCCTTACACTGAACCAATGTGGGATCACATTTACGTTGACCCAGAGTTGACAATGATTTGTTACTAAATGAACTCCCACGGAGTGATTCGGCTTAGTCGTTAATCAAGGGGCGAGCACCGATTTTTAAGTACTGGGACGACTGTAAGCCAGACACGAGGGTAAAGCATTTAAACCGACCGTCAGATTATTCCAACAGTCTGAGGAGTTTACAATGACGTCTGACTATTCTGACGTGTTTAGCGTAGTTCCAATCACCACTATTTTCAGTCCCACATATGTATAACGTAGACCGAAGAACGAAGGGAAAGTGAGAAGACGCATGCCTAGTAATTTGGCTTAGGGAAATTCTTCGTCTCTTTATTAAATTACAAAAGCTCTTTAACCTTGCACCACTCACTAACTTTCTTGTGGGAAGATATGGTCACCGCAATCTACTACATCAACAGTGCCACACTCTTATCCTTGTCATTCTTTCTCTCCTAGCATCTGTTCCCGACATTCCGCTTACGATTACTGCTCTTCATGGCAATAGCCAATCAAGTACAAAATAGTAAAATTGGAACTAGATGAGTGTGGCGATGCTCATTTTGGTCATCTGCGGACAAGCAATTCTCTGGATAATGCATGGCTGAAAGAGGATAACATCGTAGTCCTTGAACGAAAGGGAGCGTGATATGAAAGAAAATGGCATGGAAAATAACACAAGGTGACATCATTGTATTTTATGCAGATTAACAGTCTCCTTATTGTGGCACGATCTAACTAGGTCTTCCTCACCTCCATTCCGGTTTAGCAAGGACTTGTGCACGTGGATCTTTGAAATCAATGCATCCAACTAACTGACTTGCCGACTTTATTCTCGTTCTGGTGAATTGAGTGAAACAACGAAACAATTAAGGCATAGCGCTACGCTTAATGCATAATGACGACTTTGTGACAGTTGGAACATCATAATTACTTTACCAAGCATGGGAAGATAAATGCTCTTATAAAAAAAGTTTGATTTATTTTGTTTGTTCCGGGGATCTCCTGCGTCAGATAACCAAATTACTTATAGGTTGTATGAGAGACCTAAAATAGCCCATGCATCATTGAAAAATTCCTACAAATTTGCCTTTCTGATCGGGATTAGGTCAGAAAATCATCTTCTGCTCCAGCGTTTGACTGCCTGTTTTGATGCCTGGATTAAAACTTCCCAACTCGTCTCTCGTCTCTGCTATTGAAATCTCGTAGTTAGTGGCAAATCACAACATCTAAACTGTGATTTGATGATAAGGTAATATTGTCATTTTAAGCACTCTGCTGATAGGATCGCCCTAAGGAAATGAAATAGAATGTTTACTGACAATAACGCAGCTTGCAAACCCTGAAATTCGGCAATTTGTGGCAAAATCACTGGAATGATAATTCTCGCAACCCTTACAAAAGTACTCTCAGACAATTAGACAATGCATAACCTATTGACTCAAAAGGCAATTATGATTAGTTAATCAGGCTTTTAACCAATCGCATTCACGCTCATTCAGTTCTCGATCCCAATTAGTCCATTTTTGACCATTCACGTGTGCAATTAACATCGGAACGTGAATTTCATTGGCTCACAGGAAATTTAGACTAACTTTAAATTTAACCTTTGTGTACTTCGAAGTCGTGTTTTACAGGCTAATCAGATCAAGTAATCAAGGAGAGCTATTTGTCTTTAATTGCTGCATCAGGAACAATGCGAATTTCTGCTCATCATTTACGTAAGTATATGCAATTCTTTTTTTCCCCTTTAGCATAGCCAAAGTTAACCTGTATGGTTCGAAGACTGTTTTTTTAGTCTTTAATCTCATCCTGCTCGTAAGGGTACGACAGTTCTTTCCACTTTTGTCTACGCACTACTGAGTTTCATTCCTACATCATGTAGGCTTCCTCTCAGCAGCAGTGAGTGGCATTCTACTGAACACATAAAAATATGTTGGAATAGGTATTGGCAGGGATCTATAATGGAGTCAAAAGTGCTGACCCCGAATTGCGCCAGTTGGCAGACTTTCTGTTTGCATACCAAGTCGCAAAATACCAACACGATCTCCGCCAGTCCTCCCACTTTAGCAAAGGTCAGTATCCTCTTACCTTCTTTGGATAGAACGCATCAATTCTTGTCACGGTGGGATTACCCCTCTCAGTTGTCTGTCGCTATGGCTTCCTAGGTTCTTTCTGTTAACCCAAGATACTACTGAAGCTAGTTAGTAGAACTAGAGATTTGACTTGATCACACCCCGGTAAATTCCTGATAATTGTTTCTCACTTTTCCTATTAATGTACCGTCATTCTGGCTGTTATAACTGTTATGGAATAAATTAGTGGTTCATTGCTTTTTACCAATCCCAACGAACATGCTTCTAACATTGGCGCATCAACGAACGATCTTTGCAAGTCATACTGTAATGAGGGTGAGGAAGGGCAGGTGTCAAGAGCTATCTGAAATGTAATTATGAAGGTGTTAAAATGATTGGAGTTATTTTTTACTCTCCATCTCAAAAATCTTTAAATAAATACCAGCAAAATTTATGATTTTTATTACAGGCAGCTGCAATATGCTGCGGCCTTGATGGCTAACGAGGGTTTCGGTATTTTACGGAAAGGCAAAATACTGCCTAAAGAATGTTGCAGTAATATGTCCGGTGCCTGTAAAGCTTTTCAAGCTAAAGTAGCTAATGTGACCGGGTGTAGGAAAAAAATTGTAAAAATTGCCATTGACAGTACGGAACATATAGTGTCTGTCTCCATTGGCGCGATCCTGTTGCAGCTGAGTCATGATTCCATCCTTTGTACTGCCAATTAATGGTGTTAATGAAAGGCATTTACTTTTATTTTACATCAATCGTAGTTGTGATGCTTATAATTTGCTTGCATACAATTGCCGGAGGCAAGAGAAGATGGAGACAAGAACCTATAGAACCCTTATTACTTACTTTTGATCCCTTTTTATACGGACGACCGTTATCAATTCCATATAGACAATGCCAGCATTTTCTGTCGAGTTGGCGGATAATATCTGGTCGTGCGAAACCAATTTTATGCTTAAAGCTGCAATATCCACTTATTTTACTTGTCTCAAGTCACGTTTATCGGGGCTATCAGGACTCGCATTCCACGAAGCTTTCTCCTAAGAGACTTCAGTAAACAGGTAGATGGGCGTGTAGATAAACGTTAAAACTACCTGTTCTGTAGATTATTGTCGACGATAAGCTGTTTCAAAGGGGGTTGTTGATGAGATTTTTAGAAGATCAGGGCACCAAGGACGGCTATGCAGGAGCTTAGTGAAGATAGAGGAGACATCTCATCCCTTTTTCGTAGGACCTAAAACATTTGCAATTTGGCAGCCATCGTAAGGCAATATGGATTGCGCCTGAGTCAAGTGCTTTAAGGGAACCGTTCGCGGACTTTGGAAACTTAAGCATGTTTGAGGCTAGGTTTAGATGATTCAAAAGCTAGCCACTAGGAACTGTCAGCAGTAATGATCAAATCGACGACTTTACCCATGGAACTGATACAATGTCAAACAGTTGAGTGAAAGGGCCTGCGCATGTCACTTTCCTTTATACGGGTAACAGGTTCCCACTGCTAATAGGTTTCATCCCAAACATGGGCTCATTACGTTAGAAGGAACGCAAAATATGAAGATTAATCGCAGGTAGTCCTTTTTGATTAATACCAGCAGTAAAATCGACCAAGCGAGTATGGGTGGAAATAAAGGCTGCATTGCGTGGTTATTGGGATACCAAGAAAGAGCAAATGCCAGGATGCAAGATGGATGAATAGATTGTTTGATGGAAGGATTGATAGGAGAATAAAAGTTGCGATGGATGAATGAATTGAGTAATACGGAATGGATGGGTGCAAGATGGATTGGTGCTGTCGAAGTTTCTTGCAAGTCCGGGATTAACATTTACGTAGCCAATAATTGACAAATGTGTAGCTATTCTGTTCTGTCGGATTATCTCCGATTGATCGGCATAGCATTTAATTAAGGGAACATTTCCTACGTGGCCAAAAACACGGGTTTGGGATATCTTAGCACGGTTGTCTGTCTTCTCGCCTTGCCAAGCTAGGCATCACATGAGTGCTTGCTGTGCATGCCAGCCTTCCCTTGCACAGGTGACAAGAATGACATTTGCATCCAAGACTTGCCCACTGACTACTCCATTTTCAAACTTGATGTGATCCAGGCTTTTGAGCACAATCACTATGGCATTTAGGTCATGTATGCGACAGAGCTTGAAATACTACCTCAAAATGCATTCAATCATCCATCGCGAAGTAGGGTTATTAAAGTATAGTGACCTATACGCTTACAACACACTTTACTAAATAAATGCCTTCCAAAGGTGTTAGGAATTACACTTGAAGTCTCACCTACGACTTTAATCATGGTCTACCTATGGCTCGTAGAGACGAGATGCCGGTTTGCCTTGAGCTGTTCCCTTGGCTACTCTTGTCAACAACTCAATGCTCTTAATTACCTGCTACCACTTAACTCTCATTTCAACAATTAAATATGGAGCCACCAATGTAATAAAAGAGGAGGGAAGCGATTGTTGGTATCTAAAAGATGTATCTACAGCACCGAATGAACTTTTAACAATGTGCCAATCGCCTATTAAGTTGCTAAGACTAAGCAGTCTTCAGCTGACCATCGCAACCATAATCCCGTGTAAGATGGCAAATGAAATTTTGGTAAGGTCTCAGACAGACACTGACGTCTGCGTCTGAAGATATGAGTTGGCACATGACTGCATTTTCAGTGAGAAGATTTGTGCAGACGTGACTCAGTCACGAGGCATCTTAATCAGAATGGGCACCCGGATGATGAGGCGCAGCAATCACTTCAACGTGGCGATGTTATTAATAATGGCTGACAGTTTTCTTCTCCAAGAAGAGATGTCAAGAGCACCAGCATCCCCAAAAATTATTACCTATTGTGCTTTGTAAGGGCTAGCACTCTTAGGAAGGCTTCTGCATTGTGTAAGAGATCGCGCTCCTGCTTTGTTAGTTATAACTCCCCTTTACTGCAATATAGGGCCAAAGTCAGGCGAATGCTGAACAATATCGAGACCGAAAAACATTTTAATGTCGAATTCCCTTTTAGCCTGACAGCTTGACAACGCAAGCAAGCTCACTCTTTAGTATCAAAAAATCGTCTCTGCTTTACTCCATTTGAAAGACTTACAAACCCGATAGGATCCATTGTCAGGGGTACAGATGTGGTAGAGAGTTGGATGGATGGATGTTTGAAGAGAAGGAAGAAAATCAATCTACCACCTTTTCCTTTATTAACATGGTAAATTTACCTAAAATCATGCGTAAAGTTTTTAACCTCTCTACTTCCTAGGCAACTTAATCACAAAACAATGGGCGTCCATCTGACTGTGCCCTGTCAAAATGCCCAAAAAAGTGTGGGTGGAATTTACATAACACACTCCCACTAATCAGCGATGATGGGTCCGCCATATTATGTAACCATGATCATGTATAAATGATGGGGAGCAGATATTTGCGTGGGAGGCAGGAAAAGAGATCTGCCGAATGCGCAATAAGATGCTTTTTTAGTATTTTCCATGTATTTTTTGCAGATGCCATTAGAAGAAAAAGGTTCAAAGGTTTACCACCAATTAAAGAAAGTTACCAAACGATGACACTACCTGCATTTTAATGCGCACATTGTAACTCAGCATCATGTGCCATAATCGGAGGAGAGACAGGCTCTCCAACCCACGCAAAAGTGTGTTTATTTAAGCGAATAGTGAACAACCTAGAAACGCCTACGAAAGAGGGGGTTGGTTACCAGTCATTTAACCAATTGTTTTCACACGTACCTAATCTCCCATCTCTATTGGCCATTTCGTGGACAGTAATGTGCGCGATCACCGTGGGAACGCGAACGACATTGGTTAGGAGCGAAGTTGAGACAACTTTAAATTCGGCTCCATTATACCTGTAATTCATGCTTCATAAGTCAATCCAGGGAGTCGACTAAGGTGAGTTCTTTGCCCCTTTTGCTGTACTCGAAATTCTGCGAATTTCTTGCTCATCTTTCACACATCTTCAGGCCCTTCCGTGTCCCTCTTCAGCATGGGCAGCGTTATTTCATGTGGCTTAAAGCTAGTCCTTCAGATCTTCAACACCGTCCTCTTCGTAAGTGATGAGATAGGGATGCTGTAGTTTTTTTGCAGTATTTTGTTAAAGAATTGCTAATTTTCTTTTCTATACCAGGTGGCCTTCTTGGCCGTGGCGGTGTTTGGTATTGTTTTAAAAACGTCGAAAGGGTTAGTGCAATCGATATTGGAGAAGGCCTTTGATGAAAACAGCGTAACAGATGAGCAATTGAAAGCGTTTGCTCAATTCATCACCGACAATTCTGGTAGGCGATGCGATAAGTCATGCAATACTACTTTGGTACTCATTAGTGCTTTAATCCGGTAGTGACTTATTTTTTCCAGGTGGTGTCGCTGCAGTCCTCATTGTGGTCGGATTGGTGCTAGCAGCTCTCTGTCTGATCGGCTGCATTGCCTCATGCTGCGGATGCGAAATACTGCTGAAGATTGTGAGTAGACTTTGGAGAGGTGACAAAGTGACAAATGAAGTCCCCAAAATGATGACAGTCATTTGTATTCCTTTTTAGTATGCTGCTATTCTGATTGTTCTACTTGTCGTACAGATAATTGCTGTTGCAGTGGTCTTCTCTGATCCCAACAGACTTAGTAATTGGACTATCAATGCAATGAGTCAACTTCTCCAATTGTACGATGACCCAAATCCTGATAAAGGGTTAATGGCAACGGCCATCTGGAACATGGTCATGGAGGTATAAACCTGAAGCACGAAAGTTAATTTCTCTTTTTGCGTAAAAGAACTCTAACCAAGTACTTACATGGTTTTTTCGTTATGACAGAAAGAACCGTTCTGCTGCGCCATGGATGGTTACCAGGATTTCTGTAAATTAACAAAAAAATTTGCTATTTTGCCTACGTATTTTGTACGTACTTACGATCTTTTTATTAATCTAGCTAAGCCAAATCAAGCGCTACCACCACAATGCTGCGGTGCAGGAGCTGGTGCATGTGACGAAGCCCAAGCCAAACAAGCTAATATCAAAGGATGCAGAGAGAGAATTGCCACATTTACTGCAGAAAATATGAAGATTATAATGTACATCTCCATTCTCGCAATCCTATTCCAGGTAAATGTCAAACCCACCCTTTATACTACCAACAAGGAGTGCCTAAGAATGATATTTTTACATCTACCTTTCAGGCGGCGCTCATCGTGATTGTGATGCTTGTGATTTGCCTGTAAACAAATGGTAAAGCCAAGAGGATACCGAAACAACTATTATAAGAAGCCCCATTGCTTACACTCTACTCCTATTTTACATTGATAACCGCAATTTTTTCTTAATAGATCAATGATGTTTCGCTTTTGAGTTGCTCAGTTATACGTAAACGTCAAGGTGTACACAGAGGTAGTCCATTCCTCGATATCTAGTTGAACAAGGCAAGCCTTAAAACTACCTTGTGATTCACTTATTAAAGTTAACTCTGTTCTGGTCTCATCGAATCTGTCATCCCAATGAAGTGTGTTTAAACAGGTTTGTTGATAATTAGCCTCATTGAATGGAGAGAGGTGGTATGGACTGTCCACCAGACCAACTTTTAGGCAAATGAAAGAAGGAAGTAGCAAACTGAGTTAGTCATGGACTAGATTGAAAAGGCGTCTATAGTGAAGTTGTTGATGGGTGATGTTGAGAGGATTGCTGAGAGATCACGATCGCATAGTTCCTTTTCCGGAGAAGCTAAGCAAATGCAAAGAGAAGGCCTTTCCCCTTCCATACGAACCATCCATGAATTTGTCATTTGAAAGGTAATTTCATGTGCTTCAAAGTCTCACATGACGACTCATCTCATGGACTGCGTACCGCCAGTTGACGCCTTTAATCGCGTCAGAGTTAGATCTGTGAGAGAGAGCACAGCGTGTGCAAAAGCTGAAGTAAAATGAAGACTTGGCAATGAAATGGTGTGAGAGTCCCCTTAACTTCAATTGATCGACGAGGTTAGTCGTAGAGACTGTCAAGACTGATAACCTAAAAGACAAGATTTATTTATGGGGATCACACCTTTCTAGTCCGAATTGGATAGCAGAAAAAAAGAAGGAATAAGCGTCAGAATGAATGATTGGTGCACATGTGGCCGAACAGAGGTATGGAAGCACGGATGACAATGATGTGAATGGATGGAAAGATGTGCCAATGGATAGGTACGGGATGTAGGTTTAAAATATGGAGGCAGGATGGAAAAAATGGATCCTGGATGGATTGATAAATGAATAGAGGACAAATGAAATGAAGACGAAGATTCCTTCTGTCTTGCCCTGTCACTTCTGATTGGCTGGAATTGCATATAGATTTTAGACAATTTTGGAACTATTTTTTTGTGTAGCCTAATGCAGTAAAGCGGAATTCCTGCCTTTCTATGCCTACCTGCTTTGCCCCTTCCACAGCTAACTTTCGCGCGGTATAGACCCGTTTTCTCACACACCTGAATGCCGTATTTGTGAGCTTAATATGATCCGGCCTTGCGCACACAATTGGCAATTTATAATACTCGCTATGCAGCATTAAGATTATAAGTGCGACAGGGCTAAAAGCACCACTTCAACATCCATTTATCCACCCATCTACGTATTTCAAGGCTAAAAATGGCGAAGTTGTTAGTACACACAAGGAGTTTTGACTCTTTTTGTTGGACAACCCAGTATTGCCCCACCTGCAGACAATGGCATCGATAATGGGATAGCGGTGTTCCATCATGGCTAAAAGGAACAGTTTAAATGGTCTGATAGTCTGTACAATTGTAGTCACAAGTCAGCTTGAACGATGGAATGATCATAAGTGTTGATAATGAGTAGGTGAGGGTATCTGTTCAACCACAGTCGTCTGCATCTTTCCATCATGCATTACTCTACGACATCCCTTAGTCTTATAGCTGGATGCCTTTCATAGCCGTCGGAGGTAGCCCACCTGCAGCAATCAGGATGCAGCTGTTGCTGAACAGTGCAACTGTCATCCAACAGGGGCTTCACTGTGTGCGACTTCCATGATTTCTGTTGTCAAGACACCACCATACACATTCACCTGATATTATTTCGTTTTCAATTTTTCTATCAAGCAGAGAGGCTTGTCGGTAGATTTAAGCGAGCTGTAGTAAAGTGACGGAGGAAAGAGGCGGCTGTTGATGTCCAAAAATATTTTCTATCGATGAATTGCAAGCCATCAAATGATTATGCAACAGGACTCCAATCATATTTTAAGCTGCTCATGCCAAGCTAGCCAAGGCTGGTTTCCGCAGCGATGGTCTCATGGTCTAAAACGCCTTTTGAGAAATTGTACAGAAACTCGAACTAGGATTCCAAGCAGACACTTACATCTATGTCTGCAACTGATTGGTGGGAAGACTTATGTAAAAGTGGAGAAGTCTTGTGGCACCATAATCAGAGAAGATACCTAGATAAGATTCCTCAACTAATTGACCTTAACAACCTTAGAAATAGTAAGGGAGAGTGGGACTAGCTATCAGCGTGAAGCCGGAACTCTCTTCCATCCTGATCGCCAGATTGAAGGCGAACTTAACAGTAGCTGCCCACCTAATCAAACTCGTTTGTGTATCTAAGAGTTGTCGCTGGATTACTCAATTTGTGAGTCTGACAAGCTTTACAGGATCCAATCTTGCGTCCACGGAAATTGGCAAATTTTGTAGCACCACACGCAAGGCTTTTGTTCTCCGTATACTTCAAAGGCACATCAATCACGAGAAGATTGACTTCTAGCTGGCTACGCCCTGTCTGAATGCCTGAGAAAATCACGCAGACATAATTTACATAACACATGTCCTCTAGTTAGAGGTACCAGACCCTCCGTATCTCATAACCATGATCATGTGTAAATGGAACTACAACAATTAAATTTAAGGCAAAGTTTCTTTTGAATATTTCGTTACGCATTTTTAATAAATATTATCATAGGGGATTGGTTTGACGGATTTAAACCAACGCGCACAGTGTATTAGATAAAGCTACCTAACGACAACACAGCGTGCAAATTACTGCGAACTTTGCAACTTGGCAAAGTGTGTTATAATCAAAGGAGAGGCAGGCCTTCCAACTCACACGAAAGTACTCCAAACTTAGCAAACATTGAATAACCTAGTGACACCTACAGAAGAGACAATTCATTAATAAGCTATTCAACCAATCGCATTCAGGCGCACTAGATTCTCCGCTCCTATTGGCCATTTCACGGTCAGTAATGTGCGCCACCACCAAGACTGAGTTGACTTTAAATTTGACCCGATGTACCGCTAATTTACAAGCTTATCAAGTGAAATTAACCGAGGTGGGCCATTTGACGTGCCTGCTGTGCTAAATAATAATGCGAATTTCTTGCTCATCTTTCGTGCACTTCTACACACTTTTCCGTTCCTCTTCAGCATGGGCTGTGTCATTTCGTGCGGCTTGAAGCTTGTTCTTCAAATTTTTAATACCGTCCTCTGCGTGAGTAAAAAATAGGTGATATTGCTTTTTTATGGTGTATCATTAAAGCGCTAATGTCTTTTTTAATCTTAGGTGGCCTTCTTAGCCGTATCACTGTTTGGTGTTATTTTGAAAACGTCAAAAGGCTCAGTCGAAAAGATTTTGAAGGCAATTCTTAAAAACCAGAATATTGATGAAGATCAATATGGAGAGCTTGCAGATTTCGTTACTAATAATGCCGGTAGGTGATAGCCCAAGTCATGTTATGTCGCTTTGATATTCATAAATATGACTTAATCTGGTAATGGCTTATCTCATTCAGATGGCTTAGCTATAGCCCTTATTGTGGTGGGATTGGCGCTAGCAGCTCTCTGTCTGATCGGATGCATTGCCTCGTGCTGTGGATGCAACATACTACTGAAGATCGTGAGTAGACTTTTGAGGAGTGCTAAAGTGACAAGTGAATCTCTCGAATCACTAGTAATTCTTTTGTTCTTTTTCTTCAGTATGCTGTCATTCTTATTATTTTGCTTGTTGCACAAATCGTTGCTGTCGCAGTACTCTTCTCCAACCCCAAACAACTCGGTAATATGCTTGTAAATTCAATGAAAGAAATTCTCCCATCATACGGTAAAAACGATGAACAAGGAATTATGTCGACCACTGTCTGGAATTTGCTGATGGGGGTATGGCTCTATTATGCTTAGTTTCTTTATCTGCTTAAAGTGGCTCGAGCTATATGCCTGCACAATTTTTGTATTTTGTAGCAGAAAGAACCATTCTGCTGCGGCATTGATGGCTACGCGGATTTTGGTACGTTCAAATGGTGCCTATGACATTTGTTTGTTCTTATGAATGATTTTACTGTTTTTGGCATCTTAGCTGAGAGCGCCAAAGTACCACCTCAATGCTGCAAGAAGAATTCTGGTTCATGTGACAAGGGTAATGCCGAAACGGCTAAAGTGGAGGGATGCAGCCAAAAAATTGTCGACTTTGCCGCAGCTAAATCGAAGGGTATCATGTATGTCTCCATTGCTGCGATTCTGCTACAGGTGAGTGCCAAATCCATTCTTTGTACTGCTAACAAGTAGTGCTAAGGAAAGCTACATCCTGACCCACTTTACATTTACCTTTCAGGCGGTACTCATCGTAATTGTGATGCTCGTGATTTGCTTGTGAACAAATCGTGGAGGCAATAAAACATCGGATTAACAGTTAGAAAAATCCCCATTGCTTACGTCCCATCCCTCTTCTACATTGACAACCGTCCATTCTTTTTCAAAATAACCCAATGATCTTTGTTCTTTAAAGTGGTCCATTGTTTGAAAGGGAGAAGTGATGTGTGTGGATAAGTAGTGGGAGTGTTAGTTACCCTACTAAATAAAGATGTTGTGGACTGAGTCTGATGCGTTATGTAAAATTAAGACCTCAGAGGGCATTCCTACAGGAGATTGCCATTTGGAAGGCATTATCACATACTTCAATATGTCTCGTTAAGATCCATCAGATCGGCTGAGAAGTGTCAATGATACTGCTAATCGCGCCAGACTCAAGTGCATGGGAGGGACCACTGGGTGTGCCAGCGCTGACTTCAAAGACAGACTTCAACAATGATTCGAATGGAATTGCCTTCGGTTTGTAAGTAAAGACAAACATTTGCATAGACTACTAGGATTGATAGCTGGAAAGATGAAATTCATCCATGGGGATTGCGCCACTCCAGCTGGTTGACTTATGGACTTGTTCATAGCTACTCTCTTAGTGTAGCACTTGGTTTTTAGATGATAATTCAATTTCCGTTAAGATAAATCCTATTAAGAGTTATTTTCGATTGCAAGAATAAATCAAGGAATCAACTGAGGCAACGCTGAAATGACCAAATGAATGTAACTGAAAGTGATGGTTCTACGGCACGGATGGAGGGAGGCAAAGAAACAACAAGTGTCGAGTTGATTGGTAGATGAACGGACGAATAGGCTGATGGAAGGCAAGGAGATGGATGGAGGGATAGATACGTGATGAAATGTTGGGTACAACATGAAGGCGTGAGAATAGATAGGGAATATGGAGGTACGGGGTATATTAATGATGAAATATAGAAATGAGTAAATGAATGTAACTCGAAGTGATGATTCCACGGCATGGATGAGGAAATCTAATGAAGGAATTGATGTTAGAATGATATAGTGGTGATTAGGTGGACGACTGAAGGCATGGAAATGAAGGCGACAAGGCTATTAATGGAATGTTATGTGCAGCCTAATGACATGGAAGCGGGACGAAAATATGAATTGTGGATGGAAGTATGAGTGGTTTTTAACTTAAGATCGACTGTCATAACGGAGACCCAGCCTGTAATTAAGAGTGAATTTTTTGATAGGGCCAAGTGCGCTACAATGGAATTCCCCTTCTTTTTTGCCTGCTTGCTTTGCTCCTTACTCTATTAGCTATCCCGTATTTTTCAATGCTGTACACCCCGCCGTTCCATAGGGAGAAGCCAAGAAGTGTATGGGCATCAACGACTTGTCAGTTTGATGCGGCTTAACCTTGCGCACACAACTGGCAGTTTATTATAGCGGCTATACGGCATTCAGGTGATGGGCTTGGCAGAGCTTGAGGCACCACCTCAGCATCTAATTATTAATCCATGTACGTCAGGGCTGGAGCTGATGAAGTTGTTAATACATGCACAAAGTGATTTCGACTCTGTCTGTTGAGCATTTCAGCATCGCCCCACCTCCAATCAGTAGAAACGCTAATGGGATTGTGGTGTTTTGCCATGGCAATACGACACGTCTAAATCATAGTTTAAGTGGTCTGGCGACCCATGCAAACGCAGCTGCGAGTCAGTCCCAACAATGGAATGTCAGTAGTGTTGATAGTAAGTAGATGAGGGTGTCTGTTCAACTCCAGCGTTCTGTATCCTTCCATTACGCATTCCTCTACGACATCTCTTATTTCTTTGGCTGGATGCCTTTCAAAACCGCTGGATATAGCCCCTGTGGTCTCACCTAAGCCATCTTGATGCAACAGATGCTGGACAGAGGCGTTAGTTATAATTTGCTGATGTAACCAGTAATAGCGAACTGTTCATTGTACGCAATTTCCCCGAATGCTACCGTGAGCATGCCACTATACACATTCGCCTGAGGCCATTTCATCGTGAATCCATCTATCAGGCGAAGGGACTTGTTAGTAGGCTTAAGCGAGCAGCAATGAAGTGACGAGGAAAGGAGGCGACTGTTAATGCCAAAAAATCTTTTCCACCGATGGATTGCAAGCCACCAAACGATTCTGTAGCAGGGCCTCAATTAGCTGTCAAGCTGCTCATGCATAGCTAGTAAAGGCTGGCTACCGTAGCAATGGTCTCATGACCTATAGCTCCTCTGTAGGATGTATGGAGAAACTCTAAGATTCCAAGCAGATACTCACATCTACGTCTGCGATTATCGGTTGACACATGCCTTGTGGCATTATGATTGGAAAAGACACTTTAAATGAGGCATCGCAACCACTAACCGTGTAAAAAAGTAGGTCCACAAGTTGCTTTTTCAATGGACACAAAGCTAAACACCCTTTAAGTACCACTCCTACCTGTAAACTGCTTAAAAGATGTGCCGTCATGTGTGCTCAGACAGCAACCGAATAGTCAAAGAGGCGGCACGCAACATCTTCGTGTTGACCCAAAAAATCCAAACCACTGGTCCCCTTTTTGCAAGCGGTGGTGAATCAGGGGTATCTGCGTTCCCTGAACTTCTTTTAAGTCCGCTTTTAATAACCTTCCGTATGCATGAGTACCAACGGATCGACTGCGACGTCTGGCTCAGGCTTAGCTCCTACTGTTTGCGTGCAACTGAGTTTGGGTGTATTTTGTGTGCTAATAAGGCCAAGGCTAGTCAAATACTGACCGCAAGCTGAAATGTAAACTCGTACAGTCTACGCTTGCTTACTCAGAGGAGTCGGTAAATACAGAGAAGTGGATTAAAGAACCCTGGATGGATTACATTATTTCTAAGTTTGGCAAGCTCGATAGGATACAAGACACGTGCATGGCTAGTCATCACTTAGCAACTAAGAAATAGTTGAGTGGATACGCGATGGGTGGTCAATTGTTGGAAAACAAATCGCTCTACCACTAATTCTCTCATCGACGTGGCGGCCTTATGTGGCATAGGAGGAGGAAGATTTTATCGTCGATCTACTTAACTAGCGGCTTCCTTCACCAAACAGCAATGCTCTTTCTGACTAAATCCTGTCAAAATGCATAAAAGGGATCATATGAGCACATCTCCTGCATAACGCACAACCATCATCTATTGATGGCGAACCTTTGATGTAATATCTCCTGTTTTCTATTCATTTCCAAACGCTTTAGCGTGTGGTTAGGGCGCATAGGAATAAGAAACCACATTTGTCAAATGAGTGATCCCCCAACTTTCAAATCCCACTTCGTGTGGTTTTACTAACTGGGAGGAGTATGAGAAGGCTTGACTGATGTAACAGCAAAACACACTGTGCAAATAAAAGGGAGTTACCTAACACCGGCACAAAATTCAAATTTTGCACAATCTCCCAACTCGGTGCTGTGTGATAAGATTACATGATTGACAGGTCTTCCGACCCACGCAAGCTTACCCTTGGTGGAAAAATGAGATTGGGCAGTGGGTAGATATCACATAGGCAATTAACCAATCACATTTCCAGGCAGCCATTCCTCCACTCCGATTGGCCGGTTCATGGCCAGTGATGTGCACAATCACCGTGGAAACGCGAATAACATTGGTGAGAGGTGAGTTTGCACTGGCTTTAAATGTGGACCTAGTGCACCGCTGGTTCATAGTTTATATGCTAATTCTGTGAATTTACTGAGGTGAGTTCTTTGCCTACCTTGCTATGCTCAAGATTATGTAAATTTCTGACTCATCTTTCACATACCTCTACGTACTTCTCTGTCCCTCTTCAGCATGGGCTGTGTTATTTCGTGCGGCTTAAAACTTATTCTTCAACTCCTTAACACCGTCCTATGCGTAAGTACTGAAATGGGAATGCAAGAGTCCTTACGACTTGGCTAAATTTCTGTTCTATATTAGGTGGCCTTCCTAGCTGTAGCAGTGTTTGGAATTCTGTTGAAAAGTTCGAAAAGTGTAGTTCAACAGCTATTGGTGAGGATATTTGATCGATATAACATCGGTGATGAGGATATACGCCAGATGGCAAGATTTATCACTGAAAACGCCGGTAGGTGATAGCCAAAGTCATGCAATACTACTTTAATATTCATCAGAACTTCCGATGTTATATAATCTGGTAATGACTTATCTCCTTTAGATGGCATCGCTATAGTCCTCATTGTGGCGGGATTGGCGCTAGCAGCTCTCTGTCTGATCGGATGCATTGCCTCGTGCTGTGGATGCAATATACTACTGAAGATTGTGAGTAGACTTTCGGGAGGTGATACAGTGACAAATGAAGTCCTCCAATTACTGACAGCTGTTTGTTCTCTTTAGTATGCCATCATTCTGATTATTCTTCTTGTCGTGCAAATAATTGCTGTTGCAGTGGCTTTCTCCGATCCTGCCCGTCTAACAGCCGCTCTTGCCAGCTCACTGGAAAAACTTCTCAAGTTTTACAATGAGGCTAGTGATGAAGGAAAAACGTCAACTACTATCTGGAATGTACTTATGTCGGTATGTATGTGTCTTTTCGCGAAAATTTTTTTAATTATGCTCCTATAAATTTGCTGTCATTTTTAACAGTTTGATACGATTTGCTGCGGCATGGATGGCTACGGCGACTTTGGTAGGCTCAATTAAAGTTACCACACGTATTTCTGTTTTTTTGCACGTATTACTATTTTACTATTTCTCTAGACAAACTGGGCAAGCCGATACCACCACAATGTTGTAATATGACGTCTAGTAATTGTGATGCTGCTGCAGCCCAAGCGGCTGCTGTGCCGGGATGTAGAGACAAACTTGTCACCTTTATGGCATCAAATTTGCAGGTTATTTTGTACATCTCTATTGGAGCGATCCTGTTGCAGGTGAGTTTTAAAACCGTTGCCTGTACTGTCAGTAAGTAGGGTAAATGGAAGACTTGTGTTGATTACTTCCCCGTCTACATTTCAGGCCGCACTCATCGTCGTTGTGATGCTTACAATTTGCTTGTAAACAAGTGGCGAAACCAGCAGAAGATTGCAGCAAATTTTATGAGAAGCTCCAAACCATTTATTTCTGATCCCTCTTTTACGCTGACAACTACTTACTTTTTCTTCACAAACAAAAAAATGCTTTTGTTTATGTGTTGTTATGTGACCTTTTAATGGCCCAGGTGTGTACAAAAGAGTTGGTTTTGATTCGTTTCTAATCATCCATTTGGTCGTGGTGGGCGAATTCTGCCGGAGTTGCAGGGCAGTAGTAGGTGCATGCAAATAAGTGGTGAGATTGTCAGGTGCTTAGTTGAATAGAGGTGGTGCCAGCTACCCACACGACGAATCTGTGGATGGAATATCGTGAAACAAATTGCCCTTGGGTCAAGTGACGAATCTAGCAAGGGCATTTCTACAGGAGTTTTGATAAGACAGAAGGAGGTCTTTTGCTTTTTCAAGAAAGTCCTACATTTGAGAGGCTTTTTGATATTATTCAACAAATCACGTGACAACCACTTGTACCATCTTCAGGACCGCCGGTTGTACTTTGAACCGCATCAGATTTAAGTGCGTGGGTTGGACCGCTATGTATGCAAACAGTGATTTCAAAGGCCGATGTGAGCAGATATGGGGCCACATTTTCCTGTCATTTATGGCGATTTGATTGATGAGTTGGATCTATGGAACAGGCACCATTCCGATTGGTTCGGTGGTAGAACTTGTGCAGATCCTTCTCCTTCCTTAAGTCAAATTCATCCACCTTGCAGAGGCTTATAAAAAAAATTGCATAGAAAATTAGAATCCCAACCCATATGCATGAAGACATTTTTTCCCAATTCAGATACTATTCTAGGAGACGATGCCTGTTAAAAACATCTTAAAATAACTTGTGAAGTTACTAGCAGCACTCCAATTTTTTATCAACCCAAGATCTAGAAAAGAATGATGGCGCACGGATACCCAGAGGTGGCCTGCCTACCTGTCTGAAAAGGCGTTCGGGGATCACATGGAACGAATCTGCCAGCTCGGTGTTTTTGCACCGTGACCTTAAAACCCCACGACTCGCCTAATGAGGTGGTTCACCCCCCACTTGTGAATTTCAACCTCGTGGGTAGTCGCTGTTCCGTGTTAAAGCGGTCAAGTGAAGCGACCCTTTATAGGGGAGGACTTCTGACCCCATGTCTTGCAAATTAGAACGTAAATATTGTCTAAGTAAGTCAAGATTTTAATTTTAATGGCACCACCATGGCAAGTACCTGCATCGTACCACACGAGAAGAAAAAAAAGGTATGCGAACTTGTTTCGCCTTCTACAGAGCTGCAATGTGGGGACGTCATTTGAAAAAACCTGTGTGATAATTCATTTAGAGAATGTGCGTCAACACTGTAGTTGAGTGGTGGGTTGCTCTAGCAACAGATTTGAAGCAGTAGAAGAAAAACTTCTATGCTTTTCAGTGTCGTAGACTCAACCCTCACCACCCATTTACCCATACACATATCTCTTCTCCTATCACATTTATCTTTTCAGGCTCTTTTCATCCACAACTTCTCAACTTCTTTTAAATAAATACGTCTTACAGGGAAAGCCCTCTTGACAACCTCTTACGCGATTGGTATTGCGCCTAAACCCCCAATTCCCCCCAATAAAAAGGAACTTCCTGTAGCACGCGACAGTGGTGCTCAATGCTTTGGCTATGACATTGTTTCCATGTTGCTAGGCGACTTTTATAGGACATTAGTCGCATTTACGGTTATGCAACAAACCCACTGCTTGTTCAACGGGAAAATTAAGTGGATGTGCTGTAACCATCACTACTTAGGTGGGAGGCGAGGAGAGGGTTATTTTATGCCTAACCCACGAACTACTTTCCTAAAACAGGGCTAAAGAAAACAATAGCGTTTGACGAATCCGCAATTTTTTATGAAAATCTTATTAAATCTTGTAATTTTGTGTCATCCCGGGTAATCGGATTCGACTTGTAAACTTTTGCAGTGAGAGTGGATTGAATAACATCGCGTAGGGTGTGATGGAGAACCACTTCATCAAAATCTGTCAATTTCTGGAGATATTTTTAATCTGTATGCTCAAGGTCAATGATCTGGAGGGAGTTTCACAAAGGATTAAAATTCACGAGAGACAAGTCGAACTACCGGTGGTAAAATGTGGTGCAATCCTTAAGAGGTGGTTTAGAAAATTCCCAGCTGGTCAATCAAAAACACATCGTATCCAAGTAGTTTTAGTAGCCTCATATATACAAGGGCTTGTGAGATGTCGTTACTGCGCTTAAAGACTTAACCAAGGTCTCATCAGTGTCTCCCGATCTGTTCCCCGACCAAGCCAGACATACACCAACATAGTTCTTACCTATTCAAAGGTGATGTTCTTTTCATTAAAAAAAAGCGGAAAACTCAACAATTTTTTTAAAAGGAAACTAATTCAAAACAACCTTGTAGATAAGGCGATGTTAAAACTCGAGTCTACTTAACCCGCCTTCACAGTAGCCTGCTCTCAAGGTCACCCAAGGAGTCGGTGTGCACGAAAGCGTAGTTACAGCTACGCACTATAGGGTATTCGGTTGCACCAAGCCGATCAATGCCAAGGTGTTGAGAAAGAACGCAAAAAGATGAAGGGAGAGAAAAAGAAGAGAGCTAAAATGGAGTGAAGCGAAAAATCACAAGGCTTTACAATCAATTGTGATCTCCTACTAGTACTTAAGCCGGTAGGTAAGAGGACTGGCAATGTCTAGCCACACCCGAGTGAGGTGATGAAATCACCTCCAAAACCATGCTCTCAGACTTCAGTCTCAGCCCACATAACTTGACTTCGCGCTATTATCATTATCACCACCTAATTACCGTTTTCTGAGGGAATTTTAATCTCTTCTCTGTGCTGCTTCCCACCCAGTCAAGAGTCTCACAATGGGTTTGACAATACCTTATTAAAATGAATCAAATCAACTTAATCAGCTCACTTCTTTCTCTCTTTAAGAAATAAAATTGTGAATTGTAGGCAAGGAGTTTGGGATTCAGGTTTTCTCTCTTGCTCTGCAGAGATTAGCCCGACAGCCTCGAGATGGCGACTAAAAACTCGAAGGATCCGTATTGGGGAAAACAAAATGGAGTAAATGTCCTGCTGCTAGCCAATCTCCACCACTCTCCAGCACTATCCTTGATAACATGTTTCACTGGAACTGTGCATGACCCATCCAAAGCTTTTAAACTACCGCTGATGAATCGTGGCCAAATATTACGCAGCGGTTCCACCCCCCAACACCATCCCGTACTAGGCTGGCCGAAGCTTAATAGAGGCGGGTAAAGTGACGTCTATGCATAAACTCACTTCTTAACCACAAAGAATAGGAATGCTTTCCTGATCTCGACAGGTTGATTGGTGTGCTTAATAAATTATCAAGTGCTTTGACAACAAAAAAACTTATCACAACTTTCTGCCCTTTAGTTGGTTGTGGCTAACACGAAATCGTTTATGTACGCTTGCTGTTAAGCACGGCTTTTTGTCGATCTTTCGGTACCGTAATCTCCACGCCTTCTCTGTTAATTTGATTTCGCACACTGTACAAAGCTAAGTCAAACTAAGAAGCGTGATTTGAGCCAAATTTTATCCACCTCTGAGATGGGTCACATGCCGGTAAAATGTATATTACCAGTTGAAGAGAATGAAGTCATTCTCTTGCGTGTCGGGAGGCGTAACTCATAATTACCGAAAAAGTTTTACACTGAATCTCAAAAGGGCTAACGGGGAGATGCTGCCTCCTTTTCCTTCTCCTAATCCGCCTCCGCACCCTCCCATTTCTTCTCGGCACCGTCTAGCTGAGGGTGTTGTTTCATCAAAATGCAGTGCTTACGGTAGTGTCCTGGTCCAGACTTGAGTGGTCACTTCCTGAGACAAAACCTTTTATGAACAGAGAAATTACAGCCAGGTGAAAATGTTTCGACAACCCTGTTTGTCGATCTAAAGGTAGACATAAGTTACCCTTAAAAAGTCTCACGCACCCAAAGAGAGAGATTTTTCAACTTCAACACAACTGCCTACTTTTCGTTAGATCGTCTCACCTCCGTGGAATTAATTACGATCACGAGGTTTAAGTAGATTACATTTTAAATTTCCACCTTCGCCCGTTGGCGTAAAAAAGAGGCATAACGGTGTATTGTGCTGCCTAGCAACGTTGTCTCTTATGCGACCTTGAGCCACCTTGTTGCCCAGCGACGCATTGTTTTTGAGCTGACATCAAATTGTGTGGGTTGGAGTTAAACTCACTTTCAAAATACCATCTTTTTTTTTCCCAAACTCAAAGTTGTATAACTCAATGACGCACCACTTCTGAGTGGTTGAGGCGAATAGTTGGTGAAATGTAACATGCTTCTTTCAAAGTGAGGCCATTTTGATCCTTTCACTGTAAAACAAATTTATGTGATGCAAACCCTGTTTCGGGCTTACTTATAACTGTACAAATCCTCTCTGCGACTTGGCAAACAGTGTTCCAGGGCTGAATAAAATGGTGAAAAGGTAGTTGGTGTGTGCGTTAATCTTTCCTGAGAACTGTTGCATCCACCGAGAAAAAAAATTTCACATGTTCTCTAGTTTTCTAGTACTTGTGATTCTAGAAGGCTACTTCTCATTAGTTTATCATAAGTAAACCAAATAAATTTTACTTAACTTGTGACAGCATGATACACACATCGACGCATCGGTTCCTAGTCCTCCGTGGTCTCGGATTTAGCCTTGGCAGTGTGACTGGAAGACCACCGGCCTCGCCGCTTTTTAACTCACCCAGGTGTAATGGACTCTGTGAGGTGAATTGGGATCAGGGGAAATCATAACCGAAATCCAGATCTAATTCTTGCAAAAGCAGGTGTAATTTTTAACGGATGGGTGCCCACAAGTTTGAGGTCATGAAAACAACGTTTGTGTTTGGCGGGCAATTTAGTCTCGCATTCTGCAAAGAGGTGTCTCGAGTCACACCAGACAATGAAACATTTGAGGACGTCAATAAAAGTTCTACTGCAAGATTTCGTGTGAAGACGTGCGTACAGTGTGTGCGAAAGCGAGTGGGAGTTGGAGTGAATACCTGATTATACAAAGTGAGAACATGTTATAAAGGTGAAAAAGAAAGAATATGGTGGCTGTGTCTTCCCTCTAAACTATCCACCTAATCAAGTGGTGTTACTTTTGGCGACTTTTCGGTATGTAAAATACAATTATCTCAAGACATTGTTCAGCCTTCAGCACCATAATTGTGCTTTACGAGGAAGATTGGAGCGCATTTACAATGAAGTTGACGGGGTTGAATCAAAATGCCTTCTCATTTCTATTAAAATAAAGTAAAGTTTATTGCTATCTAGCGAGTGATATCCAAAGACATGAGTGTGCTTTGATGGATAATTTATGTTAGAGAGCTAATTTAGTATTTCTATCATTCTAGCTGCTCACTTTACCCGCCAAAACAACTCTATAGACCCTGGTTCCCTAATGAATTTCCACAAATTTTTGGCAATATTTTCGTCTCAGTGAGCTATTGATCATACTTTTACTTTTTTAAAAAATGAGCTTAAAGAGGCTTTGGTAAATTTTATTTCCATCTAAAATTACACATCAATTTAGATGATGGATGTTTAGGAATGTCGCACAACTATTCCTCCAGATTGCAGAAGGAAGGTCATCAAAAGAAAGGGCCAAAGCTGTTTAAAAATAAGAGAACGAGAAGTGGTCATGTGGCAGCAATCGCAAATGCTCACAGAAGGCACAAAATTATTTTAGATAGTCAGCCTGCTTATCATAATTCAGTAAGCGTTATTTTACCTGAAGTAGAAGAAGCAGAGCCATGGCTATTGTGATTTGGACTCGGACATCTTCTATCGTCTTTTGAACATCCTTTCGACAGCCAATATAGAAGAAGCTATTCAGAGGACCTGGATAGATATTGCAGTAGGGGTCAAATTTTTCGCCCGTTGTTGTTCGTAAGCAACAGGCGTCTGCTAAATAAAAACAAAGGTTGGGAGAATAATGCGCAATCACTATCAGTAACTTCTTTACTTTATTTCAGTTAATGTAATTAGTGGCAGCGTTGCATTAAATTCGAATTAAATCACCTTCATAACTGCACAGCAAGCTATGATACCTAAAACAGCACTCATCAAAAGATCTTGAGTTTTGACACTACTTATTTGAGGCGTTGAGTAGTATTTATCAGAATGATAACCAACACCAGTTTTAAGCCTTTTAAGAGAAAACCAAAGCATTTAAACCAATTTCCAACATTAAGTTAGGCAATATGTCTGTTAAAAGTGAAAACGACAGAAGGCTGCCATCATTTAGTCTTCTTTCTTAAGATAAAATCGAATTTCTTTTTCACATGTAGCCTTACGTAGTCCTTCAGGGAAATCATGTCCATTGTTGAGTCCACAGCAATGGAACTAAAAAATCAGATGTAACCAATAGACCCAACTCGGCAGATTACGAGTTACCATTCCCATGATTGTATCCCAAAAGTAATGAATCTTTTTGTCCGCCGTTGATCTGTACTGATCGAAAGTGTTTTCAAGCATTTTAACGATGTAATCGGACACCTATGAGAGAAAATACTGTTAATTGAGTGGACATGATCTTCTATCGCCAGTACTGCAATGTATATTTGTTAGTGTACCTACCAAATTTGCGTTTCGTGACAAGAGAAGTAGGTATCCTACTTGTACTAATATCACTATAAAAAACAGAACATTTGACTGCCAAAATTGGCTAACACTTTACCGCATTTAAATTTGGGTTTTTTATGAAGTTTTAGGATAGTTGACTGACTTACAGTCGCTGAAGAATATCCATGGGACACAGCCGCGCCTATTGTTGAAAGCAGGGTGGTGAAGCAAACAAAGAATGAAATTATGGCTGCAGCCCTTGAAAATGGACCTAAATTGGGTAGAAATTAAATACTTCTTATGTTTATTGGAGTTACTGTGACATTAGTACTTATTTCTAGAACTTATCAACACTAACAGAAAAGGGCATTTATTTAGGGGTAACTCAACCTGACTCATGTCCAAGTTAAATAAGTAGTATGAATCTGGACTGCAAACTCACGATGATAAGCTACAATTTTGGAGACGTATTCCTGGATATCGAATTCGGGTTCTGGTGGGTATGGCATCGTGTCATTGTTTATGATGCCGATAATGTGCTGTTTTTCGATGGCAGGGTCGGTGAGGAGGTACGTCGCAAAGACCAGTATCCACAGGAAGAGAGACTGAAGTCAAAACACAATGGCTACGTTTATGTTGCAAGTAGTAAAGCTTATCTAAATGCAGAAGAGCTGACAAAAGTTATCACGTCACCGAGGATAATGAACACGCGGACAATACTGACGCTTCTTCTGAACCATAGAAGAAAAACGGAGTAGCCGTGCTTTATTTGACTGAGTAAGCAAAGACAATTGCTAAGTTCTTCTTCGTTTGCAGCATCTTTTTCTTCAACCCACTCCTCTCGCCACTTGGCAAGTTGAGCGAAATCCTCAGTTCCTATGGGAAAAAACCTACAAATAGTTGGTCAAGAATACTTTACAAGTTCTTCGATTTAATTTGAATGCTCTTGATATCATTTTTTGCGAGTAATGTCAGCGGCTTTGAATAATCGCATTTTTAATAAGATAATTCTTTTTATAAGGAAGGACACAAAATCTGCGGCTACCCATCAAGGATCTTAGGTACGGCAGTGTGGTGATGAAATGACTAAGGTGCCTCTTAAATTAAATGCCTTTTAGCTACTTCATTGTCATCAAGAAAGGATTCAATCCCCTTATAGTACTTATGCTGTGCTAGAAAAAATTAATGACATTTAGGAGTGTTAAAACAAGGACTACCAACACGGTTGGTTAACAAACAGGCCTAAAATTTTGTCATCAAAATATTGAGTGCAATCGGGGACATTAACAGCACTCACAATTTCAAAAAATCAAAAGCTTTTTATTTTTAATTCAGTTCACCCAAAAAATTTTAAAATCGTCTTGGTGATGGCAATCCAAGAAATTAAGCACATTTTTAAGTTTGTTATACAGAATGATTACCTTTTAGATTGTCCTGTGACAAATTAATATGCCAAAACTTATTTCTCAACAAAAGCGACAAGATATTTACCCTTCAAATTATTAAGGTTCGCAAGTAATCTGTGATACGATGAGGTAGCCTTTCCAATTGACGTTCGACTCCCAACTTCATCTTCACCTTCACCACTCAAGCGTTCACTTTCTCGTTCATGCCCCTTCCACAAATTCACAAAAATTTTCATTTTATTCGACGTAAAAGGGAAGAGTTGAGGTTAAACTTGTCAATTGACACAGCTGATTGGTCGGTTTTTGCAAAATGCGATTGGCTCATTGTGTACTATTGATTTTTTTGCATTTGTGAAAGCTAAAAAATGTAGCATAAAATAGGAATAAGTGGTTTCTTAATAAGGCAAAATACAATTTTTCGCAAATTTAAAAGCTAACTTGAGAAATAGATCCCTTTCTACCGAGTTTTTTGAGACACTTAAGCGTACCATACCTTTGAGCATAAAATATAGAAGTTTATTGGGACAGCTTGTTGTATTTTGATAAATATATTTGAGTCTTGGAAGTTGCCATATTTTGATGTTTTTCGTAAATACTTAGGTGATCCAAATCAAGCCTCTCTAAAACTTATGAGCGTATACGTACAGATTTACGGAAGGTCATGTGTTTTGAGCCCTGTAACCGCTTTGTTATGCTTGATGGGTTTGTGATTATTGCAAGCGGCTGTGACTGGATGGATGTTGGTAGCGAAAGACATCTGACACACGCGTGATGTGAGGTTCACCCGACTCCCAAGTTTATGCATTGGCGGCAATTCTGCGAAGTAAAATTTGTTTTACACCTAGTCGACTATAGCAGAGGAGATATCGGTTTCATTAAAAAATGGTAGCACACACTGATCTAAGCAACATCACCCCATATTTTGTCCTTAACAAAAGCATGTGAGGTCACAGTTTGTTTTTAAAAAAAACCAAAGGAAGGCTCGAAAAATACTGCTTTACCGCATTGTTACGGTTTATCACCATGCTTAACGGTGTATCGAATGACTCGGGAACCATAGTCTCCGCCTCATCTTTGTGTTGTGACCTGGCCATAACAATAGTCGCCTGCGTCTACTGAGTGTTAGTAAGTAGCATGTTCCGTAACGACCTTTTGGGTTGATGGGTGGCTGGATAAGGCTCAGGGTGTTGCGGTTTGGTTTTTCGTGCTTTAAAATGCAAAAAGTTAAGCCAAAAGTGCCCATCTCATAGACACTTAATTCACTTCACTTTTGGATTGCAATGGCATTAAGAATTTCTTTTCCCTGATTGGTCAGTTGATTACAAAGGTGTGCTTTGTCAGTAATGCGGGCCTCAAGGTCCCAGCGTGCCATGCAGCTGGACATGAGCATGCACACACCGTCCTCCAAGCACTACCCAAGTATCAGCAATACAAACACTCACATTCAACCACACATGTGCAGCATTCTACGGCGTTAACACGGATGGGAAGGCACATATCTCATTCGTCGTGTTCAAATTCCTTTTAATTGATATGTCAACAGAATACATCGCAAAAAATGGGGTGTAAATATGCAAAAAGTACCACCCATCACCAAAGTTTTTCATCTGGATGGCGACATTTGCCAACTTTTTTGCCCCATACACCCAAACAGAACAGTGGCCGACAACAAAATGGTCGATGGGACATGTGGCATTCTTGCATATAGGTGAGGCAACTTTGATCCTCTGAAGCGCAACACTTTGCAAGATCTAGAACAGAAATCACAAAATTCTTCTGCAACCACTTCCAAATCTTGCAATTTTGAAGTTGTACACGCTGTTAAGAAGCTTTTGCAGGCAACATACAACTAAACCGCTCATCATTCCATCAAAATCTTGATACCACTAATGTCTGCATAGCAAAGAAGTGCATTGATGGGTGAGTCTACAAGAAGGTGGCATCAGCGTGTGCCGTCGGCATGGGCACCGCACTGAATAGCTCCGTAGGGAACAACTTGGGTTAGCCTGCCACAGCTGAAACATGAGCGCCAACCAGCCTTGAGCACCACCAAAGCTGGTTACAAAGAAGACAAAAGCGGCAATCACTGACCTCGAAACTGTATTTTCGCGTCTACAAGTTCCTGGATACAGACTGATACACTCAATCAACGACCACCTCGTGGCAATGAATGCAAAGGAGCCATTGGACCTGTTTCTGCCATTCGTAGTATCTTGGCTATGCCTAGGAGACGGAATGTTCCTATGCTCGAAGTGCACTGCCTATTTACACACCCAATCCACCTAGACGAGCATCAAAGTGAAGCTTGGCAATTCTACTCATCAACTAAATGCCATTTAACATTATGAATACAATAAGATTTTACAGATTTTCGGCTTCCCTTTTTGGCTTTTCTAGGCACTAGCAGATAAATGTGCACCATAATCTCTGGAGTTTGCACGGATTTTGGGGACATGCACAGGGTCCACGTTGGAGCAACTAGGCAAACAGGCTAGTCATCGTTTCACTAAACAGTTTTCTATTCCACTTGTTGAGTTTATAGTCTATTTGGTTGTGGGTAATCATCCGCATCCAAAAAGGGGGATGCAAAATATCTGCCTGTCTGTTTCTCCGCTGACAAATTTCTCTTCAAGTTAGCAGTGTAGTGTGCCTCACAGATCCCCCAACACGATGTTCACAATTTACAACCTTTGCTGCACCAAAAGCTAGAGCGGAACAAGGCAATGGAATTACTCAAGTCTCGGTGCCTAAGCGCTACATTTCAAAAAGTTGTCCTATTCTCACTAATTACAAGGCGAAAAAAAGTATAATTAAAAGGCCAATTTTTTAGGTTAGGCAAAATACCGCTATGCACTTCTAGTAAAGAAGTCAAACAAAGTTGGAAAGACATAAAGTACGCTCGCAATTCCTTTAGATCGACCAAATCTTACCTAGAAAGACAATAGCTATCACCACTAATGCTGCGCTCAGTCTCGTCAGCATGTTCGAAGTGGTCGCGGTTTACGAAGACCTACTATTTATACCCAAGCGGCCCTACTGTTTCAATTTCTTTTCCACAACATGTTCACAAAGTTGGTGATCGAAAAGTTTGCATTTACTAGTGGCTTGTGCAATCGGGCATGTAGCATGTACCAGTTCTGGTCCTCCACTAAGCGGCTATGTGGCATATCCGAATGCAGTAAGTACACGCTGTTTCCTTCTAGAAAGAAGAACAGAGGGAAGCTAAGAGGATTAAGTGGTTAAGCGTGAGCACTGATAAACACCCTGTCAAGTTGTCGGTGCGTATTTGCTGATCATCTAGGGTCCCAGGTGAATGCGCCCTCTGGTTCGTTTTGTTGATTACCAGTTGCTCTCGACCACTAACAGATCGCTGTTGTTTGAGGCGCCAGATGTGGCGAAGCAGAGGATGAAAAGAAGAAGCAAAACGTGAAAGCCGGCTTCATAAAACAGTCGCCCAACTTTCAATGCCAAACCTTATAATTTCGTCGCCAACTAGTCATGCATTGAAGGTGCTCTTAGCTAACAACATGTAGAGGAGACCACTATGTGTTTAGGTATTTACAAACATCTGTGAGTGTTGTGAATAGCCCACTTCTGAAGATGTTTGAGCAGTTCTAGCATGTCTTCAGTCTTAGACTCGAGTCTTCACGGTCCAAGACCCTTGACCTCGTATTATGGTAACTATTCAAGGGCAAGTGGGAGTACAGATTTTGCATTAGCATCCAAGGAACGAGCATTTCGTTGATTCAATTTATTATTTCCCAAGCCCACTGCTGACGTCTGTGGGTTCGGCGCGTTCAGCAACATTAAAACTTTTCCACATCACACGTCCTTTTGCTAGGAGGCACTTCAGCATTACCACCACCTGCCATTCTTGATTGGACTGGCATCAACCAAGCTGGACTGCACTGAACTCCATGGAACTGGTAGAATCGCTGAAGGTAAAAAGGACTGCAGCTGTGGTACACACTCCACCATCTAGGTGGCACTAGACGTCCCCGTATGGCATGATTGCAATTGCCAGTCCACTCTCGCCTCACATGACAACTAACAGCAAGTGCTACGACACTACATTGTATCAACATTCGTAATTCGTGATCTCGCGAGTGGACGAGATGATTGACAGCTGCGCAGTGGGACAGGCAGGTCGATTTTACATATCCTCTGGCATAAATTAAGTTAATAAGCTCGCACGAATCACCCTACGCATTCATGTTACCGAGTATCGCCATCGCATTTTTCCTACTCACATTCCACCTGTTTGGTAAGTTGAAACACTTCACTCACTCCAATTCGGGCACCTCTGTTATGTTTTCGGTGCAAAGTTAGGATGATTGGAGGGAGGTATCCAAACAGCGGTTGCATCACCACTTCATTGTGACTTGATGAGTCCAAAGCCTGTGGTCGCGAAAATAGTTTGTGTGCAATGGCAACAAAATCGTGATGTTGTGGAGACAAGTCACTCTATGGCAGTCGAAAACACGGGAGAGCACAGCAACGTTAATCAAATCGCTTTGCCAACTTGAAGGGGCAAAGTACTTTCAACTTCCCATCAGAAAGAGAGCAAACGGGCGCTAAGAGGATGGTTATGTCCCAATGCCATGCTCTATCACCTCAAAGGTGTAAAGAGCAAATGCTAAATTTTGAGCTCACAAGGAAGGTGCAACCAAGTGGGTGAATGATGGTGTGCACGGCTTGTAGAAACCTCAAAGTGGAACTTATTTAAATGTTTCCAAATTTCCCATTCTCTCTTGAATGGCTCTTAGACATGCCACACTCCTCCCTCCAACCATTGCTAAGATTTCACTGACTTAATGTTTACGCTTCATTTCTTTTCTTTTCAGGTGTAAACGGTTGTATTTTTTCGACTGATTCGTGCATTCCTTACGATATGGAATGTGATCTGCAAAAACCAAAGTGTTGTGGCAAGATGTTGTGCGTCAATGACAGACGCTTTCTCTTCGCTCCCAAAACCAGGGGTCGCTGCATCCATCGCAGACGCGTTAGGAACATTACGGTACCCTTTAAATCCTGGTTTCTTAATGACTATTAACAAATTAGTTAGCAATAATTTCGTCTTGGTGGACAAATAATGATTTTTTTCTTTCAAAAATGAACACAATGATGCTTTGGGGAATTTTTTTCCACCCAAGTCTAAAGTTTGGACGTTCAGATAGCCCACACAACTATTCCTCCAGACTTTGGAAGTAATCTGCGTCAGCAATCGCAAATACACACAGTTGACTTGAGCACGCTTTCTAACATACAGCCGAAATAGAGACAGGCGACTCAAAGGAATGGCTAATCAAGACCGGAGTGTTTTCGCAGTGGTTAGAATGTCTGGAATTGTTGACGTTTGATTGGTTTGTAACGCTAGTCCTTACCTCTTTGGACAGTAAATAAAAGGAAGGAGAGACAAGTGGGCGCACGATAGGGGAGAGGGTGGGATAAGAGAGATGCCAACCACTCCATATGTTGTCACTCCAGTCAGAAAAGGCCTATTCGTGTACGTGCGTGCTCTGCACTCCCTCTCTCGCCTCCTTCATCTCACCTCGCCCCCTCCCTCTCGTCTATAGGCCGATGACAAAACGAAACGGCACTTAACCATTAATATGATGGCAGTACAGTCCCTCCACACCCAATTCACTGCAGTATTAATTAAAAACGGGTTGGTGTGGTGGACATGAGATGTTTTAAAGGTATGTTGGGACAACATGCTTTTTCCATTGCCATTCCAATCACTTCTTATTCTGCAATCAAGGCATTCCACCACTATTATTAGAAAGGCAATGTCCACCAATGTCTTCCGCGATACAACACACTTCTTTCCCCTACTTCCATAAAACGGTGGCCTTTGTTTACTTCTTCATCCAATTCATTGAATCGAATTGATAAAATGCGTTCAGCGAGGTATGTCTTCACCCAAGGCTGTGGACGTTCATTCTTCTCCTCTGCTTTATTCTTACTTACAATTCTTTATGGAATACCTACTTCTGTGCACAAATCGCACACCTGGTCTAGCAGGACAACGGCAAGGTAGCCGCTGTATCTTTTCGATGTCCATTCTTGCATGACTAGACATGGCCAGGATAGAATGAGACACCGAAGCCTTTACACTCCTTTAACGCGTGCTGGGCACACGGAACCTACATACGAGCAGCATGCTAGTGGTTGGGGGCCAACGTCGGTACCGCTTATAACCACCTCCCCTAGGTTGTGAACGTTCTGTCTTTCTTTCTGCTTTACTCTCACCTTCTAGTCTCCTTAAAATACCGATTTCTGCGCCCAATTCACACACCTGATCTGACAGGACAAAGACGAAGTGGACGCTGTATCTTTACGATGTCTAGTCATGCATGACTAGATATAGCTAGAAAAGAAATGGACACTGCATGCTGGACACACAGAACCTGCATACGAGCGGGTTGCTCATGGCAGATGGCCAATGTCTATACCAAGATTGGCGCTTCCAATTTGCAGTCGTGCTTCAGTCACGCGTTGTCTGAGTCATCAGTACATCCTGACTACTCGTCAGGACGGCGGACACGTCGAAAAGCAGGTCTGGCCGCCTCGTCCTATCACAACATCGGTGCGTCTGTGTACGTATTTTCCAACAGTTGATGTGACAGTCCGACAAACACCATTGTTGCCCTTCTTCCTTCCTCCCTTCCTTCCTCGCACCTCCCTGCCTACCCCCCATTCTCCCTACCGTAGCACCACCCTCCACTCCGATCCGTATTGTGGACTACCATTGACTTTCCATCACTGAGAAGTTGCTGTTATTCAAGGAAAAGGATATTAATAAGTAGCAGATGAAAGGAATAAACAAAGCATGGAAGGCGACTTCATGCTCTCATTTTATGACACCTAGTCATGCATCCAAATTCCTGTCAGCTGGGAGAATGCAAAGAGGGCTATTATAAGTTTAGACATTCAAAAACATCCACAAAAGAGTTGTGAATGGCCCATTGTTGAGGTATATTGAGCAGTTTTAGGCCTCCTTTGCCTCAGTTGTGAGTGCATTAACGCCTACTCTTATCTTCCAGTCCTCATGGATGTGCTTATATGCAGGGAGGGCCCTAATTCAATGACTTCAAGTTATTGCAACTATCCAGACAAATTATGGATGCAAGTCTTGGCTGTAGGTTCGTTCGCTGCCATCAAGATATGTGATCATCATGCTATGTGAACAGTTGGGGAGAATGAATGAAAACGTTGAGGGTGGATGGAATCAAAGATGGGGGGTTGGATGGTTTGACACCTGGGGAGTGGATGGGCTGATTTCTAACTAAGGCAAATGAAGTCCAGGCAGAAGGAGGATCAAAATGCTATAAAAAAATAATGTCTAATTGTTATTCAAGTAGAATTTGGACAACTTAGCTACATATCGACTTCAGTCGTCTGAGTACTTAGTCAGAGAATGGTATGATATGGGTTCGTGTGAATGAATGCTGTAAGAAAAGAAAACCCGGAAACCATCTGTATTAGTAATCGAATTCGCTTGCAGGTGAAAAGGTAGGTGATCCCAACGTCATTGGTTCCTCTTGGCAATCCTACTGCATCTACTAAGCGCTATATCTTTACGATGTTTCTGCAGACACAACTAGATGTGACGAGAACTAAAGTCGACACCGAAACACCCACATTACCGTCACATGCTCACAATACAACCTTCACATGAGTCATAAGCACGAGGTGTGCTCTCCTCATCATTGTCATCGACGTGATTGGCAAACACAGGCTTTCCGTCAGAGACAGGGACATAAGCACCACAACTGCCTTCCTTCCCTCCTTCTTTCCTATCTTTCCCCTTGCTTACTCACTAAAGTCAAAAGTAAAATAATAAAAAGGCTTAGCGATAAAAACAAATCACACGACTTGCATCATTTTTCACTCGGATCGGCCCGAAAAGGTAGAAAGTTTGGTAGGTAAACATTTTTAGGTTCTACAAGTAGGCGCTGTAATGCGCAGGATGTGATGATCTCCCAATAAAAGCTCTGCATCCCACGTTAGAGAATGGTGTTCCATGAGCAGCAGCTGTAGGGTGTCCTACAGCCGAAGCAGATCCAAGGTTTGCGTCATCAACGCCAGACGACCTAGTTGCCATAACACACAAGAAGAAGGCATCGCCGAGAGACGACTGGATGAGGTTGAGGAGATGTAGGGGCACTGCTAAGGCGAACACATTTAAAACAGTGTAAAGCGCAGTTCTAGCCTACTTGTGATTCAGTTGTGTTGGCGTTTACACCAACTTTTCACCTCCAAGAAGGGGCTTAATCATCGGCCTTAAGATTTTCACCCACCCAGAAAAATCATGAATGTGATTTTCGGGTGTCAGTCCATATGCTGCCTCCAAAATGTGTGACCAGCGTGGTCCATAAATAATTCATAGGGATAAATGACCCGATGTGGGTGGAATCAATGCTAAGGAGATGGGAGCTTGGATACCAGATGGGTGGATTGACTGATTCTCGACTAAAACGAATAAAATCTTAAGATGACGGAGCTATAAAATGCAGACAACTTAGCTACACTCCAATTGCGTTCATCTGGGTACTTAGTCAGGGAACAGTCTGTGATATTGGAGTAGTTTTCGATTAATGAGTCCGCATGTCTGATGCTCCCTTAATGAACCTCCACTCCAGTGGTGGAAAAACAACACCCACACACCATTCGCGTGTAAGTAAGTCTTTTATGTAATATCAGTGGATCCGGATTGTGCCCACTTTGGTAGCTGTAAATAAGAAATGGAGAGTGTGTCGCTTCTAATCCATCTGGATTTCATTCAGCCATCATAAAGGTGGAGGAGGCGTACTGCGAATTCACCTCAGTTACGTCTCCAAACAGGTACCGTGGGCATCTCTGTAGTGATCTTAGCCAGTTGTTTCATAATTTTTTTCACTTTAGATGTTAATGTCTTTCCTTTAGAAAGTGAGTGTGCGGTAGTTGCCAAAGGTAGACATCATTTATAACACCTATGCTAAGGGTCGCTACAGATCCTCACATCGACAGATTAAACCTCTCTTTAAGGCTAACTCGCTCTTCGCTGCCACTGATGCAGCGTTCAAGTCTTTCCAAACGCTATTCCAAAGCCACATGGCTCTGCCAGCATGCACATTGCTGACGTGGGTAGGGGCTGGGTTACCGTTGGCATAACCTGGATGTCCTGCCGACAAGCGGATGTACAAGGCTTAAACTTGAAGTGCCCGCCGAGCCAATCATATTGCGCCATTCCAACATGGAGGGACAAAGAGACAGTAGAACTTAAAATAATCTGTTCCACTAAATGCGAAATCTTACTGTTCAGTGTAACTAATTAGTCTCAGAGTCTATAATTTTATTGGTGTCATGAAAAAACTCACATTTGGTGTCGCTTACTGACCCATTGATTGGCATGGGACAAGGAATACATTCTAATTCAACCCCCTTCCCCCCTTAATAGACAGCGCCTCCAACTTCCCAATATCGGCCAGCCTATGCCCAATCAGGATTCCATCATCACGTGCTGTACTCGCCACGAAATTACGCATGGAACCACAAACCACTCCCACTTCAACCCTGAATATTACCGTCAAAGATGCGATTCTCTGTTGTGGTTCACCTGACATAAACGGAAGGAAAGCTAAATAACCTTCATGCGAACCGACCAACACAGGGGTATTGGGAGTTGCTATACATTCATCAACCTACTAAGCACCTTGATAAGTAGTTAAAGACATTCGAACAGCGGGCAGGCACGCGAATGTGGTTTATCAATCCTTCGAATCTCCACTTCCTCACTCAGTAGCAAGGTTCACCTTCACGTTGAAAGCCACAGAATTTGACGATGTAAGCGCTGTAGCTGCATTCACAGAAGAAAGCGCTGTGGTGGTAGCAGTATCGATGGTGCTGGACTGAGAGCTGTGCCACCGCGGCAGGAACCGGCACTGGCACATAAACACAAAAACAGACAAACGCATCATTCGAGTGCATGTATTAATGTCGAAGGGCTCAGCAGTTCCTTGATTTACACTATTGTGCTCCGAGCCCACTGTTGACGTTTGTGAAGTTGGAGCGTGTGCACTATTACATTCCTCAATCCTCATCCCGCACCGTTTACTGAGGACCTTTAACAAAGTCTGATCTCTGCCAACCTTGATTAACCTGATTCAAATTTGATTTGACAGAAAAATAAACTGCAGCGGAATGGTAGAATCGGGGAAAGAAAGAAGAAAAATATTTTGCAATCTATGCGACACCTGAAGTACTGCTCTGACCTAAATCGTATTGTTAGTACGCCTTCACCTCCCACAACACACAACCGAGGTGAATTGCACGCTACATTTCATTGTACCAACATTCGCAACTCGTGGACTCGTGTGTGGACAAAAAATTGACAGGTTGATTCTACACATCTTGTATAAATTGACAAGATAGGCTCCCCCAAATCACCTCACATTCCAATGCAAGCGGGTTCCGTCATCGCATTCCTCCTGCTCACCTTCCACCTGTTTGGTAAGATGAAATGCTTTTTATTTACTCTACTTTCATTCACCTCCCAATGAGCACCTCATAAACCTATAACCTGACGTTATCAAAAGAGATTGTGTGATTGCGTTTTTGTGGAAACAAATCACTCTGTAGCAGTCGTAAACACAATCATTTTGGAACGCCCGCCATTTTGGAAGGACGGAACGCGCTGGTGTCCACATGGGCGAGAAAGGAAGAAAATGCCGATTGGATGGTTATTTCCCGCTAACCCTCATCTTGCTACTATTCAAATCTGTAAGGATTAAATGCTAAAGGGAGGCTTTACACATACTTTGCGACCAAGTGGGTGCAAATGCATTTAAAGGGTTTCAAAGAACCTCCAATTAAATCTTATTTGAATGCCTCCAAATCGTCCTGTCTAGTATGAACGGATCTTGAACATGGCACACTCCTCCCGCCAATCTTTGCCTTAATACCTAATACCCAACACTTGCCATCTTTTTTTCCCTTCCAGGCTTAACAAGATGCTGCAATTCGGATGGGCGTAGGTGCCTTAGTTACTATCGGCCATGTGACTGGAGAAAGAACGATTGTTGTAAGCCGTTTGAGTGCCGCGAGATCAACACCACATTGCGCCTTCCTCCCTACGAAGGTCGCTGTAAAATTCCAGAATATTACAGGCCTTAATTTGCATGCCTACTTTCCTTCTGGATTTGCCACTCTCTTCGTCCTCCTCTCTCCCTCTATCCACCTCCTTTCAACATCCTTTCATTTAAGTGGTGAAGGGGACTCCCTTCCCATCCCCACATTGCTGCATTGTGAAAGGGAACGCAAAGTGTTTTGTCACTCAGATGTCTTCAACAGTCAGCAAGGTGGTTGGACAAGAGGCTGGCGAGTTGACTGCGATTGGTAGACCTTCGACAGATTGGTGAATGAATGGATTATAAGATAGGAGGTTTGGGCGCTACATTTCATTGCATCAACACTCGTGGTAGATCTATTTTAGTGTAGATAGGGAGAAAAAAGAGAAAGAGAAGTATATTTTGGGGTTTCTAGACAGTTTAAGGGATATCGATACATTCTTTCGGTAAAAAAATTAACCTGATGGACCCTCACGAACCTCCTCATCTCTAAATACCAGCAAAATTTGCCATCTTATTTGTCCCATTCACGTCCTTGTTGTTTGTTGAGGTGGATACCTTTTATCTATTGCGTTCATCGCAGTGATATTACTGGGGCTTGGCATGTCATTCACTTGGCCCATTATGCCCGGTAGCGCCACCATTGATTGCATCGTCACTTTTCATTGCCTGTATCCTCAAAAGAGGTTTGAATGTTTATAGCTGCGACAACAAATCGTCCCGTGTAAGTCGCAGGTCACAGTCAAATAGGAGCCTTCACCACCTCTAAAGGACTGGACTCGGTGACAGAAAGAAAGGAGACGAGGAATCCTAAAGTTTTTCATGTCTCAGTGGTAAAGCTTCGTGACCCTAAGCCGAATTTCGCGTCATAAGCCTTGAAAGACCTACAGAGCGAATCACCTTTGAGTGCATCAAAATGCCCTTCTTCTTCACTTATCCACCCCCATGTCTTATTCTCTTCCATTTATTTTGAATCTAAAGTGAAAATCACCGATATGGAAAGTAAGTAGTCCAACACCAATGACGTTGGAAGTCAGTGGAGTTGACTGGCAAACTGTAAGGGTCCTGTCTCACTGATAGTTCTTGCTCCCTCAGTGAGTCTCTTCAAATGTCCTGACCGAAACCAAGACCGGCAAGTGAATGACCTTTGCTGTGGAATAAATACTTGACACTTGCAAGTCACCTGCAATGCTTGGCTACTCAGTCGCTCCCATTTGACTTAAACGATCCTTCTTGCATGCTGAAGAATGGGGAGAAGGAGGAAAGGGAGGTAATAATTTCAATTTACCTCCTCCTTTTGGCAAAGCTGCAGCAAAGCAGATGAAAAACTGTTACGCGGGGATGGCGATGGTCATGAAAGCGAGCCAGGCGTTAGGGCAAAGTAAATGAGCACAAACGCCTCCCTTTTGGTTAATTAGTAACTTCCCAATTTGAATATGAGTGTTGAAGCGGAGGAAGGAGAGGTGCTCAGCCATACCCAAACTATCAGGGATTCATCTAGCGTTTTCACTTTGTAGATATCCTCATACAGGTGCCGCAGGCAACTCAGCAGCAATAATAGACAGTGTTCAGAACTGTTTTTGCTCCATACATTAATGCCTTTCTTCACACAAGTGATTGTTGGAGGGAGAGGTCAGTTTCAATCTTCTCTTAAAAGTCGTCAGAGATTCATCCATCATCAGCGTATGCAATTCTCCCATCAAGTCATTATTAGCCGCAGAGGTGGCAGCAGCAGCAGCGGTTGTGCGCAAAGATAGTTTGAACGAGCGGTATCCAAGCTTCCGCGTGATGCGGTGTGGAGGTTACAGAGGTGATGGCGTAGGAGCATTGCAGATGGCCTCCTCCTATGTGCACAAGATAGTGAGATCCGCGCTCACCACACGCCACTCCTCGCTGTTTGGTCCTTCTCTCTTGGTTTCAGGCTGGTTCTTTTCGACACTGATGCAACACACAGAGCCTTTACTGATGAAATAGAGAAAACCGATACCGATGTCGCGCATGAGGGCTAGGAGATGTTGACCTTACCCAGATGCCGAGCCTTCTAGTGATGACTGAAAGAGTTCTTGTTATTTTAGACTATTTTACTGCTGTGGCTCGTTGTTGGATGTAGGAACTGTCAAATGCACACGGTTGCGACTCATTAATGGAAAGTCTACCGTTTGTCAAAAATTCCAGGTCTCCGAAATAAGATCTATGTTTTGTTCGAGCCTATTGGCTTCGGAAATCAGCTTCAAGTCCTTCTGTAAGTTGCTACAGCTCCGCGAGAGCTAGTTCTGTAGAGCACCCGGTGTAGCACCGACTGATAAATGAATTTAAATGTTGAAGACTATCATTAGTTAAATTCTTCTTTATTTCCTCAGCTTATGCTACAATAAAGAATTCATTTATTGTTGTCTGCTGGTCTACAGGTCTATCTATTCAAAATCAGAGCATGTATGCCTTATGGGGCCTTCATCATTACTCGCTGGGCAAGTCAAGACAAGACAAAACAAGGGCCGCTTAATTCTATCCTCTTTTCATTTCTATTTATTGCGGCAAAGACCTCTCAAACTTGATGTGGTACAATGCGACATAAGTGGAAGTTGTGTGGGAAATCTCTCTGCGAATCGACCAATGCAGCAGCATTGTGAGTTCCTTACATTTCTCAAGACTCGCAAACCAAAATCGGAGGCAGGCCTTCACCAGGAATAGACACATGCTTATCTATCAAGAACCTTGACACGTAGTTACATTCATTCGGTTAGTGGACCAGTAGGCGAATGAAGTTTTTCTTTCCCCCAAATGTCCGCTTCCTCACCCTGTATCCCGAAGTCAAGTGTGTGTTATCCTTGGGGAAGGACGAATGTCCCAAATCAACTAAGCTAAGCTCTGCAGAGGACTTCATCCCCACAATCAAAGACACACGAAACAATTTTATGAGCACGAGCTGTGCGCTGAATGGGTCTTCAGAAGTTGAAGGTGTAGATGCCGTATGTGCATTTTACAGAGCTAGTGGTGTTGCGGTAGTGGTTGTAGTAGCAGTGATGGACCGAGAACTGTGTCATCAAGACTAGAAACTCCACTAACACATAGCTACAGGAGCAAAAAATTGCATCATTCTAGCTCGTGCATTAGCAGTGAACGGCCGAGCATTTTCTGGATGTAACTTGTTGTGCTTCAAGCCCACTGTTGATGTCTGAGAGGCTAAAAAGTTCCAAAATTTAAACTTTTTCCTTGTAATAGGTCCTTTACTGTTAATTTTTAATGCCAACATTGTCTGTCATCTTTGCTTAGATTAGATTGAGTTTAATTTAAGCAGCCAGAATCGCTGTTATTGAAAAGTCACATGTCGTGACTAGTGCTGTGGTACTCGCCCTAACACCTAGGTGACACCAGAAATCACGGTTCCAACTTATGCCAATTGCTAATGCACTTCTATCCCATATCACAAACACCCAAGGCGATTCGGACGCTACATTTCATTGTACCAATATTTACAACTCGTGGATTCGTGTGTGGACAAGAAAATTGACAAGCCGATCTGACACATCCTCTGGTATAAATTAACTAGAGGAACTCCCTCTAATCATCCCAATCACCAATGCAAGCAAGTTCCGTCGTCGCATTCTTCCTGCTCACCTTCAACTTGTTTGGTAAGCTGAAATACTTTTCACCTACCCTCCTTCTATTTACCTTTGGGATGCAACCGGTGTAAAGTTGGAAATGTTTTAGGGCATATGATAGTTTTCGAATGGTTTTTATGGTTGTGGCAGTGGAATTGTGTTGTTGTGGAGACCAGTCACTCTGTGCCAGTCGTAAACCAGCATTTGGGAATCCTCGCAATCTTGAATGGACAGCACGCACCGGTCTCCACATCGGAAAGAAGGGAAGCAAATGACGACTGGTTGGATATTTTCAATGAACAAAACAGTAAAGGTCAAATGCTCAAGTGTGGCTTCCAATAAGCTGTGTGACTAAAAGCGTGAACATGCATATACAAGGTTTTTAGGACCCTCAAATTAAGCATCATTGAATGACCCAAATTTTCCTGTCTAGTTTGAGTGGCTCTTGAACACGACACACTACACTCGCCAATCATTGGAACTGTTAACTGCCTCAATGCCAAATACTCATTCACTCACCGCCATATCTTCCCTTCCAGACTTAACAAGCTGCTGTAATTCGTTTGACCTTAACTGCCGTGGATACAATCAGCCATGTGACAATCGAAAGGAACAATGCTGTAAGCCGTTAGAGTGCCTCTATGCCAAATTAATACCCCGTACTTCTCCATACGAAGGTCACTGCAGGCATCCAGAACAATTTAGGCGAAGGCCTTCTTATGGCTCCGCTATAAACCTCCCCAGGCGCAACGCTCCTATCAAGCGTCCTCAATTCAAGAGGTGAAAGGGACTCCTTTCCCCTCCCCACTTTGTTGTAATGCGAAAGGGAACACAAATTGTTTGGTCACTCAGCTGTCTTCAACTGTCAGAAGGATGGTTTAACAGGAAGTCTGAAATTTAAAAACTATAAGTAGACTTTTAATTGAATGGCAAATGAATGGACGACGAGATAGGGGTTGAGTCGCAGTGGGGAAGGGAGAGCCTGTGAATGGGTTAAAGAAGAAATAGGAAAAACACTGAAGTGATAAATGACAAAATGCCAGTGAATAAGTTCATTTTGGATCCAAATTGAACATCGCACACGTCAGTTGTAGCGTCCCGAGGCTCCCTTTAAGGTAAAAGAAGGCGCAGTACTAGGAAAGAATATACATATTCCGGGAACAGAGGGCATGGGGGTTGTTGGCACGGCCCAGAGGCCGACCAACCGACTAGAACAAGATGGCCGCCCAATTGACCTAAACCGGTAGTTCGAACAAACAAAGTATTACACAGCCCCTCAATTCTTTCGAGCGTCGTCCCCGACGCTCCCCTTCGTCCGCCTCCCGTCTCAGCCATCACAACGTAATCAGTGCTGCGAGAAGCACTCACGAGCTAACCGTCCCAGTCGTCGAGGTTCGAAAGCATGTGTTCCTGTAGTGCCATCAATTCCGCGTAGCACTCAGTGCAGCAAATGCGCGCCTCTTGGCCCTCCTCTGGGCTTGGAGTCCACGGCTAGTGTCGCTTCAGTTGTTAATAGCTTTCCTGTCGAAAACGAGGGCGAGGGAGATGTCGAGGATGAACGTCGGTCTCAACCCTTCTGTTACGAGATACCAAAGGTTCTCCCCTCCGTAGCACATGTACTTCTTTCACAACGCCGACGTTTGCCAGAAACGGCATGGAGCAGGATAAAATCCATCAAAGTCGGGTCTGCTTCCCGCTGCCACCAATGTAGCGTCCCGAGGCTCCCTTTAAGGTAAAAGAAGGCGCAGTGCTAGGGCAGAATATATATTCCGGGAACAGAGGACTTGGGGGCTGTTGGCACGGCCCGGAGGCCGACCAACCGACTAGAACAAGATGGCCACCCAATTGACCTAAACCAGTAGTTCGAACAAACAAAGTATTACATCAGTGTTGTCCATTAAAGTCGTTGAAATAAACCAACTTTGTAATCCGGATCACTGAAGGGAATATCGAGCCTCTTAGCGTCTCAGAGAGCCAAACTGGCACAAGCTAGAGCGCAAAGTTTTCACATCGAATTTAGAATGATGTTGGAAACTGAACTAATTTTGCACTATGTAAGAGCGATAATGCTGCATAAATTCTACTAAAATTCGTTTAGCCTGAGCGATGCAAGCTGTTATATTTCTAATTTAACCAAAATAATTTGATCAGATCATAACTTCAGTTCAACTTGTCAATTTGCACAAACTGCTCAAAATTTTTAAACAAAAGCAAACTGTAACAAAAGATTACCAAAAGACAAACTTAAAATTTTTGTTTTAATGAATCAGTTTTACTAGAGAAGTCTGCCTGTTTTGTATGTCGGATATCATGCATGACGGTTTTGTGTGGGGTTGGCTTTGGTGCCCTGGAGAATGCCTTGGATAATTGCAATTGATTGGTCATTTCAAATGTTGCGCCCGCTTTCTCACGGCAAGGAAAGTTTCTTTGCCCGTTCTCAATCAATTGCAAAGGACTTTCTGCGCAAGATACTTGAATTGGATCCTCACGACTCTGTTACCATCGTAATTGCTACACGTGTATTGACTGCTTGCTTTTCAGATAGCGAAGTCAAATGATGACACGTTTTCTTGCTCTGGATTCACAAATCACGTCTCTATTCTGGAGGACGCCGTTGATGCCTACCCAAACCCTTCCTTGAGATTTTGTTTGCGCCACAATTTTATTTCGACTTTGCTAAATTTAGTGGAGAAAGAAATGTCAAAATTTAACATCTATCAGCATCTGCATGTAGGCTGACTGTTTGCAATGGAATTGGATTAATTTTTAGGTCCTTGTTATAACGAACGGTTGGGACGATGAAATTTCTGCGGATCATTCATCGGAGTTGTTCTCTCCACTGGCTTCTAAGGAGGTTACCTGTCTTGTCATTAATTTGTCCGACTCTCGAGTAGGTTGAACTCCTTTCTTAGACTGTTAAATGTCACGTTTTGCTTTTATGAAGTCGTCTCCCAAGCTGAACGCGTTGAAAAGCCATTTTGAGGACTTTCACGCTATTGAAAGCGCGTCTACTGTTCCTGGTTCTGCGTTAGCGAATTCTGTGCTGGCTGCGCAGCGTTGTGAAGTGCACTCCCCAGGATTTATTGCATGTGGGCACCTTATTGCTCCTGTTACGTTGGCACCCTCGCCATGTATTCGAAAATGGAAGCATTTGGAAACTTCACCAAAACAAGGGATTCAACTCTTTGTGGAGATATTTGGCTTTTTGCAAGTGAACGATTTGAGCCATCCACCTATTGCTAGCCGCCATACGCTGGTCCACGCCCCAGGTAGGATTCTGAAATATCTATCCACTCACCTGTCAGTTCATTCATTACCCGCCTCGTCTCGGTCCATTTATCTATACTTCCCTTATCCATGGGCTAATAATGTACTCGTATAGTCTTGTCTACTATGGCTCGACCATCGAATCGTCATTGTTCAAACATCCTCATCCTCATCCTTCCACCTATCTGTGGGCTTATTACATTATTTAATGTATTTGTGCGCCATCTGTTCTGCGACCTTTCCTCAATTCATTATTCTCTATCTCGTCAGCCTTTACATTCAACTTTTGCTCATTTGTTCTCTGGATGCATTTATTTCCCCATTCTCCATCAGTCTCGTGCGTCCGCCTAGTTTGTTTTAAGTGACTTGTTTCACTTATATCTGGTCTTTTTTTAGGAGGCGACACTTCAACGGATAGTCGTGGTGTTGAGGTGCTTCGGGTCATGATGGCAGCACTGGGTGCCTCAGAAACCGTTGGGATGGCGAATGTTTATATTCAACCCTGCACGAAAGAACCTAAAGTTACCAGGATCTCGGAGGAATCAGTTGAGTTGCCTGGAGGTCGCGAATTCCTCACCCACGGCTTTGTCAGTCGATTCAGTGCGCGTCGAGACTGTGTTCTTCTACTCTCTCTTTTTGGTGAAGGTACTGGTGGAGTTTTCGGAAACTCACCGTGTAGCTATGGTATCCATTCCTCTGTGATTCAAGATTTACAAGGGTGCCGACGTTCTCAGCTTCTTGATGCTTAGTCTTCGAACCCAATAGGATTCGTTTGTGTCGGTAGCGTCAAGTTGGTCCTAGATATGCTACGTTTATGCTTGTGTTGGCGATCCTCTCTTTGATGCTAAAATGGTAGTTTTTCCAGAGGCTTAAACCAAAAGAGAACACGGGCTGTAAGCTAAGGATCAGTGCTTTGTAGGAATGCGCGCACGCTAACAGGGCAATCGCTCCTCACCAAAAGTATAACCTTTAAGAAATATGTTGAAATTGTCTCCTTTGGGAGGTATATCTTCCAAACAACCAACTGGTTTTCTGAATTTGCCGCAGACCTTTCCTTTTGCGGGCATCTGGCCTCGAGAGAGGCTGTTTTAACCCATTTCCTTTTCAATCTTGTAGGCAGCGAAGCGGTAGCTTGGTTGGGACAGTTCGATTATCTTGCACCAGTAGCAGACTTTGAGGGGAAAACGGTCTACAATGTCGCAGAACACGTCACCCCCTTTCCAGTCGGCGTTGCCGAGCAACTAAGCTACGTTGTTCCTTCTGCATCAGTCCCTGGTAATTCATAATTAAGTGCCTGTTCAGTGGTACTATCAGCGGTAGTCTACTATTCTGATTTGGCGTCGGCCTTATTACCTACGAAATCATGAGCATTATTAGTACAAGCATCTGGATGTTCATATCACACGTCCATGCGAGCTCAGGTAAGCAATTTGACAGAGTGTTAGAAAGCTCTGAATTGCCTCCCTGCCTAAATACGCCATCATTACGAACTACGATAGCATGGTTGACTTTGGGGCTACATCGATATGTCTTTCAAAGTAAATTCCACGTTAGTAGCATCAACGGTAAGGGCATTTCTCTCATCGGCAGCGTTCTGGCCTGTTCAAAAGTCACTCCACTAGTCGTTCGTTATCAAAATTCGTGCCGAGGCAGCTTCTTGCCTTGTGGACAAGTAGTAGCTTGATCTCACTTAGGTCTACAAAGTTCCATCATTTGCGAACTTAATCATATTCCTTAATTACACATTTAGGTGGATCAGATTTCCATTATGTGAATTGGGCAAACACTGCAAGCGGTCCATCGGCGGATTTCTCCAAGGTTCTCCGGCTTGCAAAACGTCTTCCAGAAAAGGCGGACGTCTTTCTGAGGGTTAGCATTACAATTTCATCGTTTCTGTTTTCACGATTGATACTGCCTGAAAGGCTGCAAATGATTAATCAACTCTTCAGAGGGGATAGTATGGTGTCGACTTTACCGCTGGTGTTTGGTAGGGTTGAGAAACTAGTCGTATAACTCATTTTGAGTTAGTACGAGTTGAATTCGTTTGCCAAGCTAGGGCTTTAAAGTTCACAGCCACAAGGGGTGATGCTGTCATTGGCAGATGTCCACTTGGTTCTATTACGAGCCGGCGCATATTTTGTGCCTCGGCCGGTTCATTCCAGTCAGCTTTGATCAAGGCGGCAGTGGTAGTGAAAACGTGCATGGCGAGAAATGAAAATGGCGTACAGCTAGAAAAGACGGTTATCCACTCGTATTTGATACTTCAAGTATGCCAGGACGTTGATAAGGTGTCCAGCTGCACGCCGCTTGATTGAGTAGCACTGCTTCAAATGTGTTAGCTTCTTTAATGTCTCCACATCTGAACCTCGTCCAGTCGTCCCTCGGTGATGCTTTCTTCTCTTATTTTGTAGGAACTAGGTCGTCTGGCGTCGATGACGCAAGCCTTGGGCCTGATTCGGCTGTTGGACACCCTACGGCTGCTGCTCATGGAATATCTTCCTCCAACTTTGGACCCTGAGCTTCTTTTGAAAGTTCGCCGCATCCTGCACATTGAAACGCCTACTTGTACAGCCTAAAATGGTTCCCTACTAAACTTTTCACCTTTTTGTGCCGAACTGAGTGATACATCATGCAAGTCGTGAGTTTTTGTTTTTACCACAAAGCCTTTTCAGTAACTATGCATTTTTGTTTCACTATTGTTTTACATGAGTTCAAATGGTTTTCCATGTTGTTTTGGACAATACTTTCAAATCCTGAGGAGTGTTAACAGTTAAAATACGGGTCGTGGATCATTTTTTTGAGACTTTAGACCTGGTAGTACTGTCAGTGGTGAGGCAAGTGCCATATTTGGTATTGAAAGTGATCACTGGAGGAGGGCGTCTGCCATGCATATCCGAGTCTGTGGGTCATTCATGTCACTCCAAACTTTAAAAACCTCTCGGGATTTCGAGTTCCATTTAACCTAACTGTTGAAATTGGTCCCAACTGGACCTAGATATGCCCCTATTCCAAGTAAAATAACACCTACTGAATTTTTCTCAGTAGAGAGGCTATTTAAGGGCATTTTTCTGTCTCCGATGTGTATTTGGGATTACTGACCCGAGATTACTTCTCATTTTATTGTTTTTAAATTTTATTTGACCATTTCTATCGACAACCTTTCTCCTATACTCCGGAGGAATCGTTTTGCAGCCCCTCTGAACACCCAATCTCTAAATTGATGTGTGACTTGAGACTCAGATGGAAGTAAAAATTTCCCGATGCTTCTTTGAATTCATTTGCAAAAAGGAAAATCATGATTAATTGTTCAATAAGACGAAATCATCGCCAAATAATTTGTGAGAATTTGTTTAGAAACCAGCGTACATAAGTCATTTTGAACTCTTAATGGCCTTTTGGGTAGATACAGCGACCCATGTGTTTCGGAAGATAGGGAAAGGGACTGTCATTGACGCACACCATGTCGCCACAACACTTCCTCTTGAACTGGTCACATCCCATATTGTAAGGAACACAACTACGAGACGGCAAGCAGCATCTTGTCGTATCTAAAAGAGGAAATGGCCAGTGAGCATTAAGGCAGTGACCAGAGGAAAGGCGTGTGTTGTGTCCAAGAGCCACACAAACTAGACTGGAAAATTTAAAAGAATTCAAGGAAGGTTCACTTTGGGGGTTTTCTAAGCCGTGCACACCATCGTTCACCCACTTGGTTGCACCTTCCTTGTGAGCTCACAATTCAGCATTTGCTCTTTACACCTTCGAGGTGAGAAGGCATAGCATTGGGACATAACCAGCCTCTCAGCGTCCGTTTCCTCTCCTTCTGATGGGAAGTTCAGTGTGCTTTGTCCCTTCAAGTTGGCAAGGCCTCTTAATTAACTGTACTATGCTATGTTCTCTTGCGTTTTCGACTGCTATTGAGTGTCTTGTCTCCACAACATCACAATTCCACATCCACTACATACAAACCATATTCTCGACCGCAGGTTTTAGGCTCATTAAGCCCCAATGGAGAGGCAGTGCAATCGCTGTGTGCATGATCCTCACGTTCCCTAACTTCACATGGACGGAAACATCACAGAGATGACTGAAATGGAGTGGTAGAAGTGTTTCATCTTACCTAACAGGTGGAACGTGAGCAGGAGGAATGCGATGGCGAAACTCGTTGACATTGGTGAGTAGGGTGATTCGTGCAAGCTTATCGAGTTAATTTATACCAGAGGATATGTAAAATCGACCTGCCTATCCCACTGCGCAGCTGTCAATCATCTCGTCCACTTGCGAGATCACGAATTACGAATGTTGATACAATGTAGTGTCGTAGCGCCTGCTGTTAGTTGTCATGTGAGGCGAGAGTGGACTGGCAATTGCAATCATGCCATACGGGGACTTCTAGTGCCACCTAGATGGTGGAGTGTGTACCACAGCTGCAGTTCTTTTTACCTTCAGCGATTCTACCAGTTCCATGGAGGTTAGTGCAGTCCAGCTTGGTTGATGCCAGTCCAATCAAGAATGGCAGGTGGTGGTAATGCTGAAGTGCCTCCTAGCAAAAGGACGTGTGATGTGGAAAAGTTTTAATGTTGCTGAACGCGCCGAACCCACAGACGTCAGCAGTGGGCTTGGGAAATAATAAATTGAATCAACGAAATGCTCGTTCCTTGGATGCTAATGCAAAATCTGTACTCCCACTTGCCCTTGAATAGTTACCATAATACGAGGTCAAGGGTCTTGGACCGTGAAGACTCGAGTCTAAGACTGAAGACATGCTAGAACTGCTCAAACATCTTCAGAAGTGGGCTATTCACAACACTCACAGATGTTTGTAAATACCTAAACACATAGTGGTCTCCTCTACATGTTGTTAGCTAAGAGCACCTTCAATGCATGACTAGTTGGCGACGAAATTATAAGGTTTGGCATTGAAAGTTGGGCGACTGTTTTATGAAGCCGGCTTTCACGTTTTGCTTCTTCTTTTCATCCTCTGCTTCGCCACATCTGGCGCCTCAAACAACAGCGATCTGTTAGTGGTCGAGAGCAACTGGTAATCAACAAAACGAACCAGAGGGCGCATTCACCTGGGACCCTAGATGATCAGCAAATACGCACCGACAACTTGACAGGGTGTTTATCAGTGCTCACGCTTAACCACTTAATCCTCTTAGCTTCCTTCTGTTTTTCTTTCTAGAAGGAAACAGCGTGTACTTACTGCATTCGGATATGCCACATAGCCGCTTAGTGGAGGACCAGAACTGGTACATGCTACATGCCCGATTGCACAAGCCACTAGTAAATGCAAACTTTTCGATCACCAACTTTGTGAACATGTTGTGGAAAAGAAATTGAAACAGTAGGGCCGCTTGGGTATAAATAGTAGGTCTTCGTAAACCGCGTCCACTTCGAACATGCTGACGAGACTGAGCGCAGCATTAGTGGTGATAGCTATTGTCTTTCTAGGTAAGATTTGGTCGATCTAAAGGAATTGCGAGTGTACTTTATGTCTTTCCAACTTTGTTTGACTTCTTTACTAGAAGTGCATAGCGGTATTTTGCTTAACCTAAAAAATTGGCCTTTTAATTGTACTTTTTTTCGTTTTGTAATTAGTGAGAATAGGACAGCTTTTTGAAATGTAGCGCTTAGGCACCGAGACTTGAGTAATTCCACTGCCTTGTTCCGCTCTAGCTTTTGGTGCAGCAAAGGTTGTAAATTGTGAACATCGTGTTGGGGGATCTGTGAGGCACACTACACTGCTAACTTGAAGAGAAATTTGTCAGCGGAGAAACAGACAAGCAGATATTTTGCATCCCCCTTTTTGGATGCGGATGATTACCCACAACCAAATAGACTATAAACTCAACAAGTGGAATAGAAAACTGTTTAGTGAAACGATGACTAGCCTGTTTGCCTAGTTGCTCCAACGTGGACCCTGTGCATGTCCCCAAAATCCGTGCAAACTCCAGAGATTATGGTGCACATTTATCTGCTAGTGCCTAGAAAAGCCAAAAAGGGAAGCCGGAAATCTGCAAAATCTTATTGTAGTCATAATTTTAAATGGCATTTAGTTGATGAGTAGAATTGCCAAGCTTCACTTTTATGCTCGCCTAGATGGATTGGGTGTGCAAACAGCCAATGCATTTCGAGCATAGGAACATTCCATCTCATAGGCATAGCCAAAATACTACGAATGGCAGAAACAGGTCCAATGGCTCCTTTGCATTCATTGCCGCGAGGTGGTCGTTGATTGAGTGTATCAGTCTGTATCCAGGACCTGTAGACGCGAAAATACAGTTTGGAGGTCAGTGACTGTCGCTTTTGTCTTCTTTGTAAACAGCTTTGGTAGTGCTCAAGGCTGGTTGACGCTCATGTTTCAGCTGTGGCAGGCTAACCCAAGTTGTTCCCTACGGAGCTATTCAGTGCAGTGCCCATTTCGATGGCACACACTGATGGCAACTTCTTGTAAACTCATCCATTAATGCACTTCTTTGCTCTGCAGACATTAGTGGTATCAAGATTTTGATGGAATGATGAGCGGTTTAGTTGTATGTTGCCTGCAAAAGCTTCTTAACAGCGTGTACAACTTCAAAATTGCAAGATTTGGAAGTGGTTGCAGAAGAATTTTGTGATTTCTGTTCTAGATCTTGCAAAGTGTTGCGCTCCAGAGAATCGAATTTGCATCACCTATATGCAAGAATGCATCCTTTCCAGTCGTTTACGTTGTTGCCGGCCAATGTTCTGTTTTGCTGAATTGGGCAAAAGAGTTGGCAAATGTCGCCGTCGAGATGAAAAACTTTGGTGATGGGTGCAACTATCCTCATGCTTACACCCCATTTTTGCGATGTGTTGTGTAAATGTTAATTAAAAGGAATTGGAACACAGCGAACAAGATATGTGTCTTCCCGTTCGTCTAGTGTGCTTTGTTCCTTCAAATTGACAAGACCTCTTGATTGACTGTGCTGTGCTGTGTTCTCTTGTGTTTTCGATTGCTGCAGAGTGACTTTTCTCCACAGCATCACAATTTCACAGCCATTACACACAAACCATATTCTCAACTACAGGTTTTGGACTCATTAAGCCCCAATGAAGAGGCGATGCAATTGCTGTGTGTATGATCCTCACGTTCCCCAACTCCGCACGGGCAGAAACATCAAAGAGGTGACTGAAATGGAGTGGGTGAAGTGTTTTAGCTTACCAAACAGGTGAAAGGTAAGCAGGAGGAATGCGATGGCGAAACTCGTCAACATTGGTGTTTGAAGTGATGAGCATGAGCTCATCAATCTAATTTATCCTAGAGGATATCCCTCTATGCAGTCGTCAATCATCTTGTCCACCTACGAGCTCTCGAGTTGCAAATGTTGATACAATGCATTGCCCTAACACCCTTCGTTAGTTGTTATGTGAGGTGATAGTGGACTGGCTATTGCAACAATGTCAAAGCAGGACTTTTGGTATCAACTAGATGACATAGTGCATACCACAGCACTAGTCACAAGGTATTCTTTTTTATCATCTTCGATTCTGCCTGTTTAGTTAACTTCAAACTAATTAAGAATGGCAGACGGTAGTAATATTAAAGGTCTTCAACAAACAGCTTACGATAGACAAAGAAGTTTTTTGGCTTTGTAAACGCGACAACGTCACAGACGTAAGCAGTGGACTTGGAGCACAATGCAGTAAATCGAGGAGACGCTCGAATTTTTGACACTACTATACGCGTTTGAATGATACAATAGCATGGTGAAATGCTTTAACAGTAAAATTTTAAATAATTGAAGTGATAGTAAGAAGGGCATGGGGAAGCATTCTGTTTGATTGAGCTGAAACCTTCATGGAATAGACTAAGCCTCATATCATCTCGAGTCCACTACACGATCCTTTTTCCTAATCAAATATGCAGTGCGTTGAATGCGAAGAGGACAGCACTGTCGTTGAGTAACAATTTGTCTTGCCATTCAAGTATAGACGAGGGGGAAGAGAGTCAGGTTAGAGGAGTGAATGGGGACCTTCTCTAGCGATGCTAAGCACGCGTGTGCACCAACAGACCTCCTCTCGTCTCGTCTCCTTCTAGACATCCCAATCACTTCGAGAACATTCCCGTTCTGATTATCCATTCCTCTGATTCGCCCTCTCCTGTCGTCTTTCATTCATCCGTGCTTCAGGTGAGGCGTTAATGTGGAATGGGGACTCCTGGGTAGCGAAATATATTTCAAATAAATCTTCATTGTCAACCAGTGAATTCAGCACTCCCCCCACCGCTGGACTTGACCTTTGCAAAGTAATTGGAAGGAGGTAGTGATGCAACACATACTGTGGACGAAATGGAGTGTTTATAGCCTGCCAGTGCAAAGGTGTGTCTCACTGACTTTCATGGACACCATTGACATGTACAATGTTCAATTTGGATCCGAAGTGAACAGGTTCACTAGCATTTTGTCATTTATTACTTCATTGTTTCTCGCATTCCTCTATTTGCGACTCAACCTCTAACTCAATGTCCTTTCATTCACCAATATGTCAAAAGTCTACAGATAGTGGCTAGTTTCCCGACCTCTTCTTCAAACACCAACCTGACTGGTGAAGACAGCTGTGTGACCAAACAATTTGTGTCCCCCTTCGCAATACAACAGTGTGGGGGGGGGAGGGGAAGGGAGTCCCTTTCACCACCTACATGAAGGAATGCTGGGAGATAGAAGGAGATGGAAGGGGAAAAAGGCGAGTGGAGAGTCCGGAGAGAAAAGGGACAGGCGAATTAATACTCAAAACCATCCGGATATCTACATAGACCTTGCAGAGGGTTGGCTTCGCCTTTGTACTCGCGGCATTCGAACGGCTTACAACAATCTTTCTTTAGCATGCTACATTTTTGATTATATTCAATGCACCTATAAAAACAGCATCTTGCTTCGTCTAGAAAAGGAGACGTGGTTATGGGTAAGTGAGAAGTCGGTATTGAGGCAGTGAACAGTTAGCAATGATTAGCGGGAGCAGTGTGTCATGTTCAAGAGCCATTCAAGCTAGACAAGATATTTTAGGTTCATTTTGAGGGTCTTTGAAACATTGTGTGAAGCTATACTTCAGCATTTGACCTCTACTGATTTGTTTGTGGGAAATAACCATTTAACCAGCGTTTGCTTTTCTTCTATCCGATGTGCAGACCAGTGCGCACTGTCCATTCGGCATGGCAAGGGTTCCCAAATGACTGTGTTTGCGACTACCACAGAGTGACTTGTCTCCACAACAGCACAGTTTCACAGCTACAATCACACGATCCTTGTGGAAAACTTCAGGTTACAGGTTTATGAGGTGCCTATGGGGAGGCGGTACAGCGGCTGTGTGAATGCTCCCAAACCCTCCTAACTTCACACCAGATTCATCACAGAGGTGAGTAGAAGTGGAGTAGGTGAAAAGTTTTTCAACTTACCAAACAAGTTGAAGGTGAGCAGGAAGAATGCGATTACGAAACTGGCTTGCATTGGTATGTGAGGTGATTAGAGGGAGCTTATCCTGTTAATTTATACCTGGAGATGTGTAGAATCGATCTGTTAATCTCTGTACGCAGTTATCAACCCTTTTGTCCACACACGAGTCCACGAGTTGCCAATGTTGGTACAGTGGAACGTAGCGTGCAAATTACCTTAGCTGTTTGAGGTGAAAGCGTATTGACATTTCGATTTATGTCGAATCGGTACTTCAAGTGTCACCTAGATGGCACAGTGCGTACCTCAACAGTAGTCACGAGGTATTTCTTCTTTCTCTCCCCGATTCTGCCATTTCAATGTTGTTTTGGCCTGTCAAGTCTAGTTTGTGCTAGTCTAAACAGGGACGCCAAACAGTGATAGTTAAAACTCACAAGAAATGGCGTTTTAATGAGGGACGAAGATGTGCTTATGCACATGCTTCGGCCTCACAGACGCCAACAGCATGTTTGAAGCACAAAAGTGTGGGTCAAGGAACTGCTAGGTCCTTCGATATTAATACACGAGTCTTGTGTCTCCGTATCAGTGCTGTTTCTAGTCGTGACGTTAGACTTCTCAGTCCATCACGTCGACATTGTCACTACTGCAACCACCACCGCATCACCCATTTCTTTGAATACAGCTACAGCTTTGCAATGGTCAATCTCTGGACGCCCAGTCGGCACACAGCTCACGCTTGTGACATTGCTTCGAGCGAGTGTGATTGTGGTGTTTAAGCTCCCTGATGGGCATAGCGTAAATGGATGGCAGTATTGGCTCTTGCTCAAGGTTAACGCACACCTAACTACGGAATAGAGAATGAGGAGGTGAAGATTCGAGGGACAAATAAACCAGACCCGACTATGTGTTCATTGTCTGAATGCGTGCAACTGCGCACCAAGGTTCTTGATAAAAGAGAAAATGTCCCTTCTAGGTACTAGTCTGACTTCAATTTGGGTTTGCAGGTCTTGAGGTATGCAGTCAAGAGGATTGCACCTTGGAAGTGGCATTTCTGCATGAAGTGGGAATGTTTTGTGGTGGTATGTGTTAAGTCGTGACGAGGAAAGTGCGTGATGATGGAATCCTCGTAGGACATAGATTGGAAGATAATGGGTGATTAGACCCACTGGTCATGGAAGGTATTTATTTACTCATGTCAACCAATGAATCAACATGGGCTTATTTACCACATTAATAGAAATGAGACTGGTAGGACTAAGCTACTTCCCTGAAGGGTGGGGTTTCTCACCTCACGGAACAGATCATTTAAATTTCTACCGCCTCTCTGTCCCTCTAACTCAGAATGAAGTGATATGATTGGCTCGGCTGGTGATTAAATTCCCAACTTTGTACTTCCGCTTTCCAACAAGGCATCCAAGCCATGCCAGCGGCCACCCAGCCCTTATGTCCTTCAACAATGCACATGCTAGCAGAGTATTATGACTTCGTATTCTCGTCCGAGAAGACCAGGATGCTGCATCAGTAGAAGAGGGAAGCAAACCCACTTCAAAGGGGAAAGTGTTCTGCCTGTGTGAGAATCCGTGACGACGTCTGACAGAGGTGCTGTCAATGATGTCTGCCTTCAACAACTACCTCACTCCCATGTCCTGAAGGAAAGGCATTTACATCTGGAGCGGAAACTATCATGAACCATCTGGCTAAGTTCGTCGCAGAGGTGTCTATATCTGGTTGGAGACGTCACTCAAGTGAACACGCGGTGCGCCTCCTCCACGTCTGAAATGGATAGGTTGCACACAGACGGGTTCGATACAGCTATGCGGCACTGAAGTGGGGACAAAGTGGCACGAGGAAATGAACTTGGAATCTTGTACCCACTAAATGCTGTTGAGGCCCGCCTCTTGGTAAGTGGCCCTTCCCGTAGGTCAGTGTTCTCACAACAACAAATCCCCTCTTTCCTCCATATTAGTTCTCGAACAGGATAGGAACCGGATTTGGTTGAATTGGCAGGAGGGACCTATGGTGTTGGGATCATCTCTCATAACACATGAGGAAATCGTTTATGGTTGTTGTCACTCTAGAATGGGAGGGAACGCTTATTAAAGGAGCATCGAGGATGTCGACTCATTCATATGAACCCACTCCAAAATTGCATTCACTATTGTTATGTGATAATTAAATAAATGAGCATTGTAACTTCTAGACATCCTAATTACTTCAAGAACACTTCAGTTACGATTATCCATTCCTCTGTTTTGCTCCCTCCTGTCTCCCGTTCACCCGTGTGTCAAGTGAAGCGTTAAGGTGGAATGGGCACTCCTGGGTAGCCAAACGCTTTGGACGAATCGTCACTGTCAACCGGTGATTCTAGCACCTCTCTCACCATTGGTTTTGACTTTTGTCAAGTAAGTGGAAGGAGGTATTGATGCAACGCAAACTGGATGTTGAATGCAAAGTTTATGGTCTGTCAGTATAACAATGTGCTTCACTGAGTTTCATGGACACTGTTGGCACATACAATGCTCAACTTAGATCAAAAAATGAACTAATTCACTTGAATTATGTCATTCATTGCTTCATGATTTCTCCTATTCTTCCACTTTCCCCTCGACTCAACCCCTATCTCATTGTCCACTCATGCACCAATCTGTTGAAAGTCTGCTGACAGTGGTTGATCTGCCAGCCTTTTGTTTAACCACCCTCCTGACTGTTGAAGACAGCTGAGTGACCAAATAATTTGTGTTTCCTTTCACAAGACAAGAGTGTGGGGAGGGGGAGGAAGTTTCTTTCACCACTTAAATGAAGGGATGTAGGAGAGAGGCGTACGGGGTGAGTGGAGAATCCACCACAAAACAAGGCATACAAATTAAGGCTCAAAATCAGGTGGGTAATCACAGCGACCTTCAATGACGAAGTTCATGAATTTGGATTCTAGCTTGATGCATTTCATTGGTTCACAACATTCCTCCTTTCGCATGTCACATGGCCGATTGTGATCAAGACACTCAGATTTACAACACTTTGTTTTGTCTAGAGGAGAAGAAATGGTAATGGGTAAATGAAGTTGGCATTATAGCAGTGAATAATGGGCAGTGATTGGTGGGAGGAGTGTGTCATGCTTGGGAGCCGCTCAAATTAGACAGGAAAATCTGGGAGCACTCAAGTAAGGTTTAATTTGAGGGCCTTGTGTATGCACTTTCACGCACATGATAGCAAAGCTTGTGTGAAGCCATAATTCAGCATTCAACATTTACTTTTTTGTTCGCGGGAAGTAACCATCCAATCACCGTCTGCTTCCCTCCTTTCCAACGTGGATACTAGTACACGTTGCTTATTCAAGATGGCGAGGGTTCCCAAATGATTGTGCTTGCGACTGCCACAGAATGACTTGTTTCGCCACCTGCACGGTTCCACAGTCGCAATTGCCCAAGCCATATGGAAACCGTCAGCTTATAAGTTTATGAGGTGCCTATGTGGAGGCGGTACAGTGGCTGTGTCAATGCTCTCAAACATCCCCAACCTCACACTCGATTCAACACAGAGGTGAACGGAAGTGGGGTAGGTAAAATGAATGCTCCAACTTACCAAATAAGTTGAAGGTGAGCAGGAGGAATGCGATGAGGTAACTCGCTTGCATTGGTAGGTGAGATGATTAGAGGGAGTCCATCTTGTCAATTTATACCAGACCGTGCGTGGAATCGACCTGTCAATCCCTCTACACAGCCATCAATCTTGTCCACACACGAGTCCACAAGTGGCAAATGTTGGTACAATGAAATGTAGCGTGCATATCGCCTCGGTCAATTGTTGTGTGGGGTGAATGTGTGTTGACAATTTGATCTGTGTCACAGCGGTACTTCAAGCCCTACCCAGATGGTACAATACGCACCGTAACAGTAGTCATGAGGTGTTTCTTCTCTCTCCCCTCCATTCTACCACTTCAATGTAGGTTAGTGCAATGCGGTCGGGTTTGTGTGTGTCCAGTCAGAAAAAAACACACATTAGTGTTATGGAAGAGCCACAAGAAATGGTGTGTGATGAGGAAAGGGGATGTGATTGTGCGCACGCTCCTGCCTCACAGATGCTAACAGTGTGTTCAAAGGGCAATAGTGTGAATGGAGGAACAGCTAGGTCCTTTGACATTAATGCACGCGTTTGAAAGATGCAAGTGTTTGTTCCTGTGTCTGTGCATCAGTGGCGTTTCTAGTCGTAATGGCACAGTTCTCAGTCAATCTCCATAGAGACTGCCACCACCACAACGCCCACTTCTGTGAATGCAGCTGCAGCATTGGCATCGTCAACCCCCTGACTTCTCAGTCCATCACGTCGACATTGTCACTACTGCAACCACCACCGCATCACCCATTTTTCTGAATACAGCTACAGCTTTGCAATGATCAATCTCTGGACGCCCAGTCAGCACACAGCTCACGCTTGTAACATTGCTTTGAGCGAGTGTGATTGTGGTGTTGAATTTGTGCAACTGCACATCAAGGTCCTTGATAAAAGAGAAACTGTCCCTTGTAGGTACTAGTCTGACTTCAATTTGGGTTTGTAGGTCTTGAGGTATGCAAGCAACTCCCAATGCCGCTGTGTTTGTCGGTCTCCACAGAGGTTATCCCACGTACCTTCCAGTTATGATGCATTGAACAACGGAAAGGAAATAGATCTCAGAAGCAATATTTTGGCATGATGCGAGAATGGTTAGTGGTTGCCTCTCGTGACAAGAGGAGTGCACGATGATGGGATTCCCGTAGGATGTAGATTGGAAGATATTAGGTAGTTAGTCATATTGGTAATGGAAGGTCTGACTCGGGAGGCATTCCTCTTCCCGTGTCAATCATCAGGTAAGAAAACAGCAACATACATAGGCTTTTTAATGACACGAGTGAAAATGAACTTAGTTGGACTAAGTCGCTGTCCAACTAATAAGACCTTACATCCAACGAAAGCAAATAATTCAGATTCTACTACCTCTTAGAATTTCTATGTTAGAAGTAAGTGGCATAGTTGGCTGGGATGGCAATTGTTTTCCCAATTTTAATATTCTGCTTGTCTCCCTGTCTTCTAAGCTATATTGGCAGCTCCCCAGCCCTTGTCTTTCAACAATGCACATGCTAGCAGAGTATTATGACTTCGTATTCTCGTCAGAGAAGACTAGGATGCTACATCAGTAGCAGAGGGAAGCAAACCCACTTCAAAGGAGAAAGTGTTCCGCCCGTGTGAGAATCCGTGACGACATCTAACAGAGGTGTTGTCAATGATGTCTGCCTTCGACAACTACCTCACTCCTATGTCCTGAAGAAAAGGCATTTACATCTGGAGCGGAAACTATCATGAACCATCTGGCTAAGTTCGTCGCAGAGGTGTCTATATCTGGTTGGAGACGTCACTCAAGTGAACACGCGGTGCGCCTCCTCCACGTCTGAAATGGATAGGTTGCACACAGACGGGTTCGATACAGCTATGCGGCACTGAAGTGGGGACAAAGTGGCACGAGGAAATGAACTTGAAATCTTGTACCCACTAAATGCTGTTGAGGCCCGTCTCTTAGTAAGTGGCCCTTCCCGTAGGTCAGTGTTCTCACAACAACAAATTCCCTCTTTCCTCCATATTAGTTCTCTAACATGATGGGAAGTGGACTTAGTAGAATTGGCAGCAGGGAGCCATGGTATTAAGATCATCTCTCATCTCACTTGCTCTCAAAGTCGGCAACTGGTTGGAATGCTATTTGTATGTTGTTCTTGTGGCATGGAAGAGGAGATCCCTCTTGGATGCATTAGGGTTTCTCCTCACCCGCGCCGAATTTGCATTCTATTCTCTGACTCTGTATCCAGACGACCGCAATCATCGTGTAGCTACGTTGATCACATTCCATACTCCCTCATCCTCAGATTTCATTTGCCTTAATCATCCAGTATCCAGCAACTAATTCACTGGCATTGTTGCCACACACATTGAATCTGGACATTCATTACCCTCAATCATCCATGAAATGTGCTGGTCACACAGTTCGGACCAACATCCAAAAACGCCATCCCTAATGGCGCTGGATCGTTGAATGCCTCAAGGCTACTGAGGTAAGGTCCTTTCCTTTTTGGATAGTATTGTGAAGACTGGAGGTGAATGGTTGGTGTAGACGCCAGCACAAAGGAAGCACAGGTAGGCTAGAACTGCGCTTTGCACTGCTTACAATGTGTTTGCTACTTCCATGTTCGCAACCTCTCCTGTACCTCATCTAGTCACTTCTAAGCAATGCATTCTTTTCGTGTGTTATAGGAGGCAGGTCATCTGACGTCAATGGCTGTTGGATATCCCACGGCGGCAACTCATGGATTACCTTCCTCCAACGTTGGATGCAGAATTTTCCTTCAAAGTTCGTCGCGTCCTACGCATTGAAACGTCTACTTGAACAGCCTAACATGGTTCCTAGCAAAATTCTCGCCAATTCGTGCCTCTCTGAGTGGCAACTCATGCGAGTATTGGGTTTCATTTTTTACTGAGTAAGCAAGGTAGAAAGGAAGGAAAGAGAGAAGGGAGGCGCTTGTGGTGATCACATCTGGCGGTTGGAAGGTACGCAAACAGGCGCATCAATGTTGGGCTTAAATGAAGAAATAGACAGAAGCCACGGTTTAATTCAAACATGAGGTTTAATTGTGATGCTTTGCAACGGACAATGGTGGACACTACCTGCTCAACAGCATGGTGGAGTGCTTCGACGTTAGAATACAAAGAGACTAGAGTGACAATGGAAAAGGTGTGTTAGGTTGTCTATAAAACATCTCGGTTCTCCAATCATTTTAGGTTTATCACAAGAGCCAGTTTCTCAATTCCATCGCCTGTGCATTGAACGTGGATAGGGGAGAACTGCCACCGCACCAGTGGTTGAGTGGCAATTCGCCTTGTCATCCACCCATTGAAGCTGGAGAAAGGAGCTGATTGAGACAGAAGGGATAAGAGGAGGAATAGATGGGTAGCTACTCCACCAATGCTGAGTACGCACTCACGAACAGACTGCATTAATGCAACATGGAATGCTAGCATTCTCTCCTACCTCATACTCATACTCATATTCTCTTCTTTATCACACTTCTCTAGTCTCTCCTCGCATTTTATCCTCTATCTTTCAAAATAATTGAGAAAAAATAACCATCATAACTTCTAGACATCCTAATCTCTTCAATAACACTCAACTCCTAATTGCCCATTCTCTTGGTTCGCTTTTCCCGCTTTTCATTCGCCCGTGTGTCAGGTGGAGCGTTGATATGGAATGGGGACTCCTGAGTAGCCAAACGCTTCAGATGAATCGTCATTGTCAAACAGTGCATTTGGCACTCCTCCCAACACCAATCTTGACTTTGTCAAGTGATTGGAATGACGCATTGATGCAACTCAACTTGGATGCTGAATGCAAGGCTTACAGTCTGCCAGTCTGGAGGTGTGCTTCACTGACACTCATGGACACCGTTGACATATGCAATGCTCAGTTTGGATCCGAAGTGAACTAGTTCACAAGCATATTGTGGTTCATTACTTAGTTGTTCTTCCTATTCCTCCATTAGCCCACTCATAGGTCCTCTGATTCCCTTCTACTTAACTCCTATCTCATTGTTTATGTATTCACAAGTCTCTCCACTGTCTGCTAATCGTAGTCAATTTTCGGGCCTCTTGTTCAACCACCCCCCTGACTGTTGAAGACAGGTGGATGACGAGACAATGTGGGAAGGAAAGGAGAGTCCCTTTCACTTTTAAATGATAGATTTTTGATTGGAGGTAGGCAGTGGAAGGAGAGGAAAGATGAGATATGCGGCTGAAGAATTCAGAGATAAAAGAGGCATGAAAAATCAAGGATTTATAGGAATTTCACCTTCGCACCGACCTTCAAAAATAATTATTTTGAATGGGTTTGTAAGTTTTAGACATCTGAACGGCTCACAACATTCTTTCAATCGACTGTCACATGGCTGATTGAAATTGAGGCACTTCGTTTTACAGCATCTCGCTTTGTCTAGAAAAGAATAAATTGTGGTGAGTAAATGAGTAAATAGCATTAAGGTGGTGAATAATCAACGATGATTGGCGCAAGAATCGTGTCACATTCAAGTGCCACTCTAACTGGACAGGAAATTTTGGGAGCATTCCAATGAGTCTCACTTTTGGGGGTTGGGGAACCCTCCTAAATGCATGTCCACACACTTGGTTGTATATGTTGTTTGAAGCCACACTTCAGCATTTGACCTCTACGGTTTTGGTATGGGATGGTTAGATGTAGTGTAAAATAACATTCAATCACCGTCTGCTTCCCTCCTTTCCAACGTGGATACTAGTGCACGTTGCTTATTCAAGATGGCGAGGGTTCCCAAATGATTGTGCTTGCGACTGCCACAGAATGACTTGTTTCGCCACCTGCACGGTTCCACAGTCGCAATTGCCCAAGCCATATGGAAACCGTCAGCTTATAAGTTTATGAGGTGCCTATGTGGAGGCGGTACAGTGGCTGTGTCAATGCTCCCAAACATCCCCAACCTCACACTCGATTCAACACAGAGGTGAACGGAAGTGGGGTAGGTAAAATGAATGCTCCAACTTACCAAATAAGTTGAAGGTGAGCAGGAGGAATGCGATGTGGTAACTCGCTTGCATTGGTAGGTGAGATGATTAGAGGGAGTCCATCTTGTCAATTTATACCAGACCGTGCGTGGAATCGACCTGTCAATCCCTCTACACAGCCATCAATCTTGTCCACACACGAGTCCACAAGTGGCAAATGTTGGTACAATGAAATGTAGCGTGCATATCGCCTCGGTCGATTGTTGTGTGAGGTGAATGCGTGTTGACAATTTGATCTGTGTCACAGCGGTATTTCAAGCCCTACCCAGATGGTACAATACGCACCTTAACAGTAGTCATGAGGTGTTTCTTCTCTCTCCTCTCCATTCTACCACTTCAATGTAGGTTAGTGCAATGCGGTCGGGTTTGTGTGTGTCCAGTCAGAAAAAAACACACATTAGTGTTATGGAAGAGCCACAAGAAATGGTGTGTGATGAGGAAAGGGGATGTGATTGTGCGCACGCTCCTGCCTCACAGATGCCAACAGTGTGTTCAAAGGGCAATAGTGTGAATGGAGGAACAGCTAGGTCCTTTGACATTAATGCACGCGTTTGAAAGATGCAAGTGTTTGTTCCTGTGTCTGTGCATCAGTGGCGTTTCTAGTTGTAATGGCACAGTTCTCAGTCTATCTCCATGGAGACTGCCACCACCACAACGCCCACTTCTGTGAATGCAGCTGCAGCATTGGCATCGTCAACCCCCTGACACCCATCAGCGCGCATCCCATGCCTGTAAAATTGTTTCGAGCGAGTGTGATTGTGGTGTTGAAGCTCCCTGAAGGGCATAGCGTGGATAATTGAGGGCATCGGGTCTTTTTAAGGTTAAAGCGCACTTGACAACGGAATAGAGTGAGGAGTCGTAGCTTTCAAGGTAGTTAAACCCTTTTCGCCTACTTGCTCGCCGTCAAAATGCGTGTAACTACGAATCAAGGCTCTTGATAAATGAGAAAATGTCTTTTCCAGGTACTTGTTTGACTCTAATTTCGGATTGTAGGTCTTGAAGATTCTAAGCAATGATCAATGCCATTGTGTTGGTCGACCTCAGCAGAAGTGGTCCTACATACCCTCCATTTATGCTGTATTAGACCACGAGAGGGGAATAGACCTCAGAAGTAATATTTTGGCATGATGTGTGAATAATTAGTGGTTGCATGTCGTGGCGAGGCGAACGCGTGTTGATGGAATTCTCGTAGGATATAGGTTAGAAGATATTGGGAGGTTGGGCCCATAGGTCATAAAATGTTCGAGTTAGAATGTATTTGTTGCCTTGTGTCAAACAATGGGTCATGAAGCGACACGAAATATGAGCTTTTTCATGACCTGAGTTGAAATGTGGCTGGTAGGACCAATTTTCTGCCCTGAACAATAGGATTTTAAACCCATCAAAATAAGTTGTTTGAGGTGCTACTGCTTCTTCGCTCTTCTATGTTAGAATGAAGTGAAATGATTGACTTGGCTAGTAATTGAGGTCCCAGCTTTGTACTTCCACTTGTCGACAGGGCATCAAAAATATACCGGCAGCTCCCCAGCCCTTCTATCATTACGGTATGCACATGCGACCAAAGTCATTTGACACCATGCTCTGGTCAGGAGGGACGTGAACGCTACATTAGTAGCAGAGGTAAGCGATCCCACTACAAAGGGGAATGTGATCTGTGGTTGTGAGAATTTATGACGATGCCTAACAGAGGTGTTGTAAATGATGTCTGCCTTGGGCAACTAGCCCACGCCCGTGCTCTAAAAGAAAGGCATTAATGTCTGGAGCAAAAGCTATTATGATTCACCTGACTAAGTTCATTACAAATGTGTCTACTCTACCTGTTTGGAGACGTCACTAAAGTAAAGCACACCATTGTGATGGCTAGCTTGGATCCAGATAAAATTGATACAGCCATGCGGCACTGAAGTGAGAATTAAATGGCACAAAACAATGCACTTGAAATCCTACCTTTACTACACGATAACTTATCCCTTTTTAAGTAGCTCTCTTAGTAGGTCAGTTTTCCCGCAACAACACATTCCTCTTCTCTCCACACAGTTCTTGAACTGAACAGGAACTCGGATCCAGCTAAAATTACCAAAAGAAACATATGGTACTAAGAAAAATCATCTTTGTACTTGTACGCAAGGTCAATGACTGGTTTGAATAGTCTATAACTGTTGTTGTTTCACCTTGGGAGAGAGAATCCATAAAGGGTGCATCGAGGTTCTGTCTCATCCACCCCAAAATTGCATACTACTCTACGACTCTGTATCGAGACGAATTCAATAATTGTGTAGCTACGTTGTCCACATTCCATATCTCCTTCCTTATCGGATTCTAATTGCCTTAATCATCTGATATCCAACCGTCAACTCACCACTATTGTTGCCACGCACATTGAATTGGGTCATTCATCACCCACACTCATCCAAAGAGCATGTTGTTAACAGATTTCGACAGCAGTAAATAGACCAACATCCAAACAACTCCATCTCTAATGTCGTTGGATCGTTGAATGTCTAAAGCCTGCTGACTTAAGACCCCCTCTGTTTATGGACAATGTGTTGAGGATTGGAGGTGAATAGGTGGCGTGGGAGCCAGCACACCAGAAGCACTCGTGGGCTAGACCTACGCCTTGCACTGCTTCCAATGCTTTTGCTTCTTCCATGTCCACAACCTCTCCTACATCTCATCTACTCGCCTATAAGCAATGACTTCTTTTCGTGTGTTGCAGGAACCAGGTCGTCCGATGTCGGTGACGCAGGCTTTGAGTCTGCTTTGGCTGATGGACACCCTACGAGTGCTATTCATGGAATATCTTCCTCAACCTTGCATGTAGAATTTTATTGAAAGTTCGTTGCATCTACGCATTGAAATGCCTACTTATGCAGCCTAGCACGGTTTTCTACTACACTTTCCACCACATTCTACCTCTCTGAGTGGCAACTCATGTGAGTCGTGGGTTTCATTCGTTACTAACTAATCAAAGCAGAAAGGAAGGAAGGAAGGAAGGAAAGGAAGGAAGGGGAAGGGAGAAGATTGTGGTGCCAAGTGCTGTGCTTGGATGAAGAAATGGACAGAAGTTATCGCTTAGTGTGAACATGAGGTGGAATTGTGGTGCATTGCAATGGACAATGATGGACGCTTTCAGTTCGAGAGCAGGGTGGAATACCCCAACTGTAGAGTACAAAGTGATTAAAGGAACAGAAGGAAATGAGTGCCAAACTGTCTTGTAAACAATCTGATCTCATTATTTTTTTCAAGTATACCGCATGAGGAAGTTTCTTAATTCAATCTTCGATGCATTGAATGTGAGTAGGAGAGGACTGTTAACACACCAGTTGTTGAGTGGCAATTTGCCTTCTCATCCACCCAATGAAGCCGGAGAAGGGAGCTGATTGAGACAGAAGGGATAAGAGGGGGAATGGATGGGTAGCTACCCCAGCAATGCTGAGTATGCACTTCCATAATTGCATGATTGGAATGTGGAATGCTAGGATTTCCTCCCGCCTCATACTCCTAGTCATATTCTCTTCTTTATCATACTCCTCTAGTCTCACTTCCCATTCATTCACTATCTTTAGAAAATAATTAATGAATCAACCATCGTCACTCCTGGATATCCTAATCACTTCGAGAACACCACTTCTGATAATCAATTCCTCTGATTTGCTCATACTTATCTTCCATTCTCCTATGTGTAAAGTGAGGTAATAAAGTTGAGTGGGGACTCCTGAGCAGCCCAGTGCTTCAGATGAATTGTCACTGTCAATCGATGAATTTAGCACTCCTCTTACCACTGGTTTTGACTTTTTTCAAGTAAGTGGAAGGAGGTATTGATGAAACACATATTGCAGGTGTGATGGAGCATTTACAGCCTGAAAGTCTGGATCCAAAGTGACCTAATTTTACTAGCATTTTATCATTCATTGCTTCACTGTTCCTCCTGTTCCTCTATTAGCACAATCATGGACGATCTCATCGGTCCTGCGACTCAACCCATATCTCGCTGTCTATTCATACACCAATCTGTCCAATGTCTGCTAATCGTGGTCATTTTTCGGGCCCCTTCTAAACCAACCTCCTGACTATTGAAGACAGCTAAATAACGAAACAATTTTTATCCCTTTTCGGAATGCAACAATTTGGGGAAGGGAAGGAAGTCCCTTTCACCACTTTAATGAATAAATGTAGGAGACAGGTGGGGGTCGAAATGGGAGGAAAGGTGAGAGGCGCGGTTGGATAATACACAGAGCTAGGAGGCATGCAAATCAGGGCTTCTACTTAGGTGGGTCTCCACAGCGACCTTCAATGACGAAATCATGGAATACGGATTGGAGCTTGATGCATTCCATCGGCTTACAACAATCTTGAATTCGCATGTCACATGGCTGATTTTTATCAAGGCACTTCGAATTACAACACTTTGTTTTGTCTAGAAAAGAAGAAATGGTAATGGATAAATAAAGTTTGCATTATAGTAGTGAATAATGGGTAGTGATTGTTGGGAGGACTGTGTCATGTTAATGAGCCAATCAAACCGGACAGGAAGAATTGGGGCATTCAGGTGAGGTCCACTTTGAGGGTCTTTGAAACCTTGCATATGCATGCTCACACACGTTTCGCACAGTTTTTGTGGAGCCATAATTCTGCATTTGGCCTCTACTAAATTGCTCATGGGAAATTACCATCTAATCTGCGTTTGCTTTTCTTCTTTCAAAAGTGTTGTCCATTCGAGATGGCAAGGGGTCCCAATTGACTGTATTTGCTACTGTCACAGCGTGACTTATCTCTACACCAGCATGGTTCCACAGCTCCATCATGCAAGCCATTCGGTAAAATTCATGTTATAGGTTTATGAGGCGCCTATGTAGAGGTGGTACAGTGGCTGAGGGAATGACCTAAACAGTTCCAATTTCACCATAGAATCATAACAGACGTGAATGGATGTAGAGCAGACCAAAAAAAAACAATTCAACTTACCAAACAGGTGGAAGACGAGCAAGAGGAATGCAATGACGGGACCCGCTTGCATTGGTAGGTGATATGATTGGAGGGAGCCTATCAAGTTAATTTATACCAGAAGATGTGTGGAATCGGCCTGTCAATTCCTTTGCATAGCTATCAATCTTGTCCACATACGAGCCCACGAGTTGCAAAAGTAGGTACAATGGAAATGTAGCGTGTAAGTAACCTTAGTTGCTTGTTGTGTGAGATGAAGGCGCATTGACAATTTGATTTATGTCAAATCGGTACTTCAAGTGTCACCTAGATGGTACAATATGTACCTTAACATTAGTCACAGGGAGCTTCTTCTATCTCTTTTCGACTCTTTTATTCTAGTGTAGTTTAGTCCTGTCCAGTCTTGTTTATGCCAATCCAATCAAGAATCGTAGACATCCGACATTATTGAAGGTGAATGTGCACACGCTCCAACTTCACAGACTTTAACAGTATGCTTGAAGCACAATCGTGCATTTCAGGGAACTGCTTGGTCCTTCGATATTTGTGCAAATGTTTGGATGGTGTGTATCAGTGACGCAGTTCTCATTCCATCACCATTGAGATTGCTACTACTACTACAACCACCACCTCAACACCCATTTCTGTGATGCAGCCACAGCGTTGACATGGTCAACATATTCAACTCTCGAAGTCCGTAAATTGCTTTAAAGGACTGTGATTATAGGGATGAACTTCTTGAGGGATGTAGTGTATTGGTTTGGAACAAATACTCTTCCTCAAGGATGCCTTATACTTGACTTTGGGATTGTGAATGAAGAAGCAGAGGTTTGACGGACAGAAAAACTGCATTCGTCTCACTGCTAACTGACTGGATGCGTGCAATTACTTATCAAGGTTCTTGATAAATGAGAGAATGTCTCTTCCAGGTACTAGTATAACTACAATTTGGGTTAGTAGATCTTGAGGAGGGTAAGCAATGCTCAGTGCCGCCGTAGTGTTGAACAACTGCAGGGGATCATACCTTGGAAGTAATATTTTGGCAAGATGTGAGACTGGTTTATGATTGAAAGTGTGGTATCGTGGCGAGGACAGTGCGTGACGATGTAATCCTTGTAGGACATGGGTAGGAAGATATTAAGAGGTTAGACTCATAGGTCATAAATTGTTTGTCTCTTTGTCCAATGTCAATCAGCGGGTCAGTAAATAACGCGGAATATTAGCTTCTTCATGACACGAGTAAGAATGAAGCTGGTAAAACTAAGTCACTCCCCTGAACAGTAAGATTTTACACCCAACTGAACAGATTGTTTTAGGTGCTACTACCTCTTCATCCTTCCATGTTAGAATAAAGTAGCACGATTAACTCGGCAGTTAATTAAATTGGCAGCTTTGTACCTTCGCTAGTCGACAGAGCATCCAGGTCATACCAGTGGCCACTCAGCCTTTATGTCTTTCAACAATGCACACATTGGTAAAGTATTATGACTTCGTGCCCTCATCAGAAAGGACTTCGACGCTGCATCTGTAGCTGATAGAAATGAACCCACTACAAGGGGGAAGTGTGCCGCGGGTATGAGAACTGGTGACGACGCCTAACATAGGTGTTGTAAATAGTGTCTAGTTTAAGCAACTAGTACACGCCCGTGTCTTGAAGAGAAGGCATCAACACTTAGAGCAAAGACTATCAAGAACCATCTGGCTAAGTTCCTTACGAAGGTGTCTACTGTACCTGTTTGGTGAACACGTGACGCGCCTTCTCGAACATTGTGACGTCTAGGGTGGACCTAGATTGATAAGATATAGCTAAGCTTTACTGAAGTGGGAACAAATTGGTAAGGTGAATTAGATATGAAATCTCATTCCCACTAAACGGCATTAATCTACGTTTGTTGGTAATTGAGTCTCCCCTTGGGTTAGTGTTCCCACAACAACAAATCCCCTCTTTCCTCCATACATTCCTCAAAGAGAACTAGAATTCGGATTTAGTAAACTTGTCAAATGAGTCGTTGGCGTTGAGATCAACTCGCTTCTCATTTGCAAGTAAAGTCGACAACTAATTTGAATGGTTTTGAGTATAGTTATTCCACCGTGGGAGAAGAGATTTACAAAGGGAGCATCGAGGTTCTCTCTCACTTACTCCAAAATTGCATGCTACCCTCCGACTCTGCATCCATATCTTTTTTTCTCTTTGGATTTCATTTGCCTTAGTCATCCAGTATCCAGCGTCCCATTCACTAGCCTTGCTGCCACGCACATTGAACCGGGTCTATCATCTCCCACACTCATCCAAAGAGCATGTTGTTCACAGATTTCGACGTCAGTAAATAGACCAACATCCAAAAACTCCATCTCTAATGTCGTTGGATCGTTGAATGTCTAAAGGCTACTTATTTAAGACCCCCTCTGTTTATGGACAATATGTTGAGGATTGGAGGTGAATATGTGGCGTGGAAGCCAGCACAACAGAAGCACTGGTGAGCTAGACCTACGCTTTGCACTGCTTTCAATGCTTTTGCTTCTTTCATGTCCACAACCTCTCCTACATCTCATCTACTCGCCTATAAGCAATGACTTCCTTTCGTGTGTTGCAGGAACCAGGTCGTCCGATGTCTGTAGCGCAAGCTTTGCGTCTGCTTTGGCTGATGGACACCCTACGACTGTCATACATGGAATATCTTCCCCAACCTTGCATGTAGAATTTTATTGAAAGTTCGTTGCATCTACGCATTGAAATGCCTACTTGTAGAGCCTAGCACGGTTCCCCACTACACTTTCCACCACATTCTACCTCTCTGAGTGGCAACTCATGTGAGTCGTGGGTTTCATTCGTTACTAACTAAGCAAAGCAGAAAGGAAGGAAGGAAAGGAGGAAGGAAAGGAAGGGGGAAGGGAGACGATAGTGGTGCTGAGTGTTGTGCTTGGATGAAGAAATGGACAGAAGTTACCGCTTAGTGTGAACATGAGGTGGAATTGTGGTGCATTGCAATGGACAATGATGGACGCTTTCAGTTCGAGAGCAGGGTGGAATACCCCAACTGTAGAGTACAAAGTGATTAAAGGAACAGAAGGAAATGAGTGCCAAACTGTCTTGCAAACAATCTGATCTCATTATTTATTCAAGTACACCGCATGAGGAAGTTTCTTAATTCAATCTTCGGTGCATTGAATGTGGATAGGAGAGAACTGCCAACACACCAGTTGTTGAGTGGCAATTTGCCTTCTCATCCACCCAATGAAGCCGGAGAAGGGAGCTGATTGAGACAGAAGGGATAAGAGGGGAATGGATGGGTAGCTACTCCACCAATGCTGAGTACGCACTCACGAACAGACTGCATTAATGCAACATGGAATGCTAGCATTCTCTCCTACCTCATACTCATACTCATATTCTCTTCTTTATCACACCCCTCTAGTCTCACCTCGCATTTTATCCTCTATCTTTAAAAATAATTGAGAAATTAACCATCATAACTTCTAGACATCCTAATCTCTTCAATAACACTCAACTCCTAATTGCCCATTCTCTTGGTTCGCTTTTCCCGCCTTTCATTCGCCCGTGTGTCAGGTGGAGCGTTGACATGGAATTGGGACTCCTGAGTAGCCAAACGCTTCAGATGAATCGTCATTGTCAAACAGTGCATTTGGCACTCCTCCCAACACCAATCTTGACTTTGTCAAGTGATTGGAATGACGCATTGATGCAACTCAACTTGGATGCTGAATGCAAGGCTTACAGTCTGCCAGTCTGGAGGTGTGCTTCACTGACACTCAGTTTGGATTCGAAGTGAACTAATTTATTTATCCTATTCCTCCATTAGCCTGCTCATAGTCTTCCAATCCCCTGTTACTCAACCTGTATCTCATTGTCTACTCATTCACCAATCTGTCAATCTCAAGAGGTGAATTTGGCACCCCTCCTACCACTAATCTTGACTTTGTCAATTAAGTGGAAGTAGGCATTGTTGCGACACATCCTGCAGGTGGAATGGAGCTTTACGGTCTGCCAGTCTAGAGGTCTGCTTCACTGACTTTTACGGACACTGCTGACATGTGCAATGCTCACTAGTATTTTGTTATTTATTGCTTCATTGATTCGCCTATTCCTCTATTTGCTATTATTAGACACTCTCATCGGCTCTGCTACTCAAACCCCATCTTATTTTCCACCCATACACCAATCTGTCGGAAGTCTACTGACGGTGGCTAATTTACCAGTCCCTTGTTTAACCACCCTCCTGACTGTTGAAGACAACTGAGTAACCATACAATTTGTGTTTCTTTTTACAAGACAAGAGTTTATGGAGGGGACGGAAGTCTCTTTCACCACTTAAATGAAGGAATGCCGGTGGGAGGTGGGGGTTGGAAGGAGAAGGAATGCATGTAAATTAAAGATTTGCGGTAATTTAACCTTCACACCGACCTTCGAATACAATGTCCATGAATGGATCTTCAAATTTTGCGCATCTTTTCGGCTCACAACATTCTGTTTTGCGGCTGTCACATGGCTGATTAACATCAATGCACTTGGATTTGCAGCACCTTGTTTCGCCTAAAATGAATAAATGGTGATGAGTGAATGAGTGGATGGCATTAAGGCAGTGAACAATCAGCAATGATTGGGGCGAGAATTGTGTCATGTTTAAGTGTCACTCAAATTGGACAAGAAAATATTTCGGGGCATTCAAGTGAGGTTCGCTTTGAGGGTCTGGGGAACCCTCAAAATGCATGTTCACATACTTTGTCGCACAATTTGTTTGAAGTCACACTTCAGCACTTGACATTTGCGGTTTTGGCATGGGATAATAATGGGTTAGTGCAAAACAACCATTCAATCAGTGCTCACTTCCTTTCCTACCGATGTGGAAACCAGTGCGCGCTCCCCATTAGTGATGGCAAGGGTTTCAAAATAACTGTGTTTGCGACTGCCGCAGAGTGACTTGTCTCCACAATGGCACAAAATCACAGCTACAATCACACAAACCTTGTGGAAAACCTCGGGTTACAGGTTTATGAAGTGCCTATGGGGAGGCGGTACAATCGCTGTGTGATTTCCCCCAAACCCTCCTACCTTTACACTAAAATCATCTTAAAGGTGATTGGAAGTGGAGTAGGTGAAAAGTATTTCAACTTACCAAGCAGGTTAAAGGTGAGCAAGAGGAATACGATGACGGAAATCGCCTTCATTGGCATGCGACATTATTAGAGGGAGCCTATCAAGTCCTTTTTATACCATACCAAGTGTCAGATCGAGCTGTCAATCTTCTTGACCACACACGAGTCCATGAGTTTCAAATGTTGGTACAATGAAATGTAGCGTACATATCACCTCAGTTTTTTCGTTGTTTGAGGTGAAGGCGTATTGACAATTTGATCTATGTCAAAGCGGTACTTTAATTATCACCTAAAGGGCACATTGTGTACCCCAACAGTAGCTGCGAGGTGTTTCTTCTTTTTTTCTTTGTTCTTCTTCTAGTCCGATCTGGTTTGTATCAGTCCAATCGAGGATGAGAGGCACTAGTTATAAATAAGGCCCTCAAAAATGTGTAGACACGCTTTGAATTCACACGCATCAACAGTGTGCTTAAAGCACTATAGTGTGAATCAAGGAACTGCTACGTCCTCCCGCATTAATTATAACATTTCAATGATGCATTTGTTTGTTGGTGCGTCATTGTGTCAGTGTCGTTTCTAGTCGTGATAGCACCATCGAGACTGATACAATCGCTGCCCTTACAATACCCATTTCTGTGAGCGAACACATACTGCATTGATATCGTCTACTTATAAAGACCCATTTAGCGCCCAGTCCATGCTTGTAAAATTGTTTCTAGCAGATGTGATTGGGAAGTCGATACCTCCTGAAAAGCATAGCATATTTCGTTGGGGACATTGGTCCTTTCTCAAGAAGAGCGCACACTTGACTTTGGAAGTGAGAGTGAGGAAGTGGAGATTCGAGGGATAGATAAAGCGCATTCGCCCACTTGCCAACTGTCCGAATGCGTGTAACTGCGTTTCAAGGTTCGCGATATATAGGCAAATGCTCCCTTTGGATACGGGCCTGCCGCCAATTTGGGTTTGTAGATCTTCTCGTGAAGGTTATCTCACAAACCTTTTAGCTATTTCGGATTGAATCGCATTAGGGTATGAAGTGGAAATAGTGTGTGGTGGTATTTATCATGTCGTGCTGATGGAATCCTGGTAGGACATAGTTTTAGTGGCATTGGGAGTAGGTCCATTAATCATGGAAGGTTTAAATTAGAAGTTATTTCTTTTCTCATGTCATCCGGTGGGTCAGTAAGCAGTACCAAATATGAGCTTTGAATGACACAAGTAGATATTGAAGCTGGTGCGACCAAGCTGCTGCCTTGAAAAGTAGAATTTTGCACCTCACGGAACAGACTAAGTTCCAATGTCTCTTTGTCCTTCTAAATCGGAATGAAGTGATGTGATTAGATAGGCGGCTGATTGAATTTTTCAACTTTGTACTTCCACTGGTCGACTGAGCATCCAAGCCATATCAGCAGCTGCCTAGCCCTTATGCTCGTCAGCAGCGCATATGCTGGCAGAGTCAAATGACTTCCTATTCTAGTCAGGAAAGACAAGGACGCTGCATCAATGGTAGCAATAAAGCCAGTTTGCGACAAATGGATAACTAATCTATTGACGTGAGAAACTACTATGACTCCTTACAGAGGAAGTTGTAGTGTCTACCTTAGGCAACTACCACATACCGTGGTCCTGAAGGACTGGCATTAGCATCATGGGCGAAAATAGTCATGAACCGTCTGGCAAAGATCATTACGGAGGTGTCGATGGTACTTGTCTGAAGACTTCGCTGAAGTAAGCAAGTGGTGCGCCTCCCTCATCTTTGGGATGGCTGGATGTAATACAAGGGAATTTGATAGAGATGGGCATAGCTGAAGTGGGAACAAATCAGCTAGGAGGGACAGACTTAAAACCTTATCTCCACAAAACGATATTTAGTCTTAGTCGTGTCATTTATTAAGTGACACTCCCTGTATGGTATTCTTCCTGTAACAGCACATCCCCTCTTCTCCCCCTTACGGTTCTCAAACAGGACGAAAATTCGAATCCGGTGGAACTGCCAAGGGAAACTAATGGTGTTACGATCACCTCTTTTCTTACTTGCATTCAAAGTCGATAACTAGTGAGAATGGTTTGTGGGTGTTGTTTTTCCAGCATGGTAGAGGCAATCCATCAAGGGAGCATCTAGGATTTACCTCCCACTTCAAAATTGCATACCATTCTCTGACTAAGTATTCAGACGATTGTAGTCGATGTGTAGCTAAGTTGCCCACATTCTACTTGAATAACAATTAGACATTATTTTTTTATAGCATTTCGATCCTCCTTCTGCCTGGACTTCATTTGCCTTGGTTAGAAATCAGCCCATCCACTCCCCAGGTGTCAAACCATCCAACCCCCATCTTTGATTCCATCCACCCTGGATCTCTTCATTCATTCTCCCCAACTGTTCACGTAGCATGATGATTACATATCTTGATGGCAGCGAACGAACCTACAGCCAAGACTTGCATCCATAATTTGTCTGGATGCTTGTAATAACCGGAAGTCATTGAAATAGGGCCCTCCCTGCATATGAGCACACCCGCGAAGACTGGAGGACAAAAGTCGGCGTAAATGTCCGCACCTCTGAACCGTATGCGGGCTAGCACTACCAGTAAACCTCAAACAATGGGCCATTTACACCACTTTTGTGGATGTTTTTGAATGTCTTAACTTATAATGGCCCTCTTTGTATTCTGTCAGCATGACTATGTGGTCATGAGATGAGAGCATTGGGGATTAAATGTTAGGCAATTGTTCCCTGAAGTCGCCTTTCATGTTTTGCTTATTCCTCTCATCCTCCACTTATTCATATCCGTTTCCTCTAATAACATCAATCTCTCAATGATGGAAAGTCAATGGTAGTCGACAATACAGATCGGAGGGGAGGGTGGTGCTACGGAAGGGAGAATGGGAGGTTGGCAGGTAGGTGCGAGGAAGGAGAGCAGAAGGGAAACAATGGTGCTCGTCGGACTGCCACATCAACTGTTGGAAAATACGCACCCAGATGAGGCGGTCAGACCTGCTTTTCGACGTGTCCGCCGTCCTGACGAGCAGCTAGGACGTACTGATGACTCAGACAACGCGTGACTCAAGCATGACTGCAAATTAAAAGTGCCAATCTCGGTACCGACATTGGCCATCTGCCGTGAGCAACCCGCTCGTATGCAGGTTCTGTGTGTCCAGCATGCGGTGTGCATTTCCTTTCTAGCCATATCTAGTCATGCATGACTAGACATCGTAAAGATACAGCGTCCACTTCGTCTTTGTCCTGTCAGATCAGGTGTGTGAATTGGGCGCAGAAATCGGTATTTTAAGGAGACTAGAAGGTGAGAGTAAAGCAGAAAGAAAGTCAGAACGTTCACAACCTAGGGTGAGGCGGTACTAAGCTGAACGCATTTTATCAAGCTCTTATCAATTCGACTCGATGAACTGGATGAAGAAGTGGATGTGGTGGTAAAGGTGAACGTGATCCTTCCCACAACATGGTAAAATTCTTCGATGGCGGAACAGAATTGATTGAATTGGCAGTAAGGGAGGCATGGTGAAGCATTCATAGTCGGTTATTCCGAAATGTAAACTGCCTACCATTTCTAGTCCATCACACAAACCAGTTTCTCTATTCAAGCTCTAACACGCCAGTGGTTAAGTGCTGTTTCGGCTTGTCTTTTCCCTATAGACGAGGGAGAAGGGAGCGAGATTAGATAGGAGAGCTGAGAGACAGAATAAGTGGGGAGCTTCACTAACAATATTGAGCAAGCATTTACACGAACAGGCCTTCCCTGACCGGAATGGCAGCATATGGAATTTTTGGCATCTCCCTATCCCACCCCGTCCCCTCTCTCCACGATCATGCCTACCCTGGAATCTCCACTATTCTTAGAGAAGAATTAAATAGTTAAACACTATCACCCCTAGACATACTAATCACTTCAAGAACCATTCGGTCCTGATTAAATATTCCTTTGATTTTGCTCTCTCCTCTCCATAATTCGCCCGTGTGTAAGAAGGCGTTTTCAATTTAAATGTGTGTATATGTGATTACTGACATAAAATTACTTCTTCTTGCCTATTTTTAATTAGCTTTGGCCTTCTATAATGATGATATTCCTTCCACATTCTAGAGAAATAGTTTTGCTGCCTTCCTGAACATCCAATCTCTAAAATGGCGTAAAACATTAACTTAGATGGAAATAAAAATTTCCTTCAACTTCATTGGACTCATTTGTGAAAGGGGGAATTCATAATCAATTCATTACAGAGACGAAAAACATTGTCAACAAATGTGTGGAAGTTTATGAGGCGATCAAATGCAGCGACCGATGTGTTCAGGGAGAAGACGAGTGTATTTGTCTCTGACGCATATCATGTGGCCGCAACACCTTGGCGTTCGTTGGTCGCATTTCGCATTGTAACCATTGCATGGCTCCGGAATGCAGCATCTAGTTACGTCTGGAATGGAAGGAATGGTGGAGAGTAAGTGAGTATTTTTAGTATTAGGACAGTGAATTTTATAGTATTGGTTGGAGGGAAGAATGTTTTGTGTCCAAAAGCTACTAAAACTAAACTGAAAAATTTGAGAAAATTCCAATAATCTTCATTTTGAAGGTCTTCTAAGCTTGGTCTTACACCTCCTGTGGAAACACAATAAAGCTTCTGCCCTTTACAGCTTCGGGTTGAGAAGGCCTCTCAGCGTCCATTTCCTCTCTCTCTCTCTCTGACGGGCAGTCTTGTGTGCACTGTCCCTTCGCGATGGCAAGGGTTCCAGACTGACTGTGATGTGCTGTGCTCTCCTATGTTTTCGATTGCTACAGAGTGTCTTGTCTCCACAACATCACAATTCTCCAGCCACTACACACAAACCATATTCTCGACCACAGGTTTTGGACTCATCAAGCCCCAATGAAGAAGCTGTGCAATTGCTGTGTGTATGATCCTCACGTTCTCTAATTCCACACAGGCGGAAACATCAAAGAGGTGACTGAAATGGAGTGGGTGAAGTGTTTTAGCTTACCAAACAGGCGAAAGGTAAGCAGGAGGAATGCGATGGCGAAACTCGTCAACATTGGTGTGTGGAGTGATTAGCATAAGGGTCATCAATCTAATTTATCCTAGAGGATATCCCTCTATGCAGTCATCAATTATCTTGTCCACCTACGAGCTCTCGAGTTGCAAATGTTGATACAATGTATTGCCCTAACACCCTTCGTTAGTTGTTATGTGAGGTGATAGTGGACTGGCTATTGCAACAATGTCAAAGCAGGACTTTTGCTGTCAGCTAGATGGTACATTGTGTACCACAGCACTAGTCACAAGGTATTCCTTTTCATTATCCGCGATTCTGTCTGTTCAGTTCAGTTTAGTCTAGTCCAGTATAGTTCATGCCAGTCTGACACAATCCGGTCTAGCCATGGATGATTGACAGTAGTAATATGGAAGGTCCTCAACAAAAAGCGTGCGACTAAAAACGAAGTTTTAATTTTTTAAACGCTCCAACCTCAAAGACGTTAGCAGTGGACTTGAGGCACAATGCAGCAGGTCAAGGAAATGCTCAGTCGTTCAGCATTAATAAATACGTTTTAATGATGATAGTGTTTGAAGCTGGATTCGGCCGGTGTTTTTGCGTCAGCGACATTTCTAGTCGTGATGGTGCAGTTCCTTGTCCATCACCATCGTAACTGCTTCCACTACTGCCACTACCACAACCAAAACTGTGATACCCATTTCTGTAAAGGCGAACATGGAAATTACATCGTTAGCTTCTAGAGACCAAATCGGCTCACAACTCGTGCTTTTGAAATTGTTTCGAGAGCATGTGATTGTGGAGATGAAACTCTCTAAAGCGCATAGCATGGTTGGTTGGGAGCATTGGCCCATTCTCAAGGATAACTTATGTTTGACATCGAGACAAAAAGTGGGGTAGCGGGAATTTGAAGAAAGGGTAAACTGCATTCGCCTTTTTGTTTACTTTTGTTTGCAGCAATTGTCCCCCCACCTACTGTTCTCCTTAATAGTAGTATATGATTAGGAACCTCTTTTTTTATCCGCTTTCCTATCTACCACAGTTCTATTTGGTCCTTGCAGTCCCTGATCATCCACTCCCTAATCGCTTACTCAAATCTCGGTTGTGGGAGGATTTGAAGTCATATTTCTTCTTTTCAAGCAAAAAAAACTTGCATTTTCGGATTGCTCAAGTAAACTGACCATGCGTGTACGTGCCTAGAGTAATTCTTTGCCTCAACGAAGTGACATGATTACTTACAATGCCATCCTCTTCAGAAGGTTATAAAAGTCCCCTTATCAATAAAGTGCTACAACAAACTTGAATAGCTTTCTGTCATGAAGTTTGTTCAGAAAAAGGTATGTTTTTCCTTCACCTTTATCTCAGATTATTTAAAAAAAAGTAGGAAAAATTGTTGCGATGTTATAGTTGATTAGTATTTTATCAGTGTACATGAAAGTAAGCTCTAGTCAACCATATGTAACTTCATGATTTGTAAAGAGAGCGAAGATCCAAGTGAATGAATCCGGAGGCTCTATTTACTTTGCTTGCCATCAGTATTCAGTCACCCTTAGACCTAGTAGTGGGCTAGATTTGACCTTACATTCTAATGCTGCTTCAAAAGTGGATGAAATAAAGAGTAGGTAGTAGATATATGGATGAGTGAGGAAGACATTCGCCTCGGTTAAGATCGTCGGTGGCAAACCCACGTTCGGCGGCCTTCGAGACACTCACACTTCGATTAAGGATAATGCTAAGCATTTAGTCACTGTACTATCGTGTTTAAAGACTTCTGCTTAAGCTACCGTCCACGGTTTCAAGAGAAGTACCCACTCCTCCTTCCTCACTACTCACTAATCCCCTTAGTAGTATATGGCCAGAAAACCAACTTTTCTAATGCACCCTTATATTTACCTCACCTTTGTTCCATCTTTACTGTCAGATCACTCACTCATCTACCCATTCCTCGTTGTGGGAGATTTGAAGATATTTTTAAGGGAAAACCTTGTATTTTTGGGAAGCCGAAATAAGTGCATTGACCGAATTTGTATGTACTTCGAATAATTCTTTGTTTTATGCAAAGTTATTATAAAGCTAACGGCAGTATCCTTTTCATTCGGTAGCAAAGAATTTTTCCATCAAATGAAGTGCTTGGGCAAGGTTGCTGTGGATCTAATTGTTTGGTTTGAAAACAGTTCATACTTCAGTTTTGTTTCGAAATTTTTAGAGAAAAAAGGGAACAATGCACTGCAATAGTGTAGCAAATTATTAAATTGTTTCTGTGATAGTAGACCCTCGTCTTTTGGGTGTAGCCTTTTTCCCACTTTACAAATCACGTAAAAGGGAGAGTGACGGATTGGGTGGGTGAGTACACTTTTGGTGCCACTGTCAAATGTCGCCACTTCTGTATACTGCTCTTCTCCTATTTTCTGCTGCCATTTTTGGTAAGACATCATCTCCTTTTAATCACCGCATAACGTTGTGATTTCTGTGAGATTTTTTAGCACTTGCTCTCTCTTACTTACACCAATGGTAGGCAGTAGATACCAGCTTTGAGCTATCGAGTCAGTGTATCAGTTTAGATCAGTTTGGATGGTGGTACTGGTGTCCTGGCCTCAACTCACCCCTCACCATTTCTGAGATTATGTACCTGATACAGAACGCTCTTTCACTGTGACCTCGTGACCCCAATCCACATATGGCGACTAACACTAGGTTCTGACGGTTGTGTGGTCATCTGACGGGCGGCCGTAGTTGGGATTCCATGTGGTTCCAGATTGGTCATTAGATCGTAACCGTGTTGTCGCATACACGAATAGAAATCATTGGTAGGTCATAAGAATCCCACACACATTTCCCATAAAAATGGAAGAGAGTGATGGCTGTAGGACTTACTTGCTTCCTGTCTTCTCTGCATTGCAGACAGAGCTGGATCGTGTAAGCAGGTTTGCCTGCCCATTAATGCACTGTGCGACATGAGGATGGCGCCATGTTGTGACGGTATGATTTGCAGGCGTGTTAATGAGAGTTATCCCCCCGTTTACTTTGGTCAGTGCATATTTGACCGACGGAAATGAGGATTTGGTGAAGGGACTAACATGTGATGTGGATGGGGGAATGTTTGGTGAAATACAAGCTTGCCTTGCTATGGTGACGATGTGTGTGAGTTGTCGATGAGGTAGGAGGTGAGGGAGGTGTGGGAGTAGGGGATTTGGCAATGGAAGGAGAGGGGAAGGAATGAAGTGTGAGGAGGTGAATGTGTATGAGTAGATGAATGAGTGGGGTAGGTGAGAGGAGGGGTATGGTAGCAAGGAGTGATGAGGGTGAAGTAGGTGAAAGTAGTGAAAATGAGAAAGCTGATGAGTGAATGGACAAGGCATTGGGCCTATGGTGGTAAGATTGGTAATTGAGAAGTAAACGGAAGGTGGGAAAGAAAGTGAGTAAGGAGCGCGGTGTGAGGGGAGAGAAAGAAGCTGTTTCAGCAAGATGCAGGAGGAATGGATGAGAGTGAGTGCCAATGGAGGTCGGAAAGGAGGGGTAAGTAACTGACCTAGGAAACGTGAGTGGGAAGTTGGTTGACTCTACTACTGGGTAAGTTAGGCGTGAGCAGTACAACTTTGGGGAGATAGGGAGAGAGGTGGAATGAAGGAAGGCGTCTGTGGTGTTCATGTAACTGTCTCATCAAAAGTGCATGGAATATGTGGATGGAACGAGGCGACTAAACAATCATTTTCGATGTATCTTTGGTCTCAACGATAAGTATGACCGTAGAGCCGGTCCAGTCGGCGTGTGACTCAAGAATGTCTGCAAAATGGAAGTGGCAATCACAACGCCGACGTTGGCGATCAGTGTGCTACTCAGGCTAACTGCTTAAGTTAGGTTGTATCTCCAGTATGGTGTAGGGGGGAATGTGGGTATGTGAGAGTGAAGCAGAGAGAAAGAAGGAACGTTCCACAACATTAGATGAGGATGTGCTTTGCAGGAGGTATTTTATCAAGCTTTTTTTTTTTTTTAATAAAATCGACTCAATGAATTGATGGAAAGTGAATGGACGCCACGGTGCATTGCGAAGGGCAGTGGTGGACTTGATTTGTTCGACAACATGACGAAATGATTTTGCGGTTGAAAAAGACGTGATTGGAGGGAAAAAGGTTAAGGTATGGTGAAGTGCTCAACTTTGCTTGTTCCAAAATATTTACTGAATGTGTGTAGGAGAGTACTGTCTTCATACCAGTGATTGAGTGACAATTCGCCCTGTCATTTACTTATAGACGAGGGTGAAGAGAGTGGGGTAAGATGGAGGTGGTGGGAGAGGGAGTGGGTGGAGAGCTTCATGAGCAACGTTTAGCAAGCATGTAAACGAGCAGGCCTTCTCTGATTGGAGTTACAGCATATGGAATGTTAGACACCTCTCCTATCCCATTCCCTTTTCTTCCTTTTATCATGTCTTCTCTCTTCTCTATCTTGCATTTATTTTCTATTCTTAGAAAAGAATTAAACACTCATATGCATCACTCCCAGACATCGAAAATGCTTCAAAAACGCTTCGATCTTGAATAATCATTAATATAATTCGTTCTGTCCTGTCTTCCATTCGCCAAGATGTGAGGTGGAGCGGCCAGGCCGGCAATAAAAAGTCGAATGGAAGCTCTTGGGGTGACGAACATTTCAGTTTGGTGTTCATTATCAAGTGATCGGAAGGAAGCTTTGATGCAAAACAACTGTAGGTGGAATGGAACGTTGATATTCTACCAGTCTGGAGGTGTGCTCTATCGACTTTCATGGACACCATCGACATATGTGTTCAATTTGGATCCCTCTCATCCCTCTGGAACTTAAATTCCCCACATTTTTGCCCATACTGTTCTACCAATTTTTTTTAAATGTATGCTATTCTCGGTCAATTTTACGACCACATTCCTGATTACTGAATTGTTGATTGCCCCTTCCGCAATGCAACAGTGTGGGAAGAGGGAGGCAGTCATTTTCATCGTTTAAATGGGAGGATGTTAAGGGAACGTGGGAGGTGGGTAGAAGGGTAGCAGAAAAGTGGAAAATTTAGAGGGAAATGAGGAAAGAAAATTATGCTTTTAACGGTACTGGTTATCTATAGCAACCTACCCGTCAAGGCATGTTGGGAGTAGGATTGTCATCCATGCACACCATCTGGCCACACCATTCTTTCTTGCGCAGGTCACATGCTTGATTGTAAATAATGCACAGAAACAGAAAAAAGGATTTTGCTACGTTTGGAGGAGAAGATGTAGTGATGAGTGAATGAGTAGTTGGTATTCAGACAGTGAATAATTAGCAATGAATGGTGAGAGGAGTGTGTTATGTTCAAGAGGCATTCAAACTAGACAGAAAAATTTGGGACCATTCAAATGAAGTTCACTTGGAAGGTCTTCCAAGCTCTGCGTATACTATTTACTCCCTTGGTCTCGCGTTTCTTGTGAACCCACATTTCAGCATTTGCCCATCCTTGGTTCGGCATGGGGAGATTTTGCATTTGAACATAACCAGCCTATCAGCGCCCGCATCATCTCTTTCTGATGTGTAGTTCAGCGTGCACAATACCTTCGAGATGGCAAGGCTTCTCTCGTGCTTTCGACTACTACAGGGTGACTTGTCTCCACAACCACAATCCCACAGCCATAATCACACAAGCTATGTTCTCGACCACAGATTATGGGTCCATTAAGCCTAGATAAAGAGGCGGTACAATCGCTGTGTGAATGCTCTCCAAACCCTCCTACCTTCACGTGGGTGAATGGAAGTGGAGTAGGTGAAAAGTATTTTATCTTACCAAATGGGTGGAAGGTGACAAGAGGGAATGCAATAACGAAACTCGTTTGCATTGGTATGTGAAGTGATTAGCAAGAGCCTACATGTGTGGAATTGACCCGTCAAATGCCGTTGAGGTAAGAAAAGGAAGTAGCTGCGGAACTCTACTAACGATGGTGAGCACGTACTTACACAAACAGGCCTTTTCTGATTGGCTTGACAGGTTATGGAATGGTGGGATTCCCTCCTATCCCATGCTCCTTTGGCCTACCCTCGCACTTATTAGCTATTTTGAAAAGGAAAGGAAGGATATGCAAAATATCCGAACGTTATTACTCGTGCACATTTCAATCACTTTACATTCACCCTGATCTTGATCAACTTTTCGCTAGATTCTCTCTCTCCCACCCCCCGTCCTCCTTCAGCAGCTGGATAAATCAGATGAATCGTGATTGTCATGACAAGGAAATTGTTATTCAGGTCATTTTGAAGGTCATTGCCTAGCGCATTCGCTAGTTGGTCTTGACTTTTGTCAAGCAAATGCAAGGGGGCATTGGTGATACATGATATGTCAGTGGGAAAGGGCACTTCATAGGTGGGCAGTCTGGTGGTGTGCCTCACTGACTTTCAGGTTCACCTCTCACATCTGTGTTGTTCAAATCGGACCTCAAGTGATCAGATTACATCATTAATTACTAAAGTATTTCAGTTATTCTTTCTTTCGCCCATTTTATTGCCCTCTCATCCGTCTTAAACTCAACCCCTTTACTTATTGTTGATATCTTTACCAATTTGTCAATCATGATGAATTTTCCAGTCTCTGCAAACAAACGATTATTGCCCCTTTCACAATGCAAAAAATGTGGAGATGGGAAAGAAGGCCGTCTCACCACTTAACAGCAAGTAGAGCTTGGAGATTAAGGGAAGGGAAGCGAAAGGAAAGTTAAAAGGAAAACAGGTAAGGAAATTAGAGCTTCTCATTGATAGTGCTGACACAACGACCTAAGTGTTTAGAAGTGTGGGGAACATTATCGCTACTCTGGCACAACATCTTCTCACAACACATTTGCTTTCGCTTGTCACATATAATATTTTCACCAACGCACCACTCCGTCGTACAGCATCTTGTTACGCCTGAAAGAGAGGAAATGGTGGTGAGTAAATGAGCTGTTGGTATTACGGCGGTAAATAATCAGCAATGACTGGTGGGTTGAGTGTGTAATATTAAAAAGCCATTCAAACTAGACAGAGATTTTCGGGAGTATTCAATTGAGGTTGACTTTGAGGGTCTTCTAGGCTCCACACACACTTGGCCGCACATTTTGTGTGATCTATATTTCAGTATTTGACCTTTATAGTTTAGGGGTGGGAAGATTGGGGGTAGTGGGACATAACCATCCAATCAGCGTCCTCAACCTCTCTTTCTGATGTTTATTCTAGTGTGCACTGCCTCTTCAAGATGGCAAGGTGCCCAATTGACTGCGCTGTGCTCTCTTGTATTTCTGACTGCCACAGAGTTAATTGCCTCCACAACCACTACCCACAGACCACATCTGAGACCAAAGCTTATGAACTCACTAAGTTCCTATGAAGAGGCGATGCAATCGCTGTGTGATAATCCCCAATCCCCCTAAAGTGTCACAGGAGCCATCACCGTGGTAAAAAAGTAGGGCAGGTCAAAACTCTTTTATCTTACCAAACAAAGGGACTGTGATGAAGAAGAATGCGAGGGCAACACTTTTCGACATTGGTGTTTGAGGTGACTAACGCGAATTCATCTGGTTAATTTATATCAGAGAATGTCAATTCCTCTACGCAGTTATAAATCTTCTTGTCCACACACAGGAGTCCACGAGTAGCTAATGTTGGTACACTGAAATGTAGCATGCAAATCACCTCGGTTGCTTGTTGTGTTAGATGAATGTACACTGACATTTGGTATAAGATCGAACCGTGATTTCTGGTGTCACCTAGGTGTTAAAACGAGTGCCACAGCACTTGTCACGAAGCATGTTCTTTCAATATCAGATCTTTTTAATTTAAACTTAATTCAGTTTAATCCAATCAAGGATGACAGACATCATTTGTATCGAAAGTTCACGAAAGAAGACGTGTGACAAGGAAAGATGTTTTTATTTTTAAACGCTCTAGCCTCACAGACTTTAACAGTGGTTTTAAAGCACAATAGGGTACATCAAGGAAGTGGCAAGAAATTGCTAGATCCTTCGACGTTTGTTCTTGCGTATGTATGCCAGTGCCGTTTCTGGTCGTGAAGAAGCAGTTCTCAATCAATCACTATCAAAACCGTCACCACCACTGCTACTACCACAACTACCGCCCCGACACCCAGTCCTGTGAATGTACATACAGCGCTTACATCGTCACCCCTACGAAGACTTTATCAGGGCATAGCTCAATCTTGTGAAGTTGTTTTGTGTACCTGTGATTGTAGGGATGGAACTCTCCGAAGGGCATAGCTTTGGTCCATTCTCAAGGATAGATAGTGAGGAATTGGAGCACTGAAGGATAGATAAACCGCATCCGCATACTTGCTCACTGTTTGAATGCGTGCAACTACGTACCATGGTTTGTGATAGATAGGCAACTGCTCCCTCCGGATACCGGCCTGCCTCCGATTTGGGTTTGCAGGTATTGAGGAATGTAAGCAACTCCCAATGTCGCTGTTTTGATTGATTCGCATAGAGGCTATCTCGCACTCCTTCCACTTATGTCTTATCGTACGAAATCAAGTTTGAGAGGCCCTTGCCGCCATAAGTAGAAATGAAACGAGGGTAGCATGAAGTGGTGCTTCTTATGTCTTGACTTGCGCAACGCGTAATGATGATGGTCCAACGGGTGCATACATTCATTTTGAGATTTAAGGCTCGTAGACCAGCTGGCAACACAAAATGTGCCTCTTTCTTTACCATGAGCAGAAAAATAGGGAAAATTACAAACTGACAGTCTTTGATGTATGCAAACTAAAATAAAACCACGATAATTTTTTTCGTTCACTACTGGACGGCTTGCCATCCGGACCATGCCAATAGCTCCTAGCCTCCGTGTGAGGCAGTGGTACTGATTTCCTTTTCTTTCCACCAGTCAAGACTGAGAATGGTGCATCGGTGTCGAGAAGAACCAACTTGAAGCCAAGAGGGAAGAAGGGTCAAACCGCAAGGTGTGGCGTGTGGTGAGCTTGGATCTATATATTGTGCACACTGGCGGAGGCCATCTGCAGTTCCACTGACTCCATCGCCTCTGCAACCTCTACATCCTACCATGCGGAAGCATAGATACCGCTCATTCAAGCTATCCTTGCCAACGTGGCCGCGGGACCGGTGCGGTGTGGACAGCTTGCAACTGACGTCGCTGTTGATGCTGCCACCTCTGCAGCCGCTAATGACTTGGGGCAGGAATTGCATACTTTAAGGATAGACAAATCCCTGACGTCTTCCAAGGGGAGGTTAGAACTGACCTCTATCTCCAAAAAAATAGTTGTGTAAGGAAAGACATTAACATATGGAGCAAAAATAATCATGAACATTCTGGCTAGGACTGCTAATGAGTTGTCTGCGGTACCCATTTTAAGGTGTCGATGAAGTGAACACTCGGTAACCCTTCCAAAGCATCAATGCTTGCTAGATGGAAACAAGATAGTTTGGGCATGGCTGAACAGCTCTCCTCCCTTCACTTCAACACTTTTTTGAACTATTTTTGTCCTCTTTTAAGAGGGCATTCCCTTCACTTTCCAAGTTACCAGGAGAGAGACCATGATCACCGCTATCCCCGCGTGACAACTCTACATTTGCTTTACTGCATCTTTGGCAGAAGAGGGATAAATTTAAGTTATTACCTCCTTAATCCTGCTTCAGCTTGCAAGAAGGTTTGTTCAAGTCAAATAAGAACGCCTAAGCAGCAGGATATTTCGGGTGAATCGTGGGTGTCAAGTGTTTATTCCACAGCAAAGGTCACTGCCCCATTCATTCACCTGCCGGTCTTGACTTTCGTCAGGACCTTTGAAGAGAGAGCAAGAACTAGCGGTATGCCAAGACCCTCACAGTCTGCCAGTCTACTTCATTGACTTTCAGTGACATCGGTGCTAAAAATAGCTCATGTCGGTTGTTTTAATTTTAAATCTAAAGTGAACGGAGTTACGATAATTCTGGATCTTGAATTCTTTTTGTCGTGCATTTATCAAATCACCAATTTAGGTGCTACTTAAACCGCTAATTCATTGTCAAACCATTCAACGATGTCTCTCAAGCCTTCCAACTATGACAAATTTTCAAATTCTTCGTTTAATCATTTTCCTGGTTTGTAAATCCCCCTACAAACATACATAAGCACAAACTTCCCGAGGAATCGCTTATTAATGGATGCGATATGTCGTTTTTGCTACTGGAAGCCTATTTTGAAGGCCATTAAGTGAGTAACCCTAAAGATTTTGTGGTTTCTTAAAAGTGGAGACAAGGAATACCTCTTTTAGTCATTTAGAACAAAGAAATGATGGGGATGGGAGAAGGAGTCACAGCTGACTTTCAGGGTTTGGGAGCGTCAAGAATGAGATGGAGACAACGACCCACGTTTTTTGGTATATAAGGCATAAAACTGTCATTAACGCACACCAACGCTTCACAGCATTTCGGACGGAGCATTTCACATAGATGGTTGCGAGGAATACAATTATTACGGCTCCAACAGCTGCTTGTTACATCTGGAAGAGAATAAGACATGGAGGTGGATAATTGAAGAAGAATGGCACTCAAAGGTGATCCACCTTGAAGGTCTTTCAAGGTTTGTGACGTGAAATTCGGCTTAGGGTCACGAAGCTTTACCACTGAGACATGAAAAACTCCAGGATTCCTCGTCTCCTCTCTTTCAGTCACCGAGTTTAGTCCTTTAGAGGTGGTGAAGGCTCCTAATTGACAGTGGACTGCGACTTGCATGGGACGATTTGTTGTCACAACTAGAAACATTCAAAGCTACAGGCTATGAAAATAGGCGATGCAGTCGGTGTGTGGAGTTTTATCGGTGCAGTACTTCTGGTTATGGTGTGCCAAGTGAATGACACCCCAAGACCTTAGTAACATCACCAAGGTAAACGGAATAAAGTTAGATAAAAGTTGTTCTTCTTACCAAACAAATAGGGCGCGAGTAGGACGAAGGCAATGACAAGCCTTGCTGGCATTTGGGATTGAGGAGGTTTGTGAGTGTCCGTCTGGTTAATTTATACCAAGATTTACTTCTCTTCCTATTTTTCTTCTGCTTTATTGCCTACGTAGAAATAAATCTACCACGAGTATTGATACAACGAACTGTAGCGTTCGAATCACCTCAGGTGAAGGTGAAGGTGTGCTGACGAGTGGATTCATGTCAAACCGAGCCTTCTGGTGTTACCTATACCAATTCACTTCCTTTCAGTCAAGCTCGAATATTATCAATGTTTAAAGTGAAACTCCATGCTACCAATGACCAATTTTGTTCATCAGGAATGGGAGCTGCCCTAATTTTACTGAATTTTTGTTAAAATAGTTTTTTCTGGCTCCATTCGAAGTACTGCAACTTGTTTTCCCATTTCTTAGGGTTGGAGCACCGGTACTTCTGCTTGTTGATGCATTTGAACACGATCGAACATCTCCGACTCCACTCTATGTAGCCTCCAAGTTTCGCCTTCAGCAATCACTCCTGGGTCTTCATGAGTTTGATTGGTAGAGGTTACCTTGCCAAGTGACTTACTTCCAGAGCCTGAAATGAAGGTTGGTTCGCCATCGCTACCTCAACAAATGCCTCAAAGTGGTGTGAGGAGAACTGACTACAGCCTTAGACCCGAGTTTAACATCCTTTGTAGAGCAAGTGAGCTTAAAATCATACATGTAGGCTAATATCGACATATGATGGAATGAGAGAGTGATGAAGGATGGACTTCAGCTCTGTAAGGAACATAGACGATGGCAGCCACGTCACAAGTTCCTCAGGGTCAAAACAGGTCGTGTTTGTAGGTTGTACTAAAAATCACATTGAAATTTATAGCCACGAAACCGGTAAATCTCACTTTAATGAGGTGAGTGCTTAAGAAAGGCTACAACAAAGCATGGAAGCCAACAAGTACTTAAAGGAGGTGAAAGAGTTGAATGAACCCTTTTTGAGGCCCTCAATCTTATGGCTTGCTTTAGAGCACCTAAGCACCTGCGATTTGAGTCTTTCGTGAGGCGGATCTACATTGGCTTGGGTTTAAAGCCTTTGCCTAAAGCATGTACCTATTGTCCCTGTTGACTTCCACTTTGGGGATTGATAAATGTACTGTGACCCACTTCAAATGAGTAGAAGGTTTCTTCCACACACCTAAAAGAGCGTCACCAATGACATAGAGGAAAGGACCCAGGTTGCTTTGTTCCGTCTATCAAGACGAAGTCCAACAGAATGGAACGAGGGTGTCGGCGAACCCTAGAAAGCATCACAGAAGTCCTCAAAACTCTCGTCCTAGTACACTCCTCCCTGTTGGCACACATACACACACAGGGGCGCCCACTTCCCGACACCCTACTTACTTATGAACAGGACCATTACTGTATTCCCCTTGACGCATTTTTGAAATAGAAAGCATCTCAGCAACCAACCACACACCTTCTCTGAAAAAAATGTCTATTCTTGTCAAAGCTCCAAATAGCCAGAGATGATTGAGAAGCTCTTTTCATCATTAGAAAACATTAAGAAATGTTGGAGGAGTGGGATGTGGGAACTGTGGATCTTTTAAAAGGAAAAGGACTGGGGCAGTCATATCTTATCAGAGTAGGGGTCGAGACATCTACCAATGAATTTGGGCAGAAACGGTCGAGAACCGTCATTCACGCACCACATTCCGCTGCAGCATATTGGTTTACGCAAGTCACAAAAACTCTTGTAGGGTAAGCACTTCTCCCGATTCAAGCAGCATACTGCTAAATCTAGAAAAAGAAAAACAAATAAGATTCAGATCGGCAATTGTGGTTGCATATGAAACGACTATCTCTTTGAAGGACTTTGAGGTTCCATGCTGCATGAATGCACATGTCCCAGCACTTGTCCGTTGTGCGGAATGCGACTTCAGTACAGTGTCTGCTGGGATATGAACATTCTAGAAAGGTCCACTTCCCTTCCTCCTATCCTGAGGTCCTGTTCTTCCAAAGATTCTGTTTTATAGTTGTCGACAGCTGCCACAAGCCATTGTTCGGGCCGCCAGAACGAAGCGTTTCATGAAATGAGTATTGTGGCGATGATACTGATGCTGGTGACCCGAGGGCTTCACCATCACCATTGTGAAGTATTTTGAGCCTATTTTAATCACTGTACGTCCTAAACCTCGTTTCTCACCGAGCATTTTTTGTCATGGGAGTCACCGAGGCCTCTTGTCTTCCTTTTAGTAGTGTCTGGAGTGGATTTAAGTGGAACTGAATTTCGTGGCTTACCCTGCGTCTGCTTATATCCTCTTTTTTAGGGAAACTAATCAAGAGCGATGAAACTGTGCTCTGGAGGCAGACACACGCCACAGTTTCCCCTCACAGTACCCTGTTCATAGCAGAACTTGCTTTGTTGACACCTGACAAAAGTGGTCACGTGACACAGTCAGACAAGGTGAAAAGTAATACGACTTTTAAAACAAAACTATAGCTATTTCACAGAATCCAAAATGCTTGTGCTCTGCTCATAGTGAACTATTGGACGGTTGAATGGAGGGACGCGATGGGATCCGATGTGAAGGAAGAAGCACCTTATAGCACAAACATCTCTAGCTGTATTCCATAAATATGATAGAGGCAAAGAAAATGGAGTAGGTTAAAAGTGGTCCATCTTACCAAACGAGGAGGATGAGAGCAGAAAGAAAATGATGGCATGGATCGCTGACATTCAAGAAATTTAGGAAAAGCGGGAGAGTATATCTAGGCTCTTTATACCAAAAGATGCGCGAACTCTCAAGCATTGTCAATATTAGTCTTGGTTACCTCGAAAGTTACAAGGCTTACCGCTTCTTCCTTTCCTCTTCTCTCCCCCTCTCCCTCTACCTACGAGTCCTCGAAGGGAGAATGTTGGTACAGTGAAATGTAGCGTCCAAATGGTTTCTGGTGCATTGACAGTTGGAAATTTGTGCAAAGGCGGTGCTCTTGCTTTTGTAAGTAACGAGTGTGAGGAACACCGAGCACCACAGCACTAGTCAGTAAATGTGTCCATCGGTCCTACAAGTGCAATTTATTTTAGTCTAATCCAGTCCAATCCAGTCTAGTCCATTGGTGATAGTGAGTCCTCACAACAAAAGTAACATGTAGAAAGGAACGAACACACCAAACTCACTAATGCCTGTAGTGCAACAGAAACAAAACGGGACGTGCTGGCGGCAGATCCGATTGTGTATCTCGATTTCAACTGCTATCGTGGTCTTGATGATGCAGTTCTCAGCTCACCACCATCGCATTCATGTTTGAACGAATCCGCTAGGCACGAGTGGATTAGTCCACAAAGTACTGATTTTAACTCATATCAGATGTGGCAGAAGTTTCCTTCAACCTCTTACTCCTCCTGAACTAACGTCATAGACTATGTCGCCATAGTGCGATGACTCAGGCTCTTTTTTAGAAGATGAAAACTTAATATGGCTGAGATCGGACCACCAGTGCACCTGAGAGGCTGATAATTTGCCAGGTTCATTAGTACCAACGGTTATCCATGTTCCATGTAAGCAAGCGCTAGGCGCCCCCAAGCAAAAGCTACTGGTGACCTTCGCCTTCATTTGCACCAGACCTCACCCCACAGCACTTGCATCACTTTAATCAACGCCAAATGGGTCCAGGAGTGTAGCAGACAGAAGCAGCGCATTTGTCCTCTGTCCTCTCTTCGTCACACCGTCAGCACAAAAGCTTGTCCAAGCCATCTAATAAAATCGTGACTTGCTGCTGAAGAAATAACTCAACATCTTGAAAAGTTATTGTCAATGGTAGAAATCTAGTATGCGTATAAGCTGTAAATACCAAATGTAATACTCTGTTTGTTCGAACTGCTGGTTTCGGTCACTTGGGTGGCCATATTCTAATAGCCGGTTGGCCGGCCTCCGGGCCTTGCCAACAGCCCCCAAGCTCTCTGTTTCCAGAATATATATTATGTCCCAATGCTATGCCTTCCTTGATCTTAAAAGGAGCCTCAGGCTACTACACTAAATTAGTCGTAAAATTTTCTTATCCTTAAAAATTGTTTATTTTAAAGTAGGATTTCAAGTGCATATATTCATGTATTCAGACAGTTCCGATCATTATATTACCACATTAAAACCATTGAAAAACTCTAAAATATACTATGTGATAAGCTTTTGCTGTAGTTTTGGGTGAATGGAATGTTCAGCATTATGATCATATTTTGTTTATATTAACCAATTTTGAGAATGTCTAGGTTGATCGTGCTATTATGGTCTCATATAGGGACCACTAGGCGTCTAGTTCAGGGCGCTTTGATGGTTCATTGCTTCGTTCACTTCGTTGTTACCTAGGGCATTCATGGATATTCTGAAATCTTTCCATTCTAAGAGGTATTCGCTATGAAGTTGTCATTTCCTCCGTCTAGGTTGTCACTTTCTGGCAAAAGACCCAAAGATGTCGATGACCTTCCCCTAAATGAAAAGCCGCTTACTTCTCCTAACGATGGTATGTCAGCGTTCATTCAGTTTCGCATTTTTTAAAGAGGCTTCCCCCCCCTCAAACTCATACGAAGAGAGAGAATTTAGTATGCTGAAGTCGAAGCACTCAATTTTGAAATTTCGTTCCTCGGTCACTCTTAGCGACCCTGATCTGCCGTCAAAATTCAAAGAATTGTTTGAAAAGGACTCGAACGAAATTCTTATTAAGCGCTATAAATGTGTATACATTTCACATTTCATCTCCAGTTATGGAAAGCTGTATGTGACCAGTAATTTTCTCTGCTTCGTCGAGAGCAAGCTGAAAAATCTTCAGGTAGGATGGTTGTAAGTATTTTACAAAACCTTATTAGGTAGTGATTCGGCTTGAAGACATAGAAAGCTATGAAACACATTCCTCAGGCGTTAACATATATGCGTACAATCAGGTTAGAGTGGTTCCTTTTGCAAAGTTGATCAAATGCATCATTCCCTGTTGTAAACCTCTGTTTTTTTGGTCTTAGAAGCACACATTTACTGAATTCGGTGGTGAATCTGGTGTGGCTTTCCTTTCTAACTACCTCCGACTAACCAAAAAGTCAAATTCTGTCGGGAACTCGGGTGTTTCATCCAGGTCACTTTCCCGTCAGTCAACCGTCCCTGCCGATGGGAGGACCCCTAATTTTCCCTCGCCTGTCAGTCCTCCAATCAAACCTTCCAGTAAGTTGGTCATCCACTCGGTTTTTTGTATTGCTATGGCTATTTCTCATATCAAACATCTTTTCAGGGTCGAAAAGTAGCCTCTCTGCACGACAATCCATGTCTCCAGCTGCTTCTTTGGCTTTCAAGTCTATCACTGGTGATAGCGGTAGCAATGGTGGCCTATCGACCATCTCCGATGTGGCTTACAAAGCCTCATGCATTCCCCTCCTTCTCCTCACTCGAATCCTCAGTTTCGCTGTTTCTATGGCAACCAGTTCTCTTCAGGCAACTCCCTTTGGTTTTCAACCGCCCCGGGCTTTTACCAAATTCTTTGCCTATATAGTGTCAGTACTCCCTTTTGGCTTTTTTTGATTGAACTAATTTTTGACAACTTTTCTTCCATGTTACATTTTTTCGAATTAGTTTTTTTGGTAGTTGATTGATAATCGCAGCTGTTTTCTCGCTCATGTCGCCACCTTACCTGATTCTCTTGTCCGGTTCTTTTCGAACATGAAACTCTTCCTACCGGGCTTCTTTTTCTCTTGGTCGAACTAAGAGATTTAACAGCCCTTTCTCGTCCAGCAACTTATTACTTTGGTGCTCAAAGTTGTGTTATTTAAATATTCAAGCGCTTTTTTGCTTCAATTTTCCTTCCCGTTTATTTTGATTCCCGACCTAGAAAAAATTGTCAAGAAGTAACGACAAGGGATAGACTTAATAACGGATCTGAACCAATTGTGTACTTGCTCAAAACTGAACCTAAATTTTCTCCCTGAAATCTATTAAATTTTTACATCCATGATGCTATCGTCTCCTATTTCTACCTATGGGCCATCATAAATGACTTTTGCGGTATTTGGGCTCCTTGGAAATTTTCGTTTAGCCTCATTCAGAACGTTTGAATTTACCAGATCTTCGAATTTGACTAATTTATTTAGGATCTGATTAATAATAATCTTGAACTGATGCCGGGAAGGTAGTGAAAAGAAATCCGATTTTCAAAGGAAGCTTGGGTAGTTTGTCTATTCACAAATAATTCGTCTATTTCCTCATCGCTTGCGTTTCACAGCTTTGTTTGCGGAAACCTTGGGTTCAATTATCCTGCATGCTTTAAATGTGCCACCCCCGCCTCCAATTTCGATGTTCTCTACCACCAACTTATTTACCTTATGTGGGAGGTTTTCTTTACTCTTAAGTACTGTCAGTTTCTTCGCCGTTGTTTTGTGGCTTCAAGGAATCGTTCCCATTTTGTCCAACTTCACGATTCCCAGCACTTTTCTCATGTTTTTTGCCGTTTGCTACTTATTGCCTGGAGTACCATCTTTCACCTAAATTCAATTATCCTTCCCGTGTATTTTTCATCGTAATAGTCGCTCTTCTTTTCATCACGCCATCGCTTTTGTTCTTGGAAGTCCCGTCTAGTTTTACTCTTCTCTTTTGCTACTTTGTTTTGTTAGCGAAGTAGCTTTAAATAATGTCCCTTAATGACCAGGATTTTACTGATTTCTTCTATTCATTAAGTTCTAGGCGGGGTTACAAGTGGCAAACTGTTTTGTTTCTGGCCTCCCCAATTGATAAGCTGCGTGGATAAACATTAAATAGGTAATTACGATTCACATTAGGCGTCTGAAATTGCGCCAAATTTTTCGAGGCGTCTCTGCGGGATGCGAACTGAAAGCAAGTAGAACCGTGCGAGGCCACAGGAATACCACTCGACTTTTTCCTTTAAGGGTTGTAACTCGTTCTATTTATAACGATGCCTACACAAATTGCCATAGCTAAGCTTCGCCTTCATTCCCAAGGACCTAACATTTGATTGGCCCCCTTCCTAAGTCCCTTAATCAGTCTGGGTCGCCGACTTTTCAACGACCCCGTGTTGATCTCTTTGTTCCGTCCAAATCTCTTTACCTGCTTTGGATTTTTTGTTGTGAGTTTCGCGTTACTTGAGAGTCTCCGATTCTGCGTTTTAGTGTCATTTCTACCATGAAATCTTTGTCCCTGTTACCCACCCTGTTTTCTTCCAAATCTTCCCTGTCTCTCGCTCCTTGATTCTGTCTTGATTTCTAACTTCCCTCCAATTTGTTTTAAACGTGCTCGAAACCAATTCTGCTTCTGAGGACCTTAAAAACGCCTTCAAAATATATTGTGAAACAATGTAGGATAAATGAAAAACAATTTCAACATATTCTCTAACGATCGCATAATGACCTTTCTCATTTGTCAGAATCGGACTCACCTTGAATTCGCTTTTGGATACCTCTCATGTTTACTTTTAATAGTACGGCCTTGAAACAAAGAGCTTTCTGTGGTGTTGTCGAACTCGTAGTTTATTGGTCATTCCAAAGGCACGATCTGGTATTGCTCGTTAACTTTATCCACAAAAATTGCTTTGTAACGTTCTCTGCCAAGGTCACAACCATGTCCTCCCGTGCTCTTCACCAGTTTGTGATGACCATTTCCGCCAAATCGTGTTGCTTTGAAAGGCAAAAAAGACGAGGTTTTCCGTCTTGAGAATAGTTGGATCTATTTTTGACCTTTGAGCAGGGCAGCTTCAAGACGAATACTTTGTTAGTGGGGTGTGGGGGGTCGACTCGCCTTCGACATCTTGATAAAAGGACCTTTTTGGGCAAAAAATTCACCACTGGTAGCTAATTCAGCGCAGTCCTTCCTTTGATCTTTCTACTTTGATAGCTTCGTCGTGTCATGATAATTATCCTCGTCAGGAAGTAGAGTGAAATTGATGTTGGCATGATCAAAAGGATGCCTTATTTAATTATAAGTAATTATTTCGCCCACTAAGACTTTTGGTACGGAAGTCTCAGAGGCATGTGCGAACCTGTTTGTCATAAACTCCCTTTGGGAAATGTGGTAAAATGGAGGCTACGTGTACCATTTTCCAAGGAATCCTAACATTTCTCTCTCAAAGGTTCAGCACCGCTGGGGAATTATGCGAAGGCTAAAACCAACATTTTTCTTTTTTAGTTTGGCATTTCTCGCTATCTCCGTGGTTTACCTCTACTATCGTCTTGATCACATTCCCCTGAACGATGCAGCGGGGCTTATGAACACAAACAGCTACGACAGTCGTAACGGACCTGGAGGAGGAGGAGATGAAGGTGACTGTAGAAACGAGTTTCAAAAACTTGTCGCCTCTCTTCAGTCTCTTTCGCAGACACTTCAGCGGTTAGAGGCTAAATTGACGCCCGGTTGAATCCACATCTCGTCTAGATCTCTCCCCTCCCTCCCTCCTCCCCTTACATGAATTGGCTTTCCTCTTCTTCTCTCTTGAGCAAAACTGTAAACAAGTTTCTGTCTGGACAGGTTGAATAAATGTATTCATTTTTGCTCCATTGTTTTGGCTTTTTCTTATGTTCGTTAGAGTTATTGTTTCAGTTTCTTTTAACAGTCGCATGTTTTGTGCCACTGGGGTGGAACGAGAAAAAAAGCCAGTATTTATTTGTCAAGTCCTCAAAAGTATACTATTTTGACCTTGAAAAATTGTGAGGGTGTTCAAGACGAGGTGGTGCTTCCAACTTAGCCACTGCAAGGCAGGGTGCCACCGTGGCTTGGTGCCGAATGTGAATTATGTATTGGTGGTACACATGTGGGCCGGTTTGGTCTCGACATCATTAATCAGGATGGCGTGTAATGGTGACAGTTGGTCCATGGATGCATCAGCGTATGGATGGTAAATGTAGTTTCTGCTCTCGCACTGGAAGACTTCAAGGACAGCTGGAGTGGGAAAGTTGAAGGATGATAGCGCTTCTAGAGCCACTTCTTGGAGGTATCAGCGACAATCCTGGCTTTTGTGGTTCCCGCTCCAGTGAAAGAACAGCTAACAGGCTCGTGACCCACCGTGGGAGTCTAAAAGAGGCTCGCCCTCCTGTGGGAATGGAGAGCTTAACCAGACTAGAAGAAATGCAATTCAGGGGAATAAGAAGAAGAATTGAATGTTACAATGGGCGGAGGCAGCAAAGACAGGTGGGCTTCGGAACTGAAACGGGTGTTGAATTAGTGGTGGCAAAAATTCTGCCCTGTTGACGAAGAGGAGGTGTCTGGGGATTGGTCAGCCTCGACGAAGAATCCTTCCATAGGCAGTATTTGAGTTGGCAGCAACCATAGGCTAGGGTATGAAGCCCTACGTACCTCTTGTTAAGCTATATGCTTCCTCTGGAGAGTCAGGGTGAGTAAATGGCGTGATGGTGTTGTGATTGTTCATGGACCTCTAATCAGTACAGCACGAATGACAGCTAAGAAAATCAGTAGGGAAGATTAACACGTTGCGATATCTCTCGAAATTTCTTCATTTGAGTGCAAGGGTACTTAAAGTATGGCATTTGTTTAGGCAGGAGAGCTTGAGTGTTGTATCATGTTAGTCACAGAGAGTCAGCTAAACCACCAATTATGACATCACGTGACGAAGAACTGTTAAAAGACATTTATTGTGGTTTAATTAGGAAGGCATTGCACAGTTGTAGATGAGAAATCCTAAATTATGCATTTCCAAAGCAAACAGGTTGTAACACTCCGAGTCGTTCCTGAAGGCGAAAGAAGTCGCAGAAGGGCTGTGTGGAGCTACTGACATAGCCTGGAGGAGATCTTATCCAGTGGAATTACAGTGAGGGAGCCTTAGGTGTCCGCTTGACCCGGATGAAGGTTTAAACAAGGTATTCGAGGCTTGCCTGACTGCTCTTATCTTTTGAGTTTCGGAACCGGATATTTCTTCGGGCAACTTCTCGCCTCGGAGTTGCATGAGACAGTCATCAAATTCACAACGACGCTGATCCCTCTTGGCAGCTCCATTGGATTTGGTGCTTCGTCCTACTGAGGAGCCGTTTTGAGGGAAACGGGACTGTGCTGGCTATCTCCTATATCCATCACTAGTCGTAAGAACACTGGCCGAAAAGCTATCATTTCATGAGAAAGTAACCCTAAAAATTGGAGTTTCGAATCTCTTCCTCCCTGTTTCTTTGTTCCTTATTCCTGTCCAATCAAATCTCTACCAAATTCTGGCCAGCCCAAAGAGAGGTGGAGGAGGTATCGCGACTAAAAATGGGTCAAAACTAATGTAAAAATGCAGATAAAACACGGTATGATTGCTAAGCAAAATAGATTTTATCAAAATTTACTAAAGGAGAGAAAGAAAGGATCACGCCACAGTTTCAAGGCCAGTCTGGATTACTTCAAGGCGCAGAGAGAATAGTGGTGGTCGAGTCGTCTGACAAGTTGTCATACTCAATTTTGATCAAAAAAGGAACCCAGATAGAGGACTTGGATGGGTATTGTAGACAGATCACCTCACGCCTTTTTTTTTAGTTTTCTAGGCATCACAAAGAAATTCTCAGTAGGTCTATGGAATTGTCAGTGTGCTCTAACTAGAACTTCGCAAATCGAGTTTGAAAGTATTTCTTCTCCCCTTCTTTTTGTTCTGCTGTATGAGTTCAATGGCAGACGACCTGGTCGGAGAACAAAAGAAGAAGAAAATCAGTGGCAAACACATCGTAGAAAAGGAAATTCACTTCAGATAATTAACGCTTGCAAAGACGGTGGTAATTTTACAGACCATCTGACGTTTCCTCATCGATTGGTACATATCTCCGTGGATTGATTCTACCCACGTATACCATTGAAGCTTCTTCGCCTTTTATAACTTGCTCACATTATTTTAAACACCATTTTAGGTATGGGTGTGATCATGGTACCGAAGGAAACTTTTAGATGACGTGGCGACGCAGCATCGACACACGAACACGTTCCGTCAGGATGCTTAACCCCCCCTATTCCACAATTGTGCGAATTGGCTCTGCGACAGCGTGGCATGATCGCATTTACAACCATCTCGGTGGTCACTTGTTTTGCCGACAACGTGAGAAGTATCAACAAATGAACACCATCAGAGTCTGAGTGATGAAAATTTTGCCGCTTCTTCCAAATGAGCGATAGAAAATGACTTGGTGAGATCATGAGTTGTATGTAATGGTGAGTCACTAGACTTGGTTTCGATGATGCGCTCACAGTTAATCTCAGCGTTGAGGCACACAACGTGATTGACAATTTTCGTGCAATCAATTCGAGTCTCCATCAGCGCATAGAGGTGGAGCGATGACAATTGAATGGGTGAAGAGTACCTTCTCTCTAAAAGAAGTATTTTTGCATCCTGATATAGATGGAAATCTAGTCTCCCGTTGCATCTATTCATGCCATCAAATACTGCACTACAATTCCAGCATGTAAGTGATGAGCTATGTGCAGTGGATCCAACTCCTTCCGCTAAGGCATACGACATTCAGTTCTCAACTCTGCGCCTTCAAATGCATTCAACTCCTTTCTCCACACAATCACCTCAAAAGAAGGGGTGGAGATCTTAAGTAACTCCTCCAAAATCCACACAGCACACAGCTAGCTGCTGGCATGGATTGGAATCGGCAAGAGGCCTAGCGATACAATGTGCCTTTATCATCACATCTCAGCAAGTATGAATTGATGATTTCAAAGTGAACCAACAATGCGGTGATGACACGAAACAGAAGTCAGAGCTGCCGGTCAGTTCACAGTGCTACAACCTCTATTCTGGCTCCGATCACATGTACACCGTACCTATGCACTTCTAAGTCCTCAACAGCCACCTCCACGAAATACAAACACAACGCTCCGAATGAAGCCGCAATTAGATACAGAAGGAACAAAAGCACACTGAAGAGGTATGGCCTGCTCTTTTCCGAGACTTCAACTAAACCAGGTCCACGCATCAGCAGCATTCATAGGAGTCGTTCCCACCCGTGATTGACAATGTCTGTCTACAGTCTCACTAGGTGGGCTATAAGTAAGTGTGCTGACACACGCCACATTCACTCATTTAATGTCCTCCACTTGCGCCAGTGCTCTAGCCACCCCTACCGTCAGCACACCACCTTGCCACCGGATGCACCCACAGTTGTCTGTATCACCTCCGAGTGAAACCGTCTTGTGCTCCACAGACCGCTGCTCGGGGGAGTAATTCGAAATGTGCGATGGCTCAGAGCAAACGGTCACAGTAGACACATTCAAACCCATTTCGCGTTGTGCTATCCCGGTGTCTGTTTTCACGGAAGTGCATACCTTGTTGAACACAGCCGGAAGTTGAAAGCACTGCTTCCAATGGCACGACGAGGACAGGAACCACGAGTGGTTGGAAAGACTGTGTTTGACGGCCAATCCCACATGACACCACTGACATGGTGCAGACATTACCTTGCGACACTACCAAATGGCCTGACAAAGGACTTAACGAGGCGAGGCGAGGCGAGCTAATGCATGAAGTGCAAAGCACAGCGCAATGCAGTGTGTTGGACGATATTCAGGCCAAACGGTGTTTGTTTAGGAGGGAATTCATCTAATCGAGAGAAGCAGCAAACTAAATGGAAGAAGTCGGCTAAATGACAAAGCCGATGCGTTCATTTATCACTCGTCTACCTGACGTACAATTTTAGTCTACTATCCTTGATTCTTGTCGAGGCAACCCGTCCCCACGCTCTCTCCACGCTCTCCCCATTTCCACTCTGAAAGCACCCATTCTTCTGTGCATCCATCCATCCATCCATCCATCCATCCATCCATCCATCCCGTATCCATCCATCCATCCATCCATCCATCCATCCATCCATCCATCCATCCATCCATCCATCCATCCATCCATCCATCCATCCATCCATCCCGTATCCATCCATCCATCCATCCATCCATCCATCCATCCATCCATCCATCCATCCATCCATCCATCCATCCATCCATCCATCCATCCATCCATCCATCCATCCATCCATCCCGTATCCATCCATCCATCCATCCATCCATCCATCCATCCATCCATCCATCCATCCATCCATCCATCCATCCATCCATCCATCCATCCATCCATCCATCCATCCATCCATCCATCCATCCATCCATCCCGTATCCATCCATCCATCCATCCATCCATCCATCCATCCATCCATCCATCCATCCATCCATCCATCCATCCATCCATCCATCCATCCATCCATCCATCCATCCATCCATCCATCCATCCATCCATCCATCCATCCATCCATCCATCCATCCATCCATCCATCCATCCATCCATCCATCCATCCCGTATCCATCCATCCATCCATCCATCCATCCCGTATCCATCCATCCATCCATCCATCCATCCCGTATCCATCCATCCATCCCGTATCCATCCATCCATCCATCCATCCATCCATCCATCCATCCATCCATCCATCCATCCATCCATCCATCCATCCATCCATCCATCCATCCATCCATCCATCCATCCATCCATCCATCCATCCATCCATCCATCCATCCATCCATCCATCCATCCATCCATCCATCCATCCATCCATCCATCCATCCATCCATCCATCCATCCATCCATCCATCCATCCATCCATCCATCCATCCATCCATCCATCCATCCATCCATCCATCCATCCATCCATCCATCCATCCATCCATCCATCCATCCATCCATCCATCCATCCATCCATCCATCCATCCATCCATCCATCCATCCATCCATCCATCCATCCATCCATCCATCCATCCATCCATCCATCCATCCATCCATCCATCCATCCATCCATCCATCCATCCATCCATCCATCCATCCATCCATCCATCCATCCATCCATCCATCCATCCATCCATCCATCCATCCATCCATCCATCCATCCATCCATCCATCCATCCATCCATCCATCCATCCATCCATCCATCCATCCATCCATCCATCCATCCATCCATCGTCCACTCACTTCCACAACCACTGCGCTCAGATCCAGGTTCAAACTAGGCATCTAATCACATCTTCGTTTAGTTTACTGCTGCTCGCCTCACTCAGTCTGGCCTCCTGACCATCTCTGCTCCGCTCATGACATGTACCACACCATCCTCCTTCACTCCACACCACTTGGCAGCTACCGCGTCAATTGTGAAGGCGAAATCAGGTTATGCGAGATTTAGTCGAGGCATCAAGTAGCAAGACAATGCTGCAACACTGTCATTTACACGCCTAGACAACGCTTCACGCCTAGTGGGGGCACATCAATCCCAATAGCCACCAAGGTCAGCAGGAGTGGCTTGAGTGACACTTGGACTGAGTCCTCACTTGCATCACACGATCCATAACCTGTGCTCCTCACGAATGAAGTGCTTCTGCAGGCTGCACTTAAATTGCTCTATCTCGAGACTGGCCTTCCCCTCAAACACCTTCCTCGTCAACTCCACATCCAGCGTGCTTGAACGCTTGGGATTGGTGTAGAAGAAGTAGGCGTCTCGACTGTCATTGTGGCGAATTTTGTCGTAGATGCAGACCTCGTGGAGGAATTTGCCACTGTCGACCAGATGCCAAGAGAGCAGTGCGAGGAGAGTAGTGAAAGTGGGCAATGGACAAGTCATCCGTGTTGTCACGTGGCGAGTGTATTGATTGTCCAACTCGGGAATGGCAATGTGGCCATTAACCAGGCGTCTTGGTATTTTTTACAAGCCCGGCTGTCGATGCTTTTGTCACCTTGCATTCACAGCACTCGTTCAGGTCAATTTATCGTGCTGATAGAGTGGTTCCTAAATAGTTACCACAACTTTTGAAATACTTTAGTTACACTTCTTAATCTACGCTGGTATCTCATCAACATGTCACATTGTGCCGACTTCAAGATGGTGCTTGTGTTCACCACATGACACAACTAAACGACTGATCCGCTTTTTAGCTAATATGCCTACAACTTCTATATTGCCAACATTTTGTCATTCCGAATTTATTTTTGGATCATCAATTTTATCAGTCTCAACCTGTGTCCTCTCGTGAACATTTGGTGTGAACACAATTGTCATCCCTCCAGTCTAGTCAAATTAATTATTTTCATTTTAATTTTATCAGTAGTGAATTAATCAGCATTACATGACTTGTCAGTTGTCTGCGTCGTTTCCACCACCTCAAGAGTACCCAGGATTTACTGCTTGCTGTGTTACCCATGTGCACGTGATGTGCACCACAAAGGAATGTGAAAGAGCATATGTATATGTATGTATGTGTGTCAAGGACAACAACAACAGACGCTCTATTATCTACAAACATCAATTTACACTTCGACTGAGGCAATAAACCAGTCGTTTAAAACCACATTCGTGGTGACGCGCTTCTCTCATCGGTGTGTTAAGAGAGTGAGTAAGCAATGCAAGTATTTAGGTACTCGATTTCAGTAGTTTGAGATTTCCATTTCGAAAAGACGCTTAATTTTAACACTAAATGTATTTCAAGGTCTTCATAAAGTCTCACGTGGCCTTTCACTTTCTCGCAAAATCAGGCATTTTTTTCAAACACCAACCTGCGCCATCTATGAAGGCACACGCAAGAGTCCATGTGAAGTAAAAGCGTGTGGATTGTGATTTGTCGGAAAACACAAAGCGGTGTCTTTTGTGTGCATTGAAATGCAAAGTGTTTAAAAGATGATTCCCTCTAATCCACGACTTCTTCTCAAATTCAAGTAACACTTTTGAAGACTCAGTTTACTCTTGCAGAGAGGTTGTTCATTCGTTAGGCAAGGAGGTGAGGAATTATGGCCTTACCACTGTGGCGGAGTTGGAGTAAATTGGGGCCACAGACTCCGAATTCCAGACTTCAGGAGTTCCATTTTCGACTGCTAATGCCCTGTCAACTACGACCTCCACCTCGAGAAACAACTCAAACTGACACCCAAACTGGTACCACGAAGTGGTCAGGTAAATGAGTGAGGAGAGCGTTGCTTGCAACCAGAGTCACAACGACCCATTGTCCTCGTCGGAGACAGCTCTGCCACCACCAGTGGTGTAGGCACGTAAATCTGCCGAGTGTGAGTAGACAATGCGAGTGCTTAGGCACTCGTCCTAAGCAGTTGGAGCTCTCCATTTCACAAACTCACTTGATCTCATGTTAACTGTCTTCTCAAGGTCTCTGCCAAATCTCACGTGACCTCCCACTTTCCCACGAAATCAGGCATTTCCTTCAGTCACCAAATGAGTCCAAACCGATGCACCATCTGTGCCACGTATGAAGACACACACAAGATTGCGTGTGAATGAAAGCATGCGGGTTGTGACTTCCCGCAAAGCATAGAGCAACGCCTAGTCCGTGTGTTTGGGGTAGCAGGGGAGAGGGAGGGATTCCAAACAATCTCCACTCTCTTCCTCCATTCTAGCACCACTTTTCTGTGACAACACACAATTAGTGTCAGGGGAATCATGGAACGGTGAACAGTTCAGGTGCAAGCCTAGCTACTACCCATGCACTCCTCATGCGTCAGCCGACGAGATCACTGTACAATCAGTCATGTTGGGATAGATCAATGTCGTTAGGTGTCACCTCCTCACGTGCATACTACTTCGCATAATCAGTGGTTCTCACTGGCCTCAATCGCGAGTTCCACGTCTCCTTCCCTTTTCCAACTGCGTCTACCTTCGTGTCTGAGGCCCACGTGTCTCGCAACATAGGCAATGAAGACAGAGGCAACAATGAGAAGGAATTGTGGAATTGAAGTGAGTAGACAGTCGTGTCTTGCCACACACTTGTGTTCAGTCGAATTGTAACCAAACCATCCGGCACTGTCAACAAGACCAAGAAATCGTTCACCTGACAGCTTACGAAATGACTGATGTGATCATCCACCGTCCTGCTCTATCGCTGGCATCGACAAACGAGCGCAAACATGCAGTGACGGGAGAAGGAGTGATGAGGACGAGAACGGTGAGACTTCACCCAGAAATTCCTTGTCGAGTCCTAATTTGGCACCTGCCTAGTTTGCACACACTGCCAAAATCGAAGTTGCTATGACGCATTCCACTGGTAAATTATGCACTGCTACCACTTCACCAGTTGAACCCTAATTTCCATGTTGCTGCTGATCGCCTCCTTCACACTTCTTTCCCAATGCCCGTACTTGCGTCTGACTGTGGATTTGAGTGGAGGGCAGTGGATGCTGGCAGCTGCTTCCAGCTGCTTCCAACTGCTTGTACGTTCGAAGCGATGAGCAGCCGTCATTGCGATGGCCTTCACCATGGATTTGTTGATTGGTCGTTCTGTCGGTCCATTGACGACACGCAGTGTATGCTTGCTCACGAACTGTGGGCATCGCGACTCCTGTATTGAGATAGCAGTGCAGGCGATGTTTAACCACCACCACCACCACAGCCGCCACAAATGAAGGCGGCCTGCAGGGCGTTGAAAGCGTTTAACAAGACGCAAGCACTACCACCAACCAGCAGCAGAACGTGAAGTCTGTTCCCCACACCGCAGGCACTGCTTCAACTACTTCCGCCTCCGGTGCTTTACTGGACCAAGCCGATTCAGCTGCCAAGTGGAACAGAAGGAGGGGCAAAGAGGGAGGTGTACTCCACTTCCACCGCATTTCGACCCACACTTGGGCTGTGAACATGCCCTGACGCCCAATGCATCCATCCTTCCACTTCGAACGCCCACGCCGCTGTTCCTGAGGTGCGAACACCTCTTCACCACCATCGCCTCATCCTACTTTGCCCCTCTACCTCACTCCTCCTTCCACCACGCCTTTCCAACAACCCTCCACTGAGGAGGCATCGCGCACCTCCTAATCCCTCACAGCATTCTCTCTCCACCACTTTGGCATTCTTCGCCATCAAAGCCACCGATTTTTCGCGGCGACCCAACTGCGCATTAGGAACGAGCATCAAAGTGCGATTGGAGGGCCCGATCACCAGATAACTTCACGTAAACAACGAAGCAGTCGCTGTTGCGAGCATCTCCTTACAACCTCGTAAAATCACCAAAGCCTTTGGCCAACGCAACGTCAAGCTACCTCTCTCCCACTCTGCAAACACTCGTGCATCAACGCCGATCTCGTCTCACTTCACTGGAAGCTCACGTCGTCCCACCTACTCACCGTCTCCTCGTCCTCCACAAAGAAATTTCATGGGTGCGAGAAAGGATGCTGACAGAAGCGACTGAAGGAGTCGAACAGTCCTCTGTGCCGTCCTATCGGCAAGGTGCAGTCCCTAGATCACGTGATGCGCATTTCGACGTCACAACCTAATACACGCCATCGCGAGATGATGCATCGAATCGTGCAACATCAGACTGCTGACCAGTGGAACGCTCACACATCGACTCCACCAAGTCATGCTTCCAATGCACGAACTCGCCTCTGCTTTCCCTCAGTGGATGGAACCAGTGGACTAGGCAATATAATGCCGAATGTGTGAATGCGCCTTCGCATCTCAAGCATGCCGTAAGCTCACTGACGAAAGCCCTGTCCATTGCGTGATTTCTAGCAGAGGCAGTGAAACGACAGGCAAGTGGAGAACAGTCACTCATTTGCGTGACAAATGCGTCGCTGGAAAGGACAACCACTTCATACATCCTATTGATGGGAAGTTGAGAAGACGGTGATGCATTCTCTCGCCAACCAACGTCTTCCCATTTATTAGCACACTCCCACAAGTTGCTCATCACTGCTTGTCTTCTCTTCCACGTGGAGTGTTGGCCTTCCCTCCATTGTCATCCACCCACTCACGTGCCTTCATTTCACCATCCTCTCAAGCATGCCCGCGTGTGTGTGTGCCTTTGGTAACAAAGGGAACTGTTAGCCGATGTGACGATGTCGCAGCGGCACAGAAACACGCTCCGTTAGTGCGCCTCAACACACCCCACCCCACACCACCCCACACCACACCACAACACAGCACAACACAATTGTGCGGGCTGCCTCAACCACAGTGTGGCACGATCGCATTCACAACCACCTCAGTGGTCACATGCCTTGCCAACAATGGGAGAAGAGCCAATGATTGCACACCACCACAGCTTCTGTGGTAGAAGCCTTACCACCTCCTCCAAGTGAACGATGGAAATTGGCTTGACGAGAGCGTGAGTTGTGGCTGAGCGAGAGTCACGAGACTTGGATGCGATGGACGCCCCTGTTGACCTCGACAGTGGGGAGCACGAGGCGACACTGTTGAGGCAGCATCGACTCCTCCCGCTACCGACACAGTCTCCGTCAGCACAAAGAACCTCAACTCTGACATTAACGCAAACAGAGGCCAGATGCACTTCCTCGAGAAAATACCTGAAGCTGCGGAAGTGAGAGCATCAAACGACAAATCAACCTTTCACGGGAGAAAGGAGTAAACAAAGCACATCAAAGCGAGAGCATTGGGCCAACTGGGAGGGATGTGGACTTTCTTGCAAGCAGCCCCCACTTGTGCGCTGATCAGATGACGTCTGATTCCAAAGACGTGGTATGCGACTCCTTTGAAGCAATCCACAATCGTGCCATCCCGTGATCCACTCGATGTCACACGTTTGCAGCCACTGCATCAGCATCAGCACCAACTCCTCTCCCACCAATTATGTGGCATTCATTTAGGTAATCACAATCCACTTCAACCAATGTCGACCATTGCGACAGTTCACTGTTGTGTTTGCGTGCAGTGGCATGACAACCAGACCTCCTGGGGTGCAGGGAAGATTCCATGCATTACAGTCACACGGATATCCTCACAGCTTATGCACAGTTCCATGGATGGCAAGAAATGTTGCTATGACACCTATTTCCCATATTGCTCCATCCATCCACCCATCCTTCCTTTCCCCATCCATCCCTCTCCCATCCACTTACCCGCTTACTTCCTACTTCCTCCAACCTTGTCGAGAATCTAGTCGAAACTAGGGCACCTTTTCAAGTGGGTAGTCTATTGTAGTGGTATGCCTGATCTGCCATAATGAAGGCTGAGTGGAATGCCATGCGTGACAGATGAGAGGAACCCTGATTGTTCTTGTAAATACACAAATCCCATTCCCGTAACAAACAACGGTCCTCCTGCTGTATCGTCTTGTGATTTGCACGTTTTCTAGTGCTAAATTAAACATTTGAGTTTGTTTTTTTGGGTTAGTGGTGATTTAGTTGTTTTTACGCCACGTGAAATGCTTAGTAAATCCATACATTTCTGGCCCTTTCATGTTTGGCCGACCACTTAATCGAGCTTGTATCACATGAGTCAGCATTGCTATAAAATGATCAAAATGTTGGCCTTAATGTCATTACAAAAACTACTCACGGTCTAAACACGAATTAATCATCCACACCACTGCAAAAAGACGCTCCATGTGCATGAAGACGGTGAGAAATACATCTCGTGTTTGCATGTGTTTGCATGAGGTTTGTTGTGTTTACATGTACATTTGCGTGTTTTCATGTGTGTTTACATGCGCCTTCAATCTGATGAACTTCCCAATTAACGTTAATGTCTATCTAAATGTTTTTCCCACTTCCTCTATTTGTCCCCATTGACCTCAAGATAACTTTGCTTCCGCGATCCCTATCATCATTTGTGGAAAGTACTTTTCTGTGTTTGCATCATAGTCCGTGTCCTTGTACGTTCCCACATTTGCGTACGTGTAAGAGTACTATCCAAAACGTTTAATACTTTTACACCGCAATATGGCACCCCAAATTGAAAATTCAGAATTCCTTGCCCATAGGTCGATTTGTCGCTTTCCCCATTCACTCCATATTGCCCGTCCATTGGATTAACAAAAGCATACAGACAATTTTATTTTTACCCTAGGTCCGAATAATTAAAATTGGTAACAAATGGGTGATGAAGAGACTCCCCTTAGGTCAGTTTCTGATTGGTGCATTAATCGATCGTGAGTTCAAACACAGCTTTGATTGGTGGAGCAGGTTATCCAATCACACGTCAGCAGGCAAGATGAGTTGATTCAAGTCATGAAAATAGGAGGTTGTCCACATTGAAAATCATCCGTAAAAGGTAATTGATCCCATCAAGCCTTTTGTTCTTAGGTGCTGGTTGATGTGTGTGGAATTCTAACTGGGGCAAAATTTGATGTGCCATTTGTCAGTGGTCAACAATTGTCCTTTCATCACTTAGTTTCCTCATGTCTTAGACTTTTAAGGCAGTCCGATGATGGCATAAATTTTGACATCGGCTGTGACTATAGAAGTTAACCGTAGGCCTATCACCTGATATTTGTATGACTAACAAACAGGTTGAGTTTCAGGTGAATAAATTAGCACAGATTTTTTCAGCTAAAGTACTGGATTTTCCTCTTCACAATGTCCATACATTTAACGTACATGATTAAGCTATGTCATGCAAGCTAGTATTATTTTTTGCTCTATAAAAAGCTTAAAAATGTATGTTAACTGGGGGTGCCTTTTTACTACGAGAAAGGCCCAGTGCGTTACACTGGTGGTAGTGGAAGGCAAGAACCAATGTTAAAGGCCAACTGTTCTCTTTTCCATTGCAGAATGCAGAAAGTTAACTTGGTGGAGGGAGAGCATGTATGATTGGCAGAAGGACCTGAGAAAAAGCCATCCACCTTAGGCAACTACTTCAGCCTCGTGGTCTGCGGAAATAGTCTTGGGAACTGAAGTGCTGCTAGTCGTTAAATTATCTGGAGCTCTGTACGGCACCTTTATGAGGGTGTCACCTTGCTGACAGCTGGATAGAGCGCAAATAGATATGAATTGGCATTGTTGAAGTGAAAACAAAGTGACGAGGAGGAGTCGCAGGGAACTATTTACACCCGTCCCTTTATTGAATGATTCGACTTTAAAGCCATCGTTATGACTACCAGAATATGGACAGCGCATTCCTCGTCACTTCAAATGCAATTTCGAAAGAGAACAAAAGTCTAGGTCCAGTGAAATAGTCAGAGGCGATCATTGCTGTCGTATTCAACTATCCTTCCAGCTGCACACGAATTCGGAGACTGTCAACACTGATCTCTATGTGACGGCCGACGCTGGAGACTGACCAATGAAACCGCCAAGGGTGAGGCTTCAACGAAGGGGTAAGCCATGTAACACTTTAATTATTTGTTCATCTCTTTGTTTAACTCTACGGACACCTGGGCCTCTGCCTCCGGGCTGGGCCAGCAACACCCTCGGCCCTTCTTTGTATTGACCTAGGAAAAAAAATCCTCGCCAGTGATAGCAAGGGAACCAGGCTTCTTAATATTACTTGCAGTCCATAAAGTACCTTGCAGAGAAATGTAGAATTAAAGCAAGTAAAAGTTCTCTCACAGATTAGGACGTCTTTTGTTTTACTAGGCTGGAAAAGAAACAAATCCAGCCAACCACAAGACTCTACGCCAAAATTATTAAACAAACAAAAATAAATAAATAAAAAGAAGCACCTTAACGACTTGAATACTGCAGCCATCCTCTCCCTCCCCCCATAAAAAAAAACAAAAATTTATGCAATTTCTGAGTCATTCACACACACCCTCTCTCAAACCCATGCAGCCCTCATTAGTGGCAACTATGGTTACGGGGGCGCTTTCTTCTCGTGGCGTGACAATCATGCCAGAATCGAGCTTTAGTCACATTTGTTACAGACATCGATCAATAAAATCAATGCGGGGACGATGACACTAGCATGACAACAGGGCTGTAGCAACACCGCATCTGGGAGCCGCTCTTTATTATTCATATGTGTGTATGCGTGTATGAGATTGTATCGAAATACCGAGTGCCACATGGAAAGAGGTTTTCTTTTTGCTGTAAAAGCTGTTATGATTGGCACTTCTCGTAGACAGTAGTGAGTGGACGCCGTGGTTATTAAGGTAAGCAATTGTTCACGCTTGGGTATTTGACGTTACCTCCTCCCTACCGCTGTAGTTTAATGGTGTCCAAAGCCGCCAGATAGTGAATTGTGAAGCAATAGGTGTTTTTTTTATTCTACTGCCAATAAAGTGTTGAATGTGTTCGATAACCTTGACGGACTATTTAAATCTATTAAAGTCTTCCAAGTGCAACTGAAATGGATTACAAAATGTCGCACTTCTTGACGAGAAAGGCCAAAGTGCCAAACCTAAATAAGTATGAATGTTAAATTGGTTTTTTAAACATGACATTTATTAAAGACCGGCTCTGGTCCACAAACTCCATTTGGATCATCTTATCTCGTCAGTTGGTGTGTGATTGGATAATCCGCTCCACCAATCAAGTCCGTCTATCTAATCACACAAATGGTCAATGCACAAATCAGGAATTGACTTGGACGTAGTCTTTTCCACACCAACCTATTATCCCTTCTACATCGTTCACGGTCAAAGCAACTTGTGAAATATGCGAGACCTTGAAACATCCACTTACATTCGCCAATTTAATGAATAGCCTTTTGGGACGAGAACCATGATTAAACAAAGGTGTCAGCGAGTTGTTCTTATAGCCAAAGAAACAAATACGGACGAAGGCACAGAAAAGTTCTTTCCGCACGTAAATGCATAAACCGTGCACGAGGGGTTATCTTCAGGTCAACAGAGGCAGGTGACAGAATTGAGGCAAAGCGTCCAGTTAGACATTTGGCCCGATCGCGAGGTGCACCGGTACGAAAAGGCATGCAATTATATGCAAAGAGCAAGTCGTGTTCTGCATCATCTTCATGCAAATAAGTCGCCTTTCTGTATCACCGTGGATGATTAATTTGTGTCGATTTGATGAGTGGTTTACGGAATGCTCGTAAATGAGAGGTACCTATCACTCACCACACTGTGTTGGTTCACGTCGCACGAGCATGATGATGGCATAGTTGGAAGTTGGTCAGCCGCGCAAGATATGGCCATAAGAGCATCTCGTGTATCATTGAAAGGCGATGTCTTGATTTCATCAATTCAAATAAATAGAACAGATAAATTAGGTGGTGGAAAGGGAACGGTTCTGGCCTCATCTAAACTTGATTTTATTAGCCTGGCAGAACCAAATCATCATTAATTCAAATGACCGATTAAATAAGTTAAATTAATGCCAGGAAATGTGTAATTTTAAAGCTGCTACGTAGAGCACTACAAATTATTACGTGTATGGGATTTGTGCATTTATAAGAACAATCAGGGTTCATCCCATCTGTCATGTATGGCATTTCACTCAGCCTCCATTATGGCAGATCAGGCATACCACTACAATAGACTACCCACTTGAAAAGGCGCCCTACTTTCGACTAGATTCTCGACAAGGTTGGAGGAAGTGGAAAGTAAGCGGGTAAGTGGATGGGAGAGGGATGGATGGTGAAAGGAAGGATGGGTGGATGGATGGAGCAATATGGGAAATAGGTGGCATTGCAACATTTCTTGCCATCCATGGAACTGTGCATAAGCTGTGAGGATATCCGTGTGACTGTAATGCATGGAATCTTCCCTGCACCCCAGGAGGTCTGGTTGTCATGCCACTGCACGCAAACACAACAGTGAGCTGTCGCAATGGTCGACATCGGTTGAAGTGGATTGTGATTGCCTAAATGAATGCCACATGATTGGTGGGAGAGGAGTTGGTGCTGATGCTGATGCAGTGGCTGCAAACGTGTGACATCGAGTGGATCACGGGATGGCACGATTGTGGATTGCTTCAAAGGAGTCGCATACCACGTCTTTGGAATCAGACGTCATCTGATCAGCGCACAAGTGGGGGCTGCTTGCAAGAAAGTCCACATCCCTCCCAGTTGGCCCAATGCTCTCGCTTTGATGTGCTTTGTTTACTCCTTTCTCCCGTGAAAGGTTGATTTGTCGTTTGATGCTCTCACTTCCGCAGCTTCAGGTATTTTCTCGAGGAAGTGCATCTGGCCTCTGTTTGCGTTAATGTCAGAGTTGAGGTTCTTTGTGCTGACGGAGACTGTGTCGGTAGCGGGAGGAGTCGATGCTGCCTCAACAGTGTCGCCTCGTGCTCCCCACTGTCGAGGTCAACAGGGGCGTCCATCGCATCCAAGTCTCGTGACTCTCGCTCAGCCACAACTCACGCTCTCGTCAAGCCAATTTCCATCGTTCACTTGGAGGAGGTGGTAAGGCTTCTACCACAGAAGCTGTGGTGGTGTGCAATCATTGGCTCTTCTCCCATTGTTGGCAAGGCATGTGACCACTGAGGTGGTTGTGAATGCGATCGTGCCACACTGTGGTTGAGGCAGCCCGCACAATTGTGTTGTGCTGTGTTGTGGTGTGGTGTGGGGTGGTGTGGGGTGGGGTGTGTTGAGGCGCACTAACGGAGCGTGTTTCTGTGCCGCTGCGACATCGTCACATCGGCTAACAGTTCCCTTTGTTACCAAAGGCACACACACACGCGGGCATGCTTGAGAGGATGGTGAAATGAAGGCACGTGAGTGGGTGGATGACAGTGGAGGGAAGGCCAACACTCCACGTGGAAGAGAAGACAAGCAGTGATGAGCAACTTGTGGGAGTGTGCTAATAAATGGGAAGACGTTGGTTGGCGAGAGAATGCATCACCGTCTTCTCAACTTCCCATCAATAGGATGTATGAAGTGGTTGTCCTTTCCAGCGACGCATTTGTCACGCAAATGAGTGACTGTTCTCCACTTGCCTGTCGTTTCACTGCCTCTGCTAGAAATCACGCAATGGACAGGGCTTTCGTCAGTGAGCTTACGGCATGCTTGAGATGCGAAGGCGCATTCACACATTCGGCATTATATTGCCTAGTCCACTGGTTCCATCCACTGAGGGAAAGCAGAGGCGAGTTCGTGCATTGGAAGCATGACTTGGTGGAGTCGATGTGTGAGCGTTCCACTGGTCAGCAGTCTGATGTTGCACGATTCGATGCATCATCTCGCGATGGCGTGTATTAGGTTGTGACGTCGAAATGCGCATCACGTGATCTAGGGACTGCACCTTGCCGATAGGACGGCACAGAGGACTGTTCGACTCCTTCAGTCGCTTCTGTCAGCATCCTTTCTCGCACCCATGAAATTTCTTTGTGGAGGACGAGGAGACGGTGAGTAGGTGGGACGACGTGAGCTTCCAGTGAAGTGAGACGAGATCGGCGTTGATGCACGAGTGTTTGCAGAGTGGGAGAGAGGTAGCTTGACGTTGCGTTGGCCAAAGGCTTTGGTGATTTTACGAGGTTGTAAGGAGATGCTCGCAACAGCGACTGCTTCGTTGTTTACGTGAAGTTATCTGGTGATCGGGCCCTCCAATCGCACTTTGATGCTCGTTCCTAATGCGCAGTTGGGTCGCCGCGAAAAATCGGTGGCTTTGATGGCGAAGAATGCCAAAGTGGTGGAGAGAGAATGCTGTGAGGGATTAGGAGGTGCGCGATGCCTCCTCAGTGGAGGGTTGTTGGAAAGGCGTGGTGGAAGGAGGAGTGAGGTAGAGGGGCAAAGTAGGATGAGGCGATGGTGGTGAAGAGGTGTTCGCACCTCAGGAACAGCGGCGTGGGCGTTCGAAGTGGAAGGATGGATGCATTGGGCGTCAGGGCATGTTCACAGCCCAAGTGTGGGTCGAAATGCGGTGGAAGTGGAGTACACCTCCCTCTTTGCCCCTCCTTCTGTTCCACTTGGCAGCTGAATCGGCTTGGTCCAGTAAAGCACCGGAGGCGGAAGTAGTTGAAGCAGTGCCTGCGGTGTGGGGAACAGACTTCACGTTCTGCTGCTGGTTGGTGGTAGTGCTTGCGTCTTGTTAAACGCTTTCAACGCCCTGCAGGCCGCCTTCATTTGTGGCAGCTGTGGTGGTGGTGGTGGTGGTGGTGGTGGTGGTGGTGGTGGTGGTGGTGGTGGTGGTGGTGGTGGTGGTGGTGGTGGTGGTGGTGGTGGTTGAACATCGCCTGCACTGCTATCTCAATACAGGAGTCGCGATGCCCACAGTTCGTGAGCAAGCATACACTGCGTGTCGTCAATAGACCAACAGAAGGACCAATCAACAAATCCATGGTGAAGGCCATCGCAATGACGGCTGCTCATCGCTTCGTACGTACAAGCAGTTGGAAGCAGCTGGAAGCAGCTGCCAGCATCCACTGCCCTCCACTCAAATCCACAGTCAGACGCAAGTACGGGCATTGGGAAAGAAGTGTGAAGGAGGCGATCAGCAGCAACATGGAAATTAGGGTTCAACTGGTGAAGTGGTAGCAGTGCATAATTTACCAGTGGAATGCGTCATAGCAACTTCGATTTTGGCAGTGTGTGCAAACTAGGCAGGTGCCAAATTAAGACTCGACAAAGAATTTCTGGGTGAAGTCTCACCGTTCTCGTCCTCATCACTCCTTCTCCCGTCACTGCATGTTTGCGCTCGTTTGTCGATGCCAGCGATAGAGCAGGACGGTGGATGATCACATCAGTCATTTCGTAAGCTGTCAGGTGAACGATTTCTTGGTCTTGTTGACAGTGCCAGATGGTTTGGTTACAATTCGACTGAACACAAGTGTGTGGCAAGACACGACTGTCTACTCACTTCAATTCCACAATTCCTTCCCATTGTTGCCTCTGTCTTCATTGCCTTTGTTGCGAGACACGTGGGCCTCAGACACGAAGGTAGACGCAGTTGGAAAAGGGAAGGAGACGTGGAACTCGCGATTGAGGCCAGTGAGAACCACTGATTATGCGAAGTAGTATGCACGTGAGGAAGTGACACCTAACGACATTGATCTATCCCAACATGACTGATTGTACAGTGATTTCGTCGGCTGACGCATGAGGAGTGCATGGGTAGTAGCTAGGCTTGCACCTGAACTGTTCACCGTTCCATGATTCCCCTGACACTAATTGTGTGTTGTCACAGAAAAGTGGTGCTAGAATGGAGGAAGAGAGTGGAGATTGTTTGGAATCCCTCCCTCTCCCCTGCTACCCCAAACACACGGACTAGGCGTTGCTCTATGCTTTCCGGTAAATCCCAACCCGCATGCTTTCATTCACACGCAATCTTGTGTGTGTCTTCATACGTGGCACAGATGGTGCATCGGTTTGGACTCATTTGGTGACTGAAGGAAATGCCTGATTTCGTGGGAAAGTGGGAGGTCACGTGAGATTTGGCAGAGACCTTGAGAAGACAGTTAACATGAGATCAAGTGAGTTTGTGAAATGGAGAGCTCCAACTGCTTAGGACGAGTGCCTAAGCACTCGCATTGTCTACTCACACTCGGCAGATTTACGTGCCTACACCACTGGTGGTGGCAGAGCTGTCTCCGACGAGGACAATGGGTCGTTGTGACTCTGGTTGCAAGCAACGCTCTCCTCACTCATTTACCTGACCACTTCGTGGTACCAGTTTGGGTGTCAGTTTGAGTTGTTTCTCGAGGTGGAGGTCGTAGTTGACAGGGCATTAGCAGTCGAAAATGGAACTCCTGAAGTCTGGAATTCGGAGTCTGTGGCCCCAATTTACTCCAACTCAGCCACAGTGGTAAGGCCATAATTCCTCACCTCCTTGCCTAACGAATGAACAACCTCTCTGCAAGATTTATCTGTATCTTACGGTGGGAATCGCACTTATATGCACTTTCAGATCGGTTGAAAATTTTGCTTGAATAAAGAATGAATCCGTGAATTAGTGGAGGCCGTCCTACACACTTATTTATTTTAAATGCACAGAAGAAATTGTTGTGTATTTTCTGACAAATCACAATCCACACGCTCTTACTTCACATGCATTCTTGAGGACACAACTATGGTCTAATTCTATAACTGAAGAGAAAACAGAATGCCTACACTGCTGAGATTGACTGTTTAAGTACTTGCTTATTCACTCACACACCCGATTTACACGCCACTACTGTCAACGGCAAATCAAGCAATAATGAGTGCAATGAGTTCTCCTTACCAATGGTTGCAGCTTGAGAAAATCTCTCTAATAGTGGATGAATATGGAATAGTGAAATGGTGGTTTGATGTTGATGTTGGTGTTGATGGGACTTGGGAATGAAAAGTAGTTCAGTTGTTGCGTAATCTGATCAGAAATTACTTTGTTAGCATGTTGATTTGACAACATGCATCAAGGCTGATGGCTGGCAAAAGTCTCGGTGAACCACCTCCTGCCGGTCGGACTTGAGGCTGAGGACACAGAGACGCCCGATTAATGGCCACATTGCCATTTCCGAGTTGGACAATCAATACACTCGCCACGTGACAACACGGATGACTTGTCCATTGCCCACTTTCACTACTCTCCTCGCACTACTCTCTTGGCATCTGGTCAACAGTGGCAAATTCCTCCACGAGGTCTGCATCTACGACAAAATTCGCCACAATGACAGTCGAGACGCCTACTTCTTCTACACCAATCCCAAGCGTTCAAGCACGCTTTATGTGGAGTTGACGAGGAAGGTGTTTGAGGGGAAGGCCAGTCTCGAGATAGAGCAATTTAAGTGCAGCCTGCAGAAGCACTTCATTCGTGAGGAGCACAGGTTATGGATCGTGTGCTGCAAGTGAGGACTCAGTCCAAGTGTCACTCAAGCCACTCCTGCTGACCTTGGTGGCTATTGGGATTGATGTGCCCCCACTAGGCGTGAAGCGTTGTCTAGGCGTGTAAATGACAGTGTTGCAGCATTGTCTTGCTACTTGATGCCTCGACTAAATCTCGCATAACCTGAATTCGCCTTCACAATTGACGCGGATGCTGCCAAGTGGTGTGGAGTGAAGGAGGATGGTGTGGTACATGTTGTGAGCGGAGCAGAGATGGTCAGGAGGCCAGACTGAGTGAGGCGAGCAGCAGTAAACTAAACGGAGATGTGATTAGATGCCTAGTTTGAACCTGGATCTGAGCGCAGTGGTTGTGGAAGTGAGTGGACGATGGATGGATACGGGATGGATACGGGATGGATGGATGGATGGATGAATGGATGCACAGAAGAATGGGTGCTTCCAGAGTGGAAATGGGGAGAGCGTGGAGATGGATTACCTCGACAAGAATCAAGGATAGTAGACTAAAATTGTACGTCTGGTAGACGAGTGATAGATGAACGCATCGGCTTTGTCATTTAGCCGACTTCTTCCATTTAGTTTGCTGCTTCTCTCGATTAGATGAATGCCCTCCTAAACAAACACCGTTTGGCCTGAATATCGTCCAACACACTGCATTGCGCTGTGCTTTGCACTTCATGCACTAGCTCGCCTCGCCTCGCCTCGTTAAGTCCTTTGTCAGGCCATTTGGTAGTGTCGCAAGGTAATGTCTGCACCATGTCAGTGGTGTCATGTGGGATTGGCCGTCAAACACAGTCTTTCCAACCACTCGTGGTTCCTGTCCTCGTCGTGCCATTGGAAGCAGTGCTTTCAACTTCCGGTCGTGTTCAACAAGGTATGCACTTCCGTGAAAACAGACACCGGGATAGCACAACGCGAAATGGGTTTGAATGTGTCTACTGTGATTGTTTGCTCTGAGCCATCGCACATTTCGAATTACTCCCCCAAGCAGCGGTCTGTGGAGCACAAGATGGTTTCACTCGGAGGTGAATCAGACAACTGTGGGTGCATCCGGTAGCAAGGTGGTGTGCTGACGGTAGGGGTGGCTAGAGCACTGGCGCAAGTGGAGGACATTAAATGAGTGAATGTGGCGTGTGTCAGCACACTTACTTATAGCCCACCTAGTGAGACTGTAGACAGACATTGTCAATCACGGGTGGGAACGACTCCTATGAATGCTGCTGATGCGTGGACCTGGTTTAGTTGAAGTCTCGGAAAAGAGCAGGCCATACCTCTTCGGTGTGCTTTTGTTCCTTTTGTATCTAATTGCGGCTTCATTCGGAGCTTTGTGGCTGAAGTGCGTGGAACTAGTATTTGAAGCCTGAGAATCGCGTAGGTACAGCGTGCATTTAGTTGGGGTCATTCAAAGTGCCATTTCCTATCGTCAGTAGACCTTCTCCACCAAGTTGTTACTTCACACATATCCGTTTGCTGTAAATACTAATAACTGCTGCTGCAGTCATTGCTAATGCTTTGAATGCATCCATTTTACACGTCAGCTGGTAGATGATGGATAGTGTGCATCTGTGAGTGCGTTGCGTGGATTTTGAAGCAATCCTTTACTACCTTTACTCATCTTGAGGTGATTGTGTGGAGAAAGGATTGGAATGCATTTAAAGGCGCAGAGTTAAGGGCTGTTGTTGTACGCCTACGCAATATAATACAGAAGGAGCCAAATCAGTACACCAGTTTTCGTGGTACAATTGTCGTAAATGAATGCTCATTTTACTGAACTTTGCCGTTCATTCAAGTAGTGGAAGCATTGACCATGAGACTAGGACAGAGCTTGCATCGCCGACGTAAAGAAGGGTAGGATGTTTTCACCGAAAGCACAAAAGCGAAGCTTCTGGGCCCCTTGTAAACAAGATGACCAAGGTATCACATGGCTCTTTCTCCTTCTGATCATCGTTCTTTTCTCTCTTTCTGGTCAAACTTACATGTAAGTCATCACAACGTGGGCTGTAACGCCAGTGATCTGTATTAGGGGGAAAGGGAATCTGTAAGCGCTCTCAAATGTCCATCAGCTAGGCTGGCGCTAAAGCAAATTTGTTCAATTATGAATGAGCAAAAATAATTTCGTGGGGTGAGATTTTAGGTCTATTCCTTCCTGCAGCTTTTTCTCATTTCATTGCTGCCTAGTCATTTAGCTTTGTGGGTTCTAACCAGATGGCAGGGAGGTGGAGAAGACTAAGCGTGTTTACTTCGTTGACATATTTACACAGGCATCGTTAACGGATCTGTGACGAACATTCCCAGATGGTTATAGCTAGTGCTGCTCAATTTTTAGACAGCTTTCCTGCAGAACACCAAGTCAGGGCGGTTACTGAAGCTAGACGTCGTGTCTAGCTCTTCCGTTAGGGGTCAGCACAGATATTTCCATCCTCAGCATGTGACTTTCTTCCATTAAGTCAAGGGTAAAAATCAGTGTGATTCACCCTTTAGTCTGGGTTTTCTTATCGTTGCCATCACTGTAGTGCCCCAGGTCCTCTTTGAGGACGAGCAAAAGCGTTACACTTACAAGGCTGGAGGCTACTGGTGTGGTCAGGAGGCCAACCCACTTTGTGGATGTGCAAATGTATGGGAATGAAGGCATCACAACATACTTTTTTGGATCATGTGACTTCGGATAATTTTAGGAAAACTCATAAATGCATGCCTTTTAAAAAATGCGGTTCGAAAAAAATTGCTGAAGATTGGAATCTCTACTAACTGCAATGTCTACCTTCCATTGCTTGAACGAATCTGGTAAACTTTATGGAATGGTCAAAAGCTTTAAAGAGGAAAAATTGAAGCTACTGATAAATTAGAGTAATAAATTTAGAGTACATTTAGAGGTTAACCTAGTCGGTCACAAATATTGAAATGGGGTTCGATTCCTGTTCCATGGTACTTCATAGAGTGACTAAATAATTTGAACCGGTTCCTTTTGGGCAGCAAATCCAGGTAAGTTTAAGAAACCTCTGGAATAATTTTAGTTGTTCAAGGCACTGGTCTTTATAATCTACTAACCTTTCTTCGCAGAAATCGAAGTTTTGAGCAGTTATTTGTCAATTTTTTAAAAATATTTTGAGGCCAGATGGAAACGACCCAACCCGGGCCGCTTCATTTTTTGCTACCTTACTTTCCGCCCGTCTGCTGCACTTCAGTGAAATGAGGCGGCTAAGTACGAGACACTTTCTACGATCTCCCATCAATCATTAGTTGTAGGGATTAAGGTCTTAGATCGCCTTGTAAGACTAAACAAAGGGTTTGCATCTACGAGACTAATTGGTTATGGCTTTTCTTTCCTCCACAATGGTTTTGCCTTCAGAAAGTATAGAAACGCTTGCAATGAATAACCTTCTGGAGGTGAAATTGAGCCTAGCTAAAAAGTTTGGAGTGGGTGGTAGGCGAATCGTTGGTTTGATCTTATTAGAGAAAAGTGCATAAACCATCTTTCCTCACGACCATTCAGCTTATAAGTGGCCAAAATTGATGAAAGGTGTCAAGAACAAGGTAAGGGTCTTTCAGACCTGCCGTAATCTAATAATGCGCAGATTTTTATTTTCAACACCAATTTAGCCTAACAGAATGCGTCATTCGGATCGCCTTTCTTGACAAGTATGGCTTAATAACCACATCGAAGGCAACCTTTCTTTGAGTAGTCTATTCTCGCAAAGCGTTCACCAACGCATCTTCTCAAAGCGCTTGAATGGCGTCAGGTTGTGGAAGCAATACAAGGTAATGAAACTGGCCAGAGTACGATTACTGCTATCATACCAATTGGCAGATGCTTTGTAAACGCTTATGTGCGTTCATTGGAGTGATATCCAAATATCTAGAATTGATTGACCTTTTTCCAGTATCCAAGTGATGAAATGGATGCTTATCAGTCGAAAGACGACACGTTTCTGTGTTAAGGTCATCACTGGTTTAAGTGGATCCTCCATTACCAAGACGTAGGCATGCTGAAGTGGCTTGGCATGACTTAAATATTCAAATGACTCAAGTGTTTGTAGTGAAGCCCAAGGCCAACTCGAGATAGTTATCGGAGGCACCACCATAATCTCAGACATAAATACGGCCTTTGAAGTAGTTTACAAGAAGAACCACTCCCACTCCCCGAAGGGTGTGCCTGAAGGTAAGAACACATTCAACACAATATCACTTGACACGGTAAACACAAGAGGAATCAAGGATCGCTCTGCGGAAGAGATATTCAATTGCTTACCATAGGATTGAAAGATAAAAGAATTCGTGAAAAGGCTCATAAACTTTGCAGTCAGCTGAAACGGTGATAGAGTGAGCCAATCAACCTGTCTGAGGCAGACGGGTGAGTAGGTGGATATAATGAGCAACCAATCTAAATTGGATGTTAGTGAAGCATCAATTTTGCGACGATGAATAATTTTCTTCAAATAATTCTATTCAAGATTGTCAAGTAACAGACACTTCTGTTAGAGATAATCAGTCCTCCCTTTTTAACAATTCGTGTGTCCTGCTTGGTGGCGGAACATTTGGAACTTCGCGATTGCATTCACGCTGATTGTCCTGGCCTTGGGATTGTGGCAGTGGCCCCTTCTGCCAGCCTTTCTGGTGGTCGTCGATACGGATAAGCCTTGGGTCGCTACATTGGTAGCAGCGGGAAGCGAACACTACCTCGAAGGACAACCTACTGCTGGATGATATGCCTTAACGTGATCAAAGAAGCGCATTTGCTGTGGACGGGTTCAAGGTGACATCTGCCTACGCCGTCTACCCCAGTCCCATTGTGAGTAGGAAAGATATTGTCAGTTGGAGAGCTATCTGGCACCATGCCTCGTCCGCCTCTCCAGATGTTCGACAACGCTGAAGTGAGAATGTGGAAAAGGGGAACAGACACCTTCTGCTCTTCTACCGATGTCCCTACGATTTGCGATGGGCGAGCGTGATGACCTCTACACACCTCCGTCCTTCCCTCCTGTACACTTTCAAGTCGAACAAAGCACAAGATCCAGTGAACTCACCAAGACGCATTAGTGACATAGCAGTCAAACTTCCTCTCATGTGTACGCAAATCCGACGACTGGAGCGGTTAGTTGGTATGCTGGCCAATATAAGAGGTTGACCGGGTGGAGCGCTGGGAACGACGCTGAAAGGAGGACAGGGGCTGGGTAGTGCTCTACTTGTTTAACTCTCCGTTTTGGTTTTAAGGACACTTTAGGCCTTGCTTCTCTACTTTGTCTCTAGGCTGTATGGCCTCGTGGCCATGCCGGTAGCCTCCACTCAGCCCTTCTGTGCATGGGTACTGCATATTCCACCCAAGCACCAGGTCTCGTTCAGTGTTCGGAAAGTCCGAGGGTGCTACCTACCATTCCAAAAATGAACCTTTTTGAATAATAAATAACTGTTTGCAGTAAGGTCCCACATTACCACAGATTTTGGCATCAGCACCTATGAAGAGGCACTTTATAAACCACTTGTGAAGTGCTTTATGCAACCAAAGGATTTGCATCAAAGGCAAGTTTCTAAGATGTGGCAGATTTAAATAGTCTTACTCAAACTAGGGGCAGCATGAACAGCTCAACAAAGCTCTTACACCAGCTATACTTTCGCTCTACAAGCTTTTTTACATTTAGAAACTGTTTTAATGACAACTAAATCAACTTTTCACTAGAAACTTTAGTTGACTAAGCTACTATTAAAGTTTTAATTAAGATAATTATTTCCGCTTTGTGCATAGTAAGGTCAGGCGTTGAGACTGGATAACAAAGAGAACATTCAAAGAAATCGTTCAAAAAGTGTGGAAAGCTTACACAAAATATGTGTGCCAAACACTTATGAGTGACAAGGTCTTCCAAGGTGGCGCAATATGGGGGCGTTAACACAGTCGCATGATGAAAGGAGCACAAGACCGTGTCCACGTGGTCTGGTTTGCACTCAAGTAATTTTGCGTGGGACACTTTATCAGGTAATTTACGCAACGAAGATGTTAATCTTCGCGGAATCATCTGGGAATGGTTCTGCTGCATCGCTCTACAAAAAGATGATTGCGTTTTCCTCTAAGGATGTAAGTGGGTTCGACGAGTTAAGAGGCCTTTAAGTGAAATAACATTGAAACTTCATGGAAATTAAAATATCGTGTTAAAGTTAGGCGTTTGCGGCGTTAGAATGAGTTAACCAGCTATGGCAGAAGTTGACGGAAAATGATCAAAGGAAAGTGCGTACTCTGTAAGAAAACTTTTTTTCCAATTACTTGGGACTTATTTGTTTGTATGAACACTATTCCTAAACCTATGGTAGCTTTTCAACGCACATACTGATTACTGCGTTAAACAAACATTTATCATTTCAAAACATTCTCATGTCGTGATTTGCAATTTGGAAAATCTCAATTCTGGACGAAATCAATGTCATATCTCACTGTTTTTGTCGCCTCAGCCTTTTGATGTTGAATAATTCTTATTTTCAACAATTTGTTGTTTTCGTGCAAATTGTGCCTTATGAAAGTCAAATTTGGTCTCCTTTTAATAACTCCGCAAAAATATTACGTTTGCTAAAATAATTGCTGATAAGACTGTAAAACCTTGCTTTCAGACTTACAAAGTATGTCCCAGTTGGAGGAACTAGTGCATGAAATCTGTAAGTTGTGTTTTTTGTTCACCTTCGTTAAATCTAGCTTTTACTGTGGATAAGTTATCAAACAAGATTAATGAAGAAAGAGAACGAATTAAGAGTGAGTTACATCCTTGTGCCCATTTTATATTTGCAGTACCCCGTGTGCTAGTATCGATCCCATGGCTTTTTAAGTCTGTTTCAAACCAAAAAAATGGTCCATTATTGCAGTGCATCATAGCATTTTACTACCAGAGTGTCAAGAAAACCATTTAGACCTTATGATCAGGAGAGTTGCGATATTCCTATTAATTCTATAATAGTTCATTATGAAATAGCTTTTGAAACACAATCGCCTCTGCAATTAGTCGCTGATATTTATACAAGGGCTTCTAAGGGTCTTCATTTGCCTTAAGCTGTTCTGTTTTGGTCGCACGTATTTAGTTTGATTAAATCAAGATTTGAATGCTCGCAATACGCTCTCCCTGTAATCTTTATAACTGCTCTCTTTGTTGCTTTATAAGGGCCTTAGTAAGTGGCCAGGGAAGAATCTTCTGATATTGAAGGTCCTATGACATGATGTCTCATTATTAGCAAAGTGGCTCTGTGCTACTCCTATGAATCAATTTTTCCCTTTTACCAATGTATGGGTGTTTTTTTTCACATTCATGAAAAAATCTTAGTTAACTCAAATGTTGCCATTTAAGTCAAGGTATTTTTCCTTAAAGAAGCCTCATTTCGTCAATGATTTGAAAGTAGATTGCCTTAATATTGGTCCTAAGTATTTAAATTCAAATGAAACTTATTAGCTTAAGAATGACTTTTACATGGCAAAATGATATTGTAGATTTTAAAGTACGTCAACAAGAACTTGTCAAACAAAACAACGAGATCCAACAAAGCAATGACCAACTCAAGGCTGACATTGAGCGCCTTGAAAAAAACATCTTTCGTGAAATGCAACAAACTGAACAGTACGTTGATCCATAATTTCTTTACTAGTTTCTTCCTCCTTTACCTCTACAGGCTGTCAAAAGCCAATGAGCTTGTCGAACAGCGCATTCAGTCGTTAAACAAGACTCTTGAAGAAATAGACAAAGCCAGCGAGAAGATGAGAAATGAGAAGAACACCCTCTTGGAGGAGTATCGCAGCCGCATTAACAGCTATGAAAATTGCATTCAAAAGAATGCTATTCTGAGAAACTTTGTTGAGAATTGGCGATGCCAGGTGAAACGCAATAAGGAATTAGTCACATTTCCAGCAGTAATCGCAAATCTGTAAGTGTAATGAGCTGCACCGTAGAACTTAGGTTTTGCCCCCAAGACTTTGCGTCACATGGTTCTGAAATCAAGTTTACTAAATAGCATTAGCCGCCTATTCTTCAACGATGCAATAGACAGCACTCACGCTCCACTAGTTTACCCTGGAAACTGGTTCTATAGATGTTAGGCGGGTGAAACTGGAAAGTCTATTGGCTATTAGCATTGATGAGACCGGGGTTACCTGTATGATGGAAGCGAAATTTGCAGAACTGCACATCGTAGGTCATACTTCTGACTTCACCTTTTGTTGTGAGCAATTGTTCTCGCGAACAATGGTCCACTCGATATCTGTGAGTGCATTTATCCTCAATCATCCTTTTCTTTGTTTGCAAGTCAGCCTGGTCAAGACTGGTGGAGGAGATTCTTAGTGACAATGTAGAGTTTGAATGCCGAAAGTCTAAAGAAATTCTTGTTGCTAATTTACACTTGTGATTTTCTAATGTAGAGCCATATCTTTGGAAAATTTTTATTCATGCAATATCACTGGACAATTGGAAAGTCTTGTTAGTAACCGGGAGGCTCAAGGCGATATTTTAGTGGATGATCCTGACCCCGTAGTTGCAAAAAATTATACCCAAGCGCGACTATCTACAAAAGGTACGTTCCGGGTCCTCTATTACTTTCATGCCTGCATGACCACCCTTTGTAAGACTGCTACACTTGGAACAGGTGCCAATAGAATGTCTCATCAATTTAATGTCAAGTCAAAATTGAATATGAGCCCTTCAATCTTGTGTGTTTATATGACCTCGCCTTCTTTTATCTTGTAAGAATAACTGTTTGTCTCAGGTGCTGGATCGTATCTAGGTTTTTCAGTGCAGAATGTTGCCATTATCCATACCCTTGTGTTATAGGCAACAATCCCACTGGGATGATCGTTTTAGCATGTCCAAAAGTTTGTAGAAATCCATTCCCACCCCACGTGGAAAGCTGGGAAGAGATAGAGGAATTGCTGAATAATAGGCCCGACTTCTGGAGGGTTCTACAGCTAACTGTGTTCACAGTCCATAAATAGTGTGACAAGGCCATTTTACTATGAGCGGTGATTAGTCAGGCCACTTTAAAGTGAAGTGGTTTTTTGGCTTTCATAACGCCCATGAGATTGGCACTCGATTTAGTAAAAATGCACTTTAAGTGGTTATTGCTAAAACCACAATTTACCACAACTTCAACGATTGGGTGAAGGGGCGAGAATACCTTGTTATCGCCCCTGGATAGTTATTACACATCATAACCGTGTCTGCAGCAACCTCGATCCCAAGGGAGAAACGTTGCATCGAGTTTAATGACTAAAAATGAGTAAGAGAAGGAAAGGTCGCCTTATATGGGTGCCTTTTCCGATTCCACCTATCACTTTAGGCCCAACAAATCGTTTGGTCACGTAAAATGAATAGACAAGTCATTCGACCCCTCCTCCCACTTTTCTTGCATTTGAAGACACCGTGTCAGAACAGGCTGCTGAAGCGATGGTCGAAGTAGAAGGTGATCAGCAGATGTGTTAATGTTCCTGTGCTCACAATTTGTTGAAACACATTTGCGTTGTTGATTGGCTTTAAATAAATTTTGCAATTTTACTTTTTTAATTTGTGCAAACTAACTCGCATTACTTTGAGCTTCGAGACATTGGCGGTCTGTGAGACTATGGGACTGCTTCTCTAGGGGCCGGGCAGGGGAACTGACTGCCTGTTCGGGGATCCTAGCACGCGATTGGTTTCTCCCCAGGACCGGAATGCTATTGAACGGTGATGAGTAGCAAGCACACTCAGACCTCATTGGTTGTTGCGACACCACACACGCACGCAATGCCATCAAGAGTGTGGAGGGTACAATTAGCAGCGCATTTTAGGCTTAGTAATGTCAGCGTGTTGTCGGTATCTGATGAATGCTACAAGGCGTGGAAGACGGAGGACTGTCAAGTTAAAGAATGCCACTGCTGATAAGAACGCCAACACAATTGTGATTGAGTCTATTCAAGGACCCACCGATACTGCGACCGTGGTGGAGACAAACGACAACCAGACCAATGCCCATTCCCCAGTGACCAGCCAACCGGGCAAACAAGATCCCGTCCGAATGATGGTGATCGCAATGCCTAGACCCGGACACACAATGTTCAAGAGCAGGAGTTGTCCACCCCTCGATGTGACCAATGAGATTGAGGCCTTAGATACGGTTTCAACGGTGACAGACAACAGCGACTTGGCGTGGATGGATGAAAGGAATCGGGATTTGCGGCTAAATTTAGGAGAGAGTGGTGATGAAACGTCCCAGGGTTGAGAAACTGGGTTTCTTTTATTTGCGCCTTCTTATTTTCTCTCTTTTCTACCCACCTATCATCTGGTTGATTGCTTGTATGTTTTTGCCCGTATTTTTTGTTATTTATATTCATACATATATATATATATACATATATGGAAGAAAAGCAAACACTACATTTTTTAATTGTAATCTCATTTCTTGCCCTATTCATGCCTCTAACTTTTTTACTCTCCATTTCGTATCGTGTGAAGTGAACTGGCATATCAACCACGTGGAGTAATCTCGAGTACCGTAAAACGCTATGCCTACTCAGGTTTAGTGTACTTATAGCACTTAGTTTTGACGCACCAGTAAGTCATTGGAAGATGCATGAACTGGCCATTCTGCTGTGGTACTCTTCAAAGACGTAGAAGACCTTTAAATTGCTCCAAAGTTATTTCCGCTTTTAGTTCAAGGAGGAATAGAGAATGAGGTTGGGAAGTCTCTGCCTATTTGATTTGTGCAAAGTTAGGAGACCGATTCAAAGTTAAGGCCAATGGCCTTCGGCATTTGACTTTAATTGTTTAAGATTTTTTTTCGAAAATTGTGAAAATGGATATAACCACGAAGGAAGAGGGGGTGCATTTTAAGGCATGTTTTGATAGGGGGTTTTCAAAGCTAAAATGATGAGACCAATTAGGCATGAAAAATGAGTAGATGGAAGAAATGCGAGGCTATAATGCCCCCATCCATTGCCTCACCGACATTGCAGAAGGCAGTAGGACGAAGGCGCAAGTTGATGGCATGACGTCAGAAAAATAAGGTGTGGTTTAGCATTAACTTAGATTAAACAGGCAAAAAAAACCTCCAATTAAGATTTGTCTTTTTATCTTTCTATATCATGAAAGCATACACGAGTACCCATTCGTACTACCTCTGAGCACTTGATAAACCACAAGTAACAATTCGATGACCGTCAGATTATTTTGCAAGCATAGTGACTTGGGTAAGAAACATTTGGGTTGGTAAAGTAATAACTAGCTCCTTTTGCTTTGTTTCTGCAAAAACAAACACAAGTCGGGCCTGTTCACCCATTTGGCTATGTTGCTCTTGTCGTAGGTTTGGTGTTTGTGTCATTCTAGGTGTAATACTTTGTTTGTTCTGACTGCCGATATTGGTTTAGATTAATTGGGTGGCCATAGTACCCTAATCGGGTGGGCCGGCCTGCAAGCCATGCCAGCAGCTCCACATCCTTTACTTGCTAAAATATATATTCTGCCCCAGTATTATGCCTTCTTTTGCTTTCAAGGAAGTCTCGCGAGGCTACACTCGGTTACAGTTGCGGAGACTTAGCTTACCACCATATCCAGCATCCAGACACTGCTAGTAGTCCAATTCCTTTTTTGACAAGTACATGGCTTAATTAGTCTTCAGAGAAGTCTCTCAGCCCTTCATTAATACTTTAAATGCTTGTTTAATCTCTGGTCCTAGGAGCCGGCCAAGTAAAGGCTCGCCATTTAACCTTTTCAAAAGTTCTGTCCCTTGATAATGCCAGCAGCTATCAAGCCCTTCTACAGCTTGGTAGCACCTACTGTAGCGTCCCGAGGCTCCCCTTAAGGTAAAAGAAGGCGCAGTGCTAGGGCAGAATATATATATTCCGGGAACAGAGGACATGGGGGCTGTTGGCACGGCCCGGAGGCCGACCAACCGGCTAGAACAAGATGGCCACCCAAGTGACCTAAACCGGTGGTTCGAACAAACAAAGTATTACACCTACCATGTCGCAGTGTTGAGGCTATTTTCCACTTCATTGGGATTGCTAAGCTTAGTAATATGCTCTTCTTCACAAATTTGGGTTAAACAATGTTGTTGTTGCAAAAATTAGTGCGTCGTTGTAGCAGAAGAAGAAAAAATTTAGTAATAATTGAACTCTGCTTTTTGTTATTATTGCAGGAGGCAAGCAATTTAATCATTTGCATACTTTTAAGCCATATATTAAAATTTTTAATTTCCTTACTATACTCTGTGACAAAGTTAATGTTAGCGAATAAAAACTAATGCTTAAAAATCAAAATATTTGCAAAGAATAGTGCATTATGATTTGATAATCCATAGTTGTTTAAAGCTTCCAAAACAATATCTCCAATATGAGTTGTGAAGATCAGCCAATAATCGGGTTGGTTAGCCGTATTAATGGATCCGCTTCAGCTCCCTCTTATTTCAAAATATGAATGGGAGTACAGGAATGATATCAATCAAAGGATGAGGGTGCCCGATAAATTATCACTTGCATCTTCCCTTCCTGACCTTGACACTACTAACTCGTCACTGAAAGAAGTCCATTATCCCGATCAAAGTTAGTTTTAAAATAACTATTCTGAAGATTTGCATTAAAGGTCTACGCAAAGTTGAGCATCCTGAAAATACGCCTGGTTATACTCCCGACCTCCTCGTCGATGGCGAAGCGCGGACTGCTCCGTAAGTATCAAACATTGTATCTTCGATCCATACCCAGGATGTTGCTCTTTTGATGCTTTACCAATTTTCTAAAATACGTTTGCTATCTTCAAGTTTCCTGTGTCACCGTTGCGCTCTTTTTAATCCCCACTTAGCTTTTCTTCGCTAGCTTCTCTTTGTACAATGTGTACAGATGTTGCGTCTCCGGCACATGTGCCGCGTTTTTACCTATGGCATCGCCTGCCTTTTGGGTCTACCTGTGGTTAACGTGCATGCTCCAATCTGGTGCTCATGTATGACTCGTGCATAACCGAGCCACATGTAGGGTCCCCTGGGTACGGTGCTCATTCTAGAACAGTTGGTTTGGTTTCGGACTTGTTAACTGCTGATTTCGTAGTTGCTTTTTAACGTTTTTTGTCCATAACTTATTATTTGGTTAAGTTCATTGTTTCATATTTGTTGAGTTACGTATACGTGCATGTGTGTGGGGCAATTTTTTTCGTATCTATCGCCTAGTTGCATCAGGCTTTCCTCTTTCTGTATTGTCCTGCATGAATTATCCCAGCCCAATGAACCTTCATTTCGATTTAACAAGTTATATTGTCTTTGAGTCTGCGATAGCCTGAAAACGGGTTGTTGCGCTGGTGTTTTTAATTGAATATCTTCTTAACGTGTTTCTGGCGTCAGAAATTGTAAAATCTCACGTTTTACTTTACTGTTGTAACTTTTTTGAACAGATTTTCGTTTTATTATTGCATTAGCTGTGTTAACGTTTGTCTGAAGTAATTGTGTTTGCGTTTTAAGTACAGGCAAAAAGGTTTGTGTCTAAGTAATTAATTTAGGGTGTATCCACCTTTGGTGATTGGAATCTTAGTTCGTTAATGCTTAAGTGAAATGTACTTTGGTTGGCATTTTTATCTGGGACTGAGTCTGCCATTGGGTATGCTCTGAACCAACTGCAAAGTTAGTAAGGGTAATTTAACTGGGATTTGCTTCTTTGATTTGATTGAATTTGAGTCATTTCTGCTTCTTATGAACCGAATTTCTCCATTAATTTAAAGAGATTTTTGCCACGTATCCTCCGTTGTGTTTCGTGTGTCGTTCTTGATGCTTCCCTCGAGTACTGTGAATCGGGATCGCCTGTGAGATAAGAACGAATGCCTATCACAGTGGTAGTGATAATCCTAGTAGACGGTCTTCATTTGTCCCGTCTTCTGTTGCAAAAATCCATTACGGTAGTTAATTTGTAGGGGTTTCTCTGTGTTCTGTCTCCTTTTAATTACCATCTTTATGCTGCCCAATTTCCCGTCTGTTTTATTGGTCAACATTTGCTTTAGAAAGGCGCTATCAGTTCATAGCTCATTAAATATTTACCACTTCTACGTCAATGTCGAAGGGACAGTTTTAATCGGTCAAGCTCAGGTCCCGTTCAGTTACTATCCATTGGCACAAACCCGGGGTTGAGACGTGTACCATATGTTGACACGGTTTGAGTGTCTCCGTGAGTTCGGTCATCTTCAGCAGGACAGTCTTGTTCTAGCTTATTTTTCAGTGAATGCAGACGTTCCTCACATCACAGCGCTCGTGTTACTGATACGGGCCCTCAAGATATTCAGTAGTATTTAGCCTAACGGCACCTCTAAGTTTAAATAGTGAAGCACAACGCATTTTTTCATTTGGAGCTATTTACTGCCCTCTTTCCTGGCTTTCCCCTCACCCCGATCTTGATACTGCCCTAAGCTGGCGTCAACCTCTTGCAACTTGGAGAAGCACCCATAGTTCAGTGCTACCATGATAGTATTGCCCTATGAACGTTTACAATTCCTTCGATTCCGGCGTTGTACCACTACCATCAATGGTGCAGACCGTTTCCGTGTCTTTCTCTTGTGAGTCTGTAAAACACTTTGCTTTCGTAACTTTTCGCACACTCGAAGCAGTAGTGAAAGCCATCACATTGTGGCAAGAGGTAAACGCAGTTGGACGCACCCCACTAATGCAGTATTTGAGTCTCAAATTAGTTGAAGTTTTCGTAATAAGGTTAAATGACTGTAGGGGAATTCTCAGAGTAGCTTAGCCACTAAAATTATCACCATTACGTTCTGCTCCCAATGCAACATCAGCTTGGTTTAAATTTTGTCATGTTTTATGAAGGGCATTTGGCAACCTCCATCTCTATGTCAGTTTTACCTGTGTTGCAACTTTTTTTCGCATGCGGTCATGTGATCGTTCGGCGGTAATCCAGTGAAAATACCTTTTCTCTTTAGAAAAAAAATGTGTACAAAAGCAAGTATTTGCATGATTAACTTAAATTAGTTAATTACGACAAGCCATACCTAGTGCTTTACCATCTTTTTTGGTCGCCTAGCCTGATGTAATACGGGCTGGTAGGGTAATATAAGGACACAGATGGTGTTAATCGCCAGCCTAATTCGCATTTTTTATCGTTCTGTTGATGTGCAGAAGTTGATAATTTGTCGCAAGGATGTTTATCTTATGCAACCCACCTCTAGGTGCTCCTGCTCCGAGGTGGGAGTGCCTGAAGTATACCCTGTAGTCTCCACGTTTCGTACCTGCACTTCCCATTTTTCAGTCCATTCGTTTCGCCTTATAATGAAGTCCATTAACCCATCCTACTTTATTGATGCTCAAAAAACGGTAACTTTCGGTGGTCTCCCTGAGCAGAGATGCCTTACATCCGGGGGCTAGGGTATCGTCGCCTTTGGCAATCCCCAGTGAGTGCCTCCGAAGTGTTGGCAGAAAGGCTGCCATTTCTTCACGAAGAGCACAGTGTCGGTACTGCCTGAAGAGAGTCCTAACCACGTAAATACGGAGGTGGCTTTGTTAAAAACGTGCACAAAAGAAACCACGTCGGTGTTTTGATAGTTGAATCGCGGACCATTGTGAATATATCATTCCGCCACGTAGATTCCGTCTCGATCGTCATTTTTCAGGGCTCTCTGTGATCATTCTTCCACTACCACCAGCCTGTCAGTCAATTCTAGCCAACTACAGGGTACGAATAAGGATGTTGTGGTGGTGAATTTGACATCAAAGCAGTGGATGTAAGGCTTTCTAGTTATACAATCCTCTGCATCAAGCACATCCTATACGCCGTTCTGCGAAGCCATTTGATAAACGTTATAAAGTGGCTTTAGAGAATGATAATTGCTACGCAGTCCTCCCCCCGTTTCATTATTCTGGTACTGCTCGGTCACTTATACGGATTGCCCTTGGATCCTCAGATGTTGAGACGTAATCCCCGTGAATTAGTTTTACATGAATGTTGCCTTCAGCTCTTCTGCGTTCACACAATCGACCCGTTTTCACTAATCCCTTTTATCAAATTACCTGTGCATCCAGGCATTTAGAGCACGTGTGCTTTTTTACGACACTTGTTACCACCGTTGTATCGCTTGTATGCTCCAGTATGGGGTAGACTAATCGAAGGCGCATAGAAGAGCTTGGAGATTGCTGGTGGAGTCTTATGCTGCCTACCTGGAGACCGACCAATCGAAGCAAGCAGCTTTCTACCGCCTGTTACTGCTTGTGAATGTGTGCGTGTGGCATGTGAATGTTGTGATGGCATTTGCACATGTCTGGTTGCAAGGAATCTACGTCTTTTGCAATCCATCATGTTTTCATACGCATTAATCAATTGGTCCCGGGATCATCGGCAGAACTGCTTATGTCTTATCAATGTCATGTCATGCGGCACAGTTTATTCCCCTGGGTGTAATAATAGTGCTACCAATGCTCAAATTAGCGGATAACGTGTTCCATCAAGGTACTGACTCGCTCTCACGAGATTCACAGAACTATTTCCCACCTCTCAGTTCGACCCAGGTTACGGCAACAGCCAATGCCACAGCCTCTGCTACCATCCAGGTTGCGCATAGCACCAATGCGGGTCATCTTAGCGTGAATGAACGTCTCCGCACGGCAGAAACGCGACTAAGCCATCTGGAAGCCTACGTCAGTCGGCTGTCGTCACGTCTGCGCGGGGTGGAACAACAGCAGGCGCTCATGGGTGGACTGATTATGATATACTTCGGACTGAAGGTCGTGCGTTCTTTGGTGGCGGCGTTGTTCAAGTAGATCGTCAGGTTGTGTGTGGCTGGCCCCGCTGTTCGACAATTCATGATGTTTCTATGGCGTGAGTGTAGTGTTTCATGCCCTTGCTACTGCTAGGTTTGCTTTCATTTTGGATGTAATCGTTTTACTTTCAATTCATCAGTCAAACTATCTTTCCATACTGGCAACCTACCCTTGGTATTTTATCCTTCTGGCTGGCCATCCTTTCCTGATCCTGCTATAAATTTCTTCTCCACTTATTACTTTGTCTATTCTTCATCCTTTAATCTTTGTTCGATCTATCAGTTCCCGAATCATCCATTCATCTGCTCATTGTCACTGATCTACCCATCTCCAATCCGTTAGTCCTCCATCGTGGATGTATCCATTTGCTCAATCTCTTGAGCCTTCTATTTGACCTATTCTTGTTGTGTTGCCATTCGTCCATCCACCGATCGGCTTGTCATTTACTCATCTCCTTACCCATCATTCTCTCGTACATCTCCCTGTCGCCGATTCGTTTACTTATTGCAACCTTGAATTGGGCTTCCATTCGGACCGCATGCATCCTCAGGTCTGCCTTTCCACTTATTTGGTACAAATTTTCGTTTATTAATTCAGTTGCCATCTGTTTGCCCGTCTTCCCCTCTCTGTCTGTCTCTCCGGATCTATTAACCCATTTTCTCTTCCATCCAGCCCAATCTCATTTGTCGATGTATCCCTGATCTCGCCTTCTGAACTGTCCTTCAACTGGCTTTCTTTAGCTTTCATTTAACCGATACATTTCTGATGACCATCATCATAGCTAATGCTTGTCACTTACTGTCGATTTTGACTTTTCATTCGTTTATTCACCCAGACGCTGTCCATTCGTCCACTTTTCCGTATATGTTGGTTCCATTCCTCCAGGCAAAATCCATTCATTCGCCCATCTTCCCTCAATCCGTTCTTTCCGGATTCGTTAACGCATTTCCGATTCATCCATCACGATTTTTTTTCTCTCAATCTATCACTGATTTCGCATTTTGGACTGCCTGTAACCTAGGTTCTTTGCTTCGCGTAATTCGTTCATTCGGTTGACAAGTTTTTGATAACAGTCAATGTACCTAGTGCTTGTCACTCAGCCCCCTATAGGCGCTTATTGTCAATTCTGATTTGTCATTTTATGTGATGAAACCTGCACAAGGTAATGAGAAATTCTTAGGCTTCCTTTTTTGACATTTGTTGACTTGAAGTTTAGCCTATTTCCTTGCTTCGCTTTCCCCTTATTTGCATAAATTCAAGTTGGCCTGACCAAACGGTCAATGTACTTTCGAGTGGCTTAGGTGTGGTCTTGCTTTTTGCCATAAAAAACTCCCGTAAAGCCAATTACATTTTCACTGAATTTGGGTAACTTTCGTAAATAGAAATGAATGTGAAATGGTCAGTCCTGTCGTAATTATTTCCCTCATCCCTGGAGTCTTGGCTCGGGTTTGTCTCTCGTTTGGCCTAGCTTGTAACTGCCTGCCAGAAAGACTCGCCTCATTCTCACTCGTTCATTGGCGAGCCACAGCCCCGTCTCACCAGACACGCCTTGCTTGTTTGGTTTTTTAAGCCCCAATACACCGCTCCTTCACTCCACAATGAAAAGTACATTCTTAGACGAGCTCTACTCTCTACTGCCTCGGAAAAAGATATTTATATGCTGGACTGAAAGGTAATCTGGATGGGTAATAACTGTCGATCATTCCAAAATTCGCTAAGTCTTCATCACTTTTCCGACGGCCAAGTGAGAAACTACCCAATTATTATCGAGCTTCCACTGACATACTTTTTACCAGGAGGTCACCACCTACTATGCATTCTACTGTTCCAAGGTGGCAGTGATGCTTGCACTACCGAACTGGCCGTACAAACTCTAACTAAAATCAGGGGTAATTATCTCTGTATCGTTGCCGTTCTGCTTATCCTACCATAAGTCTTCCAATCCATCAGTCCATCTTTTCCACAGTGAGAAATTCCAGCCTTCCAGTTAGCCGTTCTTTCCTGATCCTGCTGCGAATTTCTACTCCATTTATTACTTTATCTATTCTTGTTCTATTCACTGACTTGTGAATCGTCAATCCCCTTCTGATCTACTCGATCTTGCCTACCCTTTGAATTTCATTTGTTCTGGTAAATCTCTGGAACTCTCACCTCTTCATCCACCCTTTTCTAGTCCCCTCATGTATCTCCATTCCGTTCGTTTATCACATGACTGGTTTGTTTTGGATCCGTTCACTTATTCTGGATGTTTTTTATCTAATTTAAATAGGTTTGTCTCTGATCTGTCCATCTTCCATACCTCAGTCTTCCATCTTAGATCCGTTCGTTTGCTCAACCTCTTGGATCCTCCGTTTAGCCCATTTCCATTATATTGCCATGCGTCCATGCACGCATCCCCTTATCCACCTCTCATCCCTCACCTTATCCGTCATTCTTTCGTTCATTTCCCTATTCCTGATCCGTCCACCCATTCCAGCCTTGAATTGACTTTCCATTCCGATTGTGTTTGTCCTCAAATCCGTCTCTCCACGTCTTTGACACGAATTTGCCCCACGTCGATTTCTGATCCATTCATTAGGCTTTTTATCCTTCTTCCATGTATTCCTCTTCCATCCGTTTATCGCTTGACTAATCTATTTCGGGTCTTTTCATTCATTCATTCAGGCTTTTTTTTAACTAAATTTGATGCATATTGTCGCTGATTCCTATTCACCCATTCCCTACATTCCCTTATCCCTCACCTTTATCCGCCATTCTCTTGTACATTCCTCCCCCCCTCATTCCTGATCTGTCCATTCACCCCAACCTTGAATCGGTTTTCCATTCAAGTCGCGTCTCTCAGATCCGTCTTTGACACAAGTTTGTCTCTGCTCTCTTCGTCTATTCATATGGATGTCGTTTGTCCATTCATCTTTATCTGCTTTCCGACAGGTCTTTGTTCCATTTTTCCTGATGAAGTCCATGCATTCACTCGTCTCCACCATCTGTTCTTCCAACAATCCCTCATCGTTTCATTCACTTCAAACCCGCTAACCCACTTTTTGTTCCATCCATTCCGATTTCATCCGTCAATCTATCCCCAATCTCGCATTTCGAACCGTCAGTCAACAAGTTTCTTTGGCTCACGTAATCCGTTCATTTGACTGCCCTTCACTTAACGTCGATTCTGAGGTGTCAATTGGTATAGGTAAGTCCATATCAGGCAGTCCATTGTTTTGCCCCCTTTTTGGAATTTTTTTGGCATGAAATGTAACCCACTTCCTTGCTTCCCTTGGCCTCTTATTTGCATAAACTCAAGTTGACCTGACTAAATGATTTATGCACTTTCGAGTGGCTCGGGTGTGATCTTGTTCTTTTGCCATAAAAGCTCTCCTTGAAGCTAATTACATCTTCTTCTAGTTTGGGTAGCTTTCGTGGGTGGAAACGAATGTTAACTGGTCGGTCTTTTCGTAATTATTTCCCCCAATCCTGGAGTCTTGGCTCGGATCTGTCTCCTATTTGGCAGGCTGTTCGCTTAGTTGTTTGACCAAGCTGAGAGTGAAATTGTCTGTCAGGGAGTATCCTCATTGGTGAGTCACAGCACCGTGGCTTGTTCGGTGGTTTTTCAAGCCCCAATGCACCGTCCCTTCTCTTCACAATGAAAAGCACATTATGAATTGACTACTCTCCACTGCCTCGGAAAAAATGCATATATATATATACTGGACTAAAAGGTAATCCGAATGAGTGGTAACTGTCGACCATTCCAAAGTTCGCCAGGTCTTTATCACTTTTCCTACAGCAAAGCGAGAAAATACTTACTTCTTGTCATGCCACCAGTAGGTCTCAGGACTGTCGATTGGTCGCCATTCCCTACCCATTCTACTGTTCTAGGTTATCAGTAGTACTTGCACTACCAAAAAGGCCGCTTTAACTCATTATTGTTTGGTGTTGGAAGCAACCACCCTCGCATTCTGAAAATCTCGTTCCTTTTTTTTGTTTGAACTTATCTAACCCGCTTGTGACGTCTGGCTCGGATAGGGATAGGGTAGTACGGGGTGCCGCATTTACATGCTTTGATTTATTGTACTGTTAAAATTCTGCCTAAGTTTCCTCTCTCTATCTTCTATTTCAGAACCGCACCGACGTCACCTTCTCATCCTCCCTCCTCGCAAGGTGTCAGAGACAGTAAACAGATTTCCACTGTACAAATCTACTTTATCCTCTCATGCCTTCACAGTAATTTGTTGACAAAAGAAAATGGACTGATCTACGGGTCTTGCTCCCTTTTTTTCTCACCCCCTCTCTCTCCCTCTGCGTAATCTGCTTTCCATCGCCTTGGCCTAACACGTCGCTGTCCATTTCTCAATCGTTCATAGCACACGCGCTAATCCATAATCTGGGCAAATGAGATAAATTTTTAACCTACTTATTATTTGGAGCACGTGTCACTGTGGTGTGTTATGCGCATTCACTGGAGGAGATTGTCTTGGATGGGGTTGCATTCCTTACTCCACGCACTTTCGGGCTACCGGGTTGCGAGGCGGGATGATAGTTGTACTAGTTCGAACCAATTTGCGTCTTTGGGTTGGTTTACTTTAAATTGTCTTAACAGTATCATGGAGGGCTTCCGTTAGTCTATCAGGATTTCTGTTCAGCGATTTTTAAGGCAGGATGTGAAGCTTTCTTCATCTTAATACGAATAAGCGTCCGGTCTACTTAAGTGCGACTTCAGTAGTGTGGGGGTGCGCATTCACTGCACTCTTATTGGATGGCATTTGGTCGCTGTTTTTGTGGTGAGGGTGAAGCGATTCTCGTCCTTTTTCTGGGTGAGTCTTGACCTCAGGCGCACATATGATTTGTTTTATCATCTCTCGCTATTATTAAAAGGAGTGCCTAGCCGGATGCAACGTGACAGAGAGGAGGGTAGGTTTCAGGATCTGCGATTTCTGGGTCCGTCCAAATATTGAATCTGAGAGACGAGAAAATAACATGTTGCTTGCGAATGACGCCAGGTGATTGCATTTTTAGGAATGGCTACACTTCTCATGCTGAATGGATGAATGGGGTGGAATGTATGCGAGACAATATTTGGCAGCCTAACTTCGGCGCTCCGAGTCTTTACCACAGTTGTAGCGAGCTGCACAAGAGGTGGAATGCCGCGGGTCCGGTTGATGAGCAGAGGTGTGCCCACGTTGTTGGCACTGATTGAACAATGCATAAAGTCAGTGCACATTTCCCACCTTTTGAGCGTTGGCTCCGGTGCCCACCCTAGTCAATCTTCGGTATCAGCTGTCAGTACTTTGTCAGTGCTTCTAAAGATCTCTTGTGATCTAGGGTTGGCAGTTTTTAAGTTTTGTTTGTGAGAAGGCACCAGATCTTAAGGGCAATGCAGAACTTTGATTGTCTTTCATATTTCATCCTATTTGTGAATGCAGTTGCTGAGGGTGGAAAGTGTTGGCTTTGTACTAGTCTCTGAATCTAGAAGCGTCCAGAGTTGAAGTCCCTTCATCAGGAAAATGTGTGAAAATACTTCTCCTTGTCATATTATCCTCACTTCTGTGCCACTCAGCCGTTTGCCTGGGTTTCTCTGGTGTCAATTCGTTGGTTAGTGGCCTTCATGCAAGACGCGAAGTTGGAGTGATTATCGAGAGACTACATTATGTAATCCTGTCCTTTGGGAGTCTTCGCAGACTTAGCTATCTGCAACCGACAGTCATCTATGATCTCTAGCTTTGGTAGTCAGTCATCGAATTCGATTGCCCTTTGGATCAAAAATTCGATTGTCGGCGTCACCAGTGTAGCATCCAGAGTCTTTGATGAAGTTGTGACAACCAACACTAGCACAAAGGCACAAAAGACGTATTCGTGAGACTAATTAAGCTATTCACTCTTCATTTACCCATTCTCTGGGAGGAATTTCTCTGTAGTGGATGTGCTTCTAGGAAAATCACCCTTTGTATTCCCTTATTTTTGGACCATTCTTAGGATAAGTTTTGTTGCTTTATAGATCGCTAACTGCTTCGAGACACAGATAACCTGGGCTTGAATTACTTTTTCATGCAATTAGCTCTCCCATTGGTTGGTTTTTAGACCAATGTCTTCTTCATCCGCACAATTGCCAACGGCTCCGACTCCGGACGATCTAGCTGAGCGCGACAAATTCCGCCACAATCTTAAACTTGCTTTCATTCTCTTGTGTCTCGCTACGGTAGTAATTTTAAGCCTAGGAATCTATGTGGCAGCTGATCCTGGCCAGTACAATTAGTGCGTTTTTGCTCGAAACTGTACTTATTTATTATAATGTGTTGGCTCCGTGTTTTGAATGTATTTTCTTGTAAATTTTATGATAGCTCTTCAGATTTGCCCACCATATAAGCAATGCGAGCCAATTAAATTAAAATACTAAACTAGTGCATTCACTAAGCGAGTTTTTTCTGCTTTCACTAGAAGATTAAAATATGGTGCCGCATTCTCCACACTTCTGCATAGTCTATCCTGCCTTCTCGCTGTGGGGGAACCCGCAGTGAGAAGCTGTGCCATAGCTTGGGTGCTGTTCTGTAGGTCAGCGCTTAGTTTGCCACTTAAAGGATTTTAACTAAAATATCATTTGTACTGATAATTATTTAGTAAAATTTTTTTGTTTTTCAGCGGATTGATGGTATTTGGCTATACTTTAGTAGCACTAGCCATCGCATGCCTTATTGCATCTGTGGTGACAGGAAATCTGCTATTCCATTTCATTCGTGCTATTTCGGAGACAAAGGTCTACCTGCCCAAAGATGCTAATGCTCTGCGGGATGTGAGTCAAAATTATTAGCCGAATGCTGTCGGTGAAAAGTAGTAGGATGTGGTAAATTTTGGGTGTGAATGGTCAATGACAAGCCTCAACAAGAGCGGCTTGATTGCATTTTGCAAAAATAGGCATGATTTTATTAAGGAACTAATTAGCAAAGCTGATTGACTTCTAGAAACCGTACCCACGGCAATCCCAAGACACAGTTCGACGCCGACGTGTTCCAGCACGCACCCAACCAAGAACAAACCGTGAAGAGCAAGGACGTGATGCTAGTGCTAATAGAAATGCCCCGATAACCGAACGTGTTGCGGAACCGTTTCCACTTCCAAGCGCGCCTCCACCTGCCGTCAGAGTTGATAATATTAATAGAAATACTGCTGAGGATGAGGAGTGTGAAAAGGTGTTACCACCAGCACCAGATTTGGAGAGACCTCCACCATTTGCACCACCACCAGACTTTCCACCACCACCGTACGAGGAGTTCTCATGGCTGGCGTCAACAGATGGCGACTTGTCCCGAAGTTGATGAGTGAGGCAGACTTATGCCAATGCTTTCATAGAAGCAGCGACTTCCTTCTTCCATTCCTTTTTTCTCATTTCGCGCTCTTTTGTATCTTTACCTCCCTAACTGCTGCCTTTTTTGCAATAAGTAATTACTACTTTTTGTTAGTTAGAATAGAAGCTGAAGATGTATTAAAGGCGCCATTTTCGGTCGTTAATGCTGACCTTACATTTCACAAGTTCAGTCAGCATGCGTGATTTTGTTTTAAGCTGGGTATTTCTCTTCCCTGCTTCTGGCTACAGATTCTAGAATCGAGAGGACTGAGTGAACAAGAACTACTTGCATTTGAATAGTATGGAAAAGTTTCATAGGAGTCAGGAAGCGTCTCCGCCCTGGAGAATGAGAGCGCTTAATCGGCAACTAGTGTACAGCTCGTATTCCTTTGGGTCTTTCTTTAAAAGTGCTTCTTTATTAGTGTACGAACCCCACTTTTTCTCACATCCGCCTAAATTTTCTTGGATTGATCGCATTCCAATGTGATGGACCGTGATTGGTTGATTGCAGGTCAAGTTACCCGTTGTGCGACTACTTTCGTTATTGGAAAAGTGCTGATCTCGATGGCCTGTGCTTGCCATGAGAGACCCTCTCCCTGGTGCATGACAGCCATACGAGTTCGCGCTTGAAGATCGACATTTGCCAAGTGTCTTCATTCGGTGCAGCACAAACTCCGAAGCCTTGTTGGTGTTCTTGCTTTGTACCTGGAAGATGTGTCAAACGGTGAATTTTGGCTCCACAACGTTCTAGGCATAGATCCTGACTTTACGCTTGAGCATCCATAGTGAAAACCTCGAAGGTGGTGGACTTGGAGTGAGAGTCGTCCTTTCTGCCCGTCCTTGACCTTAGGGACAACCATTTGTCTTGCATTTCTTCAGGATCCCAAAGGCGGTGGCCGCTATGCATGGTTTCGGGAGTTCTGTGCAGATATACCCACCAAGTGGAGGAAACAATAGCGACTGTTTCAGCGTCCTAGTGCTTTGCTAGCTCTACCAATAAAAGTTTGTACTGTTTACCTTCCTCTGTGTTCAGTAACGGATCCATGATATCCATGTCTGGTCCATTCGCTGATGGATGCGGTACCTCGAATCCGCTGCAACGAATTCTAGTCCAACAACAATCACACACACCTTCCATTAGTGGAGACCACCAGTACGTCTACGTCTGCATCCCGCATAGATCTGGAGAACAGCGCTTCTTAGACAACTATCTGCGTTACCTTGTGGGTGTTGCCGTTCCTATCTTGTATTATGAAATCTTACTTCTGCAGCGTAATCCTCTCGTCAATTTCAACCAGACCGTCTAGCTCAGTCTTTTGGTCAACGCTCTTTGAATCTCTCTCCGTCCACGCACACAGCTCCACGGGTAACATCCATCCCCAGAACGAAAAGTGGACACCCGGTCCAAAATTAGGTACCGAGCACAGCATTCGCTCATGATATTTGGACGCTTCATCAGGATCTCTCCCTAAAGTGAAATAGCTTGAATCTGCTTTCTCGCAACTTCAATGAAGCGTTCAGTTAGTTGGCTGCAAAACTTAGGAAACAACACAGTTTCGTCTGACCGGGTGGTGATGGCCATGTCCTGATTTGCCTTGTGTGATTCCCTGTGATAACCATCCTGCCGGACCTGACAAGACATGAAGTGCGACAAGGTGACTGCTTTTTGTCGACGATCTGCTCCCAAGTTTAGATTAGCTTTATCCCTTCAGAACCAAATGCACCTTCCGGGCATATTATGCAATGCTTCGAGGGTAGTCGTATCAGTGCAGTTTCTACAAGGCTTTTAGGAGTGGCCATTGCGTTACCAATCTCAAAAGCCACTATCTTGGACTATTAAGGTCTGTTGGGTGATAATGAAAGCTGGCTTCTCAACCTGCTTCTGACCACGGTAGGGGTAGGTAGCCTTCTTTGTTACTGCATTTGATTCTTCATTCATTGTCAGTGCAATCGGGAAGTTCTTTTGTGATTTGGTGGATTCCTTGGCCCCGTTTTTGAGTCTATCGTGTGCCATACTGTTCGTTTCACCCAGCAGAGGGTGTAGTATGCCTTTAAGTGCTTGCCAGATCGGTCTAGTCCTTCTGTTTCGCATCGTACGTTTAAAGTTGTTTTTCCCTCCCCAGCTTGGAATGATGCGATGAGGAAATGTTTGTGCACTTTAGAAGCACCCTTTGTAGTTCTGCAGTCTCGTTGTCGATGAAGTGAGGAGGGTGTGATCAGACCTTAATCAGTTTCCAGCAGGTCATTACAGCTATCAACGGCATTTGTTTTCAGCGATGGAAATATAACCCCGGCTTTAAAGTGCTGGTGAATAGAAAAGTATGTGTTGGGTTATCCGGACTGTTTATAGAGCCGCATTAAAATAGGTGCAATATTTTATTTGTTCTGACCGCCGGTTTCGGTCAATTGGGTGGTCACATTGCGCTAGCCAGGCTGAAAGGCCATCGGGTCATGCCATCAGCCTAAATATATGTACATATTCTGTCCTAGCATTATGCTTCCTTTTGCCATCAATGAAGTCTCAATTAGCTACAACCGGCCCTAATAATTGGGCCCCGGGCTAGTTCCAGATATATAGAAAATATATGTACATATTCTGTCCTAGCATTATGCTTCCTTTTGCCATCAATGAAGTCTCAATTAGCTACAACCGGCCCTAATAATTGGGCCCCGGGCTAGTTCCAGATATATAGAAAATTTCACCTTCCAGATTCTGAGACAGTGCTGTTAGAGTCTAATGCGCCTTACAACGTTAAAGGTAGCACTGGATATTTGAGCTGGTGCAATAAAATCCCTTCTTGGAATTATTAGTTGTTCTAGGTGGAGAAAAATCCACCGTTTTGAGAAGAGAAAGTTATGTGGGAGAAAGCAACTTGTGTTTGAGTAGTAGGTTTAATTTTTGTAGATTATCAATGTAGCGTCCCGAGGCTCCCTTTAAGGTAAAAGAAGGCATAGTACTGGGGGTAGAATACATGTATTCTGGAAACAGAGGGCTTGTGGGCTGTTGGCACGGCCCAAAGGCCGACCAACCGGCTCAGTACAATATGGCCACCCAAGTGACCGTAACCGGCAGTTCGAACAAACAAAGTATTACAATCAAGGTGTGTGGTGGGCTAGAATTTGTCTTGTCTTTGGTGAGCTTGTCCACTCAACCGCAAGATTGATGCAAACTCAAACCTGTCACCGAGTTTACTATTCAACAGGTGTGTACTGTAGCCTCGGTGCTTTTGAACCCCGCTAAAGAAAAAAAAGATATATTGTTTGGGCAGAACGTGTAAATTCTGCAACTAAAAGGACTTGGAGCTACCAGCATGCCCAGAGGCCAGCTCACCCTTGGAAGGCAAAGTGGCCAGCCAATTCCCGGCAACTGAAATAGGGAGTCAAGACAACCAGAGTACTGCAAAAAAACAAATTAGAAAAAGGTATGTTGCTGAGTTTAAACCTCTCCAGGGACCCATACTACAGCAAAAGTACTACTTATTAAGGTTAGAGAACTTGAGTGGCTCAAGACGGTTTAAAGGAGTGGTAGATTGGTAAATATATAATCGTAATCACCATTTTTTCACAAAAAATGCGGGACTTAACAATTTTAACAAGGTTAGTTCTTTCCATAAATGCACAATTTTCTGATTTCCCGGAAGGATAACCTGACAAAAGCTGCGTAGCAAAGTGTCAAAATAATTGCGTTTACAGTTTCACTTGCCTTTTTATATCGTCTGGCCACCCGAATCATAACAAAACTGCATATTCATTTGTTTAAGCACGTTTAATTCGTCACCATATTTCGAACTTAGTCAACTTCGTAAGATTGCGTACGGTGCTTTCTGTGGTTCATCCATGTTTTCATGATCTAGTCCGCTTGCTATAAGCTCATTGATTCTCACAAAGTGCTTTTTCAATGTTCTTGAATCTTTTTTGTTCTTGCTTAAAGACAGTTATTCAGTGGGTTTGCAATCCTATCTATTGCATTATGATGTGTTAAGATATTTAAGTACTTTTTTGTGTTCCCAGATTAAAATGTCACTCTTCTGGACAATCACTGCGGTCTGTCTGTACGCTGAAGCGGCTGTGATTACGCTTCTCCTAATGCCCTTCATTTCCTCCAAAATGTAATCTTCGTTGGGTACAAATTGTCTGTTTTATCCACTCCTTTATTCTAATCTTCTGTTGATATCATTTTAGATGGAATTCTGTCTTCAAGTCTCGCATCGTCAGCAGACTTTCTTCATATGCTTCTTTTTATTTCAATGGATGCTTGGTTATTCTTGGCATGATGGTCTTTGGTACGCAATCACTAATTATTCAATGGCTTGTTTGTTGTGAGAATTAACGATTGCACTTATTTTTAGAGGCTGTGAGGCAGGTTAGGTATCAGAATCATGTCTACCAAGAACTGAAGTCCGATCCAAGTATCTACAAACCTGAAACGGAGTCAGTCTATCTCATGAAGCTCTTTAGGGCCCAGCGGAATCTCTATATTTCGGGATTTTGCCTCTACTTGTGGTTGTGAGTTCAATGTCCTCAGTATTCTCAGCATCATACTCTTGGTTTTTTTGTTAAACGGTGGTTCATGTGGGTGCGGTCTACGCATTGCATTCCTTTTTGAAAAGTAGTCTATAGCACTCGACGTTAACTTAGCAATGAGGGGTTTACTTTGTTTACCCTTCTCCGACTGTGCATTTGTGGTCATTTGTTTGTAACGTTTAATCTTATTTTGTGTGAACTGGTAGGCCGTTTCTGTGTTCACTTAAACCCACCTTGTTATTTACTAAAGGACTTTGTTCCTCAGCCGTGCATTTTTGGTTATGACATCGTGTTCAACTTATTTGCACTACTTATTCACTCAATATCTTGAATATTTTTCCGTCTGTGAGGTTGCCGATCGTTCAAATTGGCTCCGGCTTCTTAATTGCTGTTTGCAAACATCTTGAGAATTTTGGATCAACTGCTGATGATCGGAAGGTTTGTTACATAAATGGACTTGGTCTCAGACCATTGATTAAATTACTCCACTCTGTTGTACATTCATCAGTCAGCCACTCGTATGAATCACTGTAACTATACTTCTTAATGCTCTCAATTGTGCTTTTTCCCTCACTTACCCAGTTGACCAACTAGGACGTCGTTTGCTTTATTGAAACCACGGCTGCCATAGATCAGCCTTCGCAAATTGTCTTCAGCAGCAGTCCTTTATCAGTTTTCATAAAACACTTCAAGGTACTTTTCCCCGTTCATCGTGGTCACACGAAAGGTTGACCTTTTTGAAACTGCTTAATATTTCTGGTGGCATTTTGGCTTTTGGTAAATAATCACGGTTTTGGACGGCTAGGCGCATTTACCACTTTTCCATTACGGTTGGTTTGACTCGGACCATTGAGTAACGCAAGCCGCTATGCTTTTAAGTTACTAACTATACACAACCTCTTTTCACCAGGTAATTCAATTTTCGGTTAATTCGTCGGTGTTTTAATTGGCTGCCTGCATTGCGCTCGATTGCGATCCCTTGCGAACAAAATCGCACCTAGAATGTTGTGGGAGGCGTAAATAGTACCAGCTGCAAGATGTACACCCACGCTTCTTAGCTGTTCAGTTTATCATTGCACCATCATGTATAATACCTGTTACGGGTGGTGTTGCCGTAACGAAATGCTGCGTCAAGGGCCGGAGTGTTTCGTCACTGGTCCCAAATTCACTCACGGACGGCCTATTTGATCAGTAATACGTTTTCATCAGCTTTGCATCTGCATAGTACTGATTCCTACCTCTAATGCATTCTTGCCTTCATTCAATTTCTATTCACTGTAATTCCATTCATCCACTCACTTAACAGAATCTTTGACGATAGATGCAGGTGTCACTCGAATTTACCACTATTTAAGCCTCGACTCCAAAGTACGTATCCATCGTTAAAAACCCAACCAAACTATTTAGGTGAAGTGTAAGTTGGTCGATTTTTACAGCCCCGACGCAGAGGCCGAACCGATGCACTTCCCGCCTTGGAATTAGGTCATTTGCTACCACTCGGTTACTTATCATTCAGGTTTGCTTTATCCTACCTCAGAGGTGATCAGATAAATTCGTGTGATTTTACATGGCAAAGTCAAAATGACTGTGGAGAACCTACAACTTGTTATTTGAAGTTATTATAATCTATTTCCCTTTTCCAACATGTCATGGGCCTATTGCTAAAGAAAAAAGCTCTGATCATTTTCGAAATGGCTGGTTTGTTTCATGTGTGATCATGTGATTATCTAACGCCAAGAAAACGAAATACGCATTTAGTGTAACACCAGCGAAGTCTGGCTGGTGGGGTTGAGGGTAGAATCGGCCCCGTTCTAAAGCGTTAGTTTCCTCTGACGTTTTCGCTCGAAGAGGTGTGAAGTTCTGTAGTACTTTGACCGAAAAGTAAATGAAACTCCTTCGATTGACTCAATGCCATTAGCCGTTTTTTTCAGAAAAGTGCTTTATTCCACATTGTGTATGGTAGATCTCAGATGGTTTATTTTGACCCTTGGAGGTGATCAATTGCGTCTCCAGTTTATCACACGTTCTCCTAACCTTAGTTTTCTAGGATAAATTGAGACCCTTGAGGGACGAGGTAATGGGCGAATCACTTGGGAACAACCAGTGTCGTGTTCGTTCTACTTATTGTTGGCACTCTAAGCTTCTTGTCCCAAGTCAGTCAATCGCTAAAAGATTGTTGTGATGGCCTTGAAGAACAGGTATTTATCATCTTCTTCACTTGTCATCCAGTAGTTCTATCGTAAGCTTCTATATAACCGATTTTGACCTCATTTTTAAAGCACACAAATTCGGGTCGCATCCAGAGGATTGAATAGGCCTTTTAGAACGAGACTTAAACATTTCTAGAAAGAGATGGAAGCCTACTGAAGAGCACTGACTGATTGATGCGTATCAATTCCAATGCTTCCATTGCAGCAAGCTATTCCCAAATCTGTTCCAACTTTGTGGTCACCTACTACCTAACGTCCGCTCCACTACCTTTGAAATGGTTTTTTCGGCTTTGGACCGTCTTGTTTCCGTGGTGGTGAGCAAATTTGGACACCTATTCCTTTATTCCACCTTGTTCATCTTACCTCCTCCTCTCAGCCTTAGATAGGCTGTTTTATCCTTCGCGTCAATTTTCTAGCCAACTTCTAACTGTTTTCTGTTGCTTGGGTTGAAATTGATGACTCACTTGTTTGAAGGGAAAAATAGCCTTCCGGAAGCACCTGTCTGTTATCTTATAAGTGAAATGCGGAGTTTTAAATTCATTATTCTGGGCGTCGTCTGTAGCACTTGCGATTGATTCACTTGCCATTTCCGGGTGCATTCAAAATAATCCACTCACTTACCCATGGAAGAGTAATGAGGATGACGCGGTATGATGTGTTGTGCTTGCGTAGCCGCAAAAAGGTTTTGCTTTCAGTTTACATCAGTGGTGGCTTTTAATGCGACTTCTTGTCTAACTTGCCCTCCTTGGCAGGCTATTTGTACCTAGGCGGAAGGTAGGAGCCGGGAGGCGTGAATTTAGGGGCCGGATGACTGAGAACGCATTAGTTATAGTGGAGTCACAAATGTCTTAGAACTTTAGGTTGCATTTGTACGGACGAAAGTTCATAAGGACACCTCATTAGACCTTTTGATCTCATCGTAGTTGAGTAGCCAGGTAGGTTTTTGCTTCCGTGGCTTTTTGGATATGGTGTCGTGTCTCTAGTCTTACAGTTCCTCTGTGTTATTAAAATGTGGGCATTAGTGGTCTAGGACCTTAGGAATACTACCGTACGATATGTGCTTACTATGTGTACATGGCTCATCCTTCTGCTTGTTGCTCTGTGGGTGAGGAATCACGTCAGAAAGTGGGTGCTTTCTTGAATAGATACAAACTCTTCATCGCATAATATCATCTTTGTTGTTCGCTTTACTGTATACCGACTGTGTGCTTGCTTGTTTTTTAGAATTAACTTATTGTCCACCCCTTCCATCTCAAATGCATCTTAGTTGTTTCTGATCTTGACTGTGAACCCGTTGTGGGGCTATGATCTCTTAAATCACCCCAAGAATGCAGAAATTGTTCTTTTGCGATCATTTGGGAACCTTTTAAGGGGTGTTATCTGAAATCGACGTTATTTCCAAAACCTGCTAGTATGTACAAGCTATTGGGGTAGCTAAGTGCTTGTGTACTCTCATTCGTGAAGTCCGTTGCTTAAATTATACTGTCTAGTTTCTTGACGTGGTTTTGGGAACTAGGAGGTTTTGATGGTTCATCACGAATATCTCATTTCTTGTGCGATGAAGCAGTCGTATGAAAGACTGACGGGCAGACAGTACCCTGCCATTTCCAAACTTCCAGTTCTTCAGTAATATCGTGTGCACATTTTCGATGGTTCTGTGACACATGTACAGACTGGAAGATATTGAACCAGAAGTCGTCTTTCAATGTTGGAAGGCGTCATTCAAATCTTTGAAGCTAGAAGTTGGTGCATGTTTTCCAAAACCTTGCATGATACAACTTCCTCTCCTTCCACACCAAATATTGTTGGAGGTTCTAAATTTTTCTCTCTTAAGACCAGAACGAGTTTTTTTTTATCTATTTATTCATGGGCGTCATATTCTTAATTCTGGAACCATAAATCAGTTGCCGTAAAATGGAGGACGTTTTGGGAGCATGTGCGACTCTATAGTTTAGAGCTGGTAACGGGTTTAGCATTCGATTAAACAATGATGAGGGCTATAGGGACCGGCAGACAGGTGGAGGAATGGATTTACTCCGGAAAGAAACATTGGTAGATATAGAAGGTGGGATTGAAAGTGAGCTCGATCAAGGACTAGCTGGAGACGGATAGGCAGACTGAGGGACGGATGGGACAGCCAACCATGCGTAATCGCACCTCCTTTTCTTCATCTTCTCAGTGTCTTTAAGCGTTTGGTGACCTTGATTGCTGATCACGCACGTGTCACAGCGGCGGGAGAGGCGTCGCTGGCGCAGGCTAGGTCAGCGACTGAGGCGGCTCGACGATTGATGACAAATACTGAGGGGGATCGGGAGGATTCCTCGGACGTAAGTCATGGTCTTTCGATTATTTTTGTGCTTTTAATTGTTTGAAGTCAACGCACTTATCAACACACTCAGCAGGCATTCACACCTCCACCTATCCAAGATTCTTCCACTTGTTCGGAATATATCCCTTTTGAATCCACTCTAACATCCTCCGGTAATCTACTTGCTCTGAACGAATTCCTTTCTGAGAAGCCCTGCCTTACTGATTATGCTTTGGAGTTTCAACTTGTAGTCGTGGTCTTAAAGACGCTAACAATTACATAGTACGTTATTTCAAAAAGAATGAAACCGTCTACATCTTTTCTTGCAAGAAGACCTACCCATCGGCATTTAGTTTTCTGGGATACGTATTGGTAAATAGTTCTTCTCGCACCATAACAGCATTAAAACCTAATTTGGGTTCGATATTTCTTGATGTTCTATGAATTTGGGTGCAGAGAAATGTGACACCCATCCCCTTCGATCCCTCTTCATCGTTGGCTACCTCCTTCACCCACCTTCGCGAACTAATTCCGGAGTTGTGCAGTCGACTGAATGACCGGTGTGCTTTTCAGCCGCCCCTTCTGATCACAAAATACATTCTATGCTAGAATGTCGTTCTTCTCCCTTTTCAAAGCAGTTTATGTTTATGAGTTGTGCAACCTTTTCCACTTGGTAGGGAAAACTTTAATTAATTCAAGTAGTCAAATCGCGCGTCTAATTGCTCCTTCTCTTTCCCCTTATTCAGTTGTGGTATTTTAAAGATATTACCGGTGTTATATAAATATATATGAATGTTTCAACGGCTTCCATTTGGTAATCTTTCATATTTTCCATTGGCAATCACTAGAATGGTGATTGATGAATGCTTTTGCTTACAATGAACTCGGAGCTCGCAAAATTTGCCTTTTTCCCCACAGCACGAAAGTGATGCACTTCGTGATGAAATTGATGCCCTCAAGGCCAAACTGGACACTGAAGTGACCGGTAAGGGCGTCACCATTGCTAATAGCTCCACCTCTTCTAGCTCGTAAATCGGCTGAGACCCAGATGGAGGTCATTAAAAAGCAAGCCGAACAGGTATCAAAGGAGTACGATCGTGTTTCAGCTGAATGTCAACAGCTTCAGGTACTGAGATGAAACTAATTTTTGTCACCCCCTTTCCCTCATAGGAAGGATGATTTGAAATGCCTTTTGCCTTTCAGAAAGAACTTGCTGCGGTGACTGGTGATGACAGGGATAAGAAGAAGGATTAGGTTCGGCGTTTACACGTTTTAATTTCACTGTTAAATGCTACTATTCTGCTCCGCTTTTGTTTAAAAGTTTCTCCCCGTCCGTTTAAAACGCACCTTAATCAATTCTGTTAAGCTTTGCTGTGTATTAGTCCTCTTTTTTTCTCCGAAATTGTGAGAAGCGCCACCGTTAATAGGGATTGTGGGCGCAAGCCATTGGTCGAAAGCGAATGGAGAGAAGGGTTTTATTAAATCATCGTAGAAATTAGAAAAAAGAGAATAAAAAGGAATAAACTGAAGCTTTGAAAGTAGGGAAGGTGTTTGTTTTCCATTTTACTGGTCGGTTGTTTTTGAACTGAAGGCAAAAAGAGGCTGTAGTAATTGGATGTAAATTGGTCAAATTTCATTGGTCTGCCAGTCAGCCAATGGTTGCTTGGCAATGTGTGCTCCGTGCTTTAGTGACTAACCTGTGCTCTGGTCTACATCAATCCGGTTATTTCTAATTTCGCCGCGAGCTCGATTGTTCTCAGAACTAAAAAATATTGCGATAAATTTCGTTGGAGTAATTTACCAGATAAATTTTCTGACCTACTCGCTCCTTAGCCCTTTTCTATTCATTTTTATCAATCTAGGATCCTGGTATAGTATTTGACAGGTCGGACGAAGAAAATTCAAAAGTATTTAATGGTGTGCTTACTTTGCGTAGTGAATGCTAGTTTGTGTAAAATAAGTGGCGCTGGAATATGCTCGATTTGAGTTGCTCCAAAGTGTGATTGATGTGCGTCTACAAAGGAGGTGAGGGGATGCGATGGGATAGTTTTGTTTGTAAAAAACTAAAAATGGCTTCCCTTCTGTGCTTTCGCAATCCTTACCTCTACGAATTGTCATTGTCTGTCACCTGTCCCGCGGTTCACCTCTGAATGCCCTGATTATCTGCATGTGCACTGTGATTCCGAGTTATCCTGAAATTTCGCAGTCGCGATTATGCGTTCTCAAGTTCCAACTATAAGCCACTTTGTCATCACTTTTCCTTAAATTTCTCACGACTTGGACCAAATGCATGGTCTTTGGACTACGCGCCCAACAGAATGTAGGTTCTCTAGCTTCATGCATACCGAAAGAACTTGTCAGATTAACCCCTTTTTTTGCAAAACAAACACTTGTATAAAGTTGTAGAATCTAAATTGCTTCAAACATGAGGATCAGGTCTCCATGCCAGTTTCATGCTCTAGCTTTCCCACCATCTATCAAAGCAAAGTTTACTTGCAAAAATTAATTCACTAATGACTAAAATGCTGGAAAAACTACTTAGCTTCACTTGGAGGACAGTTTTACGAAGAATTTGAGGCAGAACCACTTGGTTTTTTTTATCAGGTATGCTGTCTCTGTCACTTTTCCAACAGTGGGCTTCCCATGCTTCGCGTAGGGTGGATTTGTTGGTCACATAGGAAGCAGTCTTTTTCACGCCAGCTTTGCCTCAGACTCACGTCCCATCTGGCCGTCCGTTTGCTCATATCGGAAATGCACACATTCAATGTCGGTGTACCGTCTCTCCATAAGATGGCGAGGAGAGGTGAAACGAAGTCCATACAACAGTATGCTTACCTTTTTGGTGCACCTTAGATCGTAGCAAGCGAATCTGGGTAGTTGCTACAAAGAAAGGTGAAGGGAAAAGCAGTATTACTTCCGCCACAGAGGGGAAAGCTGGTTGTTTTCGGTATGACAAGTGGACAAAGACTACCTGTGGATCAAGTGGTTGGCAAAGTGTGTCCCGCTGACGCAGAGCCGGCTTGCTTTGCTGAAATGTGTGCAAAGGAGGTGAGGACGGTGTTGATCAGTCATTTTGAGTTCGGAGCCTCAGTAAAGAAACTCACTCTTAAATTGCGAATTCTGTTCAGTGTGTCTGCTGGATTCAATTGTGTAGGTGATAGCTAGCAAAACCAGACGTATAGCCTGTTAGATTCATTATTTATTTTTTTAGGAAAATGAAATAGGCTTGGGTGATTAATTTCCCCTGATGTTGGGAGCCAGGACGGGGATTGGCTACTTCCCGATTTCCCTATGCAGGGGTTGTAAGGCTACGAGCAGCATCCCTCCACCTAAGTAGCTCCCACCTGCGACTGAAACTGTCATGCTATCGCGACTCCTAGGCTTGCGATTGAAATGGGAAAGTAGTGTGAATAGGTTGGGTACAAATAGACAGTTCGGATTATGTTGAATCAAAAGGATCGTGTCTTTTGAGGAATCAGAAGTAAAACAACTGCGATTTTGCTTCCGTTGAAGTATTTTGGGCGCGGCAATTTATGTTGTTCATGATTGCTCCCCTAGTTTGTCGTCACAACAAAGCGGGAAGTCAGTTTATGTTAGAAAATTGAGGCAAATTTTTGCCTCCTCTTGTGGTAGACACACGTTGTGCACATCCCCTTTTCTTCTATAATATAACGACAAAACTTCTTTTTTGTTTGAAAATTAAAAGCATCAAGTATGACGACCTCTAGTGACAGTCGTTCTGTTTCACGGAATCGGAGGTTCTCTTTTAGTGCAAAAAGGTCATGATTGTTAGACCTTAGGCAGGAGGTGCAAGTGGTTCGTTTAACAAGGAATTACCTCTGTACCACAACCTTGTTGTTGGTGTTGGCCGTCTTGAGACTCCTTAATTAAAGAGCAACTTCAAATCACAAATAAACTCAAATGTGGTTTTCCTTTTAATGATAATCCTAACAAGAACTCCTGCTCATCATTCTTACAGATATACCTAGTGGTTGTTAGTGTTCCTTATTAGATCTTGGAATTCAGTCCAAAGATTGGAAAGCACTTTTTTTACTTGCCAAAAGGGTTACCTTTGTGGATTGGGCGGATTCGCGACGCCTGTCATATGCGCAGCGGCCTGGAGGTGGCTAAAGTTGTGTCGACAAAACATGTTTAAGCGCTTCCCCCCAGATAAAGGCAGAAAAGGTTTTAAAATGGCCTTCTTCTTGAAGTAAGCTCAGTCACCTTCGATGTGGATTGTCGTCGGGATTGCTTCGGCGAAGGGGATTTCTACAACAAATGCACACATTTGGCAAGATCTTCCACTTAGGCTAAACTCGATGGTTTGCGGAGTGGTGAGCATGAACCGAACTGAACAGCCTCTTCGTCATGCCTTGTGTGTAGAATTACAGAATGGCGAAAGTTAAGTGGCTCACCTTTGGTGACTCCTGAGGCTGTTCGCTTTCCCTCTAAAGGAGGTGGTGAAAATTGCCTTGTTAGTTCTAGGTGGACAAGACGTTTCCTTAAATAATAACCGGGCAACAATTTAGTCCTTTTTTTCAGCAGCATCCCTGTTTTATTTGTTTACTTAGTCTTTAATGGATGTTTTTAAATGTATAGTTACAGATCCTCTTTAGTGTCCGATTTCTTGGTAAGAATTGAGGCTTCAAGCAGTGTGTTCGCTAGACTTGAAGGGAACCGTTATAACCAACTAACCGACCAATCAGAACTTGAAAACGAGACGTCCAGATTGCCTTGCAAGGACGCTCCGTAGACGGCTTTCATCAGCAAAATTCTTTTGAAGCTGGATGTTGTAAAAGTGAGTGACGAGGACGTGTGACATGCCAATTCTTCAGTTGGCAGAAGGTGAGGAAAATGGATCTCAGTATACCATATAGAGAGGCCATAAGAAATCAACTATTCTCTAAGTAAACTAGGAAAGCGACTTTTCTATCTCTGGTCTCAGGCTGTTGTGATGTGTCACCTTTACAGATTGGGTGGAGTCAAGATGACTCTTGCAACAGCTCGATTTTCGCTGAGGTCATTTTGGAAAAAGGCGTTTAAATAAAAGTTGAGAAAAAAAGCTACCACCTTTTAAATGCACTCAATCACCTTTGATGTTGATTGTTGTTGGCAGCAGGGAGGGGAGGGCTTCTGCAAAACATTAACTTGGAATTAGGCCATTTAAATCAATCACATTGAGACTCGTCAGCTCTAACAGGTGAACCTGAAGCAAGTGTTTAGTTTGAAAGGAGCGCTTAAAAGGAAGGTGTGCACCACACAGGCTTTCAATTTCTTACGCCTGGAGTACGCTGCTGTCCTCCACATTTACTTCACGCATTTCAAACTTGCCGATTACTTAGACTTCTAAATTATAATGTCAGGTGGCTGTCTAGACTCAGCATGCGTACAATCGTTTGCATTTATTAAAGAATAACTGAGTCGTCTGTGTTTGAAGACGAGGACATTACCTCTTCTGTGTCGGTTTCTTTGGAGGCGTTGGAGGTTCGCTGCAATTCCACAAAGAAGTCTCCTTTTTAAGCAATCGCCTTACAAGCACACTTATAAGAGTGACAGTGAAAACCACCTTTGAGGAACGTTGGCTTTGAAAGATCTTCATGAAAGACATCTAAGTGCAGCAAAAAGAAACGTGGTAATAATTGCATCGCAGTGTGGAATTGGCTTCTTTGAATGCTACTTGTTGTTTGCAAGTAGGTTTCGTGATGTTTAGCCAAGGCAGTAGAGGCTTCTCCCAACCACTTGAGCACTACAGAAATGGACAATAGCCTACCCGTGAGGAGCGTCGCTGTTCCTCCCCTTCATCCTGAAAAAAGTGTTAAGTAATTTTTGTTTAAAGAACTTTTGATGACATCCACATTTTCCAAGCCAAGAGTAGAACCCATAAATACTGAATGTGGTCATAACTGCCTGATTGTGCATTCCCACATCTAAGCCAAGTACATACACAAACTTGCCTCCTGCGAATCTGACTGCTGACGCGACTTTCGCTTGCTTGATTTTCGGCGGCTTTCCTAAATTTGGGAAGCAGGAAAGCAACAAAGTGAACGTTTCATTCATGTGAAATATTTTAAGGCAAATTTGGCAGATGAAGAACTAGTGCCTTTGCGGATGAATCACTTCCCTGGTCCTGGTCATGGCCACTTCTCTTCGGACACTTCTGCTAGAACGTTGAGTTGGTAGAAAAAAGCGATTGGATTTATTTACGAAGTGAATTACTTTTCATGCAAACTCAAGTTCGCATTTCATTCTTTACTTAGGATGTAGTGAATGATTACAAAGTACCTCCTGCGAATCCGATTGCTGGCGAGATCCGCGTGGGCATGAAGATGGGTTTGGCTAGGAGTAGAAAGTGAAGAGGGAGATTGAGCTACTCATGTGGAAGGAGAATGCTAAAGTCCTGGAATCGTGAAATGGTGCCAATATTGTATTCATTCGCAAATGTTTGTAAAGGCGATACCTTCGTGGAACAGCCTTCGCATGCATTGTCTTCACAGCTACTTCTCGAGTGTTTTTGCTGAAGTATTGAGACAGAAAGAAAAAGGTGTTCAGTGAGGTTAGAAGTGCTCTGTTGTGTTGATAGGGGTCACGCTTAACCTCTGGAGATGTAAACAGGTTATCGGAGGGTCAAGTATGTTAATTTTTTTGTAACGAAAGCTGGATGCTTGCAGAACGTTGCCTGAATTGATTGGCTTGATGAACGAACCACTGTTATTGCACTTTCTCTCTCTTCGTTGTCTTGCTGTGTCATTGGTTAATTCTTTCTTAAAGCTATGCAACTTAGCTACTTTTTAAGCAAAAAAAATTGTCATTTCTGTTTCTAGCCTTGTAAATGTATCATTACCACCACTCATTTGGAAAAGTGTGCACTGGATGGGAAGTTGGGGAAATAAATTATTTCGTCTCCCTCAAAACTTGTGTTTGGGTTGAGTTGAACGTGTGCAAGAGTTTGCTAAACATCCACGCATGTTGAGGGTGGGGTCAAGGTGATCGCCGAACTCGATGTCACAAAGGTGCTGCATACAAAGGCTTACCTCCGCTGTGTGCGACTCTTGGCGCCTGCAGGGTTGGCCTGAGTCCGACTGGTGCTGAAAATTGACCAGAGTTTATTTAGATTACAAAACAAATGTCATGACGTGTAGTTAGCTGTCACTAGTTCGTCTCTGTCAAAGGGAGGGGCTGGTATACCCACACGTCTTAATTCTGCACTTGTAAAGGTATTACAACTTTCGTCCCCTTTCTCATGCATGTCCTGAGTTTCCTGTCTACAAATGACATTTTCTACCGCAAACGGCACTTTTTTGCCAAGCGTGACACCTTTTTGCTCCTCCATGTCACGGAATTTGCAAAAGTGGCTTTCAATCGATGGTAAACGATTGCTGTCGCATAGTTGCTTGTCAACGAGCATTGCCGTTGGTCGCAACCAAAGGGATACGAATATTTATACTTTTAGTAGAGGTTCAAATGCTATTTCATCATTTAGTATTTTCTTTTAGCTAATAAGATAAATTGTAGCTTAGATTTGTATTTGCAATAGGGGCTTGGAAGTATGCGGTCTATTATCAAAGCGAATTTACCTCGCAAGAAGGAGTGGCACGACAATTGGCACATTTGCACGGATTGTGCCGTTGCTAGGGTAGATAAAGACGGAAAACAAGTGGAAGCAGTTATCGCCACCTAATGTTGTTGTTGGCTGTTGGGCAGTAACTTGAACCCATTTAGAATGTTTCTTTTGGGGGGAATTTAACTTTTATTATAAAGTTTAGGTAACTTCTGAAGCGGTTAAGTGGATTCATGATTGATTTCTCTACCAACTAAATCCTCCCTTCACAGAACAGTAATCCAAGAATTCATCTATCCTGCATTTACTCATCTAGTGTCCAGCTTGTCTTCACCTGTCTATTCCCTGGTCTTGGATCTAAGTTATCTTGGGATTCACTCATCCACTACACCTGAACCAGTTGATCAATCGACCGATTGCTTTTGTAAACTGGACTTGGAATAGAACGTGTCCACCGAGGAAACAGGACAACTCTTAACTTTCGGTCGTCAAACACCCTTCATCGTGTGGACACAACTTTGACAGCCTCTCTATTTTTCGGCGCCTTTATTGTAGGAGACTTCTTTGGACACGAATAAATTTACCTTCGATAAGCCCTGTTCCTGTTGGCAACCTTGAGCTCTTTGACAGGTTGGTTTCTAACAAATTTACCAAACAGGCCAAGTAGAAACTCAGTGTATCAAAATGGTGCAAAGTTAGCTTACACCTTTATGACTTATGACTTACGGTCTCCGTGGAGCGTACTTGTTGGCAGTTTTCGCACACGCATGGACTCGAATTCCTCTGAATTCGGGAATGGGGAAAAATAGCCGTTGATTACATTAGCAGCCTGGTAAAAACTGGGAAAGTATGCCTATTTAGATTATGGGTTGGGATTAGGACAACTGTTTTGTTTTTGACAGGTAAGAATGTAAATTGCCATTTTGGTGATGATTGTAGTAAGGGGCCAAAAAATGAATCAATTCGGTGCAAAATTCCTTCACACCTGTATGAACTAAAGGGCGACTTGACTGATGATCGATGAACCGGTGACCTTTTTTTTGACCTTTGAAATGATAATTTTTGTCAATTGTAAGTCTAGACTAAACTTTTACCTTCGGTGGGCATTGTTGTTGAGGGCAGACATTTGATGATTTGTCATTAGGCTTCTACAAAAGAGCATTTAACGTTGCGAAATTCGCACACATTTTCATCGTGGATATTTATTTTTTTTTCCCGAGCGGGGTGCACTGCAACTCCTTTTGGGTGTAGCATTTTGGGTTGACTTTCCTACACACTCATTTCAATTATGTTTTGAGTCTATTTTTCTCAAAAACGTGGTATTTCTTCCCTCCTTAAGCACATAATTGTGGTAATACTTGGGTTTTTAGCGATTGACTAAATTTGAGAAATAGTTGCATTTGTTTCAGTAAACTGATTTTGGAATGGAACGTCTCCATTGAAGGCAAAGCTTAGTTATTGAATTTCTCTTATCAAATCTTCTTTCCCGTGTGGACACAGCTTTTGACCGTTACTCTATTTGTCGGCATTCATAATTTTCTCACTTAAAAACACGACAAATTTACCTTAGATAAGCCCTGCTCCTGTTGGCAGTCTTGGGCTCCTCGGTAGGTTGGTTTCTATTAAAAGGCATTGTATCTCAGTTGATCACACGTAGAATGGAAACTCAGTGTGTTAAACGGGTATGAAATTGACGATGTGAGCCGTCATGACTTACTTTCTCTGTGGAGCAGTCCTGGTGATAGTTTTCACACATGCATGGACTGGAAGTCCGCTGGATTTGGAAATGAGAAAAATATTTTAGTAAATGAATAAATAAATGGAAAAGCATTTCCATCTAGGTTATGGATTTTGGTTGGGACAGTGCTTTTGGTTTGAAAAGTAAGAATTCAGAATATCATTTCGGTAATGGCCCCTGTAAGAGAGCGAAAAGTGGACTAATTTTTTACAAAATTGATGCGAAATTCCCTTACATTCCTAAGTGATGCTACATCTACGTAAATTAGGAGAGGACTGATCTGTGATCTGTTTCGATCCTTCAAAGGATAATTTTTGTCACGTCCAAATCCAAAATAGACTTTTACCTTTGGTGGGCACTGTTGTCGAGGCCAGACATTTGATGACCCCCCAGGAGGCTTCTACAAAAGAGATGTCAAAATGGCAAAAAGCGTACACTCTTAGGGGGCGTACTGCAACTCCCTATAGGTTCGAGGGTTTTGTGATGGCTGTCCCACACACCAAGTTATAATATTATTAGTATGAGACCGGTTTTCTCATTCACGTGGTATTTTTCCCTCTTAAAATACAGAACCTTGGGAATGTTCGGATTCCCAAAGATACACGAAATTTGGAACTATTTACCGTTGTCTTTGTGGACTGATTTTGGAGTGGAACGTTCCCACTAAAAAAACGGCAGTTATTTCATTTCGCCCATCACATTCCCTTTATCACGTAGCCACAACTTTTCAAAGCTGCTCTATTTATCGACATTCATGTTTTTTTGGCTTGAGAACACTCTTTAAGGGCACGAATAAATTTACCTTAGACATGCCCTGCTCCCGTTGGCAGTCTTGAGCTCTTCGGTAGTTTCGTTCCTAATTAATTTTGTCAAATAGACAAATTTCATCTCAGTACACTTCACATATAAATTGGAAACTCGGTAGGATGAGCAAATACAAAGTTAGCAATGTGAATGGAGTACAGATTGTAAACGTATGAGAAAAAAGCAGTTATGACTTACTGTCTCCTTGGAGCAGACTTGCTGACAGTCTTCACAAATGCATGGACTCGAATTGCGCTGAATTCGGAAACGGATGCAATGACGTTTTAGCATGCAAATGGAAAAGGTTTTCTCGACTAGGCTATGGGTTGAGATTAGGGCAGCTTCTTTGTTTGACAAGAATTTGAGGTGTCACTTCGGTGACGGTCGTTGTAAAAGAGCACAAAGTGGACTAATGCATTACTATTATTTATTATTAATTTAATGCCACATCTCGATGAACTGGAGGGGAGCTGATAGAAGATGGATGAACCAATGATCCATTTTTGACCTTGAAAAGGTTTTTGTCACACTTGAACCTATGATAAACTTTTGCTTTTCATGGGCATTGCTCTGGAGGGCAGATATTTGATGGTTCACTGGTAGGATTTTACAAAAGGGATTTTGAATTTGGGGAAAACGTGCATTTTTTTATCGTGGGGAGTTGCTTTTTTACCTTGAGGATGCATTGCAACGCCTTATAAGTCCGGTCATTTTGGATTGGCTTTCCTGCACGTTTAGTTCAAATGTGACAGTGTATTGAGATTAGTTTTTTCCAAGGACCTCGGTAACATTTGGATTTTTTAAGTAAATACAAAATTTGAGGAACACGAGACAGCTACTAAAGTTCTGTTATCAAATACTCTTCATCATGTGGACACAGATTTTTGCAGTTACCCTATCAATCGGCATTCATATTTTCCACTTAACAACACTTTTCCTGTGGACAAGAATAAATTTACCTTCGACAAGTCCCCCTCCCGTTGGCAGTCTTGAGCTCTTCGACAGGTTGGTTTCTAGTAACAGACAAATTGTATCCTGGTAGATCACACGTAGGATGGGAACTCAGTGTGGTGAATGGGTACATGGTTAGCAATGTGAATAGAGTAGGTCCCGTAAATTTATGAGAAAAATGGCGGTCATAGCTTACTGCCTTTGTGGAGCAGACCTGTTGACAGTCTTCACACATGCATGGAATGGGATTCCGCTGCATTCGGAAACGGGAAATAATAGCCTTTGTTAGCATTAGTAGTTTTGTAAATAAATGGAAAAGTTTGGCTATCTAGATCATGGGGTAGTATGAGGGCGTCTATCGTCTTGATAAGAAATTGAGAAATCAACTGTAAATTTGGACCAAATTTTAAACTTTGTTGGTCATTGGTGTTGAGGCCAGCCATTTAGTGATCCACCAGTAGGCTTCTACGAAACAGAAGTTAAATTTCTGAAAGACGTTCACTTTTTCGCCGCGGAGAGTTGCTTTTTCCCCAGGGCTGCACTACAACACCCTATAGGTCCGGTCATTTCGGGTTGGCTTTCCCACACACTTAGTTGTAATGCTGTTGTGAGGGCATTTTTATCAAGGACGTGGTATCTTTCCCAATTCAAGTACAGAATTTCAAATGAACACGAGTTTTGAGAAATATTTGTCTATGTCTTAGAAAACTGGTTATGGAATAGAATGTTCTCATAGGAGAAACAGGGCAGCTATTCACTTCCGGTTATCAAATACTCTTTTTCAAGTGGACATAGCTTTTGCTCTCCACCCTACTTGTCGAAATTCATATTTTTTACTTAAAGACACTCTTTTTAAAGCCACGGATGAATGTACGTTTGATAAGTTCTGCTCCCGTTGGCAGTCTTGAGCTCTTCGGCAGGTTAGTTTCTATTAACAGGCAAAGTGTATCTCACTAGATCGCATATAAATTGGAAGCTTAGTGTGGTATAAAAAGCGATTATGACTTACTGGCTCTGTGGAGCAGGCCTGTTGACAGTCCTCACACATGCATGGACTCGAATTCCTCTAAATTGGGAAACGGGAGAAAATGACTTTTGATTACGTTGGTGTTTTAGTAAAAACACGTGGGCAAGCATATCTATCTGGGTTATAGGCATGGATTCCAAAGGTTATTTTGGTAATGACTGTAGTTAGAGAACAATGAACGGATTTGATGCGAAATTCCCTTTTATTATTCAGTAGTGTCGCATCTTAATGAACTGAGGGAGAACCGACTGGTGGGAGATGAAGGAATGATTTATTTTTAGTCTTTCAAAGGATAATTTTCGCCACTTCTAAATCGAGATTGAGCTTTTACCTTTGGTGGGCTTTGTTCTTGAGGGCAGGCGTTTGGTGATCTGCCAGTAGGCTTCTACAAAAAAGAGGTTGAATTTGCGAAACGCGTGCATTTATTTCATTATGGAAACTCCCTTTACCCCAGGAGATGCACTGCAACACCTTATAGCTCCGGTCATTTTTAGATTGGCTTTCGCACACAGTTCCAATGCATTATGAAGCTAATTTTCTCAACTACCTGATGTATCTTTCCATAAATTGTAGAATTTCGGTAAAATTTGGTTTTATAACTTAAACACAAAAGTTTAGAACCATTTACCCTTGAGGCCGAACATGGCTGGCGAAAAGTATCGCATTTGGTCGACTGCGGTTTTTGGCAGGCAGCAAGTACCTGATTTGGAAGTTAATAAGAAAATTGCACTGAATGATTACCTTTGATGCGAATTGCTGTTGGTGTTGTTGTTGATGTTGTTGTTTGCAGCCATATGAACTCCTCCTTGTGCATTTCTACAAAATTGTGCACGCATTCTTAATAAGAGCGAGACAAATAAGTAGTATATATTGCAGAAAAAAATGAGGATTCACTAATAAAAAGTGATGATGGTTGGTTTTAGCAAAATACGGTCTAAAAGCTATTGCACAGCAGCTTCGGTATGTTTTGACCTCCAAAATCTATGGAAAGTCAAGTATCTTTCTCTCTGGCGATGTGCGAGCCTTTATCCAACTCCTGATGAGAACCACAAAACGGCCATAGAATGGCAAACATTTGCTTAACCCCTCGTCACAAGGTGGTGAGTGGGTGAAATTACCGTTTGGCGTTCCTCTTGCGCTCCGTTCAGCGATCTGTTGCAGGAAGGTCTCTGCCAAAGCAAAGGATGAATGCACAGTTATGAGTGGAATGAAATGTGGTAGACATAACCATGTCGCAGAGCCTTACAGCATTAGGCCAAGTGCTTTGATGAGCATTGCGGACATGGGCACCTGAGACGCACTACAGTGAGAGGACAACTGTCACTTTAATTGAAAATTAAATGTATAGTTTTAAAATTATTCATCCTATTTTAATAATCTGCTCTAAGCAAAATGGACTTCTGGAGCATACTCCCGTGGTTAGATGCGGTCGCTGTGCTTGGAAGGTAGGAGTTGCCAAAAATAAATAAGGATGCTTTCTCAGATAGCCTATTGTTTTGGAAGTATCACATCCCCTACCTGCGAGTGGCACGCTAGCTCCATCCCGTCGAGGCGACCTCTCCCTGCGAGTCTCTATACATTTTGGGCAAGAGAACGTGGAGTGTTAAACAACTGAAGACATTTTTTCCTCAAATGTAAGCAGGAAATTGGAATTGGGTTAAGGTTTGGTCAGAAAACAGACGAGATGCTTTTATGCCGGAAACATTATGCATTGTGACTGTCTTGTTTGCAAACAAAGAGGCTGCGAATCGACCTTGGGCACGCAAGTTCCCTGACAGACTCCACGCTACTGATAGCAGCTTGTGAAGTGATCTTTAGTGAAAGATTAGCACCTATTTTGTTTGTAACCATGGAGACATATATTTATCCCAGATGGATATGATTTCTGTTACGGTTCACGGAAGCACGTCTCCCTCCCTACTCCCATTCTAAAGCACTTAATAAGATCTTCCATTACCCTGGCCCCTTGTGACAGTTTCTAAAGAAGAGTTAGTTTTACGGACCTTTGAGCTGAGTCGAGGCCACAGCTGTGATTGTTTGACTTTTGAGGGGGCAGTAATTACACTCACACATAAACACAAACCAGGTGTAGTCCTGTGGGGATGACATGGATATGGAAGGAGGCTAAGAACAGTGAGTTAGCAGTCTTTTTCTAATTCATCTTCTTAGCTTCTCTCACGACTTCTCTTTCCCACCTCGAACTACTTGTTTCAACACTTAAGTGATGAAACATTGATGGTTATGACCTCAAGCGCTATTATCTGTAGCAATTGTCAAGAGGAGAAGTTCTACACCTGCTTTTGAGTTGTTCGTTGCCAGAACCGCAGAACACATTACTAAATGCTCCATGAATTTTCGATGAATCCTCTGCAGCTTTGGAAACAAGCTCTATCCTGCTCCTTAAATATGAGAAATCGAATCACATCTATCAAATTCGAATGAATTGAGAGTTTAAGTAGTATCTCAATCATTAAACAGTGCTCAGATGAGGAGTGGCCTTTAATGAGTCCCTACCAGCACGATCTTTCATAAAACTTCATGATTGGTGGCAGCCATGGCACAAAATCCCACTTCAAAATGAGGTGGTGTTGGGAGTTGGTAAGTTCGATGGCATTTATTAAAAACAGCCTACCCCGGACACCTTGGCCTCTTGAATCCTCTCGTCATAGAAGGAGCTTGGTAGTCTCTACAAATACAATAATAGGATGGTTCTAAGCAAAAAGGAACCTCCACACAAATGTTTTTTGTTTCAAGTAAGATTCAAGTACTCCGGAAGGTCGCACGCGTGGTGGGCATTTGTGGTTTCCATCGTTTGCGGCCCCCTATAACGCATTTATTTTTGAGGAATTTTAGACGGTAAGGGCGACATTGACAGGGTGGGGAATTACTTCACACATGGGTTGACTTTGAAGACTCTCCTCAAACGCCCTCTGAAATCGCTAGGAGGTAACGGTGAGTGCAAGAAAGAAGACTTACACTCGGAAGTATCGGCTTCAGCAGATCCTCATAGCTCATTTCACTTGGTGGTTTCTGTAAATGCATTGAGGAAAGAAGACGCTGAACATGTAGTGTTATGGGGTTATATGGAGAGGAAGTGAATGGGAGTTACCAGGATTCCCACCTCGCCGCAATACAGTGGAGCAGGATTCGGCTGGAAGTTCATAAAGCAATGGATGAGGCATATGTGTTGTGGAGTAACAAATACCTCTAAGCTTGCTCTTGACAACTGCATAAAGCATGTTTAAATAACTTCCACCGAAATGGAAGCAATTACTGTTTTGATTTTGATGGAAAATAAGTAGTATGATCTTACCTTGGATGCACAGTTTGGCTGAGAGCTGCGATTGTAGCCAGGTTGTTGCTAGGCATTGAAATGTAAACCCTTCTCTCGAAGTTACTTTGGTTCAATCATGTTTACTAGTTAAGTGCTGTCAAATACTTTATTTGAAGTTTAAAACAGCTTTCGAAGATAGTTTTGTGAAGAAGACATATTTCCTTATTCGTGATTAAGGGAGATGGTACATGGATTTGTTTAAAAAGCATCGGACTTTGCTGTGCAACTGTTTGACGACTGCCTATGCGTTGCCAACTCATATTACTCTTTTACACATTTGGAAGTAATCACCCCGGATTAAGGGTTTGAGTTTTATAAAGCCTGAGCATGGATTGGACGATCATTTTACCCTTGCTCCCACCTATTGCCTACCACCGAATAGTTTGACAGATTCGAATGCTGGCGACTGGTTCCTTCTAGCAAGGAAAATTTACTAGATATTCATTAACCTTCTGTCCGTTCCCTCTTGGAGATGAATAGGCATTATCCCTCCTTGTCCACTTGGTATCAAACAGATATACTCTTAGCGTTCTTTGAAATGGAGCTAAGTTCCACGCACTACGAGTAATGAGAGTGAATTTGGTTGTACAACACCTTTCCGCATTTTTTTCAGACAGTGCAAACGGTAATGGGGTTTCCCCACCCCCATCCCCTTCCCTTGTTCCTCCCCCCTACCCCTCGGGAATGGAATTCCTGCCTTGCCATTGGCTTGGAACACCTTGACAGCTTCCATGACAGTACGAGTTCTTGCTGTGTTCTCTCCCTCGGATTATTTCACGGCCAAGCCTTGACACTCCCTCCAGTAGATTGACATTCCTTGTAAATCGTTGCTGGTGGTAGGCTTGTCAAGTTTTTGAGAGAAATAATGTCTAATTGCGATGAACATTCACTTACCGATGATCCGCCTTGGTCCTGGCAGGTTCTGTGACAGGTTGGATGTGGCGGTCTCTAAAAAGTGGGAAAGAAAACTGCAGACCAACTGGAAACCCAAGCTAAATGAGTTGAAGTGAGAGGAAGTGGGAATTAATGGAAATGAAACACTTGTACACACACCTCATATTGTTCATTTTCTTCATTGTAACAGCCTCGGGGTGGCTAATGTAAGACAGGAGAAATGTTATCCAAATTTGCTACGAAATGAGGGAAGCATTTTCGTAACGCCTTTGTTTGGGTCTCCTGCTATGAGGAGTGGGAGTGTCTACCCACTGAATTATCTGTCCTAGACGTTTCTGGTGTGAAAGGGCTTCCACACACGCACACACAGACCTCCATGTTGCGTCAAGCAAAATAAATAGCTCACACTTCCAGCTGTTGTATGCATTGATGGTGAGTGAATTCTTCGTTAGTGCACGGGTGGCAGAAGGAAGCTTGACTTAACAAAGTAAGTTGACAACTTCTCCTTCTTCATCTGCTGCTTCATGACTGTCCACTTCAAGCTTTGCTTATGATCGTTTTGACGTGCTAATCTCCAGTCCATTTGAGCCCTAATGGCACGTATGTATCCACTTCGGCTAAGACCCGTGAATCCTTCTGATCACCAGAATTAAATAGTTCTCGTAGGCTTCGGTTGATATGTTTTACTGTCACCATGGCTTCTTTAAATGCTCTGAGGTGGATTTAACGAAAAGCTCCATTTTCATGATCACAATGGCCTAGAGGTAGCTCTTTTTAGAAGAAAGGAATTTCAGCACAATTTGTTGTGAAATAAGGAAAGTAGTATTATGACGCCTTTGTTTAAGCCTTGAGCTATGAGGGGTGAATGTGTCGCGTTGTTGTGTGGTTATATGAATATCTACCCACTGACTCACAACTTCTAGGCGTTTCTGATAGGAAACAGCCTCCATCCACACACGCACACAAAAACCTCCATGTTTCTCACGTTTGAAGCATTGTTTGCATTGGTGGTGTGTAAGTTCGTTGTCAGTTCACAGGAGACACAAGGCAGACAACTCAACGGAGTTTGTGGTAGCTTGACTTAAAGGAGTAGACTAGGCTGTGGGTGGATTAATGACAGTCAATGGTGTGCTTAGTTGCTTGGTACAAAAATTGGGGAGAAGTAGGGAGCCATTTCCAATGCCAGGTTAGAGAGCGCAAAGTGGAGAAAAATTGAGCGCATTTGGAGTTTATTGTCATCTACTTTTACTGCGTCTGAGTCAAATACGAGTGATTAGCATCTTCTACGGCCCTTCCTTCCCACCTGGTGCCTCATGATCGTCTATGTCAATTTCGCAATTGCAATTTTATTCTGAAAATTACTTTGAATTTAAGTAAAAGTAAATGGCTTCTGGGAAAAAAGGCATTTCGTAAGTCCAATAGCCCCCTTAAACTTCAAATTTGAGCATCGTCTGAATAGGAGAATTTACTTAACTCTCCATTCGTGATGAGAACCCATTTGCCAAGCAAACCTACCAACGACTGGCCCGTTTTCTGAAACTCCTCAATGTCGTACGAAGTTGGTGTTCGCTGAAAGCGGAAATAAGTAGTGTTAAATGCTTTGGCAAAAATATGATTCATTTCTCCTTAGACATGATCTTAATGCGTAATTCCCCTGCCTGCATGGATTGGTCTTTCGCCTCTCCTCTAGTCCCAGGTGGGACAGGATCTCGGGTGCAAAACTGGAACTTCCTTCACCACAGTTTATCTTCAATGCTGTCCCAGTTGACAACTGTGACATCTCGACATCACTGTTGAAGCTATCAGCATAAAGCCATGTAAAAGTGGACTTTCTTTGAATTTTACTATTCACTTCTTTGTTGGAAAGACGTTGGTTTGATTTTATTTGCCACACTGTCTAGAGGCATGAAAGGTGGACACCGGGAACTGCTCCAACTCGATACGCATGTTCAAAAGATGGCTTCTGACTTACCGACAGTCGCATTGGCTCCTGGTAGCCGCCATGATGGCACGAACTTTCTGGTCCCTGTGCAAAAGAATGAATAAAGCTGTTTAGGCGATTATTATTCTCGAAAAAAAGTTTTAGGCTCTATGATTGACCTCAGCCCTGTCTGTTGGGATCAGGACCTAGGAGCTCACCTGAAGTAGAGAATGAAGGAAAGTAATTGGTGAAACAAGGTGACTCGTCATCCTTACCACCTTACAACTCAATGTTTATTTTTTTGGCTTCTTTTTTTACATGAAGCTAATTGCTTTACCATCGTTTTACAACCACCTCTCTAACCCTTCCATCCCTGGGATATATTTCTGACCTCAGACTTGTCAATCACCAATATTCTGGTTATTTCCAATCCTTTACTTCCAAGAGAATGATTATTATGTAGATTTGCTTGTCGTTTGTGTTGGAGTGTGACCTCGTGACGCCTTATTATGATGCATTATCATCTTCCGAACATACTACTAGTAACCCCGACAAGTAGTAGTGCTGTGGGTCGAAAACATGGGAGTAAAGTATTATGCGTAGTCAGGCAGTGTAATGGAACCTACCTCTGGGGGGAATGTTTGGATTTCTTCTCGCGTCTCTTCTTGCTTTCTGATTTGCTAGATTTGAGAAAATGTGGTTAGTCAGGTCATTTTCCTTTTCCCCTCACTTGCCTGGCAAAAGGTGCCTTTAAATCTACCTACTTGTGACGAACATCTTTTGCCTCGACTTCAGGATTTTTCTTGAACTTAACACAAGTTAACGTTTTATTTCGGTGCAAATTTTGTTAACTGCTTAAAGTAAACACTAACTTCTCATTAGTTTGGTGCAGAGAAGATGTTTACCAAGACATTGTTTGAAAACAATGTAGGTTTTTTGGAACTTGTCCACCCGAGAGCAATTGGATCCCATAGAAATGAACCAGTGATATTCAGCCTTCAAGCATATTTTCAGAGACAATGCCAAATATACTCCAAAAGATCGCCTTTAGGTTCCTCAAACTACAATGTTGATCGTGGTTTGCGTACAAGTCCGATTGAAATCGTACTTACAGCACTAGTAGCTGCTTGTCTGATTTTATAAAGAGCTTCGTTTCCCAGTCTCCAACACTCCACTCGTGGCTCTCGAATCTCACAAAATTACCCTCGACCAAAATTACTGATTGTATTTTTAAATTAATCATGAGTGTACTAATTTGAATTTCTTGACTCGTCTTCCACCTAGTAAAGCCTGAAGCCTTAAGAAGTTGGAAATGTCCGACCTGAGGGCCAAGAACCTAGCTCAAAAGGGTACTATATTGTGATAGCTTTGGCTGGAGACAAGGAATGGTGGGTACGTACCGTTGGGCCACGCATCTCTTCCATGAAGAACCTGGACTTGGTGCGCTGGAAAACAAAGTTGTCTAAGCACTACTTCAACACTGAGGCACCAAACACTTAAGTAGTACCTGCCATTCAAGTAAATCAACTTATAATGAAAAATAGGTTCAATTTTGGTAGATAAGGACTTACCCGGGAAACACAGGTCAGTGGTCCATGCATTTCTTCTGTTTTTCGACAACTCTAACCGGAAAGTGGACACTTGAATTTCCCTTGCGTCATGATCAAGCTCGCCTCATAGGTATTAAGTAGCATGCCAGTAATATTTAAAATAAAGTTGTTTTTGTTGTTTTGCAATGCAAAACGTATCCATGTTTTATTTTTTTTGCAAAAATGCTTAAATATGATTAAAAATGGAAACAAATAATGATCTCTAAACTATTTATTTTTTGGGGGACATAAAAGCGACCCTGAAAAGTTTATTTCAGCTAACTGTACTTTTTGGGGCCTAAAGGGCACTAATTCCTAGGAGGAGGGGAGAGAAAAGGCGTAAACAATACAAAAAAGGGTGAGCAAGTACAAATTTTGTATCATCATTATAAATATATGGTTGTAGAAGTGGGAGATAAGGCATTACTAACCGACATGACGGCGGGAAGTGGGTTGTAGCACCACAAGTACGTGAAAATGTGGCTTCAACGAGGCCTCAGCTGTGGAGATCGATGACAAGCACAATGGCGTGTGTCAAGATTTGAACTCGAGAGAGGAGTCTTTGCAGCGCCTTGTCGATTCACCCGGAGGGGAGGGGGTGTCTCTTGCTGCTGACACATTCCGATTGGTGAAGTGGACGCTGAGGCCTTTTTTATCCTGTTTACAACAGGACGTCAAGCTTATCTGGCATTTTTAAACCTACGTGCACATTTAAGAAATAAAAATGCATTTGCCTTTGTTGATTAAAGAGCACTGATACCCTTCTTCTCCATCAGTTCGACCGTTTATCTCGGGTTCACGCATCAACTTATCCCGAGTCAACCACCTCGTACCCCTTCTAGATTAACCGTCTGTCCTCCTCTTGGCCTTGTTGGGTTTTATTTTCTCTTCCAGGCTAATCCATCTCATATGCGTCCATTCTTTCATCCCCGGTCCATCCATCCATGCATCCACCCCATTCTTTTGAGATCGAAATTTATGATCACCGGGTTGTTAATTTTTGCGTCACCGTCCTCTCTTCTATGTGAGTGCTTTCAACCCATCTCGACTTGCCCGTATCAGCTTTCAGCCTGGGGGGGTTATGTCCCCCACGTGATGCATGCCTAAATCAGTTGGGGTCAAGGTCAGACTAACACCGCCTGTCGGAAGTGGTCGGTTTTAAAAGTAGTTTCAAGCTATGTTTTACTGCTTAAGGGAATAATTTCGCAAAAATTCCTTCACTCCAATAATAAACGCAATGGTGTACAGTGATTGAGAAAGCACGAAAGGCAAAACGTGAAGGTTAAGAATGGATTTGATTCATAATGTCAGGTGAACAAAAGGTTTTTGGCGAGTGTTTTTGAAATAAGACCTTACACAGCGCAGTTTTTATAAGCATGCAGTGTTTCCACCTATTTTATTCATGCTTTTTACCCCTAGTAAGTTGTTGAGTGAGTGTAGTGGGTGCGACCTGAGCCTGTCTGGCTTTTCCCTGAACTGGGTTTAAATGGGTCCAAAAGTTGTAGGAGATGCTTATTACACGAACCAGAGAGATGCACCACGTTTAGGTTGGTCCTTCGTTCTTGACAAATAATGGGGGAATCATACTTGCGCTCTTGACATGCCAATCCAATGCTTGGTGACGTTTAGTGTAGCTGTGAACCAACTTGTTTACACCTATGCCGAATGTGAAAAGGAAGTTGTGATCAAATGTTGAGCAAGTTTGGTAATAGTCTTTTGATGATGCGACAAAATGGGAAGTTTGTTTTTCGCATCACTTTTCATACTACTTCCTCATTCATTAGTAGGTAGATAGGTTATTGCGCCTACCTTGAACGCTTCCCTTCATCCTATTGGCTAACTTTGGCTCTTGGCTCTCATTGGTGCTAGTGTAAACCAATCGCCTTAGGCGCACAGGTCAAAATAGTGGAACGATGCCAGCAACCGGACGAATGCTTTTAAGTGCTCACTGGCTTTAGTAGGAACAAGCCTCGTGCTTCCCCATTTTCATAAGTAAATACGCTTATTATTAACCCACCCAACTTTACAGCCAATATGGGCTCCTGCATAGCACTTGTCAAGTTACTTCCCCATTCATTAATAGGTGGGTTGGTTATTATACCGATCTTAGACAGTTCCCTTGTGAAGCCCTTTCATCCAATTGGCTAACTTTGGCTCTCAGCTCTCATTGGCACTAGTGTGAACCAATCACAATGGCCTCAAGGGTCAAAATAGTGGGACAGTGCCAGCATCTGGATGAATGCTTGTGAGCAGTTAAGCTGTTAAGAAGCGCTTGAGACAATCTGTGATTTTGTTCTCCAATTTATGGGAGTGTAGTTGAATAGGGAAAAGTTTGTTTGTCTGTTTGTTTACATAGGTTTACCAAAAAAGCCCCATTTTGTATTTTAATAAATGCTAGAATTTCACTTTATTTACTGACAAAAAACTCTTAGCATTGGCAGCTATTAATTATTCGACACTATTTGGCTAGATGAGCCCAATGCACACTTCACTGCTTGCATTTAGCATAAAAAATGTCAGGACTTATTGTAATTCATTTTCAGTTGGATCGGTCGCATCAATCTCTTAACTCTATTGGCCAGTAATATTTTTCAGACTTCTATTGGCTAACTATTGAACCAGTCAGATTACAGGTATATTTTAATGCAACGCATCGGTAACGTCGATGCCTTTTTGTAAGAACCAAAATATTTTGGTTAACACTTTAGGTTTGAATTAATTATCCATTTTCTTGTACTTATTTTCTTGCTATTCTACAAAATATAATCTGTGTCTTCGTATCAAATTACCACTTATTGGGTAGCTATTGGTTGGGTAACTATTTTTCGTAAGCCTTATTTTACCCAGCTCTATTTCATAATTGCATAGACACTTCACAGGATGGATAATTAATCAAACTATACCATGTATAAATTTTTCAGTTGGTTCTTGGCTTACCAGTGTCTCATGCCATTTTCTATCCACGACATGACGTTTTCGATAGGAAGACTAGGTTTTCGCTATGCAACACTTTGATGTGGTCGCACGACTCTAAAATGACACACAGATCCAAACGGTTGAGTTATTATTAGTTGCCAAAAGGGTTAGAAGGCTGTATTCTTTGGAGAGACCGAGGAAGGAAGGATGCTGCTAAGGTGTCAACATCATTTGTGGACATGGAATAACTCACGTGATTGAACAAGAACCAAAATACATCATTTTGTCACAAAAACTCGAATGATGACACAATGAATTGACGCGGTTTCAGAAGATTCGTATGCTTGATAGCAACCCAACTGCGATGCAGCCAAAAAATGCACAATGGAGAAATGGTACTTAAAACTAAAGACGTGTTATGTCTTCTAGCATTATCGCCATTGCGATGTAAGAACTGTGTAAGAAAAGTAGCTTACTTGTTCATTTGAAGGTTTTCATTCGAATCGGTGGGAAACTTACGAAGGTTCTCATTGCTTATTCCACTAACCAATCACATCCCCCTCTTCCGCAAAAAACGTCTAAAACCATTTACTTTCCAAGCGATTTCCGACTTTTTTTTCAAATTATGGAGTGAATTAACGTATTTATTTGTCCTCCTTGAGAAAATATATTTTACTCGTTGATTTATCCATCACAATGATTCATAATCCACTCTTAACGAAATCCCTTTACCTCGAGAGGCGAACAACCCTGTTCTAGCAAAATGCCTTCCAATTTAACCTTTGCCCCCAATTTTTTACTTTCAGTGCGCCTGACCCTAATAATGAGGAAAATTCGCCAATTGAAGTTTGAGGTCCTGAGCTGGTATGCAAGAATTAAACCTGGTTCCAATTGATTCGCTAGTCCTGAGTTCCCCTACTCGCCTTCCAGTTGTATTACCGGATTAGCTTCCACCAAGAACTTCATAGCAAGCGATTGCGCATAGAACACACCACATCCACATAACAATCCCTATTCATTGCTAGGTGTGGACTGCTTAAAACATTCCTGGGTGGTAGTTTCGATGACTACGTATTGCACCGCCTCCGAATGGGAACTGACGAATTTGACGCTTTGGAACTGAGCCAGACTCGATTCACTTAGCATGCACGTTTAAATAATTTTCATCAAGTTGTGATGTGAGGCCTTAAAGTTGGTCGCCTTCGTCACTTAATTCTGCAAAATCTTTTACCCCAAACTGCCTTTGGTTTTGTTCCATATGGATCAGGTGATTCCATTGGTTGGTTAATCTAAGGTTCCTCGTTGGTTCAATTCAATACTGAACCGCGAAATAAGAACACTCCCTTCTATGGCATCCTGGAAACTTGTCTTTTAACCTTCAATATGGTTTCGCATTAGCTGATGACTCTGGACCCCGCTCCATTCACTCGTTGCAACAATAGTCGGAACGTTGGTATAATCTTTGAAAATGGATGACTTTCAGAGTTCTATTTCTCCGTTTCACTCTACCTTTTGGCTTATTCTCCCACACATGTAAGCTCTAAACAGTTAGTGTCCCTCCTGCATGATAAACTCCCGTCTCTGTTTCCTCTTCCAAATCGACATCGAAGAAACAGCCTCTAGAATTAGCCGATCCAACAGCACATCAGTCCGTTTAGGTCGGGCGGATATTTCAGCTACTAGGGTTTCTTGGTCCGCCTTCCGTCGAATTCCAAAGTCTGAGGCACTGGCAAAGTCTTCTCCCTCCGTGGTGTCAGGACATCCACCGGTCTCTGTGGATGTCTTCTTGTTGCGGAGAATGATAGGAGACGATTGGACCGATTTTTCAGTCACCACCACATCTCTGGACGGGCTCAACTTGTCCAAACTCTTGATTGAGATTGACCGCGCTTCTCGTTCGATCCCCTCTATTAGAGTAGAATTTTCGGTAGTCTGGAACTCAGTTTCAATCTTCCAACATGATGGCAGCTGGAGTTTTGCATTGTCGTCGTCTTCTTCTTCAAACACCTTGGCGACATCCCTTCCCTCCTCCTCATCCTCCTCTTCTTCGTGCACGCATTTTTTATCACCAGTGGAACTCTCCATTTCCTCGTCGTCTGATCACGTGACCATGGAACGTACTTCATCGATCTTGGAGGGAAGTGTTTTACCAAATGGTGGATGAATCCATCCCCGGTTTTTTCAAACCAAGGCCTTCCTCGTTATTTAGGACAGGCCATTACAAAAGTTCAGGAGCACTTTTTGTGTCCTAAAATTAATCCACTTTACTAATGAAAAGATTTAATTTTTAAAAGCATCTATCAAAGTGGAAAAGTTATTCTCTAATCTAGATTCACGTAAATCTGAAAAATAAACACATCTGATGTTGCTAGAACTTCGAAAAGGAACACTTCCACCGTGGCCCTTAGGTAACCTTTGGCTCTGTCTGGAACGCCAACCTCAAATTTTCCCCTCCTGAGTCTACCAAGAAATTCCATTTAAGAAAGAAATATTCAATTTATTCGAAGGAAAAACTGAGATGAAATAGTTGGAGTAGGAACAAGAAATGGATACGTCTGGAAAGGGGTGGAACGAAACTTTGACGAAGTGAATGAAAGCAAAGCTGAAAGGAACTCGAAAACGGTAAACGAGTTGATGACTCTGTGAAGTGGCTCCTCGGGTCGAATCTACAGTAAAGGAAGAAGACATTTTTACGACCCTTTTGACAGGATTAGGTTTTTCGGCTTTGAAGGTGATTGGGTGACAAGTCTTAGCTATCCATTGGCGAATGATGGGCCACTGAAAAGGCATATTTCAGGTGGGACTTTGGGATCATAACATTTTCACGGCCGGTACAATCTATCTAGGGGTGTTTGACTCAAGATTTTGTCTCACAATTAAGCTGTTGTCATTTGAAGTGAGCGAAGGCAGTCAAAGTGGCAAACATTTTGACTGGATGTGTTTTGGAAATCTGAGGTGGTGACTTGTTCAACTATTTGACACAAGCAAGCAAACACAGGCACCTCTTAGTCGTGCAAAGACCATTTGACTTCAGTTATTAAGAGTGAGGTTGCTCCCCTTTCAAACTACTGTCAAATATGGCAACAGAAAGGCTTCCACTCCCCCAGGGTCAAAAAAGCTTACCTGAATCCAGTTTGAATTTTCACGGAAATTCATAATAGGCCTCCAGATCTCTTTCTTTATTTAAATCTCCTGATGCGGTCATTAAAAGGTCCTCCTAAAAGGTCATTGCAACCTCTAAATCGGTCCTCTGTTGAGGTGTAATTTGATTGGTTAAAAACGGCGGTGGGGGAGAAGCCTGACACCATGACTGTTTTATCTACCAGGAGCTGAGAATACTTTGAAATGACTTCAAGATTTGTATGCACAATCGCTTAAAAGGCAAAAAAGGCTCCCTATTGGAGGATAAGGAAAAAAGTACTACCTTGCAATTGGAATGAGCCTGGGCTACTCAGACGGTTCTTTTTTGGTTGCATCCTACACGAAAATGTGAATGAAAAATGGTCAGCAAAAAAGAGATTCTTTCTTTTTTTTTGGAATGAAGTGTTTTGGTAGAGGTCAAAAGTAGGGGGAAAAAGAACCTTCACCTTCTTTGAAGTAAAAGTTGCTCTTGCTGGGGGAACTTTTTGGGGTCACGTCTGTTGATGTCTTCTAGGACCAAAAAAAGGAGTTGAGTCGCTCAGTTTCTCTCACTGTTTCGGGAGGAGAGGGGAAAGGAACTAATTACCTCAGGACTTCGTTTCTTCTGCCGAAATTTCCGAAAGAATGGGCTTGAACTTTGCTAAAGAGAAAAGAGAGAAATGGGTCTATTCACATCCGCCTTACTTCCATCGGGGAATGACATAGTGTGGACATTACTGACCTTTGTCTCCTTTTTCTGGCATGAGTCGGTCGGAGTTTTCTAAAATACCACCAGAAAACATGGTTTTTGTGCTTTAATTTTAAGGAAAATTTGTGAAGGAAAAGGTGAGCAAACAAAACAGTTAGACCGAGGTACCTCCGAGTTGCAGGCTCGATTTCGACTTTTAACCAAAAATGGCGACGTCTTTTGCTGACCGAAGGAAAAGGAGGCGTCATAAAGTGTAATATCCATTTTAAAGCTTTAAATAGTAAAAATTAACACTTCTACCCACATTTGAACCGCATTGGGTGTGGTTCCCCTGTGACTTCCCCGGGCAAGGTGTCTGCAAGGTGGAAAGAAGGGTGGCACTTACTTCCACACACAGTTGAAGGAGTTGCCTCAACACTCCCTCCTTCCAACTCACTTCAGATGCAGCATCCTGCTTGGCAGAACGACATCGAGGTTGCTAAATTGTAAAAAAAGAATCTTTTTACACATTATTCAATTTTTTTTTGGAATGGAGGCTCTCCAACCTGGTTTACAGCTACACACCCGACGGTCGAGTGGAGGAGCTACGGTTTTGAGAGAGCGTTTTGACCTACGGAGAGGGACTTTTTTCCCTCCAAATTAATTTGTCAATTCAAACTCATTTTTTTTATTAACTTTGCATGAGTAGAAAGGCGTCAAGAAGTGCTTACATTTGGAGAACAAGCTCGATGACTGCAGGCTTCATTGGTTGAACACGGTCGTTTCTAAAAGTGATCAAAATGCCGGTAGAAGGTTAGAGTAGGTCGCTCTGTATTCTACTACACGAGGAGGCTACTCACCTCTGGAGAACGAGCTCTTTGAAGGTGACACTTGCACGTTGAACACTCCCGTCTCTAAAATGCAAAATTAAACCTTCGAAAGGTAGTATCGGACCCCTCATATCGAAAGGTCAGGGCTTCTTCATCCCTCTCCTTCACGCTGCTAAGAGTTTTGCCATATTTATAATCTTAATGCTTCTTAAAAGGCAGAAACACACACCTCAATTGTCGGGGATCGTTGACACCTTTCATGACCACATCGAGGGGAACGTATCTACTTTTAAAAAAGGCACATATTAAAAAAATTCCTCAAAGCATCTTTATGGCTAGTTAGTGGTTAAAAATGCTAAATTTTGCGCTACCTCCGTTGAATGCATTTGGTTTTGAGGAGTGCGGCAGCTTGGATTCGGTTGTCGCTGTAAAGGAAAGTGTCGAAGTGGTAAAAGTCAACAATACCAATCAACCAAAGATGCGTTTAAAAGTGTCCTTACCAGGCCGGTGCAGGGTCTTTCATTTCTGCAAGGCTTTAAAAAAAAAAATAGATCACGGACTATAAATAAGTCACTTTTAAAAGAGGGATTTTCATTTTAATCTAACATTTGGACAAGTTGCTTCTGGTTGGCGAATTTGACAATTGCGCCTGGCGGAGTGGAAAAAACGTGGGCGTTGCTGTGAAGAAAATTTGAAAATAAATCGCTTAAAATGGGATTGATGACTTATTTTTCCTCCTTCATCATAAGATGTACTTACTGCAGGCGACATCTGATTCGAGGGGCTTGCCTGACACGTTTCTTTTGCCGATTTCTAAAAAGAGTAATATGGTCCACATTTAATGTGTGTATCCTGCGATACTACTGAAAAGGTATTAAGCCTACTGAGGATTCTACCCACTCATTCTTGCAGCTTGTGTCCTCCCTTTGTATGCACGAAAGGGGAGTTAGTTTTAAAGTGAATGCATAAGTGGAGGGCAAGCGTAACTGCTGAGGGCGTCTGCAGGACCGCCATTGAACTGGACAAGGTCAGGTTAAATGCTAATAATTCGGATTTGAGTAGACACCTAGAAAAAAACCAGGCTCCCCTAGCCTACTCAAACATGTCAGTGGTTGAGGTATCCGCGTTGAAGTTCTCGTCACTTGGATCATCGCAACGGAGGTATTCGACAGCACCAGTACTCATACATACGTAGCGGTTAGTAACTGTAACCTAAGTATTCATTATTTTTTGCCCATTTGTTAGTATTCAAGTGAAGTATTCAACCATCATACAAAATGAGACACTCAAAATTTGACGTGAAAGGTGAGGGTGCCATAATTTTTCTTAACCGCTTTGTAAAATTTTCTTAATGGAAGAGACTCTTATTATTCACACCTTCTGTCAAATGCAAGGTATTTACGAGTTGGGTTACTTTTTCAATCTCACTAAATTCTTCTGACTAGCCTTTCCCTATGGAAAACAAACTCACATCTGGCGTACGCATTCCCCCTGCTTTGTTCTGGCTACGCGAACTTGGTCGCCCCTAAAAATGATAAAATAAATGCCTTTTGATAGACACAACAGTGTAAAAAAACCGCTTAGGTGGATTTTGTCACGACTACCTTAAAGTCGCATTCATTTTGGCGGCAGTCCTGCGGCATCCCCTTAAAAAAATTAGAATTAAGCAAAGGGAATACTTTTACTGCCTTCTCAATAACAAGGACTGCAGACTTACCCGTGGTTTTTGATTTTGCTTTCCATTGTCGCAGCAAGCGGTAGGCTGTCGTTGCTACAACAATAAGAAAACCGATTGGACAAACTATTCCTTTAGGCGGTTAATGCCTTTGACAATAAGAGTGCGGCAACTTTTCGGCTCATTGTTTGGGTGAAATTAATACAATCTCACTACCTAACTACCATAAACAAATGAATTACCCCCTTTGTTCTTTGATCGGAGGAACTGGAGCAGGGCTAAAAGACCCACAAAAATGGTACAGCTTTTGACAGTTTATCCGCAAAGTTGACAAACATTAGAATCACCTCCATTTTCCTTCTCTCGGATGAGCTGATGCAGCGCTGAAATACCCACACAAAACAAGGTGACTCTTTTGCCACTTTAGACTTATTATTTAGGCAATAAGCCGGGTAAATAAATGCCCTACCTCAGAAGAAGACGGACTCTGGAGGCCACAGCTAGGAGTTTTCTTCTTGGAGGAACGCTGAAAGGAAGTATAATTGCTGCTAGGTAACTTTTTTCCCCTTTGACCATTGCGAGTAAACACTTTTAACAAAAAACAAAAAACAAGAACGGGACAAAACCTGTGCTCCGCATTCATCTCGCTGACTGCTGTGGTAGTAGGCGCTGGAGCGTCGCTAAAATGGCAATGCAACGAGACTTTTCGGTTGTCGTATTTTATCAACCAAACTGCAACCAACTTGCTACCTCAAGTCCGGGATTTTGGAGACACTCCTAGAGGTTAGCAACAAAAATGATTGGTAAAAATTTTATCAAGTTTTGTTTTAATTAACACCCACCCGAAGCAACGCTTACTTCGAGCATGGAGGGTTGTTGGACCGTACCACAGTAGACTGAGCATGGTCGACACTAAAATTTCAGAGTTCATTGGTGATTACTGAGGTGTGGGGACCCCCTACTGACAGTAAGGTTGGGAGACCTACCTCTGCAACACCTTGGGATGGATCACTCCCACGAGAGACATCAGGAAAGCCCCCCTTTGGGCATCAAAAAGTGATTATTAACTCGGTTATTAAAGAACCAAGGTAAGTAGGCATTGAGGAAGGATTTACATCAGATGAAGGCGTTTGTAATGAGTTGTCATGCTGGCAGGAGGCTTGACGAGGCTAAAAGGAAAAGGCACATTAAAAATGCCACTTCTTCATCCACTTGATAACTTACCTCCGATTTACACTTTGATTTACTGCCTTGACGGCGGGACGATTTCGAACGACGCTAAAGTAAATAAGATGGCATTTTGTGAAAAAATACCAGCTGAAGTATTAAAAATTGTAAATTTTCAACCAGCTGTTTTCACACCACCTGTGATTCGCATGCCGATTGTTGGATTTCACAACAGCAGGCACTCGTTGGCGGCTGGAGAATTAAAGTAGAATGTAATTTTAGGGGCAGAGCAAACAAATAAAACAGGATAAAAAGTTCAACTCACGCCATTGCAGTCCGTAGTGTACCTCGGTGAAGTTGTTGAAGTTGTCGACTTCTGGGGGTACAAAGTGTCACCATGTTGATTCTCGAGGTTTATACGATGCAAAGGAGCAAAATCTATCGAGTCTGCTTACATCTATGTAGAAGGTGGTCCCGGAGTTCGGCCCCTTAAGGCACGACCGTGGTGTTTGACTCTGAAGTTTTTTTAGGCAAATCTCGTAAGCATGCTGCATTAATAAATTGATGAACTACTGAAGAACTTTAGTAGCATCGTCCATGAAATGATAAAACTAAAGACAAATTCAAGGCTTGGTGACTTACACAATCCGATGTTTTTTGGCATGACGACGATGCCTGATCCAATAGTGACATCATCTAAAACGCCAAGTCGTCTTTGTACTCCCACAAAATAACTACTGTTAAATCATCAGTAGTATCACTGCTTAAAAATGAAAGTATGCAAAAAAGTTCATTATTTTTGAACATAAACTGATAAGAGAGACCAGTTTTAATGAGATATATAAAACAGGCGCTTACGCTTTTGCAGCATTCGTTCTGTGGTTAAAATAAAAGGGCATGAATATGGTATAATGCTAATAATTTCGAATTGTAAATCGACCAGAAATAGCAGTGTTGCTTCACCTTTTTTATGGCCTTTTTAGCTGATTCATCAATCTAAAAGTTTTAGAAAAGTGTATCACGTAAATCTCTACTACTTGGAATTCTTTTTTTCACCACTTCAAGGGCAGAACTTACTATTTCGTAGTCCTGCATAAGTGATTGGAAGTCGTTTAAAGCCTCATCGAATTCGCATTCCTCCATGCCTAGGAAGAAAAGCACAAAGTTGAGTGGATTTTGAGACTATCTAGCGCCTTTTCTCTCGTATGCTGTCAAACCGCATCTAATCTAAATGACCGCCTGAATGTATTTACAAAATTTTGGACTCGAAAGTTGAATGAACTCACCTTCGTAGAGATACCAGTAGTAAAAAGCCTTCCTATTCTTCAGGGCAATAAAGTCGTTTCCAATTCCAGTGAGAGTGGATTTTACCAGAGTTCCATTGTAGAGAGCGGTGATGCAGAGGGGAGTTGAAACCATTCCAGTGGCCTTTATAACTACCATTGGCTGTCGGCAGCATCCAATCTGGATTCGATCAATTAAAAAAATGTGCTTTTTTGATTTTTTTCATTATTAGATTTTGCGTAAAGTCAAAACAGTATTTTATGGCTAATAGACACAAATGAAGACATGTTGTCTTTCTTGTATATGGTAAAATATGATAAATGTTTCTTTAAATCTGTGTTTTCTCCCACACCTCCACCTCTACGGCAATAGCGTGGGGCTGCAATGCTCATGAGCATTAGACCGCTCTTAGAAGTAACTTTGGTGCAGCACTTATCCCCTTGCCGATTTTCGGAAGGAGGTCAGGGAGCATGTAAGTGGGTCTGGCATTCTGACATAAAGGATTCGACTGTTGACGGCTGATCATACTGATGTACACAACTCAGAGCCTGATGAGATTGCTCCCTCCCTAGTGGTCCATCTAATCTCAATTACTGCATCATGCCAGAATCAAATTAATCGGATTTTTCCTAGGGAAACTGAGCGTTATGAAGTAGGAAATGTTAAATGATACTTAAGTAATCGGTATCAGTTTGGTTTTTTAGAACCCCTCTAGACACCTCAGATGGGTGTCTCAATGGTACTTGAATGTGAGTGAAAGGTTGGAAATGAATGAATCCAAGAACTGATGCTCCAGAAATGAATGATTATGGCACATGAAACACACCTGTTGCTATGTCTCCATAGGGCCTATAGATTACTGTCCAAAAGAGCTACCTGATAATCTTTACCAATCTACCACCTACTTAAATTCACTTTTTTATTGTAATCCTTGCAGAACCGGAATATTAATCACAGGTAGACCTTTAAAGTCTCCCACGATTCACACTCCAGAGCAGTGCCACATTCTTCCTTTCCTGCTACCCATAGTTTTGGCACTTTGGCCGTCTTCCGGTTTTTTTATCAGAACCGCCACATAAATTGTTTATCCAACCATGCAGTCCTAATTTTCTGGTCAATTTTCTCGAAAGTGGTGTTCCTTGAAATTTACTAGATGCCAAGTTCGTTGTCTGCAAATTCATCTCGCTTCTTAGTGTTGAAGAACTAATTGGATAAGTCTCACCAGTGCATACATATTTCACTAGTTAAGTCCGACCAAACTTGCTAAAGTTAGCATTTCTAAAGTCGTTATCTAATAAAAATAGTTAATTTGTTTCAATTAAGCTACGCTGCATCTGATTGGCTAAAGCTTCAATTGTGATTTGTGAGTCTCAAGGTCACTTGCCTTGTATCCACATGGACTCCAGTCGGCAAATTTGAGCTTGCCCGATTGTTTCCACTCGTCAACTGCCGCATTAATGACTGATGGTGTGACATCCCCACGATAGAGCAGAGCACATGAAAGCATCACTGAGTCTTCAATAGGCGATACACCCAATGCTAGTTGAAATCGGTCGGATAGGGCTTCCTGGAGAAGCATTTCGGCACTCAGTTCTGAAGAAGAAATTAATACAGTAGTGATGTAAAGGTGTTTTTAAATCCCTCAATCTTCTGGCTAAATGTCCTTTGGTCTTAAGCGGTGTTATGGTATTTAGGACACTATTGCAGGTGACCCACTAGAACGATGTGCATTTGACGAACGTTTTACATCTCCAGGATCAGCCTATCAACCTCACTTCCAGTCTCTTTGGTCCTACATATCACTACCAAATCCTGCAAAAAAGGTGTTAATAGTCTCTTAGTATCGTATTTCCCACTTTCAACCCCTAAGTGCCAATCTTCTTGAGGACATAGTCTTACGTCATGAAGTTTGCCGCCTAGTACCGCCAACTAGTGACATGGGATTCTTTCCGCTGACTCAGTGATCATATCCGTTTTTGGAAAAAGATTTTGTACGCCTTCTGGTGCTAAAAATGCGTTTGATCCCTTAACGTTGAACTATGGGGCTATATCCCATCTCAGCAAAGTTGGGGATCTGCCTAAGCATAACGCATTCGCAAAATGACTGACTTGATTTGATTCTGGGTAGATATTTCTGCTGCTACATGGCCTTCAAACACTTTTTTAAAAAATGATTAAGAGCTTTCAATAGTCTGAAAATTAGGTAAACTCAATTTAAATAACATCCACCAAGTTGGTAGAAAGGGCAAAAAGAGTAGGGAGTGGCAACAAAGAACGTTTTGTCGATGGTGGATTGTCGTGAATTTATGCCTTATTGCGCATTTATTAAGGCAAACATTAACACTTTCACTGGCTAGTGAGATCATTGCACTTCCAGCAGTTTTTCTAAAACTGGAGCTTGTTTAGCAATTCTTTGTCTTGAAATTTCCAATCAAACGAAGGAATAAATCTTCCTCACAGCTGATTGGGCAAACACTACCCAATAGCCATCACCTCCCCGTACTCCATTCATGAATTATAAATACGGTCTAAGTTTTGACAAGTGAAGTGTTTTGCAAAAATACAGGATCAAGCGTTAAGTGAAAATTGGCTCATAGTTATGTTTCTTAACTTCTTCAAAAAAACACTTTATATTCACTAGCCAATGATAATATAAGCTAGAGCAGCACTAGCCAATCAGATTTTAAATTAGGCAATGCTTAATGCAAAATGTGGCGCTGATTCCAAGCTACAAATCTGTCCATTTATTTACGAAGCGCCAGGTATTCATGCTTAAATATTTGGTGCCAAAGATGGCTTTTCATTCCCCCACTAACGTGGCTTCCATACTGGCGACGCTGATGCCTGCTGACTCGACTTCCAGATTAATGCCCATAAAACACCTAGAGCCAGAATTGCTCTGGCAAAGTTATCACAACTACAGAGCCTCATAACAGGAAGACCAGCGAATTCAACTATCGTGGTGTGAAGTTCTACATCGTCTGTGTTAATGGGGCAGTAACCGGGCATGAATGAGACGACTCACTTGTACTATCGTAGACAGCCGGACTCATCAGTGGGTAGAAGCTGCACATAAGGTAGTGCATACTTGGATAGGGGATCAGGTTTGTCTGTAACTCCACCAAACTTGATGTCAGTGAGGAGTAGAATCGAAATCCAGCTGTTATTCCACTGTAAACCTACAATAGATGTGCTGAAATTCGTTAAAAGTTTTTTTTTTGCAATTAAGTTTTTCATATTTTAATTTTTTTGTCGCTTTGAGCTTCTTCTTTCCAGATGGGTGGTTAAAATGAAAGTAAGATTGGATGGATGAGTGTATGGATGGATCCACGGGTGGACGAATGAATGGATGTATGGATGGGTAGGTGAATAAATGGCTATAGGGATGGATAGATGGTTGAATGAGTGGATAAACGAGCGGATGTATGAGTGGATGAATGGATGAGCAAATGAATGAAAACTGGGGTAAATGGGTAAATCAGTGGATGGATAAATTGACTGATGGATGGATAGATGGATGAATTGATGGGCAAATAAATGGATGCATTGGTAGATGAATAAATGGAATAATGGATGCATGGACGAGTTGATGAAAACAGGATTGATGATTGAAGGAATCGAGATGGATAAGGATGGATCCGACATAACTCGGCCAACGGATTGACTCATGAAACTTCAAGATCATGAATGGGCAGACTTAGAAGGCTCTCCATTGGACTAATCTGGATTTAATGGAATATATTGGCAGTTGTAGACCTAGAGGTAACCTTTCAGAGGCCTCTTTGTAACTTTACCCAAGCAAAGCCAGAGAGAATGGCCCATGGATCGTCTCGATCACTTTGACAGGATTCCTGACTTTTGGTTCATAGACCAATGGTATTCCAGTGTCACAAACAAAATTAAGGCAAACATGTAATTAACTGCTCGATCCTCAGGACTTAATGGAAGTGATGGCTCACCTGAGCAAGGAGTCTATTTATATGCGAATAAGTTACACACGCCACGTTCAATTCGCGCTCGTAAATGTCCATGATTGCACGATTCTGAAGGACCAGAGAGATGCAGTCGGGTTTGTACGGACTGGCGGCTCCAAGGACGGCATTGTAGGGCTCCAGGACGGAGAGGGCCTGATCGTAGTCAGGATAAACACCGAGATCAAATTTATGTGCTTTGGGATACTCTCCATCAATTGTGTCGTGGATAGCTGGAAAAGAATGTTTCAACGTTTCTGAATGAATCATTGAATGAATAGACTAGCAGAAGTAAGATCGACTGAAAGCGTCAAGATGAAATGAGTTCCAAAATCTGAACGAACCCATCAAAAGGCCGGAACCTGTTCCTCCTCCATACGAATGGAAGAAGCAGACGCCCTCCAGCAAGTCGCATGTCTCAGCAACCCGACGCAGCGTAGCTGCGAATCGTGGCGCATGCTGTGCGGCAAGTTGGTAGAAGCCTCGCGCATAATTTCCCGCTCCATCTTCCGATCCACTCAGTAGACGTTGGGGATTGAAGAGGCTTCGGTAGACACCCGCTCTTATCTCGTCTGCAAGAGCGATAGGATGGTTAACTACATGGGTGCCCTATTCTAACGGAGACGACAAAACAAAGTTTATAAAGTTTGAAATTTGAAAATAAGAGGCTTTTAGACTAGAGGGACCTTCATAATTAAGTAATAGTGACCCTGCTACCTCCTGCCCCCGCCATTGGTTGCTTTTAAGGTCACTTAGTACACAACTCACCAATCACAAGCGCCTCAGTGTCCATTATAACCGTTCGGGGTGAAAATCCACCTGATTCTGTCTCCTCGAAGAAAATATCACGTCCCTCATCCAAATCATCTCCACTCTGACCTTCAAAACAGACAGGGCAACCCTCGGGATCTATACCGTGTTCGATGCAGAAGAGTTCCCAAAAAGCGCTGCTCATTTGTGATCCACATTGACCCACGAAAACGTTGATAATTTGACCCTGGAGCATTAAAAGAGCCTTTTACTCTCTTTACGACTTAAAGTATGCATTGAAATTCTTTAATTAGTTAAACAGTTATCGCTAGAATGAGGAATTAAATATGAGCAAAAGCTTGAATCTATTTAAAGAAGGTGCAGAGATTTGCAGCATTAGAAATGAGTGAATCCATGAGAACCTGGGCGAATAAATCTCGAAAGAGTCACTTTTTTTCTATTGTTGAAGCCAACTTGGCAGTGGTATACATTTCACTAGCGGCACCAATCAAGAGTCAAAGAGGTCTCAATGACCTGCATAATTTTTACATTTCCTCTTAGGGCTCCAGAAAACTTTGTCGTTTAGTGGTAATTCCTGATTTAACGTAAGAAGCTGACGATAGAGACCAAATAGTGATACATGGGCTCTAGTTGTTTAAATGTTGGTTTTAGAAACGGTCCACTCGGAGGCGCAGCCGTTGCACCTCCCCGCCGAGCGGTCTGGCCTCCGGACCATGCCAGTAGTTTCCAAGCCCTAGTATTCGGCGACAGTGTGTATTCTATCCAAGTATTACTTCTTCTTTCACAGTCAGAACGAAGTCGTAGAGCGCTACGCACGGCTATCCCGCAAAAAGCACTTTCCTGCTACTCAAGCCAAATTTTTTGTAGGCCTCTCAAACTACAGTTTTTAACAGTTCGTAGGTGCTTATCTATCTCAACCAGAACTTCATGATTAAAAAGTAGTTATTATTCGAAAAATATCGACAAATAATAAACGTTTAAGAATGGGCAGTAGGAAATGTATTTCTTCCCATCAAATTAATGCGTTCTACCGCAGCTATTTCAGCAGCGAGAACTATTTGAGGAGAGCTGACTTAAAATTATCTACAATAAGCATTACCGATTCCACTCCTAAACTTCACGCATTTTCCAACTTCTCAAAAGTCTGATGTTCTCTTAATTACCATGATTACGATATCAATTTCCATATTTAATTGATGAATTTGAGGGCTTTAGTAATGACAGAAATTAATAAAATGTGTAATAAATTACCGCCAATTATAGATCATCTGAAAGAAATTAAAGGGAAGGAAAAACCTTACTAACCAACATGACTGGAAGGAATAATCAGGAGCGAACACGTGCAAGAAATGCGAACTACGGCATGACATTGGGGTGGATCGATGCAAAATGCATGACAAACATATGGCATGACACTTGTTCCATCATGGCGGCTTGTCGATGACCCCACTAGGATAATACTAGCAAAAGGAAACGACGTCTGTCTTCTACTAGTTAACTTCTAGGCTATTTGTAGTACTTTGTTTGTTTGGACCTCTGGCTTCGGTCACTTGGGTGGCTAAGTTGTACTAGCCGGTTGGCTGGCCTCCGGGCCACGCCAGGAGCCCCCAGTCCTTCTGTTTCCAAAATAGATGTATTCTGCCCTAGTACTATGTCTTCTCACCTTCAAGGAAGTCTCGGGACGCCACATTGGTGGCAGCGGAAAGCGGACCCAACTTTAATGGATTTCTGTCCTGGTCTATACCACTTGTGGCAAACTTTGGCGGTGTGAATGAAGTGTGTGTGCTATGGATGGGAGAATCTCTGACATCCCATAACAGAAAGGCTGAAATCGGCGTCCATCTTCGGCACCCCCTTCGGCCTCGTGTTCTGCAAGAAAGCTATTAACAACTGATGCGACACTAGCTGTGAACTCCAAGTTCAGTGGAACTGCCGAGAGGGATCGACGAAGTTGTGGTCAAATATCATCCGCAAGCTGTCTCAGGTTTTCGGGCAACTCGTCTCTCTTTGCCAAAATGTGTATCAATAGATGCAGAATGTGCAGGACGCCATTAGACAGTATATTTTTATGCTTTGCACACTTGGATTACGTGGATGCCGGTTCTAGGAGGCTCAGTTGCCCCATTTGATCAGAGTTCTACGATACTCTCGGATTTATCCCACAGCATCAAAAAGTCTGCAATCGCAACATGTGTTGCGTGTCTCGATCCATTCAAAAACTTGGATTCGTACCCCTATCATTTCATTTGGACACATTACCGTGAGAGGAGAGAAATCAGAAATACGCCTTCGATTCACCGAGTGCTGCACAGAATTAATGCCACTGCGAGAGCACATGAGCTCGAATTTCGATGACTGGCTTGGTTAGCTCGTGAGTGCTTCTTGCAGCACTGATTACGTTGCAATGGATGGCACGGAATGCTTACCAAGGTGAGCGTTGGGGAAGACGCTCGAAAGAAGAGAGGGGCTGTGTAATACTTTGCTTGTTCGAACTGTCGATTTCTATCACTTAGGTGACTATAGTGTACAAGCCAGTTGGCCGGCCTCCAGGCCATGCCAGCAGCCCCCAATCCTTCTGTTTCCAGAATATATGTATTTTGCCCTAGTGCTATGCCCTCTTCTACCTTCAAGGAAGTCTCGTGACGCTACACTGTTGGTTCATGAAGTCGACAGGGATGTCGGTGGACAGTGGAAAGATTCTAACTCAAAAATTTAGCAAAGTATGAATTCGCTTTTTGATAATTCGACCACTTGCATTCAATTCGACCGGATTTATATCCATGACATATTTTTGAGCTGATTAAACTTTAACCCATCGAGAATTCTGATATTTGTGCAAATAGGAGCGCTGTTAAAACGCAGAATGTCTACCCATATTTTAGGGTTTTCATGAGACTGGCAAAAACGGAATCGCGACCTTTAAGAACTAACAAAAAGAAGCACCAACTTTCTAATATGGCTTTACATCCAGAGGTTGATTGCCCGTAAAAATTTGCTTACGAGTTTGGCTCATGGTTTAGGCAAGGGGCCATTTAAGGACTCCGCCATTGTGGACTTTCTAAGCAGCACAGGTTTTGGGCCACACTAGTTGTCCGAGCAATATACCTTCCATCTGATTGAGTAAAGTCTCAGTATGTCGCTATAATACTTTGTTTGTTCGAACTGCCGGTTTCGGTCACTTCGGTGACCATATTGTACTAGCCGGTTGGCCGGCCTTTGGGCCATGCCAACAGTCCTCAAGCCCTCTGTTTTCAGAATATATATCCTTCCCCGGTACTGTGCCCTCTTTTACCTGAAAGGGAGTCTCGGGACGCTACATTGGTGGCAGCGGAAAGTAAACCCGACTTTGATGGGTTATATCCTGCTCAATGCCGCTTCTGGCAAACTTTGGCGGTGTGAAAGAAGTGCATGTGCTACGGATGGGAGAACTTCTGGCATCTCGTAACAGAAGGATTGAGATCGACGTTCATCTTCGACACCTCCCTCGCCCTTGTGTTCTGCAGGGAAGCCATCAACAACTGAAGCGACACTAGCCATGAACTCCAAGTCCAGTGCAACTGCCAAGAAGGATCTGTGACGTTGTGGTCAAGCATCTTCTGTAAGCTCTCTCTCCTGTTCTCAGATGTAGAATTTGCAGGATGCTATTCGATAGCATCGTTTTATGCCTTGTACCCTTGGATCACGTATACATCCCGTTTTTATGAGGCCCGATTGCCCCATTCGCTTAGGGTTCTACGATACCCTTGCGTTTCTTCCACGGCATCAGAAAAGCCTGGAATCACAAATTGTGTTGTGTGTGTCTCCATTCGTCCAAAAACTTGGATTCGTGCCCCCATCTTTCATTGGGCCGCATTATCGTGGGAGAGAAGGACTGAGATATGCACATTTGCTGCGCCGAGTGCTTCGCAGAATTGAGGGTACTACAAGAAGACATGCGCTCAAATCTCGATGGCTGGCACGGTTATCTCGTGGGTGCTTCTCGCAGCACTGATTACGTTGTGATGGCTGACACGGGAGGCTGACCAAGGGGAGCGTCGGGAACGACGCTCGAAAGAAGAGAGGGGCTGTGCAATACTTTGTTTGTTCGAACTGCCGGTTTAGGTCACTCGGGTGGCCATATTGTACCAGCCGGTTGGCCGGCCTCTGGGCCGTGCCAACAACCCACAAGCCCTCTGTATTCAGAATATATATTCTGCCCCAGTACTATGCCTTCTTTTGCCTTAAAGGGAGTCTGGGGACGCTACGGTCGCATACTGATATCGCCACAAAATGTTGTAGAAAATACGGAAAAAAATTGCGACAGAAATGTGCATAAAGATACCTGTACATAGGAGATTTTGAAGGTTAAGTGGGGCATGCCACATAACGAAGATTCGGGTTTAAATTCTATAGATCAACCGAGAAAACATAAAAGCATAGCACAAATTTGAAAATGTGCGAAAAAAAGTCATTTTCAAGCGGCTAATGACTAATATGAATTTTGATTAAAGATAAATTTATATAAAGGAGTAAAGAAAAAATCTAAAAATTGCAGCATTTTATTCGTCGACTTTTAATTACAAACTCGCGATTTGCAATAAACTATGACTATTGTTAATGTTCTCCAAAAGAAGAGATTTTTGCGCCCACTCTTTACAAAAGTGGCTTGGACTTAATTATGCCGGTTGTTGTTGTCATATAGTCTCTGGTTCACTATGTCTTCTAGACAGCAAATTACGCCGTCCAATGACAGCAGCCGCAATTCTTCTTCCAAAATACCCCGTGGGCTTTTCTTTGTTAATTTATTAAAAAGTCATCCAGTGATCATCTAATGTTTGTTTTGTTTTAGGCCTGCTGCGTCAGAACTCGAAGCTTGAGTCTTCTTCAGGTGATTGGAATAGCGTAATTACTTTGAAATGTCCCATGAGGTTGGGCAACTTGTTGTCGCATTAGTTATATTGTCTTCTACAATCAGTTTATAAACTCATCACGTCAGTTCCAGCTTTGCTTTGTTTTAAGGCAATGAACCGGTCTACGTGGATGCCGTGGACGCTGTTACTGGTGATCACAGAAGAATAATGTACAACAACCCCAGGGTTATTGGCAGCGGCTCCTTTGGAATGGTTTTTGTGGCTCTACTAGATGGTGAACGCGAAGTTGCGATCAAAAAGGTCCTCCAGGACAAGCGCTACAAGGTACATTCGTTAGTAGCTTAATTTGCGACTTTATGGGGTTATTTATTGCCTAAATTTTGGCTTTTAGAATCGTGAACTTCAGATACTTCGTGAACTCAGGCATCCTAACATTGTTTCACTCATTTACTATTTTTACTCCGTCGCAAGTTCTGTGAGTCAATTTCATTTGAAAAATTTCCTCTTTATACATATCGTTAATGCAAAGTTATGACTTATTACCACCCGGTGAATTTTGTGGATTAATAGGAAGCAGTTTCATCTGAGGTGATAGGATCATCCAGTTTTTCCGTGAGTTTCTGTGGTTTTTAGTGCTCCGCGAACTTTCCCACTTTGCTTCCTCGTTCTCCTATTATGTTGAGTTGTGTCCTGAATCGCATATAAATGTAGACGATTTTCAGCGAAAGCCCTCCTTGGAAGAAAAATCGTCCTCTGAAAACATGAGCACCTCTGTAAGCCAGTTTATTCCACACGTTTCGTTAAATTTGTGTGAAGTTCTTGAAATTTTCTACCTCTTAAGTTAAACTTTGTTCGCAGTTCAACTCATTTTTTTCTTAAATTAAGTGAGGAACATTTGATGGATGTTGCGGCTTAATGTGAGAAGCGAACATCTTATTGCGTAATATAGTATTGGCGCGATTTTGTTGTTGTTTAGCTAATGTTTTGGGCACTTCTAATAGCTTCCTATTGTGGAGCTTTTTACTTTAGTTCGTCGCTGCCTTGGGGACCATTTTCTGTAACTTGCTAATTTATGCGTGCTCTTAATCCTTCCCAGTCCAAATTTTCTTCATGTTGATATGCCCCTGCAATTGCATCACTTGCTGTTTTTTAGTCCTGGAGACTCTAAGCCATTTGAGGACGAATTTCCAGGTGTCGTTGTTGGAGGACTTGAAATGTGTCTTAGCGCAATCATAGCAAATGACAGCCTAATGGCCTCCTCCACCGTTCTCTCAAGTAACAAAATTTAACTTATTGGTGATTAAGACAGTGTCATCTTGGCTGCTGGCAATCCTATCAATTGCACTTCAGCTGTTATCACTACTCCATTTACTCATACGACGAGAAATCTACGGGTGACATGAATATTAAGGCTCTTTGATTATTCACTCGCAGGAAGGATTGATCTCGCGGCTTGACAGACGTCTCTACTGTGTTTACGTGTAACTTTACATTGAGTGCAAGATCAGTTGCTTGCTTTTGTCGCTTTTAAGAATCTCTCACCGTCCTTTTGGATTAGGTTTTTTGCTGTTAGGAATTGTTCTTAGCCTCAAGTTGTGACTGATTCCAACCAGTCATGTGTCAGGAACCAGTCCAGTGTTTTGAGTGGCGATGACGGCATTACTAGTGCCGCAATTGGCCGGAGCCGATCAACCAATGGTATTTGTATTTTGTGTTCCAGAAACCCAAGGACACCTATCTCAACCTCGTTCAAGAATACGTTCCTCAAGCTCTCAGTCGTGTTGTCAAGCACTACTGGCATGTTCGACAATCCATTCCCATGAATTACGTCAAGGTTCGTTGGGATTTGTCATTAAAGCTCTTACTAATTTTTTTTGGAACTCGAGCCCTCATGCGCTATTTGAATCGGCAAACAATTAATTTTCAGCTCTACGGCTTCCAAATGATCCGTGGCCTGGCCTACGTTCATAGCAAAAACATATGTCATCGAGATATTAAACCCCAAAATCTTCTAGTCAATCCGGAAACCGGAGTTTTGAAGATATGCGATTTTGGAAGGTGTGTTCAGTCTCACTTAACTTCTAACAATTACATCCCTCTCCCCGGTCACAAGCTCTAAGTGTGCGTTATTTTATCTTCTAGTACAAAGGTGCTCGTCCCAGGAGAGCCAAACGTCTCCTACATTTGTTCACGCTACTATCGGGCGCCAGAGCTGATTTTTGGGGCTACTCAATACACCGTGAGAATAGGTGAGTTTTGCCACTGCTTTTACTGATTAAATGAATCATGGTAGACATGTGGTCGGCAGGTTGCGTGATTGGTGAACTGCTCCTTGGGCGTCCACTATTTCCGGGCGATTCGGGTGTGGATCAATTGGTGGAGATTATCAAGGTTCTGGGAACGCCGACTTTTGATCAAGTGAAGGAGATGAACCCACAGTACAGCAAATTTGTTTTCCCGGGAATTAAATCCTGTCCGTGGGAGAAGGTAACGCCTGTCTTTTATGCCTTTACTTATTTCTGATAGTTTATTTACTTTTCCTTCATCTTACCGTTTCACCCAGCTCGACTTGATGCATTCGGGTGTTGTGAAATCTTGATATCTGTTGCCTGTCCGTCCCCAAAAACACGTCTAGGTGTAGTCTGGTCTTGTGGAGATCGTTTGGGCACTGTTTTTTGAAGCGCATATCCTCTTTCTACAGACCAACGTCGGTTGGCCTAGTATGTCAAGGGATTCTGGAATTAGTGAGGGTACTTATAAATACCGTCTCCATCCAGTATTTCCATTTGATCCCACTTCCATAAGCCGGTTTTAGTGTGGAAATCCCTACAGCTTGGTTAATTTCAATCTCGTAGAGTAGTTCTAGCCTATAGCTATTTTATTGACATAGGTCTTGAATGCCCCATGTTGTCAGACGTCAGTTGATCCATCTTTGTCTTTCTCCGCTTCCTTGAATCGGTTCGTAATTCCTGATAAGCTTAACTGAAATTGGTTGATCCCGATTTCACGACGAATCCTTCATCCAATATTGGTCTTTTCAAGTTCTTCAACTCCCTCCTGACCCCTACCCTGTGTCATTGAAGAAACCAGTTCTAAGTTCCACCCATGCCAGCTTTCATCCACCCTCTTTTGAATGGTTCTCTGGTAGCCTCTTTATTTGCATGGTGCGATCTCTTGGTGGTTTCATTCAATTCTTCATTAATCTATCTTCAGAACAGTTTTGACCTCCGACTAATTCATTGTGAATGGAGTTCCCTCTTCTACATTATGATCATTGGGCTACTGCAGTTGTTTCAGCCCCTGGAGTTCTGTCAACCTCCAGCTAATCTATCAGGGATCGACCAAACACCCCATTCAGCGTTCCTTCCAAGAAGCCAGAACATAGAGTCGGGCAATAAGTGCAGTTGGGGACCGTCAAGCGAACAGCCGATCTCACAGAGAAGCAATTGTAGCAACATTAGTTGTGAACTGAGTGGCACTTGGTACATTCTCAAAATCCGATCTCTGGTGACCCCAGTAAGTGTCACCCAACAACAAAGGCAACAGTAATTTAAATAATTTTGCAAATGAGTAAAACTTCATAAAAGTGGGTGATAATCGGCGTTGAGAAGTGGTATTCTCCGTGGCCTCATTACTTGGATCCATTCCAATGTTTGAATCCATAGACTTCCTTGAAAGATCTCGCGTCATTGAAGTTGGTGACACCCATTGCTAATCCATTATTAATTTGACTTTCTCCTTAACCGATCTTCCTTTCGCCTTCAGCTTATCACAAATCGTTCTCAATGCGAGGATGCCTTCGATCTTCTGCGTGCTCTGCTGGTCTACAGTCCATCTCAACGCCAGGCTGCTGTTGATGCAATGGCTTCACCATTTTTCCAACAAGTTTTCGCCTTATCCTCCCCCAACCATCCATCGGAGTCCTCCCTAACTGGACTTCAACCTATTGAACCCTTCAGTGAAGAAGGTGAGTTCTTGATTTCTACTTGAGCCCCTCCCTCTCCCCTCCAACGCGACCGTAAATTTGAATTATTTCATTCTTGAAGCCTCCCTTTCATGCTCTGAGATGATAGAATAGCTGGAGCTGTATTGTCTCGGACGACAAATTGATTAGCAAAAGTACCATTCCAATTTCCGGTGATCTTTTCATTTCATAAATGTTTGCGACACCGTCAGTCTGACGTTGGTACTTTAGGCTCTCAAATCACGAACTGTTGGTTGCGCGAGCCGGAAGTTTGGAATGTCTCCTTCCTCTTGATTTGAATAGGAAATCAACATGTCAAGAACGACTTGTTGGCATGTTTGATGTGGATGACGTTGACACAGTTTATTTGCGCACACATCAATCGGGCAGGTGGTTGTGGGAGCTGAGTGCCAGAGTGCCACTCCGACCCATTGGGACAGCAGTGAGCGGCGAAACCGCTCCCTAACCTGCACTACAAAACACACCGACGACGGTGGAAAATGGCTTTATTTCTGTCTTCAGTCCGGGGGTAGGCATCACTTCTTTTACAAGAAACTGTGGGCTTTACGGCTCGATACAAATGAAGCGTGCACAAATAAAACCTCTTCTCTGTCGTCTTCAAAAACAGTCAAGGGAAAGCCAATGAACATGGAGGATGTCTTGTCCCTACGAGGCAACACAAAAATGTGACACGTGAGATGAGAGGAGGAGAGATGCATCACACACACACACACACACACACACACTCATGTCACCTTTTCTTGACATGAAGCAATCACCTGCCAAATGTTTGGGGAATGCGAGCGCGATGTAAACGAAGGTCACGTGCGTTGGGATTGGTTAGAATTGCTGCTTGGATCTAACAACAAGGCATTGCCTCACAGCAGCCACTTTTTCTTGTCTCGTTAGGGAAGTCACCGTGTTCATCGATGCAACTATTCGTGAATATCTAGAGCAGACTCAATGTGGTGTCCAAGTTCCGGCATTGCGAAATGGTTGGAATGTTGAACTTTCCCGAATCCTGGAAGGTCTGGACCTGTTGTTTTATGTAACGAAGAAAGTCAATTTTCTTCCATTCCAGGATTGCGACACATAGATTAAACATCGATGGTCGAAATATGTAGGGCTGTGGAGCCTTCTGCTACAAGTTGGAAAGACATCGATTGTACATTTCAATGTTGGAATGCCTTAAATCTTGTCTAGAGTTTTCACTAGAAAGTGCGTCCGTTCAAAGCACCAATCGGTGTTGAAGCACCTGGATGGGTGTTGTTTCCACCCATGGAGTAGGCTATGAGCGTGGATCAGTCTCGTTTCCAGTCAGATTCCTCAAAGTTGAAGACCTCAGTCCGTGTGCACACTCGATGGCCTTGACCTTGAATGTGGGCATAAGTACACGTAGTACGTTTTCATGACGTACTGGCCAATCAAGGGATAAACCAAACCAATCGTGGAGCGGATTAAACTCTTGGATTGGGACTTGGGGGGGGGGGGGTGATCGAGCGCCTCCTCCACCCCTCCTCCGCCAGCAGGGTGAATGAATCCATGTACTGTTAATTCTTCTGTAATTTTTGCATGTCTTTAGAGCTGGCTTACCTTCCTGCCACCTTGGTGGAGACTATTCGACGCTCAGGTCTGATGCTCCCCTCCAATAACCACTCCACTGTCCCTGCTCCACCTGCAACCGTTGTCGCCGCCGCTGCCAGCACATCCACAAGTCGATGCAGTCGTCGTGGCTCCTCAACCTAACTCTTCCTCGTCTATACACATACTAGCTGCTATTTCAGCGCCCTTAACAAGACCGCCATACGTGGTGTGTGTGTGTGTCTGGAAGTTGCATTTCTCTGAACTCCGTGTATTTGTATAAATTTCTCCTCCATCCATCCATTCACTTCTTTTCCTCTCTCTTGCATTCCCTCATTCGCATGTGCTGATTCGCGGTTGAATTGTTTGTATAGCCACCAAAGTCGCCTTCATCGCACACACACACACACACACGTCCCATTAATATTACCATCATTACTGCGAATGTTGTCGTTTTTGAATTTGCACTGTTTTTTTGTCCTTATCCCCCGCCCCCCCCCTCCTTTTCCCCTCTCATCTCTACCCACTAACGTGAAAATGGCTTTAATTTGATTTTGTTTTTCTCTCTCCTTTTTTTTGTTGCGGAAAGGTGAAACTAATGCTCACTTTATTTCGCTCCTAGATCCTCTCACTTCATGCTGTTTGTGTGTGTGTGCCTCTTCAACTTCCAATTGGATGGAGATTGGATGTGTGATGAACTGGCGCGAGAAGGCAGGACAAATGGATGGGTGGGTGGATGGATTGTGTTTGGGTCGAGGTTGAAATCTGCGATGGATAGGTCTTAGAAGCGTCGATGGATGAAAAAGTTGGTTAATCCTGATTAGGTGGACGAAGTCACAAGGTCAATGCACGGATGGAATTGTGTAGGAGCTGGTCTGCAAAAGTTTTCGAAGTTGGCGTGGAGAAAGCTGTTGAGTTGCAGAAGTTGAACCAATTTGGGTTTGAGAGTTTTTCAGATGCAACAAAGATTGATCTGATCTGTGTGTGTCGTAGATGAGTTTGCACGGTGGATGAGGGAGCGGATACGTAATGGTTGGATTGAGGCCGAGTAACTAGCTCCCTTCTTGGTGTCTGCCCGAATCCATAATGGATAGGCTAGAGGACTTTGTGCCTCAGGAAGCATTACACATTCATTCTTTCATTTTATTGATGCCGAAGCTAAGCGGGGGCTCTTGAGAATGACGCTCTCCAGATTGCATATCGATGATGCCACTGGAATCTGATTGGTTGGAGAAGGTGGCAAGGCGACCTAATACTAGCGCTTTGCCTAATAAGGTCAAGTAACCTGGGATAACTTTTCAAGATGCTTTTTTAGTTAACTAATAAACAGTGCAGTAAATTTTTTGGTTTTAACATAAATCGAAAACACTTTTGAGTCACGGTTGCACAGCTTTTTGTCGCTGAACACAAACTACACCACTTTGTGCTATCCTCTTTTCATCGCACTTTTCGTTCCCATCCTTTTATTTAGGCTGGTATGTGATTGTTCCATGTCAAGATAAAAGTGGTGGCAAACACCTAAAGGGACATGGAAAGGATGTAAGCAGTTTGAAGTGAGCTGAGGCGGCACCCCTCTTCCATCATTTTACGCGTTGGATTTGAGTTGCCTTCCAAGTCCAGGATTTCCTTCGCATTCATAGGCTCGGTTTGACTGTTTTTGAGCATGGAGCAGCTATTGCTACACGCGCTACAATGGTATCAAGTTGTACGGAGTGGTTGTCTCCTGTAATTACTTGTCTTTCAGCAAGTCTACAAATGATGATTAACGACTTCCCCTCCGGCCCACTGCAAACGTTTTGCTTTTGGTTAAAACTTTTTACTTACTTTTATTAAGTAAACATTGTTTCGTAAAAAGGTAAGGTAGAATACGAGGAAGATTGCAATGGTTAATTTTCACATGACTGTAAAGTTATTTCATGCTTGGATGTATTTATCTCTACTTAACTATTCCAATCTTTCCCATATAAGATGATAATTTGAGGTTAGTTTCTTCTCTATGCGTCCTAGTAAATGTTCTGACCAAATGATCATCTTGAAGCAGTGGTTGCAGGGCGGTGCGAAGTGATGGAAGAACCTTTCCGAAGTGATGTCTCAACTTTGCAGTCGCCACCAGCGAAATGTGTGTCGGTGCCACTGACAAGTCACGGGTGTTCATTTCAAAGACGCAAACTAGGTGAGCAGTAGTCGAGCGCGTTGCTGTGGCATTGCTCTTGCCTGGAACGTGGAGTGGGTCTTGCCATGGTCTGTTAAACTGTGTGGGAAGGGATCAGTCAATTACAAAATGATGCTTTCTACGTCTCCTCTGAAAGAGTTTGAATAAGAACCACTTAGAATGGATAGAAGTAGGGATTCGATGGTCTCCGACCATGGATTCAGCGTCATGACGTCAATAGCATGGTTTTTAGGGAGAGTAGAAGACGCCAGCCCAGTGTCAACAAAAGGCGATTCAGCATGAAGTGGACGTTAATTTGCGGAAGTATGATGGATGGGTGGTCAGATGGATGCATTGATGGACGAATGAACGGGTGTCGATCAGATGAGTAGATAGAACATTTAAATGTCGCAGAACGAAAGCACTTGCTGAGGATCGCTTAAAGGCTATCAAGCCGTTTCACTTTTGTTAGCTATCCCGATCTTCAGTCAGCATTTGAGAAAAGCTAGATTAGAATGGAGCAAAAACATACTTTGGCGCCATGTCCAATTCGCAATTGGATCCAAGCAGACTCTATTCTAACTTAAAAGTTTTTACTTTAAAGAAAAATTTTGCCCCTCCTTCAGCGGTCGCCAATACCTCCTCATTAATGTAAGCACAGTTGAATCCCACGACCCTCTCCACTCTCCGTATTTTGACTGCACTCGACACCGTCTTCTCAACCCACGCCTAATCACGTATTCACTCATTCATTTTATCCATTATCCGACTAGCTCACTCACCCACCGCAACTGTGAAGTCGAATAAATGAAACACTGCGGGAAGTCACAGTCGGGGTTGGTAATTACTCCACCACCACCATTATATCACTGCTATCGCGTCTCATTAAAATGCAGGCAGTTTAATTGCAACACCATCGGCTCCGTTTTCACACCGACCCGCACTCAAACGCGTGAGTCTTGCAACCGCCTTCGCTGCGTTATCGCCTGCCTTTACTCTATCAGCGGAAAAAATCGATATTCGCCCCGTGAGTCATGATCGCAGTCAATAATTGATATCGTGCATGAGTCATAGCGCCGACTATTCTCACACCTGTCGCTCTGCGACAACCAAGTTTGAGTAGCTAAATAAAAAAGCATGATTAAGAACTATTGACCAGCACATGAGGCGATAGGGCAATACATGGAAAACCTTTTTGGCATTTTTATCCAAAATGTAACCGCGAATCAATAATTCTAACAGTTATCATCTTTTTAATTTAATTATTTCACATAAATCAGTACTTCTAAAAAAACCTGTAAAATTAGCTCTTAGCTACTTTTTTCAAAGATCGTTTGAAACTTGTTTGCAGAAAACTTTGAAACAACTTAGCATCAAATCTCTCAAAGCAACATAACCTCAACAGCTACCAAATAGGGTTGAAAGCTTTACTCCACCTTAGACGCGTGTAGGACTACCGAGGCTGGTAAAAAGACGCCAAGGTGTCTCCAGGGCATATCAATTAGTGGAGCTTGCACTCAAAATCGATAATGCCGTGCAACCACTGAGCTCTCTTCGCAGATGAAATCGATACTTGTTTTGCGCCCGACGCTCCTTTCAGCCCGGTACAACGTGAGCACCACTCCAAATGAAGCCGTTGCGAGGTTTCAACTTTCAGGTGAAATGGAAATCATGTGCTCGAGGGCCACTGATCACACACTAATCTGGTCACGGCTCCTAGCTTGATCGCAAATCGAATCAAGTCTTTTTTACCTGCCAAAACTTTAGAACTGGGGCTCTCTTTTAGCCTGCAGTGTGTCTGTGAACCTCTGCAGGCATGGCATCTGCCAATTGCCGTTGACCAATGTTTACTTAGAAATGGACCAGTCAACGCCTTGTTTAGGTTATGAATTTGGCTAAAATAAACGTACTGAGTGTTCAAGCATGACCCAATCCAAGTCCTCTTGGAGGCCTCAAAAGTATTGATTTCAAGTGGGCTGTAGTCATTGATCCTCCTGTCTGGAGGTCAGCAGGATAGACAAATGATCACCCTGGGGATTGAACGCCCCGAATTGCCAAAAGCGATTACTGTAAAAGATGTTTCGAGACTTAGAGTTGCCACTATTTTCAAGTACCGAGTTGTAAGAGAAGAAATTAGGAAAAAAGGGCACCCTAAAGAATAAAAGAAGGTTTTACCTCTCGTCACATAAACAGCCAAATTTATAGTAAACTAATATCAGCACCTGATTGGCCAATAGTTGACCAATCATCGCCCGATTTGACAATGGCATTAAGAGTACACCCTCAGAGTCGATCATAGATGCTGATGGACACCGAGGTGCCGCGACCGAAGTACCTGCACAATGTGGACCACCTTCCAACCTCGCCCACCCGAGAAGAGGAGGTAAAACGCACGCGGTATAGGAAATTCCTGAAAATCCGAACTCTCGTCTTCTTCACCCTCGCCATCTGCTTCCTTGCATTGGGCATCTTCCTTCTGATTAGGTATAAACAGCCTGACGGGTAAGCAGTTGAAGAGTGATTGACTGGTAGTTCTACCCGCCAAGTTTACCAGTTTATGCAGGAACTGATCCGTCAGCTCCAATCGAACCCGATTAATGACCCACATGCATGGTTTAAGTGAGGTCTTTAAGGAAGGAAGCATGATATTGCGTTTCGGTCTTGACTATTGAACAAGAGTCGAGATCAGATGTGCTACTGTTCTGTTGTATTCCAGGCTGACCTATCAAGAGGCAATTTTCTTAGCCCTCTACGACGATGATACGTGGTCTTCCACGGGGTTAGTTCGCAGTCGCCCTAACGGTTACTTCTCACCTAGCACCGCTTTCACATCGAAGCACGCTTTCATGATTTTTTGAACGCCTTTTTAAGAGGTGTCATTCACCACTGGCACCCCCAGAGTGGGGCTCGTCGATACACAAAGCTCTAGATTTATTTTACTCCCTATTGGCCGGGTGAGTAGCTGGAGGTTCTTCAGATACCAGCCACATCAAAGAAGCTTCTCATTCATTTTTGGCTTTAAACAAGTTCGTTGAATTAACTAAGTAGGTGATTAAATCGGCGGGCACCCCTCACGGGTGCAATTAGCATTTTGATGTGAATAACTTCTTTGTATGCGATTCTAACGAGGGGTGGTTGGAATGGCATCATGCGTCGGCTTTCTTACCTGGAGTCACCTAGGAATGGCCGAAAATAATGCTATCAGACAATCACAAATGCACACAACTAACTCTTCCGACTACCACCACTAGTAATTTGGTCTCCCTTCATAAAAACATTAGGTCGAGCGTCGCCCGTTCCTGTGGCATCCTCTTCACGGTGCTCGGTGCCGCCTTCGCTATTATCACCTCCGTCTACTGTCCAACCTTCATTAAGCTCGTCTCCTCACGATCTGGATCAGTCGTTTACCATCCCAAGAGTGCTGAGGCTCTGACAAAAGTAAGCGATAGTTTGAAATACTTTAACGTTTGACACATATGACCGTCACTGGGATGAGAGTCGTCAACATCTACGCTGCAGCCATATAGGTCTGAGGACGTTGTAACGTCTAGGAATTCGAAGAAGGCTTAGTAATTTGCGAGGAGAGGAGATAGATGGTTAGTACTTGGGCAAATTTTGAAGTAGAGAAAGCAACTGGCGTGAAAGAGCCCTGCGACGCCTCATGAGTGCAGCCTTCTCGTCATACGCCACTCTTTAGGGACGTCCACTCCCAATGCTACTGATTTAAAGTAAGTAACACGTTATTATAGCTGTCCCATCTTAACTATGTGACTCAAATATACGAGTAGTATATCTCGAATCCTTACCGTTCAAATAATTAAAATTGTGCATAGCAATTCAGTCAGCTCGACAATTTTATTCAATGCAACGCGTTCGCAATCATGTAAAGTCGAAAATTACTTCCCATTTCGTGCAGATGAAGTATCTAAGGCATGAAATGGAAAGGATGCCGTCGATCCCACCATCAATGGCGGCGATGGGGCTGCCTCGAGTCCTTTCACCGGCTCCACCATATCCTATGAGCGTATCTGTTGAACCCTCCGCACCGCCACCTTACACTGAAGTTGAAAAAGTGCAATATTGAGAAGCAATTCAGTCTTCAGTGAAACATTCACTAATCTACTCTTTCCATAACTTAAATGATTTCTTTGTTTTAATTAAATGGTAAATCTATGATGCGAACCGGAATGATTTTTAGCATGAGAGAGACAAAGAAAGACAATCCGCTCGCATATACACTACTTTATAAGGGAAAGTAGTCATGGTAACTGGGCGAACGGATCCCACGTACACGCGATCGATGGTGATATTGTTGGGTGTTAAGGTCGATCAGGCCGTTCTTTGTTAGAAGCGCGTTGGTGTAAAGCGGCGTTTCGGGTGCTAACCTCAAGAATGGCTCCTCTCAGAAGAATCGTCCGCCCCCTGAACACCTCGAAACACCACCAAGACGCACGCCACCTCATTTTCTAAAGAAGACGATCTTTCTGGATGGATGGACTACTCAATCAAGGGGATGAAAAGGCTATTTTTATAAGTCAGTCAGGCGTGATATTTACACACCAGGATGATGAAAAGACATTGCTCATTCCCCACATCTCATTGCCAGCACCTAGTCCTGGTATTAGACGATCACACTCGAAATAGGTAGTTGGCAAGCAAAAGTGACGCACAGGGAGAGGTAATCAGAGCTAGGGATTCGGCTATTTGCTCCAAAGGGCAATTCACAGACATAGATTTCATTTAAATGGAAGTCCAGATTGTAATGGCAATTATTTTTACACATAAACCATTACCAGAAGTTTTCTTCCTTTGGTTATATTAACTTCTAAAAGTGAGGCGTCAGGAAGTTTAACGTACATAACCACTAGACCGAATAATTTTCGCCTCCTTTGGGAGGTCGTTCATGTCCCCATTCTTTTAAAATCGAAAACAAAGAGTGAAACAGGAGGGAGGATTGTCTGGCAACGAATTATTCCCACAGTAAATTTGAGTGATCACTCTGTGCTCCACTGGAAATGCGTGGTGGAAAGGCAACAGTGACACACAAAGAGCAGTGACTAGAGCAGGAGTTTAAGTAGTTCTCGCTAAGACTAATTCACGGACATGGAGTTCGTTGGAATGGGAGTGCACAGAGTATAATGACACTCCAAACTAATAAGATACCATCAAAAGTTCCCTTCCTTTGGCTATATTGAGGTACCAGGAGGTTGAACGAATATGAGCAACCCGATTCCAGTGCTTAATTGTCATGCATCATCATCACACTGAATGATTTCCAGCTTTCCTAGAATGGCGTTCTTTTGAATCGAAAGTGGACTGTCCAGCGATGAGCTCTATTTCCACAACGAATTAAAATGGTTGCTAGGATTCTTATCAACTTCCACGCACACCATTCCGTCCTAAAAAAGCAGCATCGCTTAACCCCCATCCACGTCTGTTAGCCAGAACAAATGCTCTCCTCTCTTTAAAGTATCAACAAAGACTAATTTAAGCGTTTTGGGAAGGTATATTGCGATGCTTGTACATATAAACACACACACAAACACAATTTAGCCACTGTAGATTCCAAAAGGCGAAAAATGAAACAAAGATGAATTTCAGTCAAGCCTGAACACTTTAGTCCTAATTTACAATAATAACTAACATTTCCCCCTCCCATTATGGCCTTTGGAAAGACCTTCGATGTTACTCCTAGGGATGGGAACAATGAGTTGCCTGCTATTAGGTCACAGAGACTAACGTCTTTCTACTAAACTTGATAACAATTACCTTCCTCAAATCTTTTCAAAACAAGTTCGTTGAATTAACTAAGTAGGTGATTAAATCGGCGGGCACCCCTCACGGGTGCAATTAGCATTTTGATGTGAATAACTTCTTTGTATGCGATTCTAACGAGGGGTGGTTGGAATGGCATCATGCGTCGGCTTTCTTACCTGGAGTCACCTAGGAATGGCCGAAAATAATGCTATCAGACAATCACAAATGCACACAACTAACTCTTCCGACTACCACCACTAGTAATTTGGTCTCCCTTCATAAAAACATTAGGTCGAGCGTCGCCCGTTCCTGTGGCATCCTCTTCACGGTGCTCGGTGCCGCCTTCGCTATTATCACCTCCGTCTACTGTCCAACCTTCATTAAGCTCGTCTCCTCACGATCTGGATCAGTCGTTTACCATCCCAAGAGTGCTGAGGCTCTGACAAAAGTAAGCGATAGTTTGAAATACTTTAACGTTTGACACATATGACCGTCACTGGGATGAGAGTCGTCAACATCTACGCTGCAGCCATATAGGTCTGAGGACGTTGTAACGTCTAGGAATTCGAAGAAGGCTTAGTAATTTGCGAGGAGAGGAGATAGATGGTTAGTACTTGGGCAAATTTTGAAGTAGAGAAAGCAACTGGCGTGAAAGAGCCCTGCGACGCCTCATGAGTGCAGCCTTCTCGTCATACGCCACTCTTTAGGGACGTCCACTCCCAATGCTACTGATTTAAAGTAAGTAACACGTTATTATAGCTGTCCCATCTTAACTATGTGACTCAAATATACAAGTAGTATATCTCGAATCCTTACCGTTCAAATAATTAAAATTGTGCATAGCAATTCAGTCAGCTCGACAATTTTATTCAATGCAACGCGTTCGCAATCATGTAAAGTCGAAAATTACTTCCCATTTCGTGCAGATGAAGTATCCAAGGCATGAAATGGAAAGGATGCCGTCGATCCCACCATCAATGGCGGCGATGGGGCTGCCTCGAGTCCTTTCACCGGCTCCACCATATCCTATGAGCGTATCTGTTGAACCCTCCGCACCGCCACCTTACACTGAAGTTGAAAAAGTGCAATATTGAGAAGCAATTCAGTCTTCAGTGAAACATTCACTAATCTACTCTTTCCATAACTTAAATGATTTCTTTGTTTTAATTAAATGGTAAATCTATGATGCGAACCGGAATGATTTTTAGCATGAGAGAGACAAAGAAAGACAATCCGCTCGCATATACACTACTTTATAAGGGAAAGTAGTCATGGTAACTGGGCGAACGGATCCCACGTACACGCGATCGATGGTGATATTGTTGGGTGTTAAGGTCGATCAGGCCGTTCTTTGTTAGAAGCGCGTTGGTGTAAAGCGGCGTTTCGGGTGCTAACCTCAAGAATGGCTCCTCTCAGAAGAATCGTCCGCCCCCTGAACACCTCGAAACACCACCAAGACGCACGCCACCTCATTTTCTAAAGAAGACGATCTTTCTGGATGGATGGACTACTCAATCAAGGGGATGAAAAGGCTATTTTTATAAGTCAGTCAGGCGTGATATTTACACACCAGGATGATGAAAAGACATTGCTCATTCCCCACATCTCATTGCCAGCACCTAGTCCTGGTATTAGACGATCACACTCGAAATAGGTAGTTGGCAAGCAAAAGTGACGCACAGGGAGAGGTAATCAGAGCTAGGGATTCGGCTATTTGCTCCAAAGGGCAATTCACAGACATAGATTTCATTTAAATGGAAGTCCAGATTGTAATGGCAATTATTTTTACACATAAACCATTACCAGAAGTTTTCTTCCTTTGGTTATATTAACTTCTAAAAGTGAGGCGTCAGGAAGTTTAACGTACATAACCACTAGACCGAATAATTTTCGCCTCCTTTGGGAGGTCGTTCATGTCCCCATTCTTTTAAAATCGAAAACAAAGAGTGAAACAGGAGGGAGGATTGTCTGGCAACGAATTATTCCCACAGTAAATTTGAGTGATCACTCTGTGCTCCACTGGAAATGCGTGGTGGAAAGGCAACAGTGACACACAAAGAGCAGTGACTAGAGCAGGAGTTTAAGTAGTTCTCGCTAAGACTAATTCACGGACATGGAGTTCGTTGGAATGGGAGTGCACAGAGTATAATGACACTCCAAACTAATAAGATACCATCAAAAGTTCCCTTCCTTTGGCTATATTGAGGTACCAGGAGGTTGAACGAATATGAGCAACCCGATTCCAGTGCTTAATTGTCATGCATCATCATCACACTGAATGATTTCCAGCTTTCCTAGAATGGCGTTCTTTTGAATCGAAAGTGGACTGTCCAGCGATGAGCTCTATTTCCACAACGAATTAAAATGGTTGCTAGGATTCTTATCAACTTCCACGCACACCATTCCGTCCTAAAAAAGCAGCATCGCTTAACCCCCATCCACGTCTGTTAGCCAGAACAAATGCTCTCCTCTCTTTAAAGTATCAACAAAGACTAATTTAAGCGTTTTGGGAAGGTATATTGCGATGCTTGTACATATAAACACACACACAAACACAATTTAGCCACTGTAGATTCCAAAAGGCGAAAAATGAAACAAAGATGAATTTCAGTCAAGCCTGAACACTTTAGTCCTAATTTACAATAATAACTAACATTTCCCCCTCCCATTATGGCCTTTGGAAAGACCTTCGATGTTACTCCTAGGGATGGGAACAATGAGTTGCCTGCTATTAGGTCACAGAGACTAACGTCTTTCTACTAAACTTGATAACAATTACCTTCCTCAAATCTTTTCAAAACAAGTTCGTTGAATTAACTAAGTAGGTGATTAAATCGGCGGGCACCCCTCACGGGTGCAATTAGCATTTTGATGTGAATAACTTCTTTGTATGCGATTCTAACGAGGGGTGGTTGGAATGGCATCATGCGTCGGCTTTCTTACCTGGAGTCACCTAGGAATGGCCGAAAATAATGCTATCAGACAATCACAAATGCACACAACTAACTCTTCCGACTACCACCACTAGTAATTTGGTCTCCCTTCATAAAAACATTAGGTCGAGCGTCGCCCGTTCCTGTGGCATCCTCTTCACGGTGCTCGGTGCCGCCTTCGCTATTATCACCTCCGTCTACTGTCCAACCTTCATTAAGCTCGTCTCCTCACGATCTGGATCAGTCGTTTACCATCCCAAGAGTGCTGAGGCTCTGACAAAAGTAAGCGATAGTTTGAAATACTTTAACGTTTGACACATATGACCGTCACTGGGATGAGAGTCGTCAACATCTACGCTGCAGCCATATAGGTCTGAGGACGTTGTAACGTCTAGGAATTCGAAGAAGGCTTAGTAATTTGCGAGGAGAGGAGATAGATGGTTAGTACTTGGGCAAATTTTGAAGTAGAGAAAGCAACTGGCGTGAAAGAGCCCTGCGACGCCTCATGAGTGCAGCCTTCTCGTCATACGCCACTCTTTAGGGACGTCCACTCCCAATGCTACTGATTTAAAGTAAGTAACACGTTATTATAGCTGTCCCATCTTAACTATGTGACTCAAATATACAAGTAGTATATCTCGAATCCTTACCGTTCAAATAATTAAAATTGTGCATAGCAATTCAGTCAGCTCGACAATTTTATTCAATGCAACGCGTTCGCAATCATGTAAAGTCGAAAATTACTTCCCATTTCGTGCAGATGAAGTATCCAAGGCATGAAATGGAAAGGATGCCGTCGATCCCACCATCAATGGCGGCGATGGGGCTGCCTCGAGTCCTTTCACCGGCTCCACCATATCCTATGAGCGTATCTGTTGAACCCTCCGCACCGCCACCTTACACTGAAGTTGAAAAAGTGCAATATTGAGAAGCAATTCAGTCTTCAGTGAAACATTCACTAATCTACTCTTTCCATAACTTAAATGATTTCTTTGTTTTAATTAAATGGTAAATCTATGATGCGAACCGGAATGATTTTTAGCATGAGAGAGACAAAGAAAGACAATCCGCTCGCATATACACTACTTTATAAGGGAAAGTAGTCATGGTAACTGGGCGAACGGATCCCACGTACACGCGATCGATGGTGATATTGTTGGGTGTTAAGGTCGATCAGGCCGTTCTTTGTTAGAAGCGCGTTGGTGTAAAGCGGCGTTTCGGGTGCTAACCTCAAGAATGGCTCCTCTCAGAAGAATCGTCCGCCCCCTGAACACCTCGAAACACCACCAAGACGCACGCCACCTCATTTTCTAAAGAAGACGATCTTTCTGGATGGATGGACTACTCAATCAAGGGGATGAAAAGGCTATTTTTATAAGTCAGTCAGGCGTGATATTTACACACCAGGATGATGAAAAGACATTGCTCATTCCCCACATCTCATTGCCAGCACCTAGTCCTGGTATTAGACGATCACACTCGAAATAGGTAGTTGGCAAGCAAAAGTGACGCACAGGGAGAGGTAATCAGAGCTAGGGATTCGGCTATTTGCTCCAAAGGGCAATTCACAGACATAGATTTCATTTAAATGGAAGTCCAGATTGTAATGGCAATTATTTTTACACATAAACCATTACCAGAAGTTTTCTTCCTTTGGTTATATTAACTTCTAAAAGTGAGGCGTCAGGAAGTTTAACGTACATAACCACTAGACCGAATAATTTTCGCCTCCTTTGGGAGGTCGTTCATGTCCCCATTCTTTTAAAATCGAAAACAAAGAGTGAAACAGGAGGGAGGATTGTCTGGCAACGAATTATTCCCACAGTAAATTTGAGTGATCACTCTGTGCTCCACTGGAAATGCGTGGTGGAAAGGCAACAGTGACACACAAAGAGCAGTGACTAGAGCAGGAGTTTAAGTAGTTCTCGCTAAGACTAATTCACGGACATGGAGTTCGTTGGAATGGGAGTGCACAGAGTATAATGACACTCCAAACTAATAAGATACCATCAAAAGTTCCCTTCCTTTGGCTATATTGAGGTACCAGGAGGTTGAACGAATATGAGCAACCCGATTCCAGTGCTTAATTGTCATGCATCATCATCACACTGAATGATTTCCAGCTTTCCTAGAATGGCGTTCTTTTGAATCGAAAGTGGACTGTCCAGCGATGAGCTCTATTTCCACAACGAATTAAAATGGTTGCTAGGATTCTTATCAACTTCCACGCACACCATTCCGTCCTAAAAAAGCAGCATCGCTTAACCCCCATCCACGTCTGTTAGCCAGAACAAATGCTCTCCTCTCTTTAAAGTATCAACAAAGACTAATTTAAGCGTTTTGGGAAGGTATATTGCGATGCTTGTACATATAAACACACACACAAACACAATTTAGCCACTGTAGATTCCAAAAGGCGAAAAATGAAACAAAGATGAATTTCAGTCAAGCCTGAACACTTTAGTCCTAATTTACAATAATAACTAACATTTCCCCCTCCCATTATGGCCTTTGGAAAGACCTTCGATGTTACTCCTAGGGATGGGAACAATGAGTTGCCTGCTATTAGGTCACAGAGACTAACGTCTTTCTACTAAACTTGATAACAATTACCTTCCTCAAATCTTTTCAAAATTGATAACCTAAAAAGTTGCCCAAATTAATCAAGGCGGGTGGTAACACATTCCCAAACCAACGCACGACAGTCCCCAGCCCTCATATGGACATGTCTACTGAAAAGCGTATAAGTAGACATCGAGTTCACGATGCATGGAGAGGTAGTAATAGCAACAATAAGCCTTTAAAAACATACCTGATTTTTAAGTGGATAAACAAGAAAAGAGGACAAAAGAGTGAAAAAGACACTAGTAGTTATTTTCAGTGGAATAGACAAAAAAAAACTGACTGTAAATGCAAGAAATGACCTAACAGCCAGGCGACGCTCAATTAATTGTAACTTTATAAATTCTCTAGAGAACTTGGGGACAGTCAGTTGGATTCCATTCCACACCTCCAAGCCTCCTTCATTGTTAAAATAATTAAGGAATAATTAGCTAATGTTACACTTTAAAAGAGCCTCAGTGGAATTACTAGCTCGGCTTCCGTCAATCTGTGGAGTTATCTCACTTGACCAGCACAAATGGTATGAGAGAGACGATAAGGAGGTCGACAACAGCAGTAAGGCCAAGTAGAATGCATACACCCTCCTCTAGCTTGTCTTGATTGCTTTTATGCCTTTCATAGCAGAAGTAGTAGAGTCGCTGAGGCAAGTAACAGAAAGACGGACAAAAAAACCCTCTTGAACGCTGAAAAACTGGTCGCCCTCTAGTCCGATTCTCAGCGTTGATTTTATGCATCTCATGGGGAAGAGGACAAGGCTTTTAACCAAAGCCGGTTTGCCTTATGTTCAAAGAACTCACCAACACTCAGCGGATTCGGACCAAATTCTCCAGTCCCTGTGCTAAAATGAAAAAATAAACGCTTCTTGAAACGACTTAACCCAAAAACTACTCGACCTAGAGCATCAAATCTTTTGCTCAACAGATATATAATTGGCTTTATTTTTTGAGATTCCGATGAGAAAAAACTAGGGTTACCATGGGAACACTTTAGTAATTAGGCTACCCCCCACACAGAAGGTGCAGGGAACGCTTACATAAAAATTGCATATTTTGGAGGTAAATAGGAGTTGGGGAGGTGGCAGCGTTACATATGACACGATTTGGACGCGTGCAAACAAAGAAGCATCATAGGTGCGATGTTTTCGGAGTTTTTACTCATTTTTTAATCCCATTGTGACACCACCGTTAGAAATCAAACTCACCAGTGGAATCTACAATTCGGCATCGCTTAAAATTTGGTTGGTAAATGTTAAAGCCAAAGACGCCTAGTGGACAGCACTCAGGCTCCCCCTACCCCTTCCCTCCGAGTTATAAGAGCGCCCCCCCCCCCACCACCCAGGGGGGAACGAGAACATCGACTTGTTCCATTCAAACCTTGACCAATTTGGCAAACCAGACGCTGTGAAAAAAGCCGTCTTGGCACCACCCATGAATCTGCTGTCAGCCTTTCGTACAGTAAACGATTTGTCCGAAATCCCTAATTGCTTGCCATTACCTACTCGGAATTGCGAAAGCCTTTTTAGGACTAATTTCGGCATAACCAACGGAAATGTGCTTTTGCAGCCTGTAATAAATGCATTTTTACAAATAATTATTTCTCATTATATGCAGCAGTCACGCTAATTGAACACATCGATCATAATTTTTACAGAGCTCATTATTTTGGCCACGTTCAGATGAGGAATTCAGACTCCGTTCCCTTTCACTAATGTCATATTGCAAGTTTTTTCATGTTAGTTTGGAAGTGTATAACCTCGCATAGGTTACATTAGATCAAAAAATGACTGGTAAAAGTGTTGTTTTTGTCAGGAAATAAACATACACTGATCAAATTGGCGAAAGTCACATTAGGCAAGGAACACAAGTGACTTATAAAGGAGAGCAATATTGGCAACACGGGAGCCTACAAGGAAAAAGAGAGCATAGATTGAGGATTTTAAAATAAGCACATAAACAGTCGGGGATTCCACACTTTGCAAAATACGCAACAGTTTTTACATTTTGAATAATCGTTCCTTAAATTGACCGAATATCTTATTTCAATTTGATGCACTTTTGAATGGAACCCACTTTTGATACTAATTTGACTCGACAGATACCAATTAGTGGCACGTCCCTTATCTGAATTCTTATTGGTTCTGATGGTACCCAATAGGAAACCAGACTTAACCAACCAATAGCAGAGCGATGTGGATCGAATTTGGGTCACGAGGCGGAATCCCCGACAGTACAAAAACAAGACAAGCAGTGAAAGGTACGCGATCAAAGTCATTTATTTCGTAAATCACACACAGAGATGAGTAGAAGCGATCAACAGAACTTACAATGTACAAGGACCGGGTAGGAGGACAGGATCAAAATACACACTGACCCACTGGATTGGCAGAAATCAATCTAATAAGAAAGGCAAAAAAGGGACAAAGGTTAGAGACAGATAAGTATACGAGTCGACTTCGCGTTTAGGGTTTACCATCCCACTGGAGGTACGATTAGTCAGGTATAATACGATTAAGTAACGACTCAATGACGTTTTACAGGCCACAACTTCTCAATCCAGTTTTGAGGGCGGTGGATAGTCCCTCCGACAAAGCCAATAAGAGAGCAAAAGAGAACTTCGCGATGCCGTGGTAAGTGAATCAGCCAATGAGAAATAAGCATCCAGGTTGTCCAATTAAAATCCCCAGACGTTTCAAGAAGATACTCAGAGGTGTTCTACCCCCTAAGGCTTAGCAACTAGCGATCAGAGAGCGCAACTGATAAGCAGGAGAGGAGGCAAGGCTTTGAAGAGTCCTAGCATCAAAGGATTAAAAGAAGCACGTCAAGTGCGTGCGAAACCTTGAGGCTAGAGACCCATCACAAAATAGGATGCCAATCACATCCTCTAGAAGCTTGGAGAGAACACTGATTGGTCGGAATAGGGAAGTGGACATAGGATACGTCTACTTCAGTGTGAATTCGAGATCCAAGAGCGCAATCCGTGACTGAGGTAAGAGACAGGTATAATAAGTGTGAGAGCGGCAAAAACGCTTTGAAGGGAATAAGGAACGGATCCCAGGCTTGGAGGAAAGGGATTAAGAAGTGCTGGCGAAAAAACCATGAGAACTCTCATGATTACCGAAATCGACAGGCTATTCATCACAAAGCGCGAGATGCGCTCTAGGTTCAGCTAACGAGGTCAGGCATAAAGCTCCCTCACCCACAATTCTTGGAACTAGTGGCAGTGCACAAAAAGACCGTGCCAACTCTCAAGCTCACCGAGTTCGACGCAGGATACACCGGAAGAGAGATAGAGTCGTCTACTGCAGAAAGCGTTTCTAGGTTAGCTAATAAGAAAAATAAAATGAACCATTATCCCTGAAAGTTGGGGAAAAAACCACCAAGTTAGGTCAGAGGTGAGCAATCAAGAATGGGAGAAGGCAGCGCTAGGAACGATTTGGAGCCTTTCGAGAGAATTAGCCCACCGTCACTTTGGACGATATTAAAATAGGAAATAAAGGATTAGACGTGCCTATTCCAAAATAAATTTTGAATATTCTGGTGCCGCCTGCCAACTGTGTTCTCATGAGGATGAAAAAGACCACCGGTCGGTGGGAAGGGAGTTTTGGAGTGATAAATCCCACATCAAAAAAACAAGTGATTGAGAGAAGATTGCAAAAAAAAAGAGCTTGTGAACCCACAGGCCTACCAAGATCGACATGGAATTCACCTAGAAACAGAAAGATGCAATCCAAGGTTGGGTTATGGAAAAAACAAAATGAACGTGCTAGTCATCTCCTTCAAGAGACTGTCACAACTGAGAAATTGACATAGAAAAAAAAGCATTGCTGAAAACGATTTGGAGTGTTCTAAGAGAGGTGTCTTATTATCACCTTGGATGATGTCAATCAAACTTGGAACTAAAGGATTGGACGATAACAAAGAGCGTGCTAATTCCTGAAAGAATTTTTGATAGCCTATCGCCACTTGTGGATGGTGTCCTTCTGAAGCTAGGAAAGGCCATTGGTCAAGAGGAAAGTAAGCATTAGTTTATGATTAAAGAGTACAACCCGTGCAACTGATGACTAGGAGGAGAGAAGTATAATGGTTTTAGTGCAACACGAAAGTTCAGAAGAGACCAGCGATAAACACCACACTTGGAACTGGAGCATTAGGAGGGCTTCGCAAAAAAAATTTGTTCACTTGGTAAGAGACGAGTAACAGGGATAGAGCGACGTAAAAGCTGAGAGATGAGTGATACGCCCCAAACGTGGGAGTAGAGCGTCGGAATGAATTCTCACAAGGAGCCTACAAACTCTCAAACCCACTGATTCATCACAAAAGGGATGGTTGGCAGTCTAATGTGGAAAAATAAGACAAATTTTGTATAATTAATTACCATTTGCCAATTGAATCCTCCTGAAGTTGGAAAAGACCTTTGTAATATTGAGATCAACGTCAGTACAAAGTTTCAATCAAAGGACACAATCCCGTGATTGAGGCAGGAGACAAGTAAAAGCTTTGAAGGTGTAGAAAATAACCTCACACCATGAACTGAAGGATAGGCAACAACTAAAAAATTTCACACGCTTCAATTACTCAATCTAATTTTGAGGGTGGTGGATAATCCCTCTGACAAATTCAACAAGAGATCTTTGCGATGCTGTAGTAGGCGTATCAACCAATGGAAAGTGAGAAACTAGATCTTCCAATTAAAATCCTCAGATGTTTCAAGGGGACACTCAGTTAGGCTCCGCTTTCTAAAACCCAGCAGCTAGCAATCCAAGATTCCAACTGATGGATAAGAGGGGAGGAAAGCCTTAGAATAGCCTTGGAATTAAAGGATTAGAAGAAGCACGTTAAGAGCGTGCAAAGCCTCAAGGTTAGCGACCCATCACAAACCAGGGTTAGATAGTGTGAACAATAAAACGAGTTTTGAATTGCCTGTTTCCACTTGCCAGTAGCATCCTCCAAGAGCTTGGAAAGACCAGTGATCGGTTGCAATGGGAAAGTGGAAATAAAATACGTCTACTTCGGTGCAAATTTCCGATCAAAGAACGCAACTCATGGTTGGGGCAGGAGACAAGTAAGAACTTGGAAGGCTTAGACGATAACCTTACACTATGAACTAAAGAATTAGCAACAAATGAATGAATTTTCACACGCTTCAATTACTCAAATCAGTTTTGAGAGCGGTGACCAATGAGAAACAAGCATCTAGATCGTCCAATTAAAATCTCCCGATTTTTCAAGAGGATCCACAGACATGTTCTGCCCTCTAAGACCCGGCAACTAGTGATCAAGGAGTGCAAGTAATGGACAGGAGGAAAAAAAAAGCAGTAGTTTTTGAGCTAGACGAAGGCTTAGTAGAATCCTAGCACTAGAGCACAGCCATTAATCACGAAACAGATAGTTGATAGTCTAATGCAGGATGCATCCTATGGTGTGACAGTGTGAAAATAGTATGAATTTCGGGTATCCCTTTGCCATTTGCAAATGATGCCTTCCGAAGGTTAGGAAAGACCATCGAATGCAACTCGCAATTATGGTAAAGGACAAGTAACAGATTTATAGCGGCACGCAACATCAGAAAGGATCAGGGATAAACCTATACTTAGGGCCAGGAGATTAAGAGAGGATCGCAGAGAGCTCACGAACTCCCAAGCCTACTGAACCGGCACAAAACCATGGCCGACAGTCAAATGCAAAAAATCAAACAACTTTTAAACATCCAGTTGCCATCTGCCAATTACATCCTCCTGAATTTGGAAACATACCTACGTCAGTATGAATTAGCAATCAAAGGGATCAATCCATGACTGAGGCAAAAGGCAAACAGAAGCTTTGGGACGGCGTGAGGGTTTAGAAGGAACTAAGAGATTGGGAGGAAACCGCAAAAAAAGTGCGTATGAACGACACGAGAATCACGAAACTGGTTAGCAGATGAACGTAGGATGCATTCTAAGGTTGGCACACCCTAAATCCACTTTCCGATCAGAACTGAGAAATTAACAAGGGAATAAAAGCAATACTGAGAGTGATATGGCGCATTGCAAGGGACATGTCTTAACGTCAATCACACTTGCAGCAAAAGGATTAGGGGTTATAATGAGGGAAATCAACAGGCAATCTACCAATGATTCACCACCAAATAGATATTCAGCAGCCAAACACAGGATACGTCCTAGGAATGTCCCGTTGCCATTTACCAATTACGTCCTCCAAGAGTTGGGAAAGAACATTGATCGGTCGAAAGGGAGAGATCAACACGAAATATGAGTTCTCCATCAAAGAATACGTCCCGTGGTTGAGACAGAGGATAAGTAGTAATTTTAGAGAGGCACAAAAGCTTACAAGTATTCACAGATAAATCTCACACCTGGAACTAGGAGCTTAAAAGGTAATGGCGAAGAACCGTGTGAACTCTCAAGCTTTCCCAGAACAATATGGGGGTCACCACCGATCCATCATGAACCAGATAGTTGGTAGGCTAGCACAGGATGTGTTCTAGGGTTAGCTAATAGGAGTATTCTTTTGCCACTTATCAGACATATTCTCTTAAAGTTGGGAAAGGTCACCGGTCGGTCAAAACGGAATGAATTTACGGTCAGAGAACAAACCGTGGTCAAGGTAGAGAAGATCGTCTTAGAGCGGTGCGAAAGCTCAGACAGTGTCAACTATGAATCCCACACAGGGAACTAGAGGGAATAAAAAGTTCGCAAAATACCGTGTGAGCTCTACAGCTGGTAGTTTAATGTGAAAAATAAAACAAATTTTGGACACCCTGTTGCCAATTGTTTATTATGCCCTACTAAAGTTGGAAAAAGCCACCCATCGACCGAAAGGGAGAAATTAACGTGAAATACATTTACTTGGACATGAATTCGTGATCCAAGAACACAACACACGGTTGAGACAAAAGAGCTCAGAAGGGATCAGTGATGAACCTCACACTTGGAACTAAGAGTTTGGGAGGAGTTGGAAAAATACCATGCAAATTCCCAAGCTTACCAAGGTCGATAATGGGATTCACTACGAAACAGAGGTTTTGTAGATGAGTGCAGGATACATTCCAAGGTTGGTCGACAAGAAAAATAAAACTAACTTCGCATATCCTATTGCCCCTTACTAATCATGACCTCCACAAATTAACAAAAAAGCCATCAATCGTCGGAAGAGAGGAATTAACAATGGAACAAAAGCAGCGCTGGGAACGAATTAAAGCACTCCGAGAGATGTCGTAGCGTTACCCTGTAAACTCCCAAGCTTAGCTACAGCGATATAGAATTCACCAAACATTCATAAGGCAACAGAAAGTTGGTAGGATGCGTTCAGGGACCAGCTAGTGTGAAGAATAAAACAAAATTTCAGATATCTCAAAGCTGGGGGACGACAACATGAAATATGCCCACTTGGGCGCGAATTTGTAATCCAAGAACGTGACTCGTGATTAGGACAAGAGACATGTAGTAGTTTAAGAGCGACGCGAAGGCTCAAAAAGCATCAGTGAAAAATTTCACATTTGGAACTAGGGGATTAGAAGGGGTTCACAAGAAACCGTGCGACTTCTCAAGCTTACCAGCTTCACCACAAAACGGGTAGTCAGCAGCCTAATGGGAAAAAATAAAACGATTTTCGTATACCTTGTTACCGCTTGCCAACTATATCCACCTGAAGCTGGAAAAGACCACCGATCGGGCGGAACGGAGAAATCACAAGATGAAAGTACTAATTTCAGATTGGCGCGAACACTTTCAAAAGGTCACAGACAAACCTCAGAGCTACGAGGGTTTGGCAAAGTGTGAACTCTCAAGCATACCGAGATCAACATGAAATTCACCACAGACTCACCACGAAACAGATAGTTGGTAGACTGGTGTGTAAAACAAAACAAGTTTCGTACACTTTGTCACCGTCTGCCAATTATATCCTCCCCAAGATGGAGTAAACCATCGATGGGTCGCAACGGAGAAATCAGCGTCGAATGAGGCTACCTTAGCAATACATTCACGATCAAAGAGCTCAACCAGTGATTAAGGCAATGAAAAAGTACTAGTTTTAGAGCAGCAACACTTGGAAGTAGGGGGTTGGGGATTTTTAAAAAACCGTGCAAACCATCAAGCTCATTGAGATCGAAATGGGATTCACAACGAAATGGATGGTAGTCTACGACAGGCAGCACTCCAAGGTGGGCTAGTGGGAGCAGCAAAAAGGCATTTCGGATATCCTATTATTGATAAGCATAATCTCCAAAAGTTAGAAAAACCATCCTTTGGTAGAACTGAGAGATCAACAATGGAAAAAAAGCAGCGCTGGAGCCGACTTGAAGCGTTCCAATAGGATTGTCTTAACACCTTGAACGGTGTCAACCACTTTACTAATGATACTACCACGCTGCACTGGAATAATACAAAGCGATAAATGTTCCAGCTCGACTTGCTAGCCAAAATCTGCGTTTCATCAAGACATTTCATATTCTAGGTAAGAGCGCACCAATCATCTACTTCGATCTCGAAAAAGACGGTTTGCCAAGTAAATGATAAAACTACCATCTTTGAGCAGACAATCGACCATTCTTTGAGGTGAAATTAACGATCCTACGACTCCCTAAAACTTATTTAGAGTACGGAGGTTCCAGAGGTTTGGAGAATGCTAAACCATGATAATAGAGTCGACCTAAAATAACCAGAGGCTCGAGAAATTGGCTGAGTTTGAAAAGACCCTAACTTTAATGAAGTCCTCCTCCTTCAAAAAGCACCATGGAGAGCTATCTCACAATCTCGAAAAAGCAGACGACGGGGAGAGAAAAAAGTTGCATTTAAAATCCTCCACTTATTCGTCAAATTAAGCACAATAGCTTGAAGACGCCTTTCCAAGTGAAGCAATTGCCTACTTTTACCTCTTGACAACATTCTCATGCAGGAACAAACGGGGATAAGTCTGTTTAGAAGGTAGTCAAGTTCTCCAGTAATGCGACTTTAAGTGATAGGTAGCAGAAGAAAACCTCTACCAAGAGGACATTTCCTTCATTGGAACAGAGACAAAACCCCCAGCGTGAACTGCTGCCCCACCGACTAAGTGAATTAGCAGGAAATTCATTTCAAAAAATGAAAAAAATGGAACCAAACTAGGATGGGAGCGAAAAAATGTTAAACAGAATGAAGCAACGGCCACTGGACACATGCCAACTGATGGAGTTTCGGCGACACCCTCAACACTTGCCAACCGAAGCGTCTGGTTTACAGGGATCCATTTAAATGCGGAAACCTGAACCAACCTTCCCGACTATTGCTCGATCTACAAAACCCCCATTCAGCCAACATTAAACCAGCGCAAAGTACATTTGGCACACGCATGGTAAAACCATAAACTTAACCCTCAAATCCACCAAAAATGCTGCTACAGAAACTGTTGAGGAGGGCATGACTTCATTAGCCCAGCTCACAAAATCGTCGCCTTTTAAAGCCGAAACGCAAAATGTTCTCGGTCTCCCCGTTTCAAAGTGGTGAGCACCTTCTTCACAATTCCCAAAGTCAAAAAAATTAACCATTGACTGGTAGCTTGGTGATAAAAGACGACGGACAACCAATGGTACCGACTACAAAGGCAGTGGTCACGCCCATTCAACGTTTTCCTTCCAAAAAGAAAAGTGAAAACCGGATTCACAGCCGATACTTCACAAACTTATCAGGCTTCGACGATTAGTTAAACTAGAGCAAAAACTCATTCTCGGTCCTGTTTTCACGTCTACACCTTTGCGATGTCACCTACAACTATCAAGAGATCTAGGCATGGCAAGAGGTCATTTTCATTTAAATTTAACGAGGCTAAGGGTCTACAAAGTTTAAACGAACCATGAAACTAGTGACTGAAACAGAATTTATATACGCCGTCTATAACCTGATGCGATTTTCACAGGCGATATTGTTCCATTCACGCATCCACATCATGTTGGCGACACACTAAATTTGATTTGATGCTAAATATTGAGGTGCAGAGATGCACGTGTGTAATTTGAAACATTTATGGGGATTATATGTGCAATAAAACAATTATGCTAACAAATATATAGATAGGTCCTAAACAATCCCAAGCATGGCAGCTTTTCCCATTCCACACCTTATTATGCATAATCATTGTTGTTGTCTAGACGCCCAGGAGATCGTAGATATCATCGTCCGCGGTTTTTTCCATCGTCTCTCTACGTGGCTCTGCTGTACTAGCCGCTGCTGTAGCCGCTGATCTACGCTTCCGCTGAATCTGCTCTCGTAAGGCTAGCAATTTCGCCGGGGCTGATGACTGTGATGGGGAAGATGACTGGGGTTGTGGATGTGGTGGTGGCCGAGAAGGCGGAGTGATGACTCCCATCATCAGCTGACTTATCCTCGTATCCAAATCCACCTGTTGTGGGCGCGCAAATCGAGGTGGGAGTGGTGGAGGAGGTGGTGGCGGCACAGCGCCCGAATCAACACCCAGACGACTTGCCACTTCGTCCACACGTGACAAGACATCATTCGCGGTTTCTTCCGTCCGTCTACGAGACGATGACACAGCTGATACTGCTGTTGAAGACGAAGAAGGAGCCACCGGGGAGGAGGTAGTTTTGTTCCGCTCCGCCATTAATCGCGCCTCTGTGGCAGCCAACCGGGCCAACAAGAGATCCGCTTTTGCATCTAGCTCCGCACGCAATGCCTCTAAAGAAAATTTCTTCTTCTCTTGCTGCTGTTCTGGGGAAGAGCTGACGGGAGGCGACCCTGTATTGCTCTCCGAAGTAGCAACAGGTGCCGCTGCCGCTGATGTAGGGGAAGGCTTCTCAGACTTCTCACGACGAATTCTTTCTGCAACGATTGCTTTGGCTTTCAACACTTCCTCCTTGGAAGCCGCGGCCTGTACCCGTTGGAAGTAGGCGAGTACCCTACTAGCCGCATCTCGTACTTCGGCGGACAGGCGATATTTTCGGCACTAAGAATTGGAAGGCAAAACACCGTTCCTCTAGTCACCGATTTGCAAGTTAATGATCAGCTAATACCATGACATGGCAGCTAGCAGGTGATTATGCTAGGCGCATGGACAATGAAATTTTACATCCAGGGGAACATTAATAGGAGGCACGTTCGACAGTAAACAGGAAGGTTAAGTTCGTGAAGCTGGAAAATCATTCCAAAAATGTTTTTGAATTTATCGTTAAATATTCAATGGTGTCTCAAAACGGCTTCTAGATCCTGAGTTTTGTTACTTAAAAATGAGTAATGCAGGCCTATTATTTACCCCCCTTTTTAGCGACAATTCCTTTGTACCAAGAGGTAGCAAATGTTTATTAAACCATAAAAGTGCATTTATGATTTTGGATTGGAAGCAGCAACCTATTAAAACTGTACCCTAGAAAAGCTGTTCGTGAACTTAGAGGATAATATTGTTACTAATGTAACACATGCCAGCCCCGCCTCTCCACAAACACAGCTTCCGAACAGTTCCTCAGTAGCCAATCGCTCACCTCAAAACGGATGTATACGTTCCCATTTTGCGAAAAACTGCACCGACAAACCCGCAAATGTATTTTCTCCAGTCCCTAATTTCGTGATCCTTGGTGATTCACCGCTGATATCCTTTTCACTAAGCCAGTACTTTCTTGCGCTAAAATCTTCCAGCTTTTCACTCTGCTCTATGGGCTTACCTCCCCGTGGACAAATTTACTCTAAACACATATAACATTCTGTCCTAGGAATCCGCAAACCACAAAAAGGTAAAAAATCAACTTGAGGTAATCCGACTGCTTTACCTGAATAGGTTTAAGTAAACCATGTTTTCTAATAAGCACTTGAAGCCAACACACCACATTTAGTTTAGTATTAAAACAATTATAAAAAATCTAGGATCAATCAGATAAAATCCTCTCTTGAGGTTGCACAATATCCAGGTAATGCTGCTACTCTGATAGCCACCGGGTTATACCACGCCTGCTGTCACAATGACTCATAGTCCCCACTAACGTCCTCGAGAAACCACATATTTTACCACCCAAAAGTATTGCTTGGCGATTCTAAAAGATAATCACTAAACCAATTCTGGAAGAGTACTGATTAAGGACATAAAATATCGGTTGGGAGCATTTACTGCTTGCGTAGGCCTACTGTGATTCGATAAGAACACGTTGTCAAGACTTACGCCTCCCACTAAATACCGGCTATAAGCAATCATATCAGCGATCGCAAGGTTAGCGCGAAAGAAAGGAGTGAACAAAAAGAGTAAACTTCTCACCTTCTTGACGCAATCCGTGAGTTCCCACACCTTAGTTAGCTGAAGTAACGAAACCTTGGTGGCACAGATACGTTCTAGGACGTCAACCGCGGCGCTGAACTTCTCATGGCCTCGCACGAGGTTCGACTTCAACTGAACGGTTAGATCGCGCAAAATTTGTAGTTTATCAACGCCTACCAGGAAGAGAAAAAATTGGCATCGCCAACGCTACTTATCGCAACAAGGTAGCAAGGGAAACTTGCCAGACGGTGCACCGCTCCTTGATAGAGGGCTAAAAAGGGGGCAAATGATTTTTAATGGATTCCATCTTCCACTCAAAGCAGCAATAACCAAGGACTCACCTAACATACTTCACCAAGTCGACTTCTTCATTAAAGTCCCTCCGCCTAGAATTCAGTACAAATGTTTAAGTCAAGGTAACAAAAGTTGAAGAGGTTTAAAAGTGACAAATAAAAAAACGCACTTGAGTCGACCGCGCCCATCTGCATTTTCTGAAACCTTAGCCCTGTATCGCGGACTATTTTTTAAAGAACACCAACTGTAATAAGCAAAAAGTAGTGAAAGGACCTTTCAATTAACAATTACTAGAAAAAGGAAAAAAAAGCAACCTCATTCAACAAATAAGCGCCTACCGATTACTCGCATCCTTCCCTTCACTATCAGGACTCCTTTGGCTACGAATATTCTTTGAAGTACCAAGAGATCCACTATCGCCGCCATATGAATTTTCACTACAAATAAATAACACCAGATAACATCTGAAGCATGAAAAAGTAGCGTTGAAATAGGCGAAAAGCTCACCGAACGGGTTCGCTATATTCCTTATTATCAATATGCGGCATTTGAACTTCACGCACAAAACCTCCGCTATAATTTAAAAATTAACCGTCATATGTAGAACTCAATGGATGAAAAAAAGATGCAAGACAGCTCACCTAACACAATTACTCTCAACATCACTTTTTCGCCGTAGGTCAAGGCTTTTTGTTCGCCGAACACCTTCTTTCTCATTCTCACTTTCCCAATTTCTACTATAATTCAAATTAACCGGACATAATGAGAAGACAGAACCGTTGTATAAAGGCATAAAAGATAGCTAAGAACCCACTGGAAACATTGTTGGTCTTCCTCTATACCACGTTTGTGGTATACATCCCCGCTTTTCACATTGTAAGCATCGGATTCGCAAAAATTATCACTTCCCGAGCTTTTACTGCAATTTAAAGACAACTCATCACGGTTGGAAGAGGGCCAATCAGCATGAATGAGAAGGCACCGAACTTGTGAAAACCCACCTGAAAGTTCCGCTTTCACTACTGCCACGCGTTTTTTGCTCATTGGAATGCATCGCCACATCCATCGCCTCGTTATCCACACCCCCACAATTTTTACTGCGCATCAAAAGTAGTCAAATTTAGTTTGGGGGAAAGGGGTTTCACAAAACGAAAACAAACAAGAGCCCACCAAGTATGTTCCTCATCTTCCTCAACACCACGATTCTGCAGCACATCACCATTTTGCAACTTGCAATCGTAAGGTTCCTCACCATCAGCGCTTCTCCAGCTCTTACTACAAATTAGAAGCATTCAGCTACAGAAAAAATGTCGTGAACTACACAGGTGAAAAGCAGTTACGGTTGTTACAACTCACCTAGTAGATTCCCTTTCGCTGCTACTACTATCACGCTTCCTTGGCACGTCGACAGCCCTAGATTCAACCGCAAATTCATTATCCATGCCTCCGTAAGCACTACTGGAATAAAAAAGAAAAATATACCTGGAGTGCAAAACGACTGTCCAAAAAATGCTACCAACACAAGCAGAAAACCTACCAAACGGTTCCCTTTTCCTCATCCTTTTCAGCATTGTGCACGCTTCGTTTATCAGTTTCTTTCGGCTTCTGAACGTATCCGTGATAGTATTCACCATTGTCAGCATTATCGACATCCAAATCTTCGCCATCATCACTTCTTGAACACCTACTACAAATTAGAGAAATAACTGACTAAAATTTGGCACAACCAACCAACAAAAAAGATACCTTTGGTGAAAACTGATCATGAGTAGACCAACCACTTTAATCATTCTCAAAGTCACGTGCTGAATGCGCTGATCAGATGATTTAATACATCTAATAAGCATGTATTACTTGCAAAACTAGACCAAAGCCAACAAAAAACCTAGGCAATCAAAACTAGATGATTTTCCAACTGCGTTTCTGTGAAGAAAAGGACACTCAAACATGACCTCAAGGCTCACCATACACTGTTCGTAGTAAACAACATTCGTAATCTTACCGGAAATACCTTTCCTCATCTTCCGATTCTGCATCCAAATCGACAACGAACCGCTTCAGTTTCCCTCCCCTCATATCCCTGTGCAATTTTTGGTACTCAACTGTCACTGGATTTTGCACGATCTCCTCAACGTCACTACACCTCTCCCCTTTGATTGGACTAATTTCTGTCTTATTTGATGAAGCAAATTCTTGCGCGCCTTCTGCATCACACTTTACAGATTCACGCGCATTACGAAATTCTCCCCCATCGCCGTTGACAATATCGTGCATTACAACATTGCTGACGGCATTTGACGAACCTTCAGCACACGTCACATCTACAATTTCGTCTGAAGATGCAAGATGATCGATTTCAAAATCTGCACCCGATTTGTCGCCTTCCTCCATCAGAAGGACTGCCTTTTCCACACCAAAGTGAACATCTGGTTCACCCTCCTTTACCCGTTTCGCATTTTCGATTAGGTCATCGCATTCAACCGCTGAGTAATGTCGCTTTCTGCCAGTCCGATTACTGACATTTTCACTGGCTTGAAGGTAATCTTCCTTTTCCTGAGGAATTCTAAAAGCACACAAGTCTTAAATATCAGCAGTTAAAAAAACCACATATAAGTAGATGATAAAGGGACGCACTTCGCTTTCTCTCCCATTGCTTCCGTCTCCTGAAGCAAAGTTGTATCCACGGTATCACTGACATGATGAAAGCAACGAAAAAGGTAAGATAACAAGACAAAGTAGAGCTCAACAGACAAGGATGCAGCATGCTCACCTTATAGGGGACACACTAATTAGATCATCCTCCTGGTCACTAGACCTCTGACGCTTCGATAAATGAACACGTGATGCCTTCGATGCTTTGCGCTTAAGGGGCCTTTTCGTGACCGGACTATTGGAGCGAGACATTCTACCGCGGGCGTTATCGCTCTCTCGCTCGAATTTGCCATATTCACGAGGATAAAGAGACTCCCAAAAGGCTTCAGCAGCAGGATCCTTGCCAAGGAGCAGAACTTCTGGATCCGATTCGATCTCTATCATAGCCTTAATGAGGACTTTACGCTTCCCATAGGCATCCTTGTGGTCTTCAAAGCTCACAAGATTCTTAGGACTTAAAAAGGACCTAAAAAGATAAAACTGTGATGAAGATAACTGACTTACACTTGATGCGTGCCGTAGAAGAAAACAGGCACTTTGCCTTTGGGAGGTTCAACGTGTGAAGGAAGAGGGTCGACCTACGATGGAAAATATACCAAACAAATACAACAAACCCTTGCAGGCCAGAAGGGAAAACCCTTCATTTTCGCAAATACACGATCACCAGGCTGAAACATCAAAACAGCAACTGTCGCAGCAAATGTTTGGAGCAAACGCCAAGTCGCCAAAGCAGTAAGATGAGCCAAAAGTCAAGTAAAACAACGTAGCGAAAATTATCATTTTAGTAAAATGCAAAAAACAGCTAAATTCTTTAAAAAAATATAAATATCGTGTTAGTTTCATTCTTACAAAAAGGTTGTGTCCGCTGACAGTGGTAGAAATTGGTAAAAACGGCAAATCTTGGGCGTAGAAAAAATCACCACTTCCGTTGATTGGTGTACACTTTATTTGAAAAAAAACAGAATAAAGTACTCAGACATGAGCAACACAATTCCAATACTGTCGAAGTTAAAGTGCCTTCTGTGCAAACAAAATGTAGAAAAAATAAAACATCTCTCAGGATAGGTTGCTTAATTTTGCAGAAACACTACCATCTGCAACTTGTACCAAAAACTTAACCTACTAAGAGTATTGTAGCGTCCCGAGACTTTAAAACAGAAGAAGGCACAGTGCTGGAGGAGAACATGTATTCTGAAAACAGAAGGATTAGGCTAGCACAGTATGACCACCCAAGTGACCGAAACTGGCCGTTCGACCAAACAAAGCACTACACAGCCCCTCTCTTCTTTCGTATGTCGTCCCCGACGCTCCCCTTGGTTAGCCTCCCGTGTCAGCCATTACAACGTAATCAGTGCTGTGAGAAGCATCCACGAGCTAACCGTGCCAGTCATCTAGATTGGAGCGCATGTGCTTTTGTAGTACCATCAATCCCGCTTGGCACTCGGTGCACCAAATGCTTATTTCTTAGGCCGCCTCCTCAACGATAATGTGGCCCAATGAAAGATGGGGATACGAATCCAAGTTTTCGAATGGGTCGAGACACACGCAACACATATTGTGATTCCAGGCTTTTTTGATGCCGTGGAAGAAACGCGATGGTATCATAGAACCCTGAGCAAATGGGGCGATCGAGCCTCATAGGAACAAAATGCATGCGATCCAAGTGTGCAAAGCATAAAACAATGCTATCGAATGGCGTCTTGCACATTCTACATCTTTTGATACACATTTTGGCGAAGGGAGGCGAGTTGCCCAATAACAGGAGAGAGAGCTTACAGAGGATGCTCGATCACAACGTCGCTGGTCTCTCTTGGTAGTTCCACTGGACTTGGAGTTCACGGATAGTGTCGCTCTTGCACAACACGAGGGCGAGGGAGATGCCGAAGACGAACGTCGATCTCAGCCCTTCTGTTATGGGATGTCAGATATTCTCCCATCCGTAGCACATGCACTTCTTTCACACCGCCCAAGTTTGCCAGAAGCGGCATGGAGCAGGATAGAACTCCATCCAAGTCGGGTCCGCCTTCTGCTACCACCAATATAGCGTCCCGAGACTTCCTTTAAGGTAAAAGAAGGCATAGTACTAGGGTAGAATACACACATTCTGGGAATAGAGGGTTTGGGGGCTGTTGGCACGACCCGGAGGCCGGCTAACCGGCCAGTGCAATACATGTGATTCCAAACTGCAACACAACCTGTTGTCTCCCTTACGCGGCTGATAGAGCAGCTGAAATGGAATGAAAGACAGTTTTCAATACATCTGCCTACCAAAGAAATGAAGAGTAATCTCTCACGGGAAAACTCATTCATCTAGGATCCCAAATTTATCCCAAATAAATTCAACTTTGATTCATCCGTTAGAAGCAAAGACGCCCGCTGCTATTCCATTCCAGAAATATTACCAACCCTTCCACTCCATCACATTAAGGTAATTAATCCACCAGAGGTCAATGAGTTGGCCTTAGACCCATTCCCCAACACGCCGTTAGCACCCTGACCTCGAACGTCCATCCAGTTACTGATACCAAACCCATTCAGTCAGTTTCATTCACAAAAGTCTTTATCGTGAATCCGTCCCGTCTACAAAAGACTCATTCCTTAATCATGTATCCAACCGTACAATTAACTCGTATTCAAGATCCTATCCCGGTCAGTGACTTTCATAAACAGACGGGTGGGCCACAGAGAGGAAGCAAAATGAGACATTCATTAATAATTAAAGGACCTAAGGAGAGGAGTGGACTGACGTTGCTGACGGTTTTACTGGTACTTTTTTGTGCCATTTTAATTGCAATTATCGCTCACCTCCAGTCGTGGATTTGGTGACTGATGAAGTGAAACATACCATTTTCGCCTTCCCAAATGCTCCAACCAAAGTTATGGAAACAATCTTGTCCTAACAGACTCAAATCTTACTTGTCCAGTGCTGTTACAAACCAAGAGCATCACTTCAGAATTGATCTCCAGTTCAAGGAGCCATAGTTAAAAGTTATTTAAAAAACAGCGAATCTTAATTCAAGTGCTTTGTAATGAATCGCTGAAGGGTGGCTGTCCTTATGCCTTAATTAGATGTCACAACGTTTACAAATTCAATACAAACATTTGACGCTAGAAAAGATCTTATTTCTTAAACTAAGAGGTTAGCCAATTTTAAAAAATAGCATACAAATCTCTTAACCATTCCAATCATAGTCTGCAGAACCGTGGTATCTCATTCACACAAGGCACGAAGACAGCTCCTGTTTTAATAAATATGTCACCATTAAAGGGAATTTCATGACCTTAAGGGCCAAGCCACCCGGCAGAAGTAGATTTAGTAAAGGGCAGATTAAGCGACAGTAGAGGCAAGGTTAAGACCGAAACAAATAGATAAAGTAGTACATTGCTTCTATATCGCCTTCAAATTCCCTGACGGTCAACCTCGTGTAGAATTATAAGGGGACCAGTTACCGAAATCTAGAGTTAGGAACCATTTAAAGCAGTAAATATATAGTCACGTAAAAAGATACAAACATAACTTCCAAATGAGGTATAAGATTTTTTGGTCAATATTTTGGGAGATCATCGATACCCTACAAGGGTATTTCCCCACTCTACCGATTTCGCTATAAAATGGCATTCCACCCCACAGTCGCAGCAGTGGCAACGAGGCCGGAGGGGGCAAAGCACCGCTTGCTACAACATATTTGCAACGGTAAACATCCAACAAACTTCTCATTTACATAACATAGGCCCCTGAATCCTAAGCAAGTCAGAAGAGCAAACACGTGGGCAAATCTATCTCACTACACACGCCCACAATGAGGTTGCTCAGCCCTTGCCACAGTTTTGAGGTGACGAGTTGGTCAACGTGTCATTTCTCGGCAACTGCCAATCACACTTTTTGCTGAAAAAGAACGCATCACAAGCACACAGCACCACCCGTAGAAAATGCCTTCAAATTACGCTTTGAAACAGCCTTTAACCACCTCATTCCACAAATAAGTGCCTACTAGTCCCGCAATCCCCCTCCTCTCCACCACCTTTCCGCTGAAAAATCAAACCGCTCCTGGACTTACAAAACACACTAGGAAGCACAATGAGATCAAGCGTACGGATACGGTCTCGTTAAAAGATCTCCATGAGGAGAACCAAAGAGCAATCCTAAGGGACAATGAATTCAAGAAGACGAACGTCTTTCACAAGAAAGCAACCATACACACAACTCCTACAGCATCCCTACAATAACCGTCCTTCTCACCCTTCATTGACAATGCTGAAGTTGAGTTTCAAGAAAGGATCATACAAAATGCACCAATAAATACCACAGCAACACTGGCACTAAAATCTCACACTTGCTCCCCATTAGTACTAAAACAAAAACATCAGGCACGGAATGCCCAACACGACAAACTCCATGCTATGATGCAATGCAACCTGTTGCGAACAATGGAAGCACATCCAAACCCCTCCTTCAATTAAGCAACACCCAACGAGTCAGAAAAACCTAACGCACAACAACAAAAAGACCGAGGTTCTGACGTAGACTAGCCAAACAAGCCCAGTCCAATCAACCATCCTAACCTCCCAGATCCATCATTAACGCTCCAACCAAACCTTGTCATGAGACGATAAAAAAGCATCTTTCAGGAATAGAACCACAGTTTCAGTGAAAACCTATCACAGGTGAACAAACACGACACTAAGGATACCAGCTCCAGAAGCACAGTTGAACACGCTCGCACCCAAAGTCTGCCTATCTAACAGGCAAATTCATCACAACAACCAACCACAGCATCGTTTGAATAAGCACATCAATTAAGGCTACGTGTTTATGCCTGTTCCTTTCCACTGCAAAAAAACACAAAATGTAATCATTCTTCGTCAGCTTTACTGCACTATACACAGACAATCGCTTCGCGAAGCATGATTCCCTGTCTCCAACTATCACAACTGTTGTAGCCAAACAATTAGCCGTGATGGAGAGCACGGAAGCCGTTTCTTGGCAGTGCATACTTAGTCAGAAACAGGGACAATGTCCCGAAAATAATAACCACTCACTTCGGCAAGACAGTGGACCCATCTTCCACATAAACCAATTCGAGAATGAAAGTGAGAACTGGGTGAGCATTTTCAGCCGCCTTGAGAGCGCCAAAGCTTGTGCGCTATGCCACAAGATCACCTGCATCACAACAATGGGCGCTGCCATTCGACGACATGACTTTGCTGGAAAGCCCCTCGCTCTCTCCACGCGACCATCGCCAATCGCCCAGTTCACCTTCCGAAACGATGACGTCAGAGACACCTATGTCAGCTGGAAGTTCAGTCATCCACTAAAATATCCGCAGGCTAAATGGACACAGAATGCTCAACCACTTCAAGGTGACGCGAACATATTGACAAGCACCACAATCCTGAAAAAACCATCAAATTTAGTTTCCAAATACATGGAGCCACCACAAAAGCACAAAAAAGCAAATGCATACTAAAAAGGAGAAGATAAACTCCAAACTCACCCTCAACGCCAAATACTTCCCAGGCACCAACCATAAAAATACTGATTTACCAACGCCGCCGTCCACATCTACCGACTATGACCAAATCGTAGCAAAATGACCAGGCACGTAAAGAGCCCCGAGTTTCAAAAGACAACGCACTTGTCGTTCGATAATTGCTTGCCCACAATCGTCAATAGCGCCGTAAATTTAAACCGGGACAAACGCCACTCCACACGAGAAGCCAAATCGCCAGCCCACAAACCCACACAAACGTGCAGCAGCAGTGCCGAACGATGTTAGCACGGTGCACAAGTTAGCAAGCTAAATAGAAAAAACATTGCTAGCACGCTCAGACAATATAAGTGACGTACAAAACCAAACGAAACCACTTTACAGGAATTTTCGCCAAACAAAGTCCGCTTGTCTAGACATACTTTTAATTTAAAGAACGTGCACAAATCGTCGCTACAATTAACAATTCCTACAACACCCTTGATGCTACAGCTTATCACTCATTGTTGTTATTGCCTGCAATCAACAACATGTTAGTGGGTGCATCTCAACTCTACTCCAATTACGTCACAAGCACGCCTATCAGATTACTCAATCGTCAAATGCTAACCATTACCCAATGTTAGGACCCAACCACGTTTATCCGTCTTGCTACAAAATTATTCAAGTAGCTGATTCAAAGTGCCGCTGCATTTGAACTTCCGTTCGTACTGGTTAGGTCGGGGTTTTTGTTTGCGAGGCTCTGCTGGTAATGGCTGCAGTAGCGACTCATTAAGTATTCGACGTCTTCTGGCACTGATGCCATTTTGGCATGAATGCACTTCTTTCGAACCTAGCACCATCTGATAAGCGTGAGAGCATTAGCAAACAACACTGACTGCGAATCTTGCCTTTGCCATTGCTTCGCACACTGATCAGGTAAGAATGCGTTGCATTTCATCGGTCGTTGTCGTGTATTTTGCGTACCGTTAGGTGGGAGGAGCACGTTTTCCTTGACACTGTTTCACTATTTGTAGTCAGGGCCTTTTATGCGAAATGCAAGCTAGATGTTGCATTATTGAGGTTGCTCTAGCAGCCGCGACAGTGGAATACGCTGTAACTGTGGTACGCATTGTGCTTTGATCTTCTTCTGCTTCTGCACCACCAACAGCAATTCCAGTCCTCGGTTTTGTGTTGATATTTCCCTCGTGGAACGTGTAAATTGGGATCCCAGCAACCGCTTTGTGGTAGTTACAGCTTCGTTGAGTTGGTGCTTGTGGTGCATGCAGAGGCAGTGGCTCGCTCCCTTACACTACGATGAAGTCACTCAGGTTGCCTCAAGGTAGCGTGGAGGGTGATTTCAAATTTCGATTGCAGTTAAGACACTGTGGTACATGCTTTACATGTCGACCACTGGAAATCGCAAACATGTGGCTTGCATCAGTGAAGTGCAGAGTACAAAGTGAATGCTATTACTTAGCTAGGCGCTATTGTGAGTCTAAAATGAGTGTCATCCAAATGTCAAACTCCTTGCAGCCGATTCGAAAGTATGACGAAGATCCAATGAAAGGCGTGCCTGGTTGCGATGCTTGCATTGTCTTATTTGAAGCCTTTGTTTGCATGCTCAAGGACGGGTGAAATCTAGCAGGCGCCGACAAAGCATGGATTGCTCCAGAAGCTGACGCGTGTTGGAGGAGGCGGGGTAGATATGGGCCACTGGGAGGAAAGCGGGTGGAATGTGCGATGGTAAGTTAGCCCATTACCAGACAACGTGTTGGTCAAATTGGAACAAATTCTGTCATCTCATCTCGGTTTCCGATTTAGCCCTTTGTGAGCTATGCGATTTTGAGATTTATTTTTTGTGTTCAATTATTTTTTGGCCTCATAGATAGTTTTAATTTTTCATCCTTGCTGTCAGGGTCTGCGAGAAGCCTAATGTTAAGCACTTGTGGTAGGATTTGGAGTCGTAGCTTTGTTATATGTTCTTACATGTGAATGCAGGCCTCCGTAGGATTCACAACGAAGTTCACCGTGGTCTGCAGCCCCGAAGGTGAAGGTGCTTACACGATCCTCGAGTAGAATGCTGGCCAATCTCTCCTTGCTCTTGCGTATGCTTGCACTTGTTGCTGTTGTGCAAGTCCAGTGCAGTTTGAGCAGACGCCGTCGACGCGAGGTGTGCTCGAGAAACTGGGGCGCGTGTTGGAGGAGAAGGTGGAGTAGAGAAGGACAGGCAAGAGCAAACTGGTAAGTTATTTCAGTATCAGATGCCATGTTGAACAAATTGAAGCAAATTTTGTCATCCGCCTGCAACTTTTGGCTGATTCCTTGTCGAATTGTGAGATTTTATTGTTTTTTGCCTCATCCATGGTTTTCAGACGCTTTTTCTGTGGCTGTCGAGGCCTGAGGTGAAGGCAATGCCGAATATCAGTGGTAGGGTCGGAAGCGTAGCTTTATCATGAGCTTTTGTGTGTAAATGTAAGCCGCCGTACGATTCGTGTTCACCCTCGCCGTAGATTGGAGTCGCACAGGTGAAAGGAATGTGCTATCAGCACTTGTCAACGCTACCTCCAACTAGTCAATCTCCCCCTGCTCTTGCGTGCACTTGCATTGGAAGAGTTCAGACCTATGCTGACATGGAACCATTTGGTTGTTTTCTAAGTCATTTGGGGCAGATTTGTCGCGGCAACTCGTCCACTTGTTATCTGTTCCTTTGGTCTGAGAGAAGATTAGAAACTTGACTGTATTGCGCGCACAGGTGGCTTTTCCACCACGACTTTTTCCAAGGCGTCGTCTACGTGCATGTTTGCTCCAGTGTGTGGGGCGACTTGCTGCCCCGTTGTGGGTAGTTTACATGCGAATTCAGAAGTGCTTAATGACTTCACGTCCCACTCGCCTCGTTGACTTGTGGCGTTTGGAACGTCGTTTACTCACTAGATATAGATTCCTTGCGATTGCTATTGCATTCAGGACGGATTCCTGTGGGAGGTGGTGTAAATTGAAGGCAGACATAGCTGGCTGAGAGCCATTTTGTGTTTTTAAGACGAGGGAGAGGGAGGGGGAGTGGAGTGGGCAGTGATGCGTGATAAGATCAGCCCTGGGTCGCCAAATGAGATGCCTTTGTTGATAGCCAACAAGCCAAGCGCAACCGGAGGCGGTGAAGGTTTCATTTTTCCGCCTTGGCCTACACGCGAGGTGGCGAACTCTGCAGAAGGCTTGACTGAAGGTGGCAACTATGGGTCGCTTTTCAACGTCACCGCATCCTCACTAGCCTCTCGGCGAAATCCACTAATGTCAGTGGCCAGAATGGCAAGCAAGAAGACGCAGATGGAAGCTGACACATCGGAAGCCGCTGTGACCTCACTGAGTGCCTTTAAACTCGTCGTCATCGTCGTTGTGGTCGTTGGCAACCGTGGCATTTCAAAGCCAGCTACTGCGTGGTCCAAGGAGCTTGGAAAGTACCTTGCACATTGTTTGCTCCTCCTGCCTTCCTTCCTCCCTTCCTCCCTTTGTTTGAACCTCCATATCACACGCGGGTGCCATTACACGCACAGACTCTATCTTTGAATCATCTCTTGTGCTCTGTCCGGACGAGGGCTTTGCATGCTTGTACTTTGGCACGATCTATGTGGCCATCTTTTGTGACATTGTTGATTTGATGAGTCGAGAAGAGTGTGATCTCAGCCCTTGGTTGTTTGCCGCTCGGTGCTGTTCAAGGGTCACTTCTATGTTCTGGTCATTGCACCTTCGCCGAGTGGACTGGCATCTCAGCGATGCCATTGGCTCCTGCCCCTACTGTATGTTGAGTACACTTCTATTCTTTCCGAATTCTTCGCCTTCTTTTGCATTGAGAGAAGTACCGCCGCGCTACGTATTTGGCAGCGGAAAGCGAACCCGGTCCTAGAGGGCATCTATTCTGACTTATACTGCTAGGCGATAGACCTTGTCGAGGTGGGAGAGGTGCACGTATTGGAGATTGGGGGATAGGTGGGAGCCCAGTTCTGTGGTCCGCGGGAACGCTATTAATGAGGGCGGCAGAACCACACGCCACATATTTGAGGGAGTTGTATTACGAATATTCCTCATTGCATTTGCATAAGCGTGTCGGTTAAGTAAACCCGCGACGATTCCTATCATTCTATTCTGCTATATGTTTAGTTGTGATTGGGCCGTGCTGCAGTGAGTCTACCGTAGTGTGAAGGAGCGGACGCGATGTCTAGACATCGATGCGCGTGATGGTAAGCGCAACCCGCTGGCCTTGAATTCAGTTTCCGTACAGGAAGAAAATCAAGTATTTAATGAATTATCAAGCGAGATCAGTGATTTTCCGGTCAGGCATCTGCCCAGTTAATGGAAATTTGATGACCGACACGGTAGACCTGTAGATGCTTCCTTTTAGCACCTACCTACGCTGTGGCCTTCATGCAGGACGTTGACCTAGGGGAGCGCCGAGAGGACGCTCAAAAGTGGAAAGCGTGTAGGATGCCAGTTCGATGGCTTACCCATTGCGTTGCCTCGGCCATGTCAGAAGTCCCAAGCCCTACTCTACCTCAACAAAGTATTCTGCTTCGAAATCTTGTATTCTAATTCCGAGAACAAATTAAAATATGCAAGTCCGTTCCTAGAGGCCACCTACCCTCGTTTCCACCGTTGAGTGATAGACATTAGTGGAGCGGAAGGAGTGCATAAATTGCGGACTGAAGAGGCGACAACCCGCTACAGAGTCAGTGAGAATGGCGTCCAACTCTAGCAACCAACTTTAACAGCGAAGAGGGAACTAGCCGTGAACCATGTGCGAAAGTTCCGTTACCGAGCATCTTTAACGACATCGACAACGTGAACTCGCATTCACCTTTGTGGTATGACCCGCTCATCATCTTCCGCACGCGTCTGTCACTAACCCCGAACACCCATTCCTCCATTGTGGCCTCAAGTATCCGTCCATCGTGACAATCACATTTATCCACAGAGCACACATTCACCGGCCCATCTATCACGAAACCACCCACTCATCTATGAGAGCTCCATCTTTGCCACCCGAATCTGCAAATCCAATATCCATTCAATCATGCTAGATCTATCTCCAGCATTTCCAAAAAAGAAGAAAGAGATGGATAGCCATTGGGAAGGTTTGTACAGCCACAAATTCACACGCGTCGTCTGCCAAGCAGTGGTTCTAGATGCTTGCGCTTGGGATCCAAGCAGAGAAAGGCCTTGCACAAGGACGCTCCCACATTTTGAAGGATACACGGCGATATCTGATGCCCAGCGCCAACCTCCTCACCCTTCCAACAATTGCGGGTGGTTCCACAGTAGGAGGCCTCCAAGGTGTAGCTCCTGGTGACGCCAAATTGCCTCCAAACTACAACACGACCTGTCGCCTCCTTTACTCGGCTGACGGAATAGCTGTAGGGAGATACCACAGGCTTTCACACATATATCTACTCATAGAGTACATTCCCCTTACCATAGACCCGAAAAATCATCTCCCATAGCCCGAATCTTCTCTTCTGGACCAATCTACTTACAGTAGATCCATTCATCTACCCATCCTACACGCTCGGAATTCAACGACTCACCTACTTCTCCGTTCCAAATGAATTCATTCATCTCTATTCACAATGTATGGGGAGGAAATTAACCACCACGACCTAGTTCAAATGCTTAACTAGAAAACTATGAGGAATACACATTACACATTTGTGACGCGAGAGAGGAGATAAGAAAACCAGTGCTTCACATGTATGCAACGCTGATGGTAAATGTGTTGATAAAACTCGAAAGATGATGTAGCACTTACTCGCTAGCAGCTTTGGAAAAGGGCAGGGAGATGTTATGCATCACCTCGGCCAGTTCGAGAAAACAGTCGTCAGAACTGCCCGCAGCGACGCCGAGGTAGTCAGTGGCGTCTGAAGCCTTCCACGAGAGATGTGGATCACAGCCATAGACGAAAATGTCCTTCATTCGAGAATGACCATGCAAATCGATATAGATCTGGGCGATAAGTGCACAAAGCTTCAAACCACATCCGTCCAGAAAGAAGTGAACCTACAAAATCTGTGAATGGACCTACGTAGGGTGCACTGCCCACCTCAGCCAACAAATTGATGAGGCATTTGGTGTGGAAAATCGTCGGATGCAAAGACGGTGAAGGGTTCAGCCACTGACGATTCAAGTCCTTTGCGGCCATGGAACATCGGTGACTGAAAGAGGAAAGGGGGGGGGAAAGAAGGATTGCAAACCGGCGAACTGGGAATAAAAGGAAGGGGAGGGTCAGTTCTACCCACTTCCCGCAGATCACTCCATCCGGATTCAACGAAGGCACCACCTTGAAGACGTAGGCACGACGAAGACGAATCATTTCAGGGTCACGTGGGTCAGTCAAACGGTCCAGGAGGCCCCGCATCACCCAACTTGAATTTGACTCGCCAGGATGAACACGCGCGGTAATGAAGATGTAAGGACGTCGGAGATCTGCAGCAGTTTTGAAGGAGACAATCAACTTTGACGAAATGTCAGCCAATGGCCAATCACCTATGACAAGTAACTAACTAGTAACGTTTCCAGAGCCTTCAGTGGCCTCTGTGATGGTAATCAAAGGCACCAAATTGTCCAACAGGGTGGAAGTGAGATTCTGCACCCGTAAGTAGAGTCTAGACGCTGTCTTCGACGTCGGTTTGGAAGCTGCTTTTTGAGCACGGAGTTGCCACTGCGTCAAATCAGCGAGGAGGCGGGAGTGAGTGTAGGGGTAGTGGTAGGCAATGTAGCAGATGTCGCCGCGGTGTTGAAATCGCAGACTGAACGTGGCGGTATAGTAATTCCGACCGTTCTCTGTAGGATTTTTTTAAAAAAAAAACAATTACTTGTGGGATGGAGATTGGGAAAAGGCAAGTAATCCATCAATCGCAAATACACCAGCTCAAAAGGTGAACTCCGTTCCCCAAGGATGGTATCAGGCGTAGAAGCTAAAGAACGCCCTGCTAGAACAGAAAGGCTCGCTGGTCTAAGGTATTTGATGCCCTCAGTGCGGAATTTAGACTGCGAGGACGAAGGAGTTCAATCAATCTAGTCGCGACCATTCCCCCGTCTGTGTACTTGCTTTCTCCGCTCTACCCCGGAACCACGCATCACTTCCACATGCATACACGGAAAGAGTGCATTTTAGTTGATTAAAGTTGCCACATTCCTCATCGATGAGGAGGCAAGAGAAACACCAGACTCACTTGCAGCAGATCCACTTCGCATAAAGTGATTTTTGTAGTAACTGATACATCCACCGGCCCTGAACCAGTAGGGTCGTCCATTCAGTGCCTCCCGTACGGAGAAGACGACAGGCTGCATGCCTAGAAGGTGCAATGGATACCTATCAACTTGTCAATCCGATCAACTCCCGTGCACTAATGATAATATACTTTGAATGCTTAAAAAGGCTGAAAGAATGGACGGAAATTGATACAAGGATGAATTCCAGGAACACTGATTAGCTTCTCAGCGTCAAGATGATGATAGGTGGGTGGTTAGATGAATATCTGTAAAACCAGACTTCTGAATGAGTGATTGGATGACCGGGCGATTAGGTTAGGGATGGACTGGTGGATGACACAAAAAAAGTCGGTAAAACAACTACTTAACGCACCTCCATTGTACTGGCTGCCTGCCTTCTCTAAATTGATAATGTTGAAGCGGTAGCGCACCATACTGTCGACATTGGCCACACGAAAGTAGAACCACTGGACATGCGAGCACGTGTTGAGATCGGGCGAGAGGAGGAGATCGTACTCCGTCTGTCGCACTTGAATCACCTTCCGTAGATTGCCACTCTCAAAACGCGACTCGAATTGCAGGTGACCCACATCAGCGTCAAATTTGCCCAGTCTTGAAGTGAAATCCAAAATGCAGAGGACAAAGAGTGACAATTGGATGGATTGATAGATGGAATTAGAGGGGTAGCTAATCAATTGATGGATTGAGCCAGGGAAACTCAGCGGACAATGCCAACTCACAAAAGCTCATCCGAATTGCTCAACACACCCCCGGTGCGCGCCTCACCACCTCGTTCCTGGGTTATCAGTTCGTCCAAATCAAAGACCACCCTCTCGATTAGGTCCTCACTGTCCACCACCCTTCTCACATCATCCAGCGACAAAGGAATCATGAAGTTCGAAATTGCTGTGCCTGAAATTATGAAAAAAAGCATAGAACACTCAAGACCTTTACAAAGAGAGGAGTGTAGGATGGGAGCCACCACGACCAGGATGGTCGATGGAAGATGCAAGAATGCCTTGAATAACGGCGTCTGGACTGAATTGTCTCACGCACGACGTGCGTGCTGACTGTTAATGCCACCTTATGCTTTAAAATTCCCTCACCTGAATCCGCTTGTGCCGCCAAATCAGGCGCATCGCCATAGGAGGTGGGTGGAACCATTGTCTGATTGCGAAGATGTGGGGAGTGAAGAGGTTCACAAAAGTCGGGACCAGTGGCATTGACGAGATCTGGGTAAGCCACCATTTTCTCACTTTGACGTAGAGCATAGTCCAGAGCGCTGTGAACGTTGCGAGCTGCGATGAGGTAGAGAGATGGTGTCGACGTAGTTTCTCGGGCAGCTGATACCATTTCTACAAGAAAGTGACAAGGTTCGTAAGCAGTACGGCATACGGCCCAGAAGGATGTACAAACCTTCGTAAAGATTATTCTTCGGGGATTCTGCCGCGCTCTCCTTCGTCGGTGGCACAAGAATATCCACAAGTCCCGGGACCTCCGTCCACTCTGGGAAGAAGTTTCCATGACTGTCTATAAGCTCTGCAAGTCCAAACGAACTTGGTGCTACACCGACGTCATCCAATCCATCAGCCATGTCAGGAGTAGCACAAGCGCTGCTTGAATCCATCTCATCCTCCTCCTCATCCTCATCCTCTTCACGGCGTCTATCGTCCTCCAGATCGGCTTCCACTGCGGCGACCACTTCGTCATCGTCGTCGTCAATGTCAACTTCTTCGTCGTCATCCCCGTCGTTTACGGGGGGCTGAATTTTCTTGGGGCGACGTGCCGAGCGGAGAGGCTTAGGGGAACCGTCAAATGATTGGGTGGGTGCTTTTTGAAGGGACTTTGCTCTAAAACGCTAAAATGGTTGAGAAAGACTGCATCAAATGAAAGGGCACAAAAAGTGCCAGGTATTTAACCCTTAATTCCTCAACATATTTGCCACCAGCATTAAACATCCGTAACACGTGCTCTTTTTCAGTTCTATTAGGAGCAGCGTAGTCGAAGCTAAAAAATGGAAGCTAAATGAGGCAACACATCTCATGTCAGCCGTGGTGGTGTAAATTCCTCATTGATAGGTAGATCCCAGCAAAGACTACACCAAATAAAGAGGTAAAGACTTGCAAACCATTCAAAAAAGGAACCTGCTCACCTTTGCAACTTTTTTGGATTGGCCTCCAGCATTGCCAGAAACATTGCTATCCCAAAGGAGCAAGTCACCGGCTGAAGGGGAATGCTTAATTTCCAGCACATCCATTAGGCCCTCCAAACGCAACACGGAAAGGCTAGACTCCAGCGGTACTTTGGAAGCAGAAGATTGTTTATGGAGCGGCTGGAAGATTCAATGTACCTTGCAGTGTGCAACGAAGAAAGGAGGAAAAGCTGGTGATGGAGGTATTCCACGACTTACAGCGACCACATCAGTAGGAGAACAAGAGACGCCTGGTAGTAAATTACCAGCTAGCGGAGAGTCGACGGTTGGGTTGGTGATGGATTTACGGACGATGGAATCTTGATGCGATGTCTTGCGACGTTTTTTGTTTTTATTTGGGCATAGCGTGACCTTGGTAGAACATTTAAGGTCAGGTTTACCAAGCTCCAGTGGAACGCGATTCGAACCTAGTGGAGAGGCAACGAGCAAAGAAATGGATAAAGCCTAGTCGACCCAAGATTTGCCTGTGGAATCGGTTTGATGACTTCTAGTAATCTGCTCATTTAATCGTTTCCAAGGCTATTCAAAGCCTTATCCTTCGTAAGTTGCAAACCACTACCAGAACTCAAAGTTCGGAAGTACATAAGATGAGATCCAGAAATGGAGAACTTAATACCTAGTCAATGTTCCACCTCGAGGCTACCTACATTCATCAAATACTCAGGAAAGTATTATCAAATACCACAGTTTACGCATTGAATTCAAGAGGAATCGAGAGATTTAGAAGGCATTTCAGTATCAAAAGAAGTGTTTCTCCTCCAGCCAAAATTCCACCCAACAGTAAGAGAACGAATTTCGTAGAGACAAAAGCAGAATTAGTCCTAGAAATTCTAACAACTCATGCTTCAAAAATGCAGCACTTTTTAGACGTCGAGGCACCAAAAGTGATATGATCAGAAGGCTCAGACAGTCAGGTCGTGGAGCAAATGTCAACACACAAGCAACGAACAAAACTTCTCGTGCAAACCAGAAGATTTTGAGTTTCTGTTGACGTTCAGCGTTTGTTGGCAGCTTTTACTACGTCGCAGCCTCAGTTGTTGATGGCGTGTCTCGTTGGGCGTTTCACATTCAACAACTTCACCTTCTTCACCAGGTGTAGGGGGTTTCAAGTTGGCAGCCCTAAGTGAATGGAAGGACATCTTTCTCAAAAAGCTCTCCCAACTTCCAGTGAAGAAGAAAATGCAAAACGATAACACAGAGGCGAGTTTTGACTTAGACGGGTAAAGGAAATCCCTTGACCTTTTGGTCCATCTTCTAGAGGTTATTCGTGAAGATCATGATTGAACGAACAGAGAATCCCAAGAAACAGCTGCACAGTTCATTTGTTCGTTGCCCATCACATAAAGATGTTTCTGTTTCGGTTTCTGTTTGGACCCCAATTGAGTGCCTTCTGATTGATTGACGCAAAGTGGTAATGACCTCTAATGTGTGCGAAAGCCAATGTTATTCAAGATGATAAGAATGCCCAAGAATGACAGCTATCCGAGTAATCAAGCACACTAATACAGCAGAGATAGGCGTATACATCGTATTATGAGTGCACTCATGTCGGAAGCAGCAAAGCCTCCATTTACATATCATTTCTGGCCAGGATTGTGACACATGACTCAGGTCAATCCTGATCCCAGTAAAAACTCAAAACCATTCCAATTGCGGGGCAGCTACCTTTGATGGAGCCATAGAATCGATGGATTCATTCGAAGGGGCAAGTAAAACAAGTAACATGAAACGATACAAGCATTGCTCGTGGTCAGAAGAAATTAAATAAAGATGAGTGGCAGGGATTTTGGAACACTTTCTCCTCTGGAATGAACCAACTGTCAACAATCTTCGTTCGAATGAGAGCAATTTTGTGGCTCAATAATAAACTAGCTCAGATTAGCCTTCGAAGCTCCTCCAGCAGCGGCACGAATACGATGCCCCCTTTCGCCAATGTGGAGTAGGAATTCAAGCTAGCGTTTGTGGGGCGAAATTCAGTGGTTCCCAAGAAGTGCAACTGCCATGGAAAACCAAAGGAGCGATGCAACCAAACTATAACGATGAAAGTGAAGAAACAACGCTTACTTTGTACTCTTTTGTGATTTATCTAAAAATTCGAAATTCGTTGCATCATCGAAAGTTCATGTCTCGAACATCCTTCCAGCAGTGGTTCAGAGTAATAAGTATTGCAGTTAAATGTTAAAAAATTAGTCACGGATTGCTTATTCAATGAAACAAATGATCGGTTTGATTGTGAGGCAACCCACAGCGGGATCCGACATTCCTATCAATCAACGATGACACTGAGAATGGGAAATCAGAATCCTCAGAGAGTAAAGAACTCAAAGACCTGCTCAGACTCAACGATCTACTCAGATTCCCTGAAAACTCGACACGAACTACTAATATTCTATTTTTCTGAGCCGATTCAAAGGTCCTCTCTGCATTCTTGGTAGCCGGATGGACGTCCAGGGAGTCCCAAGTCCGTTGCACCGGTACTGGAGCCTTTTCGAACTTTCTAATTCACTTGTAGACGGTGAATTTGTTACCTATAATAGGTACACACGCATCGGTTCGCAACATCTATACCATAGTAGGAAACTGCTCCTTCCTCTCGGTGGAATTTACGCAAGGTTCTGCAGTCATCTTTACCCCATGGAGTAATAACCCTTATTTGTGACAGAAGTAGACACATTACGCGCTCAAATTAATAAACTTCAGGTAAAATTCTTTTTTGACAAGTAGAGCGATAATGAGATGGAGCGATTTGCAAATAATGAGCACTTCGGAATCCAGTTGTAGTGTGCTACAAAAGCACCAAACTAACCCTCATTGTTGAAAATAATCCTGAGAATAGGTTCAGCCGGGTAGACTGGAAGTGGAACGTATGGACAGCATCGTCGCAGAAGGTCACAAGCCCCGTTTAACACCAGTTCGAAGCTTCGCTCCTGGTACTGCTCCAGGCCCCTCTCTTCAGCTGCCACCGGTAATGACAACGACGAGCGTGAAGACGTAGGCGACGGGGAGGACGACATCGAAGCGGACGATGAGGCAATGGATGCAGTAGACGGTATTGGTAAAGTCTCCTGCTGTCTACGCACAATTTTTGGACCACTTCTTGAGGCTATTAACGATGGCGTTGAAGGCTCTTTGATGAACATTTTACTAGCGCAAAGCGAGAACAGAGCGAAAAGGCCACCGGCGGCTATAATGGCCCGTCGTCCCGCCCCTGTGGAAGAAAAGGCCATTGAGTATGGAACTTCCGCAATGCATCGAAATTCTAGTCTGATGGTAATTGTTCGCTTGTTTTTGTTAGATTAGTCCAGCCCGTCTAATGCACCGCTGTAGCAAGGCGGTAAGTAACGGCGGTAGCAAGCGAATGCATAGAACAGTATTTAGTGATTAACAAAGCCAGTAACTCTATGGACATCAACTCCCATAGACTGCCTTTGATGAAGCACTCAATCGCTCGGCATTGGGACACCTATTCGATTGATGCAAGTCTTTCCAAGACGATTGTGTCTCTCAGTGATGGTCTGGATCGCGATGGTTTTCACCCTACCACCAGGAATCGATAGGCATCCAATCGGGACATGACCTGCCCTGGGAAGAAATTACACGGTAAACAAGTACTTCTTTTGGAGAAACAGTCAAAATAATCCTTCAAAATTGTATGCAATTTCGGAGTGTTAGGACACTGCATTTGTCCCAGGATGGTTTAGTCCCGCTGGCAAGTTTTTTTTCGTGCCGAAGTTGCATTCCACAGGTTAGCTAAACGCCACAAAGTAAGGAAACGGAAGTTGACAACAAAAACAATTATGTCTTTTACTCATTGGTTCGTTTTTGCACCGTATAAACACAGAGGTGCCTATTTGATTAGAGCACCACAATTTTTTCAGCCCTTCCACCAATTCTTAACCTTCCTAGGACAATAACGGAAGGACGGATTGCCAATCATATGGAGGCTCCAAAAAACCGCCTCGACTTGTAGTAACCACCTCAATACCGCTAAGAGAGAAAAACCAGATCTAATTGACTTCAAGGAATTTGCGAGGAACTATATCACAAGGAATGCTGATGAGCGGATAGATGCAATTGAGGTGAGGTGATCAAGAATGAATGAACAGGTATGATTGGGATAAACGGGTGGAGAGTTAGGGGCGAGTGGCCAGGTGTGAGGTAGGCAGTTGGATACCAAGTGAGAATGGATAGATTAAACTGGGATAAATAAAATGGAGAAATGAATGTATGGATTCGAGGGTGGTCAGGAATGAAGGAATGCAGGATTTCAAACTTGAGGGATAAACATGAAGTAGGGCGACTAAGAATGGATTGATGAGGAGAAGAATGAATTAATAATGGGCGGACTAGATATGAATGAATGGGTGAACGGTGGATAGATGGATGGGCCAATGATGGGTTAGATTCACCCGTGCATCTGAAGTGGATGAACCGAGTGTGGTGTCAAGATGGATCAATGATTGCATAATGGAGTGATGGGAAGAGAAATTGGAGGAAAAATTTTTACTGCGAGTCATTAAACAAATCCATTTGTTTAAAGCTCTTTCCTTAAAAAGCCTTCACTATCGGCCGTAAATATACATGAGCTTCCACTTACGCAGATCCGTAAGCATCTGCAGAGAAGTTAGAGCGATGAATTGCAGGTCAATCAGCTGCCCACTGCTGTCATATCGATGGAGGTTCAAAAAGAGCTCAAGGAGAAGTGGAACCGCTCCTGCACCCGTGGCTCGAATTACGTTATGCCCTAAATAGAGAAAAATGCAAGAAAAAAATTCATCTCGACTGAAGAAGGTGACCTTGAGAAGGACCAGGCGCAGGAACTGTGAGCTGACAATCGCTTCGTTTGCATCAACGCTGACAGTCACAACCTCGAGCTTCCGAGGCGCTTTGTTGATAACAACTTCCCGTGTCACTTGGCGACTCCGAAAATGGACAAAACAGAAAGTCCAAAAATGGTACCTCTAGGAGGCACTGGTCTTTATTTACCTTACGCAGCATTAAAGGACAAGAAAACTAACAAATAGGAGCAAGAATAGTTCCCTGACCCCTCGGAACTTCTTATTACGGGCTAAGGCACTGCAACTTCAAGCAATTAAGCGATGAAAAAAAAGGGCTGTTTCTAAGTCGCCAGGACATTATTGCTGGAACATAAATGCAGTCATATTTAGTAATGTAGGGAATAAGAGATCGCTCCTGCCATATTTGACATTTCGTAATCTAAGTAAAACACTTAGTGGCGGGACCGGCATGGACTATTCCATCTAGCTACTAACGAATGCAATTTTGGTGAGTAATCTAACTGAATACCTTCAATATCAGTGAATAGTCCTTTATAGAGGTTACAACTACAGCTGCTCCAAATCGTGTGTGGCAAACATTGGTTGGGGACAAAGGAAGGCTTTTGGCAACACCTTATTCTACCAATCAGCTACCCATTTTGACCCCTGATAGATATGGTTGGAATTTGCCTGCCTTGCGATTCGAGATGCATGGCTGGAGAAGGGTCTCATCAAAAGTCCCGCATAGCAACAGGAGAATGTGCCGATACGAAGTGATCTACACTTGTTTGAACCCGATGATTAGCTACTCAAGGACACACCTCACTTCGGAGGAAAAAAATAAAAACTGATATTCATTAAGATAAAGCAATACTTGAATTAAGCAATGAAAGAGTAACTTCAACGCATTGATGTCAGCTGGAAAAGTCGGGGAAACCAAACAACTGGATCCCCTCATACGCATTAGTAGGTGTCAGTAAGCTTGAATATCAATTTCAACCTGTTCTTTACCCCTTTCACGTGCGTTAATAGAAATCCTCGACGAGTGTCTGCTGACCGATCTACCAAATTGTGGTAAGAAATGACCTTATGTCACAAATTACGTTAAGAAAACGAACGCATCACTGATTGCCATGTAACGATCCACTCTCTACCTGCCGTGTCATCTGTGGGTAGGTGTGCGCTGGTGATGAGACTTGCCTATGCATTACAAACGGTACAGGTACACTTTCAGTCAGTTGGAGAAAGTCTTCTGCTCGCAAGACAACGTAAGACTTTACACCTCAAAGGGCAAAACAACCTCGTGAAAAGAATTTGGCTTTAGTCAGGATAGGTAGGTGATGCTGCCCAAAAGTGGAGATAGCATGAGGCCTGTATCCTGTTGGAGAACGTTTTGAAGTTTTTTAAAATGTAATATTGTTGTTTAAATGACTCCATTTTTTTTACAAGAGACAATCAACGAGTGGAATAGACTTCCTTTGTAAAATCGCCCGGCTTTGGGGAGAAAGAAGAAAATGGGTCTATCTTTCCCGAAACGAACAAAACTTTGGATGCAATTGAATCAACGACAGAACAACTCAGTGGCACAAAAAACAAATGCTTTCTCTACTTTGTAAAAGTTTTACAGCCGAAGCGGAAGAGCGACCGTGGATAGCGTCAGAGAAGACAAGTAGAGGAAAGAGGCTGTGTAATGAGTCATTCGTTTGGCGTAGGTCCTCCCAAGTCCATAGGTTGCACTTCCACCCGAACGGCGTGGCTATAGCCGCTAGCCTACTACCTTACTAAGAGTTCGGCGAGCACCCGAGAGGCTGTACAATGGTGAGCTTTAAATCCATAAATAAGCCCCAAATCGGCACACTCGCATTGTGCGGGTAGAGTCACATCCAATGAAAACCCTCAAGTGATAGGATTTTTCAAAGTTAATTGGAAAAACCTGACAAGAAGTGAGCAGTCAAGTGTGTTCAAGCTATCATAAGAGGAAGTGTTGACGCTTAAAACACCAACTCATTTCAAATCCGCATTTTATCTAACTTAATTCAAGGCAACCAAGAGCTGAAATATAAGGCAATCAGTGAGAATAACAATGGGAATCAAGATGCTAGTTCCAAAACCCTTCCAACCGAAACAGCCGCTCAAACAACCAAGGAATTAATCCTTGCTAAAGCATAATTTTGTAAATATGGGCCAAATCACTGAGTAACGGGAAAGTTAACTGATGGGGATGCGATATCCACCAGGTCCCCTCGAGTTGCATAATTCAAGATGAAAGAGAGGTGGAGCAACGGATGAATTCATCAATCATGCCCACGGTTTAGGGCTTTTTCTCAAGATGCGAAACAAAAACTAGGGTCGTTCGCGATTCTTCGCTCCAATAACCAACTAATAGAGTCATAAATTAGGCAGCCTTTTATTTTGCTGAAAAGGAATGCCCAAAGCTTAAGCGATCAAATTATGGGTTCAAACATATCATTAAAATGACGGGGTCGCCTAAAAGAGCAGGTTAATGAAACATTTTAAACAGATAGCTCACTCTAAAGGCAATTGTGTTTCGGCAGTAGCCACGTTTTAAACTTTTGGTTCATCTCTCAGAAGCAAATTTACAATGCCACCAGTTTAGCTTAAGTCGACCTCATGTTTGGTCGAATTCGCGTGTTTTGACACTAGAACAGAGAGATTGAAAAGAGGACGAATCATTCTCGATTCGATTGAAGACTATTAATTCGTATTCGAATTAGATGATGTAATCGATGCAAATGGACAGAAGTTGGTTTTTAAAAAAGTGGCATATCAAGTAGTAGGACTAAGTACCCTATACGGCACGTTTCAATGGCTTCAAGAAGAATACCTTCTGCAAGGGGAGGAAGTTGGAGTAATTTCCAGCATTTAAAAACATTCATACAGATTAGATATAAACAATAATTTTGAAACATTGGCTACAAAAAGTGTCCAAAACGTTTTTTTCCTCGTTACTGTACAGCTACATACCAAAATTGTGGAAGCTAAAAATGCGATTTTCCCCAACATTCACAGGGATAGCTTCGGTTGGATTCAACAGAACACGAGCTTCACAATGAACACTTTGATTGAGAAAATCGTTCAGAAGAAACCAAAGATTGATCAGAATGTCGCCAATACTAAACGGACGCTATCCTCCAACCCTCAAAAGAACCTTTTGTAGAATGAAAATTCAAACGCCTGATACCGTCGTCATGCATATTTTACGGTGCGACATTCTTGCATAAGTCCACTATTCACACACACACACACACACACACACACACACAAGCGTTTACCTCGACACCCTGGCAGTGGTCCAGATTAAAAGGTAGTCATGTGAATTTAACAATGCATCAAAGAAACCGACGGTTATATTTAAGACAAAAAATGTAAAAAAATCGTGACGCCAAATTAACCTACAAATCCGCCGCTGATGCTGAGATCATACGATAAAATTTACTCCAAGCACAGATGCTCAAGTAATTCAACGTTACATTTCGCCCGAGAACATGAAACATCTTAGAAGTGAGATTTTTTAGACAGGATTTGTGGTACTCCCGGTGAGTTCTTTATTGTTGTTAAGCAGGCTTTGGAAAAAAATATATCTTGGAAGAATAAAATTAGGGCATTTGACATTAGAAAGGTAAGAGTTTCAATTAACTGAGGACAGTAAGGGGTGATTTTCCAATCAAAACTAGGCTATGGCGTAACAACAGCCAAATACTGAGGATTTGAACATCTCTCAGGGTGTTTAATAAGTAGTTAATCCTTCGTTGTTGCTCATTAACACTTAGTTAATTTAAGTGCATAGTCACGTGAAGGCAAACTCGGTGACCAAATCTCGTATTTTAGACTCCAAATCGGCTTTAATCATGAGCTCACCACACACCGATGGTGAGCTAGGATTCTTAAATTCAAACGATAACATTAGGCTTGTTGAAATCAACCACCGGTAGTTTGGGATAGAAGCAAAAATAGGATAAATAGTTTTATTGACCACTAATTCTCCAAACGAATTTTCGTCATGGTGTTAAATGCCTACCAAGGTATCCAAATAGTCAGACTTTTACTACTGCTTTTGAATTCAGTTGGTGGGCCTAGTTAGCCTCACAAATTAAGCCGTCAACTTCTGACTTCAAAGGTCAAGTAAGCGCCGCCGACCTGTGACACGCATAATTAAAAAAGTCGACCTTACTTGAACCTCACCATCTCTCGAGGCCGGTTAGATCTGTACAGAGAAAAGGGGATTTGTTACTCTTCCTATAATCAAGACAGGCATTTTTAAGGGAAAGAAGGAAATCCCCACACTTTCGTGGGACAAATTTGTGCTAGCATAAGTGAACCGATTCACACCCTTTCCTGCACAATTCCGTAAAATCAAGCAATACCTAATTTCTATTCTAAAAAAATCACGCAAAGCTGCCAAGAAAACAAACATCCCAATACTTATTTGCATAAAAAGCTGTTTTTTCCGGAACTGATAAAAGGCACCAAGTGCGAGAGTATGAAAAACAGCGAAAAAGGAGTCACAAATTCACACCAACCACACAAAGAAACTGGAGTTTTCAAGTGGAAATGACGAGAAAAAGGATAGTTCGCGGCTTCATTCATCCTTCTACATAAAGTTAAGAAAAGTACCATTCCAAGAAAGAAAAATTGAAGCAGAGAGAGGCATTTTTGCAAGAAACTCGACAAGGGAAATGCAATTTGGACAATATCTGATCCGTAGCATTTCTTACAGAAGTATACCTTTAGACTGGTAGCTAGACAATGAATATCGAGGGTCAAAGGCAACCCAAATTTGTTAAAAATAAGAGCTTCAGGTGGTTGTAGCCGTAAAACAAGGAGGGTCACTTATCTGGCTCATTAAGAAAATCAGAAGCCTCATGACAGTCGAAGGTAGAGGCTATGAAAAACCACCTCTAGGAGGGACAATGGTCCCAAAATTGGAGCGTGTTGGAAAAGTGGCAACATGGTGGCAATGTAACCCCGGCTACCTAAAAATTTAATCCTTCAGACACCTTTCTGGTTGGATACAGATAAAGGCCCAGCTCTGATAGTAAAAGCAGCCTAGAATTGTGAAATTCAATTGGCTAGCAGCACCAAATACGATCCACCGGTACCAATGATGAGATTCAGAAGTTAATTATAAATATCCTCCACCATTTTGCAAAACAACACGTGGAAAAGAAATGGAGCAAGAGTAGCTTCACCTTATGATTCGACCAATCCTCCGTACCATAAAAGCATGTAAACACCTTTTCACAAGTAAACTCGATCAAAAAAATGAAGACACCCAATTTCGGGGGGCAAAGCTGGAACCATGTAAGGAAACAAATAACAACAGGCCGTGTAATGCATTCAAAAAGGAAATGGAAGTTGCCTATGGCTGTAAATTGATCAAGATGCTGTTTCAATTCTTACTTGTAAGATGAGATGTAAACACAAGCGGTAGAAACCTTCAGGTTTAAAAAACTTGGATCCTAGTGTCCAGCATCCGTTCGAAGATAGGAAGAACTGAGTTCGGAGGTCTTGGGTCAAAGGATACTTTGTTTTCTTCTTTGCTTTACACTTTGCTCTCCTTTTGCAAAGCAACCAAACAACCCCAAGCAGTTTAAGCAATAAAAATTAGATGACAATATAAATCCTTTGCAAATGGTTCACTTTTTATAGTCGCCATTAATAACCTTTTCCCAATGGAACCCAACCACTAAGCATTCCACGATTATAAAATGCTGTTCCATGAATGCTGGGCAAAGTCTATCTCTAGCCACCTCCAGCTCTGGCCCACTTTAATTTCCCAACCACTTATTTGCATGTAATCAGGTCATGATCCAAAGCTGGGTAAATGTGAAGAAAATTACTTCGAGTAAGAGGATGAAAACGAGAAACTGTCTCATTCCTCCAACCCAAAGCGTGAATCTTCCCAAAGTTATGCTTTGTACACCGTGCCGTCTTGTAAGAAAGAGCCTTCGCCTGACACATTCATCTACACTGGATGTTGTTAAGTTCTTCTTGAATGCTTAAGCTTTGGAAAATAAACGATTATGTTTGAGATGCATTACACATAGAAAGTATAGTCTTCTAAGGATGAAGTGGTGCAAGCCTTAAAGGCGCATAGCGCGTGATAGGGTGGAGGATCGTCAGATGGTAAGAACCCATTTGCGTATATTCCACGATTTTCTCCTTCCAGTTGTCACGGGTACAAAAACTGTTTCATCATCGCTGATTCTGAACATGGCCTAGAATTAATGCCCAAGAAACCAAACATTTCCCATTTTTATCAGCAATAGAAGGTCCTTTTGACAGGATCCATCCATCTGAGGCATCACTAACTTCAAGTATTTCAGCACTAGGTGATAATGGTGCGCTACCACACCTTCCCCAATACTATACTTTAAATGATGCAGGGGGATTTTAAGGCCGCGTAACCTATTTTACCGGTTCGTACAACAAACAAATTGGGATTCCCTACCCGGGTAAAACTCCACTTGATGACATGAGGGTGAAAGTAAGCGTGACCAAGACACTCTAGCTACCGACAGTCTTTACAATGCATTTGTGAAAACAATCGCACGGGATTTTCAAGCTTCCGTGAGTTACAAGAGATAATGCGGGCAGCACAAAAAGTGCAAAGTATGATTGAAGTGAGAACTATGAAGCTTGATCAACTGTTACTTTGACGTATAAAATAGCAAGTGGCATAAGCGACATTCCAACGATTTAACAGGAGAAACAAATACGTTTTCTCATTAAGTCCACTTCAAGAATAGGAACCATCAACATTTCATAATGATAAATCGAAAGCAAAAGTTTGATAGAGGTATTCATAAATCAACTAGTATTAGCAGACTTCCAATGCTTTCAACTCGTTTGAAGCCGTGAGATCCTAACAATGAAACATAAAAAAATGACCGCTAGCCACCTTAAAGCACGAAAGAGACTCAATCCAGACAAGGATGAACGCTGAAAAGCACACCAGGAGGGAGGAACAATAAAGCAAAATAAGTCACGCCTTGGATGTTTGTAATTATTTGCTAAAAAGAGATTATTTCTCAGATTCACATATTTACCATTAACAGATGGTAATTTGAAGATTGCTAGTAGCGAAATACACTTACTCCACTTCATAAGTACCACCAGCGTGGACAAGATCTGCTCTAACGTGGCCGCATTCACTCCCATAGACTTTCCAACACATTGCGTTCTACACAAATCTACCATCCATCCGTTTCCACTTCCTCCCCCACCTCCGCCATCCGTTGCTTCGTCGGACAGTGATGATCCTGTGGAATTCACTGGCACATTTACCGTGGACGCTCGTCTGCGGTGAGGCAGTCCAGACGTTAAAGCCAGCGCTCGGAGGAGCAAATTCACCGTTCCAAGACGACCGAGAGTCGCGGAATTGCCGCGTCCCCGACGGCCACAGTAGCAACGGAGGGTGGTGAGGAGAACACGGAGGTTGGAGGCAAGAGAGGGGGGCACGCGACACTGAGAGGACCGGCGCATAGGATAGGAAGGTCGGCGACGACTACGACGGCTAGGAGGGAGACAGAGGCCACCATGGGAGTTGTTGCTGACATTGCCAACATTTGTTCCGGTGGCGCCAGTTGTTGAAGAACGGGAAGGAGGGAGACAGGGGCCGATGAAGGACTGAAGGTGAGCAACCTTAGAAAGGAGTAGGTTAGAATGAAGAACAAATGTGTTCAATGATAGGATGACCTATCAACACCCAATAATTTCTACCGAAAATCATATCCTTACGCACATACCACCACCGATGATAGGATTCTGGTATAAAATCACTTCCCCAATCTTAATAGATGTTATGCAATATATGTGACTTGAAATGCTACCTCTCCAAACTTGTCTTCAAAGTCATCACGCACTCGTTATCTGGCCATTCCAGTTAACCTGCAGAACATTTACAAATTACAGACAGAAAGAGTCAAAAGTATCATGCGAGCAGTAAATTTAGGTAGTCATATTCAGGGGGACGAGTTTTAAGCAAAGATTTCTACTATGCTAAAAGATGTAACGCAGCAACAAAATTAACTTCTTCTCAGGTAGCCCAGAATTCCTCCAGCAAAATAAAACTCAGTGATACAATAAATTCTGGTGCTATAGGCTTTCCCATCAAGGACCAGGAAAAAACAGAATGACATAAAGTTGATACATGCATGCGGTACCCAACTACAAAGTAATTCCACAAAAGACTAACATACCTGAACGCGAAGAATGCTAACAGTTACTGGTATGCATTGACTGAGTCTGGCACGAAGGGTAAACCTTCGATCAAAAGGTGCAAGCTTGCAAAGCAGCTAAACGATACAAGAAAATGAGAAAGGAAACACAGCATTACTTTATGCATCTTAAAAAGCAGTTCATCAATAGGGATATTTTCTAAATATTCGGCGCGAAGTGCTTGGAGTATAACCCGAGTTCCACCAGCACTAACAATGTAAAGTAAATGTTTTTCTTCGTCTAAAGAGTTAGGTAACGATCACCACAAAACCAAGTCACCTGATCCCGTACATAATTTACTGAGTAAAGAGATCGCCTGTATTCGAACGCCCTGGAAAACGTAGACTTGCAAGACAAATACAACATTTGTGATGAACTTTTCGTCGTCACAATTCAAGTAATGAATAGGAGCTGTAGATGGCCAACATTAAAATGTGATGCTTCATACTTTTGCTAGAAACTGATCGATTCAAAGCAGATAATACTGCAATAATAGAATCTTTCTTTTCCTCGGGATCAGAAACTGCAGCGGACTCATTCGCAAACCTCGACAGTTCACCAAAGAGAACGCATAAATTATCTTTGCTCTCCATTTAGACTAACTGACGCATCTTCCGTTGCATGTCTAAAGGGAATATGTTACCATAAGTAAAGGCTTGTAAGAGCAAAAACACGAAGACATACTGCTCCAAGTCTTACAAAACAAAAATTTTATTTCCTTTGGGCAAGCAAAAATCTGAGGTATGGCAAACGAACGTGTTTGGCGCAAACACAGTTCGGCCCTTACATACACCAATTAAGTGTTAGCACATTGAGTCTTCGCGGCAATTAGTGGAAGGTTCTATTTGCGCGCCACAAAATTTAAATTTATGTAGTAACTTAAAAAGTCAATAAAACCAAGTAAAACCATTAGTATAAAAATCACATTAGTATTAAAATAAATAATTGCTCTTATTAAGAATTTAGCTGCAAACGCCTAGGAAAAACACAGAAAGACTAAAATTGCAATGGAAAATATTCAGTTGGTATTTTAAGAGAGTCTGATAAAACCACAGGGCAAAATCTTAGCATTGTTGCAAAGTATTACAATTGGTTTACTTGGATCACTAAAGCACATTTCATTTGTCCTCAGAATACAAAGGAAGATAAAATTTTCAAGCGGAATACCTCGCTGATGCACATTAGGCCTAAGGAAACTGATGTGGACAAGAGGTGACTTATTCACCAAAGGATCGATAGATAAGACTGGCAATATCCACATCTAGCAACAACCTACCGCGCTAATCATCGAATTTTTATAAAATGAAGAGACACTTGAGAGCGAGTTCATTGATCCGATTTGACAATTCACTAAAATGCTGAGTTCCTTCCCGTAAGGTATCTGGATTCTAATGACAGTGATTTTTGCTAACCATCACGCACTTCCATAGCTAGAAGTCGAACTGCTAGCCCTAAAGTAGACAGGTTTAACGAAAGGACCAGATTTGGCGCCTTCACCTTCCTTGTGCAAGGCCTTTCTCTGCTTGGATCCCAAGCGCAAGCATTTAGAACCACTGCTTGGCAGACGACGCGTGTGAATTTGTGGCTGTACAAACCTTCCCAATGGCTATCCATCTCTTTCTTCTTTTTTGGAAATGCTGGAGATAGATCTGGCATGACTGAATGGATATTGGATTTGCAGATTCGGGTGGCAAAGATGGAGCTCTCATAGATGAGTGGGTGGTTTCGTGATAGATGGGCCGGTGAATGTGTGGTCTGTGGATAAATGTGATTGTCACGATGGACGGATACTTGAGGCCACAATGGAGGAATGGGTGTTCGGGGTTAGTGACAGACGCGTGCGGAAGATGATGAGCGGGTCATACCACAAAGGTGAATGCGAGTTCACGTTGTCGATGTCGTTAAAGATGCTCGGTAACGGAACTTTCGCACATGGTTCACGGCTAGTTCCCTCTTCGCTGTTAAAGTTGGTTGCTAGAGTTGGACGCCATTCTCACTGACTCTGTAGCGGGTTGTCGCCTCTTCAGTCCGCAATTTATGCACTCCTTCCGCCCCACTAATGTCTATCACTCAACGGTGGAAACGAGGGTAGGTGGCCTCTAGGAACGGACTTGCATATTTTAATTTGTTCTCGGAATTAGAATACAAGATTTCGAAGCAGAATACTTTGTTGAGGTAGAGTAGGGCTTGGGACTTCTGACATGGCCGAGGCAACGCAATGGGTAAGCCATCGAACTGGCATCCTACCCGCTTTCCACTTTTGAGCGTCCTCTCGGCGCTCCCCTAGGTCAACGTCCTGCATGAGGGTCACAGCGTAGGTAGGTGCTAAAAGGAAGCATCCACGGGTCTACCGTGTCGGTCATCAAATTCCCATTAACTGGGCAGATGCCTGACCGGAAAATCACTGATCTCGCTTGATAATTCATTAAATACTTGAGTTCCTTCCTGTACGGAAACTGAATTCAAGGCCGGCGGGTCGCGCTTACCATCACGCGCATCGATGTCTAGACATCGCGTCCGCTCCTTCACACTACGGTAGACTCACTGCAGCACGGCCCAATCACAACTAAACATATAGCAGAATAGAATGATAGGAATCGTCGCGGGTTTACTTAACCGACACGTTTATGCAAGTGCAATGAGGAATATTCATAATACAACTCCCTCAAATATGTGGCGTGTGGTTCTGCCGCCCTCATTAATAGCGTTCCCGCGGACCACAGAACTGGGCTCCCACCTATCCCCCAATCTCCAATACGTGCACCTCTCCCACCTCGACAAGGTCTATCGCCTAGCAGTATAAGTCAGAATAGATGCCCTCTAGGACCGGGTTCGCTTTCCGCTGCCAAATACGTAGCGCGGCGGTACTTCTCTCAATGCAAAAGAAGGCGAAGAATTCGGAAAGAATAGAAGTGTACTCAACATACAGTAGGGGCAGGAGCCAATGGCATCGCTGAGATGCCAGTCCACCCGGCGAAGGTGCAATGACCAGAACATAGAAGTGACCCTTGAACAGCACCGAGCGGCAAACAACCAAGGGCTGAGATCACACTCTTCTCGACTCATCAAATCAACAATGTCACAAAAGATGGCCACATAGATCGTGCCAAAGTACAAGCATGCAAAGCCCTCGTCCGGACAGAGCACAAGAGATGATTCAAAGATAGAGTCTGTGCGTGTAATGGCACCCGCGTGTGATATGGAGGCTCAAACAGAGGGAGGAAGGGAGGAAGGAAGGCAGGAGGAGCAAACAATGTGCAAGGTACTTTCCAAGCTCCTTGGACCACGCAGTAGCTGGCTTTGAAATGCCACGGTTGCCAACGACCACAACGACGATGACGACGAGTTTAAAGGCACTCAGTGAGGTCACAGCGGCTTCCGATGTGTCAGCTTCCATCTGCGTCTTCTTGCTTGCCATTCTGGCCACTGACATTAGTGGATTTCGCCGAGAGGCTAGTGAGGATGCGGTGACGTTGAAAAGCGACCCATAGTTGCCACCTTCAGTCAAGCCTTCTGCAGAGTTCGCCACCTCGCGTGTAGGCCAAGGCGGAAAAATGAAACCTTCACCGCCTCCGGTTGCGCTTGGCTTGTTGGCTATCAACAAAGGCATCTCATTTGGCGACCCAGGGCTGATCTTATCACGCATCACTGCCCACTCCACTCCCCCTCCCTCTCCCTCGTCTTAAAAACACAAAATGGCTCTCAGCCAGCTATGTCTGCCTTCAATTTACACCACCTCCCACAGGAATCCGTCCTGAATGCAATAGCAATCGCAAGGAATCTATATCTAGTGAGTAAACGACGTTCCAAACGCCACAAGTCAACGAGGCGAGTGGGACGTGAAGTCGTCAAGCACTTTTGAGTTCTCACGTAAACTACCCACAACGGGGCAGCAAGTCGCCCCACACACTGGAGCAAACATGCACGTAGACGACGCCTTGGAAAAAGTCGTGGTGGAAAAGCCACCTGTGCGCGCAATACAGTCAAGTTTCTAATCTTCTCTCAGACCAAAGGAACAGATAACAAGTGGACGAGTTGCCGCGACAAATCTGCCCCAAATGACTTAGAAAACAACCAAATGGTTCCATGTCAGCATAGGTCTGAACTCTTCCAATGCAAGTGCACGCAAGAGCAGGGGGAGATTGACTAGTTGGAGGTAGCGTTGACAAGTGCTGATAGCACATTTCTTTCACCTGTGCGACTCCAATCTACGGCGAGGGTGAACACGAATCGTACGGCGGCTTACATTTACACACAAAAGCTCATGATAAAGCTACGCTTCCGACCCTACCACTGATATTCGGCATTGCCTTCACCTCAGGCCTCGACAGCCACAGAAAAAGCGTCTGAAAACCATGGATGAGGCAAAAAACAATAAAATCTCACAATTCGACAAGGAATCAGCCAAAAGTTGCAGGCGGATGACAAAATTTGCTTCAATTTGTTCAACATGGCATCTGATACTGAAATAACTTACCAGTTTGCGCTTGCCTGTCCTTCTCTACTCCACCTTCTCCTCCAACACGCGCCCCAGTTTCTCGAGCACACCTCGCGTCGACGGCGTCTGCTCAAACTGCACTGGACTTGCACAACATAGCAACAAGTGCAAGCATACGCAAGAACAAGGAGAGATTGGCCAGCATTCTACTCGAGGATCGTGTAAGCACCTTCACCTTCGGGGCTGCAGACCACGATGAACTTCGTTGTGAATCCTACGGAGGCCTGCATTCACATGTAAGAACGTATAACAAAGCTACGACTCCAAATCCTACCACAAGTGCTTAACATTAGGCTTCTCGCAGACCCTGATAGCAAGGATGAAAAATTAAAACTATCTATGAGGCCAAAAAATAATTGAACACAAAAAATAAATCTCAAAATCGCATAGCTCACAAAGGGCTAAATCGGAAACCGAGATGAGATGACAGAATTTGTTCCAATTTGACCAACACGTTGTCTGGTAATGGGCTAACTTACCATCGCACATTCCACCCGCTTTCCTCCCAGTGGCCCATATCTACCCCGCCTCCTCCAACACGCGTCAGCTTCTGGAGCAATCCATGCTTTGTCGGCGCCTGCTAGATTTCACCCGTCCTTGAGCATGCAAACAAAGGCTTCAAATAAGACAATGCAAGCATCGCAACCAGGCACGCCTTTCATTGGATCTTCGTCATACTTTCGAATCGGCTGCAAGGAGTTTGACATTTGGATGACACTCATTTTAGACTCACAATAGCGCCTAGCTAAGTAATAGCATTCACTTTGTACTCTGCACTTCACTGATGCAAGCCACATGTTTGCGATTTCCAGTGGTCGACATGTAAAGCATGTACCACAGTGTCTTAACTGCAATCGAAATTTGAAATCACCCTCCACGCTACCTTGAGGCAACCTGAGTGACTTCATCGTAGTGTAAGGGAGCGAGCCACTGCCTCTGCATGCACCACAAGCACCAACTCAACGAAGCTGTAACTACCACAAAGCGGTTGCTGGGATCCCAATTTACACGTTCCACGAGGGAAATATCAACACAAAACCGAGGACTGGAATTGCTGTTGGTGGTGCAGAAGCAGAAGAAGATCAAAGCACAATGCGTACCACAGTTACAGCGTATTCCACTGTCGCGGCTGCTAGAGCAACCTCAATAATGCAACATCTAGCTTGCATTTCGCATAAAAGGCCCTGACTACAAATAGTGAAACAGTGTCAAGGAAAACGTGCTCCTCCCACCTAACGGTACGCAAAATACACGACAACGACCGATGAAATGCAACGCATTCTTACCTGATCAGTGTGCGAAGCAATGGCAAAGGCAAGATTCGCAGTCAGTGTTGTTTGCTAATGCCCTCACGCTTATCAGATGGTGCTAGGTTCGAAAGAAGTGCATTCATGCCAAAATGGCATCAGTGCCAGAAGACGTCGAATACTTAATGAGTCGCTACTGCAGCCATTACCAGCAGAGCCTCGCAAACAAAAACCCCGACCTAACCAGTACGGACGGAAGTTCAAATGCAGCGGCACTTTGAATCAGCTACATGAATAATTTCGTAGCAAGACGGATAAACGTGGTTGGGTCCTAACATTGGGTAATGGCTAGCATTTGACAATTGAGTAATGTGATAAGCGTGCTTGTGACGTAATTGGAGTAGAGTTGAGATGCACCCACTAACATGTTGTTGATTGCAGGCAATAACAACAATGAGTGATAAGCTGTAGCATCAAGGGTGTTGTAGGAATTGTTAATTGTAGCGACGATTTGTGCACGTTCTTTAAATTAAACGTATGTCTAGACAAGCGGACTTTGTTTGGCGAAAATTCCTGTAAAGTGGTTTCGTTTGGTTTTGTACGTCACTTATATTGTCTGGGCGTGCTAGCAATGTTTTTTCTATTTAGCTTGCTAACTTGTGCACCGTGCTAACATCGTTCGGCACTGCCGCTGCACGTTTGTGTGGGTTTGTGGGCTGGCGATTTGGCTTCTCGTGTGGAGTGGCGTTTGTCCCGGTTTAATCCGATGGCGCTATCGGCGATTGTGGGCAAGCAATTATCGAACAACAAGTGCGTTGTCTTTTGAAACTCGGGGCTCTTTACGTGCCTGGTCATTTTGCTACGATTTGGTCATAGTCGGTAGATGTGGACGGCGGCGTTGGTAAATCAGTATTTTTATGGTTGGTGCCTGGGAAGTATTTGGCGTTGAGGGTGAGTTTGGAGTTTATCTTCTCCTTTTTAGTATGCATTTGCTTTTTTGTGCTTTTGTGGTGGCTCCATGTATTTGGAAACTAAATTTGATGGTTTTTTCAGGATTGTGGTGCTTGTCAATATGTCCGCGTCACCTTGAAGTGGTTGAGCATTCTGTGTCCATTTAGCCTGCGGATATTTTAGTGGATGACTGAACTTCCAGCTGACATAGGTGTCTCTGACGTCATCGTTTCGGAAGGTGAACTGGGCGATTGGCGATGGTCGCGTGGAGAGAGCGAGGGGCTTTCCAGCAAAGTCATGTCGTCGAATGGCAGCGCCCATTGTTGTGATGCAGGTGATCTTGTGGCATAGCGCACAAGCTTTGGCGCTCTCAAGGCGGCTGAAAATGCTCACCCAGTTCTCACTTTCATTCTCGAATTGGTTTATGTGGAAGATGGGTCCACTGTCTTGCCGAAGTGAGTGGTTATTATTTTCGGGACATTGTCCCTGTTTCTGACTAAGTATGCACTGCCAAGAAACGGCTTCCGTGCTCTCCATCACGGCTAATTGTTTGGCTACAACAGTTGTGATAGTTGGAGACAGAGAATCATGCTTCGTGAAGCGATTGTCTGTGTATAGTGCAGTAAAGCTGACGAAGAATGATTACATTTTGTGTTTTTTTGCAGTGGAAAGGAACAGGCATAAACACGTAGCCTTAATTGATGTGCTTATTCAAACGATGCTGTGGTTGGTTGTTGTGATGAATTTGCCTGTTAGATAGGCAGACTTTGGGTGCGAGCGTGTTCAACTGTGCTTCTGGAGCTGGTATCCTTAGTGTCGTGTTTGTTCACCTGTGATAGGTTTTCACTGAAACTGTGGTTCTATTCCTGAAAGATGCTTTTTTATCGTCTCATGACAAGGTTTGGTTGGGGCGTTAATGATGGATCTGGGAGGTTAGGATGGTTGATTGGACTGGGCTTGTTTGGCTAGTCTACGTCAGAACCTCGGTCTTTTTGTTGTTGTGCGTTAGGTTTTTCTGACTCGTTGGGTGTTGCTTAATTGAAGGAGGGGTTTGGATGTGCTTCCATTGTTCGCAACAGGTTGCATTGCATCATAGCATGGAGTTTGTCGTGTTGGGCATTCCGTGCCTGATGTTTTTGTTTTAGTACTAATGGGGAGCAAGTGTGAGATTTTAGTGCCAGTGTTGCTGTGGTATTTATTGGTGCGTTTTGTATGATCCTTTCTTGAACCTCAACTTCAGCATTGTCAATGAAGGGTGAGAAGGACGGTTATTGTAGGGATGCTGTAGGAGTTGTGTGTATGGTTGCTTTCTTGTGAAAGACGTTCGTCTTCTTGAATTCATTGTCCCTTAGGATTGCTCTTTGGTTCTCCTCATGGAGATCTTTTAACGAGGCCGTATCCGTACGCTTGATCTCATTGTGCTTCCTAGTGTGTTTTGTAAGTCCAGGAGCGGTTTGATTTTTCAGCGGAAAGGTGGTGGAGAGGAGGGGGATTGCGGGACTAGTAGGCACTTATTTGTGGAATGAGGTGGTTAAAGGCTGTTTCAAAGCGTAATTTGAAGGCATTTTCTACGGGTGGTGCTGTGTGCTTGTGATGCGTTCTTTTTCAGCAAAAAGTGTGATTGGCAGTTGCCGAGAAATGACACGCTGACCAACTCGTCACTTCAAAACTGTGGCAAAGGCTGAGCAACCTCATTGTGGGCGTGTGTAGTGAGATAGATTTGCCCACGTGTTTGCTCTTCTGACTTGCTTAGGATTCAGAGGCCTATGTTATGTAAATGAGAAGTTTGTTGGATGTTTACCGTTGCAAATATGCTGTAGCAAGCGGTGCTTTGCCCCCTCCGGCCTCGTTGCCACTGCTGCGACTGTAGGGTGGAATGCCATTTTATAGCGAAATCGGTAGAGTGGGGAAATACCCTTGCAGGGTATCGATGATCTCCCAAAATATTGACCAAAAAATCTTAAGCCGCATTTGGAGGTTGATTACAGTTGTTATTTTAACAAATATGGCCATTATCACCGATCCAGTAGTCTTGAATAACTTCACAGTCTGATTATTCCTGGTTGTTGTTACTGCTGTTGTTCCAGATATCTCAGTTGGTGGTAAGGGGATGAGATAACGTGCTTTATGACTGTTTCTGTCGCAAGCAGCTGTCGTGTTTTGTGGTCGGGGAAGGCTTACTGTTGAACGCCTTTTAATACTTTTTTCATCCCTAAGTGTCAGTTCTTGCGATCACTGAAATGATGGCCCTCATTTGCTGCCAGTTTTGCTGACTATGACGTCTCGGTAACGAGTTTAATTGTTTGTTTGCTTGGATTGCATCAAGTTACGAAGGGGCTCGGAAATGCCAAGGTTTAGCCTAGCTACGGCCTTATTAGTAGCCAGGGCATATATCATGAGGACGTCTGGACACCGATAGTCAAGCCCGGCGTCAGTGGCAGTTATTACCTTCCTAAAAGTAGGACGTGGAATTTCTGCTGCTGGAATGGACGGTGCATAACCTGTCATGAAATCGCGAGTGACAAGCTCCTCTGTGCAGTGGTAAGCATTTGCAATTTTTAAGTTTTTTTGCACCAAGACACTTTTCTGCCGCCGGTCCTTGAACGGGTCAGCAGTATCGATAGGTCCTCACCTCTGTAGTAGGGGACTGTCAGAATGTAGTCGCATTTTGCATTCCTTGAAATTCATTCTTTTATTTTCTGAGCCTCCCACTTCCCTTGAATGTTCTTCCTAACTTAGGAACACTGATAGCAGAAGTTCTGGTTCATTACTCATAAGGTCAACTAAAAGGCGACTTGGTAAATGGTGAATATGTGTAAATCTGGTGGCAGGAGCTTGAAGAGACATTTTTGTTTTTCCCCCCCCCCCCCCCTTGGGAATGGTACAGAGGCGCCTTGATGATGTCAACGAGACGGACGATTGAAGGTTTGTCCGTGGAGGAGATAAAGAACCTTCGAACCGTTGATCTCAATCTACCGTCGAGGATGTATGACTTCGAGGAGACCATCTCTCTTGTCTCCAAGTCTGTCTCAGCGGCCAACATTGAGAAGTATGAGAAGTGGATGCAGGAGTTTGGCGCCACCTAATTTTGTCCCTCTCGTTCGCTTCCCCATTCCATCTCTCCCTCCCCTACTCACATTCACAGACTTGCCATCCGTTCTTCTTTCTTTGCTCTATTTTTGTGCATTTACGACTGTCAGTCAATTAAGCTGTCACCACACTAACTGGTCTTGACATCACTTCACGACTCCATTAATTACAAGAAATTTATAGCATCGTCTCAACAGTGTGGAAAAGCAGTCTTGATTTATCCACCTGCCGTACTGAGGTGCCAGTTTAACGGCTTGGAGACACGCGCATTCGATGAGCCGAACTGGCGACTCCTCAGTCGGTCCAGCATGCCACAGTGCGCGATCCAAACGTAGAATCTTCTGGGTGACCAGGAAATCATTTTATGCAGCCTAACCCTGAAAATGGGACTAGGTTGAGGGGTCTGCCTTCTACGCCTCTCTTCAATCGCTAGTGAGCATAGAAGCGTCCAATGCTGGACAATTTTCCAGAAAAATTTAGCGTAAGCTGACATAAAGTAACCCAAATTGCTAGTAAAACCTGTTTTCTAGGTTAAGTGACGTTCACACAAGACGCTGGGTATAGATTTAGGTCGATTTCAAGGCCATGCGAGGTCAGGTTTGATCTTTTTCGTGGAGTTCAGTGTTGATACTTCTATTGATTTAGTAGGGGATCTTCCAACTGAATTTATTGCCAATATTAATGTCATTGTTTTTATTATTGATTCGGTAGTTGGCACGAGTTATTGATTAATATGTAGGTTGTCATTAAATTGCACTTTTTATTGATTTATTGATCACCTTTTGCCGACGTATTGACCTAAAATGCTCCAGCTTACACGTTTATTGGTAGGACCTAGAGCACATATTTCTCCATATATGGTCGTCTCATTGGTTGTAATTTAATTGTAACCATTGGTTCCAGCATGCACTCTCTCAATCCCTGCCTCTCTTTCTCCCACACCTACCTACCTACCTACCTACCTACCTACCTACCTACCTACCTACCTACCTACCTACCTACATACATACATACATACATACATACATACATACATACATACCTACATAAATACATTCATGCACAAACACACACACATACGTGACCACCTCTCCCCCCTCTCATCTTCCCATCCCATCCAACATCCCCTCCCACCACTTGCACTCATTTTTTATCTACCACTTCTACTCATTGGGCTGCCTGTAGACATTCTTTTCTTCCCCTCTTTATCCCTCTATCCCGCCAAACATCATCTCTTGTTCAAAAAAATTTGCACATCACTACTTCCACCCAATCCATTCCTCCATTCATTTGCTCTTTTCCTCCTTCTTAGCCCTTTTCCATCTCAACGCCACCACCGCCACCAGAACTATTTAATAGGCTGCTAGTGGATGTCCTACCAACTCTACCACTAGTCATGCGATCTCCTCTCCTTCTCTTGCTTCTTCTTTCCTCCTTTTCGTTCATTTATTTGGTTGCTCATCCTATTTGTCAATTTGTCATCCAGTCTACCTCTGATGATGTCATGCAACACACATTCTATCTATCTATCTCTCTCTTCCCCGCCACTTCGCAATGGACTGCTCCCACTACTACTACTACTACTACTACTACTACTACTACTACTACTACTACTACTACTACTACTACTACTACTACTACTACTACTACTACTACTACCACTACTACTACTACTACTACTACTACTACTACCACTACCACTACCACTACCACTACCACTACCACCACCACTACCACTACCACCACCACCACCACCACCACCACCACACCACCACCACCACCACCACCACCACCACCACCACCACCACCACCACCACCACCTACATTCCTCCCTCCTTACAACTACTTATACGACTGCTGCTAGTAGACGTCCATCTTTATGCCTCATGCCTATTTCACTCTTTTTTATCTGCATCCCACTCCCATAGCTTACTTTCATTCATACATTCCTTCATTCTCTCCCTAATTTTTCCCTTTTTTTCATTCCTTCATCTTTACATTCACTACAGGTACACCTTTTTCATCTTTTCATTTTTGTTTCCATCCACGAATTGTTCCACACCGAAGCATCCCTTCGATGCTGCTAATAGATACCACATTTGTTCTTCATGCATATAATCCTCACTCTCCACCTTCTTCTTCATTCTTTCATTCCATCCTACCTTCATTAGAAATGCCTCCTTCTCTTTTTTTATTATTATTTCATATATGAGTTACTAGCAGTAAAATAGACAGCCTTCGAAGCAAGGCTCTCTCTCTCTCTCTTCAACCTCCAACTCTTTCATTATTGTTTTACAAACCAAGAAACATGTGAACAATTTCAAAAGAGGTTTCACCACTTTTTATTTCAACAAAACTGCTGACTTCATTAAGTCAATTTCCTCATTTTATCTTTTCCACCGTCGCATATATGCGTGACACACAAATTTATTCACATCTGCTCACTATTGCTGCTACTTATGTAAAGGTAGTACACTTACCTTCCCCCCTCCCTTCCACTTTCTCTGTCTTACTCATTTAATCCCTTTATCAATAGACACCCTCCTTCTGCTCCTCCCCGTCATTCTTTTATTCACTTCCTCCAATAAATCAGAGATAATCCCCTTTTATCTTTCCTTTCCTTAACTACATCCAACAAAACCAAAGAAGATCGTTAAGGGCGATTCATTGCTTTCTTTTTAAACCATATCATACTTCACTTCCACTATTTTCGCATTGTATCCCCTGCACCGTCACACGTATGTGACGCGCACATCTTTTCACACCTTTACATCCCTCCCAACTCTACAATTATTATCCGTCGTCCAACGCGCTCACCTTTCTTCCTTTCTTCTTGTCTTTTTCGTCTCTCACTCTTTCAATGCCCTTCATTGCCCACTTTCCTTCCTTCCTTCCTTCCTTCCTTCCTTCCTTCCTTCCTTCCTTCCTTCCTTCCTTCCTTCCTTCCTTCCTTCCTTCCTTCTTTCCTTCCTTCCTTCCTTCCTTCACTTCCTCTTTCTTTCCTCCCTTTCCTTCATTCATTAATTCATTCAAACACCGACTCTATTTGTCTATCTACCATCTATTCCACCCATGATGTCATGCGACACACTTCCCCTCTCCCTCTCGCAATACACCTCTCCCTCATTCACCGTCACCAGCACTACTTATGTCTTACTAGTAGATCTAATGCCCTACTAGTAGTAGTTCTATTAGTAGGCGTCCGACAGCCACTCACTCCCTGCTTCCTCCTTTCCCTCCCTCCCTCCTTACCTCCCTCCAACCTCCACTGCTAATGCAACACTCCTCCCCCCTTTCTTCCCTCCCATTCATTCTTTCATCTCTGCATTCATCGCAAGTGCACTGCGCTGGTATTTATCTCATCCACCCTACGCCAATCCCCTCCCCTCCCCCATTGTTCGTTGTTCAACCAAATTTTTATAGCAAATTCCCATTCGGACAATAATATCTCACTCATTCAGTAACAATTAAATTACGGAATTACTTGCTTTTTCCTATCCCATTAAAGTGTTTTGAAATTTGTAGCAATTTTAGAAGAAAACTCCTTTCGGGTTCACCGGATTATGTTGATGTCTGTCACCGGATAAGTTTATTTTAATTAGCCCCTTTTGAATGCACAATTGATCCGAGGGTAGACCGTGGCATCTAAATAAGTAGAGGGAAACTCTTACATTCTCTCCGACCATACCGCCTTACCTACCACGCGCTCCCCTACTTTTATACCCACTGTGGGTTTATCCTTTCTCTATCCCCTTCAGAGCCTATGGAGTGTCTGTTCCACAATGTGTGCGAGCTCGCCTCCCATAAATGCTCAATTGCGGCCAGACACGCACCGCTTTGTCCACGTATTCCTCATCCTGATACTCGTTTGAAGACCTCCGCCCTCCACCGGCCCGCTCTGACAGTTCTGGCACCAATTTGCCAAGGCTCTATTCTTTTTTTGCACCATAAAGGATCATTTCACTCAACGCAAGCACCACCAAAAAAAAAATTAATCTATGCGTATTTTAGCCGCCAGAAGCAAACTGCTTCACACTGACAGAAGGCCTTCCTCACCAGGACGCTGCACTGGAGGACTGTGTGCTGAAAAGTGCAGCCAGCAAAAAGACTGCTGCAACAATCTGACTTTATTGTGTGTGGTTGAAGCAAATACCACAATTTTACATACACAAACGGCACTAATTGTAGAAATATAAACAAAAAATAATAATGAAGAAGGAGGGTGCTTTGAAATCAAAGTGTGTTTGTGTGTGGAGGGGAGGGTGGGGAATGTGATCAAGCCTGAGCCCTTTGGAATCGGGGATTGCGCAGTTTCGGATCCACTGCTTGCAACCACTCGAAACTACAATGGAGTTGAATTTGTGAAATGGAAAAAAAAACAATGATAACGAGAAGAGACTAGTCAAAGTAAGTTAAAGCTCAACTAGGTTGTCATAACTAAGCTCTCTTCTATTGGTTGACTACCAAAAAATGGCACAATGTGTTAAATTAATTGTCAATTTAATTCATCCCCGATGATTGACACGCCTGGCATCGCACTGACTGCTAGAACAACAGGTACTGGGATGACAAAAAGGTGTGAAAGAAAGAGACGGTTAAAAACTCACTCAACTCCACTGTCACGCCGTGTCAAACTCTTCACGGTCGAGTCAAGGTCGTGTGACTCGGATGCATTCAATGGCGACTCACCACACGGTGTGAACTTTGGATGGGAGACGCTCTCTACAACGCATTGCAAGTGATTAATGATGTTCTCAAAGCATCACCGTTGTCATGACACTGAGTGGATGGACTTGTTGTGGAGCGGTCTAGACACTCCTCTTCCTCAACCTCTTCAAGATGAATGACAGCAGTGCTTGTGAGGGCGTGCATGTGGTGATGAGTTTTTGTAAGTAGGGTCCCCAAACCTGGAAACACCTTCTACAGATTCAAAAAGAAGCGCGAGTCGGTCAGTAATGGTACATCAACCTTGCCACTTCTTCACCAACCAATCCATCACGGTGGTCGATGCCTCCACGAAAGCTAGAGCACAGTGAAGAGCAGGACAACGCTCTGCTTTGGTCTAGGCGACTACGACCGTTTGGCTCTGCCACCAAACAAGCAATGGGATGGCGAGGATGAGAGGAATCAGCACCAGTGGCAAAGTGAAGCAAGCTGATGATGATTTGGTCATAATGTAGTGCTCTACAGGAATGACAAGGAGGCTGTGATAAGTTTGAACGCGTATTAGGCAGCAAAGTGCCTCCATCCCTTGAAATCTATTGCTATGTTAGTTGGAGATCCCTAGCTGACCTGAGTTTGCTTTGTGAAACACGAAGACAACACATGTGGATGAACAAGGAGACCCGACGGAGACTTGAAGCACTAAAAAATGACGAAGCCTTGAAGCCTCACCGCTGTTAGAGCTGTCCTACCGAAATCACTTTGTGATTTGGTGCCAAAATCTTCATACCGAGCTGTCATTTTGTCAACCCCTCGTGAGAGTATGGATTCACTGTATCACCATCTCACCTCTGAGTTTTAAAAAAAAGGGCGAGAGAGCCATCTCCATTACAATTGGGAGCATGCATGATACCGAGTGCTGTCACGTGCTATCAATTAGTCAGGATGTGCGAGCCACCTCCAAGCATATTTACCCACTTTGGTAGTTAGGCTCAGTGATTCAGCAAGGATAGCACTCATCCCGAGTCATCAATTCATCCCCTTCTAATCAATAACACCATCAGGGCTAGTCGCATCAAAATCCAACACCAAGACGAAAACCATGAAAGATTGCAAGGCCAGTTGCTGTTTCAAGCCTTGAAAAACTCATAACAATGGGAGGCACTGTTAGAAATACTGATTTAAAGAAATCCAGGTGAATTAAGAGGCTTCTATGCCTGGGATCTAAAGACTAAGGCATTGAATTTGGGTGTCAGATCCCACATCGAAAGGCGAATCCCTTGTCTTCTCACCTTGATCATGTCAACACCTTTTTAGGTTCCACGGTTGTTCGATATTTCTTGGTGAGTGGGGTTATATTTTGGGTCCAGTGGGGTGTATAATTCATACAATCCCCGAAGGGCTGACTGAGTGACATCTGTCAGCATTAAAGAAAAGGAAACGGCAGCTGGCACCAATAGCCACTTCGGTGCTACAGCACTCACATCAAAGACATTGTTAAATGAAGTGATTCCTGATGAACAGATCTCTTTCCCTCTAGCCTCTGCCCCCTGAATTAGGAATATAGGCTCTTGACACCTGTCATAACGACATGGTATGTTTAATGTTACAGAAGAATAAAAGCAACTAATAACATCCTTGTCAATTAAAAATTAAGTAATTTCCACCATCTATTTTACTTACTGAGAGTGCCATCGCCGTGTTTGTGAGACTTGTCGTGCTTGATCCAGGGATGCTTCAACGCCTCTCCCACCGTCATACGATCTTCCGGTCTCCAGCTATTGCAGAATTACACAAACAAAGTTTTCTTATTTATCAAATATTAAAATATTCCACAAAAAAGATTAAAAAATAGACGATTGAGGTGTCATGTCGCACGCCAACAAGGAGTTGCTGCTACCGCCTTGTCAATGCAGCAGGTCTTGTTGCAGACAAAACAACTTGACACTTTGAAATTTTAATGTAAAAAGTGTACCACAAGAAGAGCTCACGTCAAACACTTAAGGACAAAGTCCTTGAAGAGCGGATCCGCACCACTAAGTTCATCGTCGAAAGATTTTGGTTGAGTGGAGAATGCTTTGGCAAGGCAATCACTTTCACCTACAATTTCGTCCACAAAATGCGAATATTTAAGTTGTGAAAAAGTTGTATTTAAAAGGTAAATTTACAAATAATGCTTTAAAACATCTGCATGATTCTTGGTTTTGATAAATTGTCACTTAAGGCTCCGTGAAGGCTGACCAAAGGAAATGGGGGCTCTATGCCAATTCGGTTCCTTGTTTCATTCTTCGATTTGGTATCGCAATCACTTAAATCTCCTTGTACTTCGGCCGGGTGACTTGGTCTCCAACGCAAGCCTGTAGCACTTAAGCCTCCCTCTACACACTCCGTCCGCTTCAAATGCGAATTCTTTTCCTTCGCAACATTGTAAGAGGTATTGATGTCCAGGAAGAGTTTTGAATGGACTTTCCACACATCGTCTGCCAGCCGTGACACCATGCTTTTGTATTCAATGCTACACGAAAATCGGCTGCAGGGACTATCGCTTCTCAGACCATCGGCTACTTCACTCGCCTGTGTTGTGTGGTTGAGGGTTAGTGACACCCTCGCCCCAATGACCTTGACCTTGACTGCTGTTCGCGAACAGCCGCGTTAGTTATTGTCATTCAAAATCAACTGTAAAATTGCTTTCTCCCAACGGTGGGACGCACTACTCCCATCTCCTTTGTTAAAAAGTGGAAGGATGTAGATAAATATGGAGCAGAAAAGGATTCTAATAATTTGGACGGGGGACGAGAGGCTGCTCTCAGGCGGTTACTCCCAATCCATCAAAGTCTTAAAGCGCTGTCCTAAAAGCTAAGTGTGATGCCGTCAAGCATCTACAGAGAGAGGTAAAAGCTGAATGAACTGTGCCTATGCGGTACAATAGCATAGACAAAGCCACGTGCAAATAGGATGCGGATCACAATTTCTATGACAAAGACCAATTGTCAATGTAAGCTTTTCCAATTCGGGGGAAGAAAAGTGCATTTCCAAGTGACTCCAGTACCTCCTTCCCTCATGCAGTAGCAGAGGTACAAAGAAAGGAAGTCTTAAAGTAACCTTCAACAGGACAATGTTGCATTTGATGTTATTGAAGAATAAAGAGTGCTTCAAGTTAATTTGGAGCCAGAACACGAGACATTGTGCTCCCCAAAAGTGAGTGGCAGTGACGAAAGTGCATCATTTCAGTAAGGAATCACCTGACAAGAATAAGGAATGACACTTCACTGCATCGAAATCCTAGTACCCATGTTGTCAGTCAAAATGGCATAAAATTAACTTCAACAGTGAAGAGCGCATGGGAACAGGAGTCGTCGCCGTGCCTTGTGTGTGAGGGTGATTTCACGGTTTTTCCAACTCTACCCAGAGGGGTCATCTAGAATGGTCAAAAGGCTCGTCTATATATTTTTTTTCATCAAAAATGTGTCAAGCCTCTGAAATTCAACCGGAGAGGCCTTTTTTTCTCACTAAATGCGTTAGAATGGGAGAACTAGCCTCTAATTATTTATTATAGGGCAGTGGAATTACAGTTCACAGTTTCCTTGCAACTACCCTTCAACCTCGACTTCTTGACTTGAAGACCGATTAAATTGATGTTTAAAATAAGTTGAATTGACGCTCCTCATTTCCAGGTAGGTGGGAGTCGAGCCTACCGAGACAAGACAATGGGAAGAGGATGGGACGTTTCATGTCATCTCATGTCAATGTTCTACTGATTGTCAACTCAACACTGGAATGTGAAGCAAGAAATTCATTCAGCGTTAATCACTAAAAGTTGCAGCAAAAATCGTCAATAAAACCAATCCCTTCCTTCGCCGCAAAAATCGTGTCTGTTAAATCCGATTGAAAGTGTCTCAAGAGGATTAGTTCGTGCTGTAATAAAAGGTTTAAATGTGAGAAAAGTGTGTGATACTGCAAAGTGTGGTTCGAAAAATTCCACCAACTTCTTACGATATCACTCGAGTCTGTGGGCCAAAGCATTCCAACCCAAATGTGCCAAGGGATTGCTCATGAGCTTCAGCTATTATTACTAAATAAAAATAAAATTTGAAGAATTCAAGAGAGCTGAAGTAAAGACAGTAAGCTCACTGATTCCGGCGTTATGAAATCCGCGATGAGTGACGCTAAGTAGACCAAAAACAATTTAAAAATGCCCTTTTCGAGGCGAATTCTAACACCCTGTCGGATGGATCTGACATTCCGTGATGACATCTCTCTTTCTACGGAATTAATAGCCATTCTCACTAATCTGCGAACTAGAGTCCTCACTTCAAAAGAAGGGTATTAAGAGTCTAAAAACTCTATACGAAAAGTGCGGAGAATTGTAGAATTTTGTTGACATCATCATTCAAGATTTTCAACACAATAATGATAATGATAATGATGGTGATGACAAGGCATTTTTGAAATCTATGCCAAGTGGAAGTCTAAGTGCTCGCGCCAAGACGCGGTAAAGCAGACGATGGATCCGTGTAATAGCAACCCGAATAACAGAGTACAGGGCTTAATTTATTTTGTGTGGTTGAGGTGAAAGCACTAGTCAAAAGGAAATGACATTTCACCCCATTAGAAGTCAACAACACGGCAGGGACAAACCTAAGTCTTAGAAATGACAAATGCGAAAGGATTTTAATAGCACCTTCCAAAATTGAACTTTTGACGCTTGTATGCAATGTTTCAATCAAAAATTCAAAAATTTTTATTCGATTTACCAATGCCGAAGTCACCAAGGCTTAGGGGTTCATCGACATTGACGTTGTCTCATTCATTTCAGAAGGTAACCTCAACAATTGGGGAAAAGACATTTAATAGACGTTCTGTGGATCCAAAACCCTTACTCCATCCCAGAAGAGGTAGTTGGCAACACGGAAAACGCTATCAATGCCATATGACTTCAGTGGTACTTCCCGTGGTTGGAGGCCACATATTTAAGGCTGAAACAGTCTTGACGTGGATCTTACAAACAAATGCAGTGTACTCAGCAAAAGAACATGTCCATCCATTCCTACGAGCCGCTTTGAGAGCATAGTCTATCATGAAGCTGGAATGGCTTCTTTTTAATGCCCAACCAGAAAAATGTTTCGTGCGTCCAAGCACTTTGAAGACAGCCATCATAAACGACGCCGATTACTTACCTATTAATTTGTTGAATGTGGACGATTTTTGTATCATTTCAGCTGGCGGTTCTCCCAACAGTCGAGCTATGCACCGCAACTGATCGGCTTCATCCGTCCCGGGGAAGAGTGGAAGGCCTGACGAAAAAGAAGCCAGCTAAGAACATATTTTGAACAGACTTTTGTCTACTTACATTGAGTCACTAAAACCGTTTCCGTACTTTATCCCCATTTTTCCCCTTAAAATTAACAAAATCTGATCCAATCTAATTAACCATGGCCAGAAAATAAAACTGGGGCATTTTCTCGTGTTTTTTTTTGCTTTGGATCAGACAGTAATAGGGAGCCATGCGTTTGGTCCAAGGCTTGTCCAACCTTACAACCGCTTTTCGACCATTTCAGATTACAACCTAGCGAGGAGCAAACCACCAAGCGGCTGGTTCCACTGCTTCGGTGACATCTTGTACTACAAATTTATTTTTCATTTTAAGGCATTTTTTGAATTTGGTGTGTTAAAGGAAAAGACATCGTGAATTAGGTTTGTAAAAGAGTGGCAGTTAATTAATTATGAAAAGGTTCAGTAACGAATGCACCCCAGAAGGTGTGCCAATTATCACTTTTTTAAAGAGTCTGACAAAAACGACCACTTGACTGCCAAATGGGCTTGAGATGGTGGACTATGACCTCCCGTTGTTTGTGATTAACAGTGATTGTGCCATGACGCCTTAACCCCCTCCCACCAGATATTGCAGAGCCAAGACACAGGGCAGTAGAGGTGGTTGCCAAGCCATGCTAAACGTCAGGATGGGCGGGCAAAACTCGAGAGGGAGAATGGACAGTGGATGTCAAACTCATTCTTGCACCTGTCCAAAGCTACCTTTGTACTTAGAGCGTTGTTAAAACTAACTGGAAAACGATGAGTTCTTGAAAAGGGAGAAGTTCGTGGATAGGCATGTCGAAGATGATTAAAACAGAATGATGAAGTCTCGAAGAGCTTAAAAACAATGTCCCTCTTCAGGAGAATCCCCTACTCAAGCAATCCTTTATTTTAGGATTTGTAAAAAACTACACAATGAAGCATTCCAAGTTTAAAGCTTCACATCTATTGGCTTACTCTGCAAAAGAAGGAGTAAACTCGAAACCAAGGCCTAGAGATCTGGTCATTCCAAGTTCAAATCTACAGACCTTTCCAAAATACATTTTTTGTCCTCATGAGTACTACCCAAGAATGAAATGTAGTGGGGAAATACGTCGACCTACTCCTAAATTCCTCCCCAAGGGCCTAGAAATGAAGGCGCACTTTAGGCCCTTAAAGTGATAGTAAGGCCCATTAAAATGTACTTTCTATACTATACCTCGGTTCACAAAACAATTAATCATTAAAAATTAACTCGTAAAAGTTCATGTAATAATAATAATAATAATAATAATAAAGGACAAATTGCCTGTATAGAGCTCCGCCAGCACACAGCCGAGGCTCCACATATCGATGAGGGTCGAGTACCGCAGTCCAAGGATCACCTCCGGGGCCCGATAATACCTCGATTGGATGTAATTGTAGACTATTTTTAAAGCAAAAAAATAGAATTGCCAAAATTATTGACCTGAAATGATTTTGTGATAGTTAAAAAATGCAATTTTGGACAATGACGCCGATCAGAAATGATAGCCACTGATTCACTAAGTGATTTCCGTCAAAAAAATTGACATATTCGCTTTTATAAAGGAGCTTTTCCTTAGAAATAAGCTTTCACATTCTCGACAAAACAGGCTTCAGGAAACGGTGGTTAGTAGAAAGCCTCGACTACATTGACACGCTCTGTGACAGCCTTTGAGTGTGGATAGTGATGAGACCAGACTGCAATAAGAATCACGCAAAAACAACTTGATAACAACGTCACACCGACATGAAGCGCATTCGCAACTACAAACGCCTCATCTCGTTCTTTGATCTTGTGAGAGCCCTCTCTAACCTGTCAGATGGCAACAGCAACAACAAAGGCGATCGAGAAGTCTCAATAGTTAATGGGAAAACATTGTCCTCATGACTAGCAAAGACAAGACCACCAATCTCCGCCTTGATTGGAATCGCCTAAATGCTCTCCTCAAATGACAAAGGAAACAGAGTGTCTGACAGGCTTCTTTGATAGGGTAGCAGCCTTGCCTCATAGTGTTGCAATAGTCACGAATTACATCGAATCCTCGGCTCAAGACGGGATGAAGGCTATGGAGCAGGACGGTATTGGTGTACCGTAGTTAGGATCATTTGCGACCCAGTCACTGTGATTGTGGAGCGGGCTGACCTTCCGAAAGTAAACTGGTTTGTAATAAAAATGTGAAATGTACCGGCAAATTGTACTTCAAAATGGAATTTGAAAGGCTTCTATGTGCATTGAGAGCAATTAGGGCAAAGGAGGTGCTAATTAGTGGTTTGAAGGAAAGCACAAAAAAATAGCTGTAGCAGGTGGTCCCAACCTGGGATATAAAGGTCGATCTTTAAGAAAAATAAATGAGGTTATTTATGCGGCAGAATGAGGACCAGAAAAGAATGACTACCACAATAGAGGTGGACCACATATGCTGGTACTAAAGACACATGCTGGCGGAAATGAATGCGTGCTCCCAACACACACACACACAAACACGCAACCCCTCCTCCTTCTCGCTCTTCTCCATACACAGTGGAGTGCTGATTTCAGAGGGTGACAAGTCTTGTCAAGTTGAAGTGGACAAGCACCCAACTTGTCAGAAAGAGGTACCACAATAAGGTGCCTCACTTTCTCCGCCCTATTTTACCATTTACGATGAAAGAATAAAGTTACTCACTCTGCTCCGACTCTCGACAACTGGAGCCAAAGTCGATTAGTTTGACATATGCTTTTTCTCCCGGGAATAGGAGGATATTTTCCTACAAAAAAGGAGGAAAAAGGACTGTGGGATAAAGCAAGGTGGAGGGTGTATTTTAGTCAACAAAAGACAGACTATCCCCTACCGGTTTAACATCACAGTGGATGATAGACTCCTCCTGTAAGATGGCTAAGCACTTGAGAATGCATCGCGTTATGCTTCGAATGGTCTTTGTGGATAGTCCACGAAAATCGCGTCGCTTCAGAACTTCGTAGAGATTATCCCTTTTATAAAGACAATATGTGAATTTTAAGTGGGGTGGGTAACTAGGAGGTAGGTCGATAAAAATAAGAGAACATCTAACAGTAGTTGGCTTAGCTGCTTAAAGGCGTGTCACACGATTTAGCAATTTAGCCCCTTTTCATGAATACTTCGAGAGGTGTTGAAATGGATGTGCTACTTTTCATTATTCTATGATCAGATTAGGATGGACCGGCTAAACAGTGAATGCCTTCAGAATGACTCATTGCTAGAGCCATTTACTTCATCATGAAATTCTGACAATCTTGAGACCCAGCCTTCGAGGATTATTGTCCACGTGAGTCTCGTAGGAGGTGGAATCGCGATAGATATGCCATCCTTTCCGTCTATCTTTTGCACCCTTGCCGGAATGTAGCGTGTAAGACCGTTTTGTCAATTAAAAGGAGTAATTTTGTAATCCTTTTGCTTGTCACTGATATTTTTGATGTAGTAGGAATAGCGTGACTATTTTTAAACAATTGATTGCATCGTAAGCACAGCACCGTAACTTGGTATAGAGGTTCCACTGTCTTCTTGCAGACATCTTTGATCAAGCACTGATTGAGGACCGGCTAGTTACGCTCCACATGGTAGACAGGCTTAAGCTGAGGTCAAAACTGTGCTGAAGAGTGATGATCTCTGGATAGAAAGACCTGTCCACCAATCAACAGTAGCACCGACTACATCACCTTGCCATTCCAGCACCGAGTTATCAAACAAATCACCATGTGAAGGAGCTGTGGTGACAAAATGAAGGTTAAGTCAACTCGTTTTCTCATATTTTGGATGTAAATAACCTTGAAAAAAGTGAATGCATTATTGAGGACTTTAATAGTGACTCCTATGAGCACCTACCCAATCAGCTCGCACACGATACAGGGATGATTGCGGAAGGTGAAGTCGTCGAAAATTCGAAGAGTGAAGTTTTTGCTCTTGGGATCGCGATGCATTAGGATACTGAGCAACTTTACCTCCACCTTCGCCTGCTCATGCAGACTAAATTGGGAAGAAAGGGGATTGGAAAGAAAGGCTTAAGTTGGATGAAGCAGTTGTGGCTATCCAATCGAAACCAAATCAACAAAGGCCTGAGTAGCTGAAATTCAGCTAAAAAAACGAAAACGGTTAGAGACAGTCAAAATTGACCCTCGTTTTTTTATGGGATGAGGATACAAGAAAACATGGGAAGAAAGTGAACCTTTGGAATTATGCAGTTTGGGGGTCTGGAGAATAGTTTACCGTCCACAGTGCCGACTGTCGCTTCCAGATCCTCATTTTTTGGAAATAGACTGACGAGGTCCAAAGGCAAACCCCACAATACATCAACACAACTGAGATATATTCCGATTTATGAACCAACTGAGGTGAAGTTTTCAGTTTCAGAAGCCTTTGATAAATGCCCGCAAAAGCTCTGAAGTGGCATTGAAAAAGGACGACTAATCTGAAACCCCATATTCCAGCACCTCCTAGACAAAAAAGTATTTGAAGTGCGAGAAACTTGAAAAGGGTTTTCTTAGAGATCGGATGGAAACAATTTGATACGAACTGGTTCAGTAATGATTTACGAATGATAAATACACGTAAGACCAGATCAGAGACCTACAAAATGTGTTGGTATGCTGAATTGAAAGCATTAGTTGCGGTGAATCTGGTCTTTTCAAGATTCAAAGAAGCCAATCAAATTTTGCGTTTCCTTTCAAAGCTTCTCATAATTTTTGATCAAAGTGGTTCAACCTATCCTTCATATTTGTAGTATACTGGGAAGTAATCAGTGCGTGACAACCACAAACTGGTGGATCTTCTCACCACCCCTTAATTTTGCACCAACGCTTGACAGTTTAAATTAAAAAAAAAATGTTAGAACTTAGAAACGGTTGCCATCTCAGTCATGCGGAAAGTCAGTGTTCCATATCCTCCAGCTCCGTCCAGTCACTTTTGATCGCTATGACAAGGAATAACTCCTTTCCATGACTTCACACCCCGAGGCAAATTTTACATCCTATCTCATGAAAAAAGTTAAAAATTATTCATTGGAAGATAAGTTAATTCTACCCAAGCCGGGGTGGCATCACTGGGCCTAACTCCAAGAGTTTCACCGACAAGGATCTTTCAACGCACAAACAACAGTAGCAAACAAAACTGTGCCAATAGATTGAGCATTAAATTGTGCTTAAATTTAAATTTTATTGTAGCCTCAGTATACGCACTTTTCGAGCAAAAAAATATACGAAATTTCGAATCTCAAGCCCTCCGTGCCTTTTTTTCCCACGATCGAGGAGATAGCCTATTGACTAGGGCAGGAATTGAAAAAAACGAAAAACAATTTACAGGAGGCGACTCCTGCTTTTATGGTAACGTTGCACACCTTATAAATGATTAGGAATTTGAATGAATCACTCTCCATCCTTTCTTCAGTCCTCCAACAAAAGCTTTCAACATTCAGAGGATGAAGAAATCTTGATGAATTCTACCAATCATGAGCAAGATCGAGAGATAGCCCAGACACCAAACTCACTTTGGCCGATTTCTGATGATTTTGAGTGCTACCCTCTGTTGGTTTCGGTGGTCGTAGGCTTCCACCACTTCACCAAACGCACCCTTGCCAATCGTGCCAATCACCTCATAGCGATAGGCGATATGATCATGCCGTATTGTCTTATACTCCCCTTTCTTGTTATCAAATCCATTATTGTAGGGCTCATTCCTTCCAGTGGTTTTTGGTGTGCCCAGTCCAAAGTACCATATCTTCTTGTAGTGTAGGATTTCTCCGCGTTCATATTCGGTCAGACTGGATCCATAGTGCTTTATAACTTCTAAAGTATGTTTAGAAATCGGGTAAACGACATCTCAATAGTTAAATTAGCTAGATTTGCTAGACTAACCTTCAGGGGTAAACCACTTCCGTCGACTTAGGCTGCGATGACTGTGATAATACCTGTCCAACTTGTGACCCACGAATGTGGTGGTGGTAGTGGCCGCAGCAAATGAAATACTGGCATGTGATGCCTCCTCTTTGGATGCAGTAAAAAAGGTGGAGCGCCGTCTCGAAATGAAATGGTCAACGTCCTCCCTCGAGGTTTTGGGTGAACAGCGGAGACCATTGTTTTCAATTGGCTATTGATGGAAATGAGAAAACTTCAACAGAGCTAGAAGTCTTGTTTCTAGGTCTCAAAAAAATTCAAGCTAACCGGAGTGGATAAAGTCAACGCAGTGATCAATGTTGGTCAGTTAAAATGACTTTGATAGTTTTCCGTGAGTGTACTGCAGCTATGCTCTGCTCCATCCTATGCAGTCTGCTTGAATTGAGTGTCGATGATTGAAAGCTTTTATGATCATGCTACGCCTCTTCTTAATTCACCACTAGGTTGAATTAGTCAGCGACTAGATTGTGCTTTTGGTGTTATTGGGGAGATCGCCAGTATGAAAACCCCCCAATATTGACAGCCCATTGATGTCTACTGGTGGTAAGTGTTTGAAGGGCTGTGTCTTGGTTCTGAAGGGATTGAACTTAAAGGTGATGTGATTAAGATATTCCCACCAAGCGGCTGCTCTAGGATGGAAAATATAGAGATTGGGTCTTGAGAGGTAAAATCACAAGAGCCATGGGTCGCCATTCAGTGCAAAAATGACTTTTTAAAGAAGAATCGTTAATTAGAGCGTCATGGAGACGTTCAATTGTAACCTATAACTTCTAGAGCAGCAGTGAATTAACCCTAACCTGAAATCACGATAATTGCTGCAAGAAGACACTTTCCATGTGACCTTCGGTACAACCCACGGCGGTCTAGACCATGCTTGCAAGCATTCATGCCATTATACGGATGGATGAGTAGACATACCGTCAATACGGCATTCCGCATTGTGCAATCCACTATTTTTACCCCACCTCCGCCTTGTGTGGTGGGTGTGCTTCAAGTCTATCGACTTCACGAACCAAAGGGAACCCTCCCCCACAACTGTAGGCCTGGCTTACTCAACTTGGTTCTGGTAATAGAGGTCCTGCGCTATCAAGGTCCTCCACCCTCCATACTGCCAAAGCGAACTACATGCCACTATTCTTGACTGATTGAGTGGAAGAATAGGAGGTTACTGCTCGAAACTCAGTTAAAGTTACCCGAAGTGATAAAACATGTCATCATAGCCTACTGTCAGTGAGAAGAAGAAGCCTTTGAAGGTAATAATTGAGAGGATGCACCACCCATTGCGTAGGCTGCATAAATTCACTGTGCGATTGAGATCATTACGCGATTAACTGACTGACTTACTAGGAGAAGTGAATTTGTCACTTAAGCTAACAAATGCACCATAGGTTACTCCTTCAAGCTATACATCCACCATCCTACGCTTCTAACAACACCTTCTCAAGCTCTGAGATCCACACCTACTGCAGACACCGTTTTCGATAGGAAGTCGAGCGATAATACCAGACAGCAGGAATAATGTTGTCTCGACTGATAATGCTCAAAATGGGTGCCATTACCTCTGCTTAGCAATTGGCAATCAGATGTGGAACAGGTCTGACAGTTGACAAACGAGTGTCACACCGAAATGGAAATTCTTGGCAAAAAAAGGAAAAATGTATCCGCAAGACTCTATCTTCTTGAAAGAGTGTGACAAGTTGGAGTGTTGATTATTTTATCGAGAAAGGTACATGAAGAAGTTTTCTGCAGATTTGGTTTAGCAGTAAGGAAGTAGTAAGATTCATTTCATCACCTAAATCAACTGATCGTGTGGCAACTTCTGCGTCAAAGAGTGGAACACCACCTCACCACCTGTAAGCTTTAGCTTTTTTCATGGCAAAGTACACGTGTCACGTGGCAAACTATGTTTGAAACGGCGACATGATTGTTGATTTAGGTGTGATTTCTTTCTCAAGCAACACCCATCTCTTATTTTCCACTTCTTTTTTTTCACTTCAAACAATCGTGAGAGAAGTGAAGTCTTGCGTGCCGTTTTGTGCGACGAAATTAATTTTTGTCTGGTGGAGGCAGCGTGACACCTTTAAAGGCGAATTATCCATTGGAGCCAAACATGATTAACTGCTCATTATTCCTAGAATACTAGAACTATTTTTCAACAAAAAATTAAACCGCATAATTCCTTCCTAGCTACTCTAGCCTAATAGCTGTGCTTTTAAAATGTCACTACCAGTTGATAACTCGTGTCACGAATGGCTGGCTGACACGGTAAGCGAGTTCCCACCCCGCAAATTCACGAGCTGCTTGGAGATGGAATAGTAATTCAAGAAGAATCCTACCAAATCTCTGCACCGAGGGGTCTCCTTTGTGCGTAATTCAGCGAGACTCCCCTTCTGATGCTCCGAATTGATACTATGGCAACAACTGGTGCTATGACCATGAACAATGACTACATTAAAGATCCATTTCATCTCCACTTTGGAAGTTGGACTGAAACTGTTTGAGTCTTTCAAAATAAAACCTTTAAGGTGCTATCCTAATTGTAAAACAATGCACGTGGAATTTTTATGGTCATCTAAAGGTGATTGCGAAATAACGCTTGGTTTTATGGATTTGGGAAGCTAAAAGGTGAAGCTTATTCGGTTCAGCTTCGATTTGATAAAGCGATGCTTCATAGCATTTGCTTAACCTGCGGATCTACTTCGTGCTTTTTGAGGGGCCTTATGAGATCATCCTTCAAAGCATCGCACGGGGCCAAATAATTCTAAAATCCGTTACAATATTCACATGATCGGCATTTACATTTATCCAAGTGGATGAGAAATTTTCGATGTGGCGAAGATGGGTGTAGCGTTAGGAGGGTACACTTCATTCCACCTGAGAATTATAAATCTCGGTTTTAATAGTTACGTATGCTGGCATGATGCAAAAAACCGCATTGACAGGTGGCAAGTGTGCCGCATTACAAGTAACAGACCGGTCAAGAAACACTGCCAATCAAAGTGGCAGCAGCGGCGGTGCCTTTCAAAGAAACTCCTTGGAGATAATCACATTAAATCCAAAATCTACATGAAACCATTATGAGTTCTTTGCAAGTGACCTTGTACTTCTGTGGGATTCTCAACTCACAGCAGTGATGCACTTATGAGGCCACTCAGCATTTGAATGCCTCAAAGACGCCCACGAGTCGGTCAGTGATGATGCCACTTAAAGTGGTGCCGTTCTTAGCATTTGGCACAGCGCCCACTGCTAAACGCATGATCCTTGCCACCCATTCCACACTTAACTTATGGTCGTGAAGTTGGACAATGGTGAACTGATTCTTCAGGCCTCTTTTAGCACTCGGAATTCAAGACTGCTTTCTGCTTCTGCTGTAATGAGTTGAAAATGCATTTTGAGAAGGGTGATTATGATAATCTAAATTGTGTCTTTACTATTTAGGAAGCGTGCCAGAGCAGTAGAAAACCCTTGGAATCAGCATAGCCGATCGCATGGGGATGATTTGACCGAACCTCAATGGCAAAGCAAACATTAAAAGCTAGGGTTGCTCCACGGTTGTGATTTAGAGGTTGGGGAAAGTTTGTGTATGGATTAACCGCCTAGGCTCCGGTTTAAAATTGAACTCCATTAAATTTTTGGATTGTAAAAGAGGAAAAAGAAGGACGCACCCTAACTCGAATGACCTTTCCATCCTTGCCGTGGTGAGTTCTGTGCAAGGAATGAACTCGGTGGTTAGGATTACAGTAGAGACACTGGCTGTTATGAATGATTTCACCAGCAGTTTGTCGCTGATGGCTCTGAGCGTCTCCATGCATTCGACGGTTCTCCTTTGGGGCACAAATCTACAAAATAAGTCAAGAGAATATACGATGGTCTAGGATGTGGAAGAAGCATTACTAAGCAGTTCACTGTGATAAGCTGGACATTTAATAGGGTTTATTAATAATTATCCAAGCGGTCATTTCCACTGGCTGAAACCATACAATCGCCCGAACTTTGGGGCTAAAACGTACTGAATTAAGCAACTTGACAAGTAGGTCCCCTAATAAGCTGAACTAGCAGGAGGGGTCTGGGTCTATCTACAGCCATAAGATGGTCCGGGCTATCAGTTTCTCAAAATTCATTTTTAAAGACTCCATAAACAAATCCCTGACAATTTCACACCAGCCAGTAGATGTGATACCCTTTTTTAGAAGAAAGATGGAAGGGCAGGCACCTTCGAAACATAATGCTGTGTGAAGGAATCGTACATCCTTTGTCAGCTTATTAGATTGCCATCTTTTGTGTGCCGCATTGTTCGTTTTCTTAATCAAGCCGTTCCATTTCCTTTGATCCAAGGTTGTATAAATGACCTCGAAAGTGTCATACCTCATGCTTTTGGATAGAACTTCCAGGAGTAAAGCATGACAGGCCAAATGATGTCTTATTGTTCAAATAACCAATGTGGATGGTTACACAGGACGGCCGAGTATGTTTGTGTGGTTCCTTGTAATAACCAAATAACTACGGAAAGCTTTCTAAGGTAAAAGCAGCGAAGAAAAAATAAACAGCCTTTCAAATTAAAAATGAGTAGCCTGAACAGCTTTTGAAGAGTGGCTTGCTGTGCTACTGCAAGTTCTCCGAATCCTACTTAACAAGTCATGTTTAGGAAGGCTTGGTGCCAAGGTAGCAGTGAGGCAGTATAAAACGCAATGAAAAGTACAATGCTGATAAAGTGGTGTGAGATCTTTAAAATCAAAGAAAATCTTTTGTCCTACGATAAGCTGATTCCTTTTTTTGCTGTCAAAATCCCACTTAAAAGCTGTGTTTCACCTTACAGTGATCTGCCTCTGCATCAACCCAACCCTGCCCGATTGTCATGAGCTTTCCCATTTAAAATGCACTGGCATGTGATAAAAGACCTTAAATGGGTGCTTGTCATAAGATGGTGAAATTTTTATGAGAAAAAGTAAAAGTACGACCTTGACATTGATCCATACCAAAAAATATTGTACATTACGTAGCTTGGTACAAATAATATGACCTGGTTTGACCGCCTCGTCCCAGATCTTGGTACAATGAACAGTTGATTGGCAAAGCCTAAGTAATGTTGGAAGCAGGAACATTAATACAGCAACATCATTTGTAATATTACAAAGGAGAAGGTATTGTTTTAGAAACTTCCGAGAAAAATTCATTGACAGCTCTTTACAGGTGAATGGCTGGATGAGTGGGAGGAAAAGCGGTGAAGTGAGAGAACAGGAAATATTGGTAAATGAAAGTAGTTGAGAGAAGGACTCGAGAAAGGTTGAATCGGCATGTGCAGAGAGAGGGACAGTCTGACAGACAGGGCATCAACTAACCCGGGTAGGTGATCGTACATAAGGAATGAATGGATGGACTGATGAAGTAAGTAGACAAGCAGGCAACCAGATGGATGGCTTGAGGTATGACTATACACATACAACCGAAGAAACAGTTGAGTGAACGAATTAGTTGGCATTCATTCAAATTATTTCGCAAAAACACGCTTTGAATGCAAAACTCTCAAAGCTTAAAACATTCAATGCAATGGCTGAGGTCAAAACCATTGCATACAAACAAAGGCGCCTGACGACCGCTTATATCAAAGTTTCAAGTCAAAACTAGGCATGAATTGGCGGTTTTAGATGAGATTTATCAAAAAAGTGCAAAACTTGTGGTGGTGGTCAATAGTTTCTCAACCTTAGGGTCAAACAAACACTAGCTCAACCTCGCGTATCAGACGTACCTCCCTCATTTGTTTTTGCATTTTTTTCTTTTACTGGAAGAGAACTCCAAACAAACTCAATGAAACCTTTTAAAATAACTAGTACTTAAGGCATTATGACCAAGGTCGGGAGGAAGTTTGACGAATAAATGAACCAATCAGAAAAGGAGCTGGTCTAACATAATTAAAGGAGGCGGATGTTATATTTCCACTATGAAAACAATAGCTAAAGGCAAAGTAGCGACAAAAGGATGGCTAGGACTCCCTCTATCGCCATATTACACAGTGATTTTTAAGACGACCTCTTTTGATTGCTACAAAATCTTCTCCTGTTGTAAAAAGGATTAAACGGTAGACGTCCACCCTTTTCGGTGCTACTTAGAAAGTGACTATTGTTGGATTAGCATATAATCGCCTGTGCTACCTTTTCTCCAGGTTTCTTTCATTTCAGTAAAAAGTCTGCAACCTTTGCCTGACAATGGGAATGGGAGAAATGAAGGAGTTTGCTCTGCCGCAATTCTCCAGTCGTCATGACTCCCAGTATTTGAGCATCACCCACATGATCAAGGTCGGGACGAGATTTGACAATTGAATGGACCAATCAGAGAAGGGTCTGGTTAAAAAATGGCTCAAGGAAGTGGCTAACACACCTCAATCATGGAAACACTATCCAAAGGCAAAACAAGGAGAAGCGAATAGCTAGGATTTTCTCTAACTCTATATTATACAGCGATTTTGAAGGTGCTAATGTGAAGGCTGCAATGATTAACTTACAGCGTCTAATGATCCCCATCTGCGCAGCTCCATACTCAACTCACGGTAAGGGGGGCAGAACCAAGTGTTAAAAGCCCCCGACAAGAAGGGAAGCAACGACTCAGGCCCTCTTGCTGAGTAATTACTACGAAGTAGCAGTGGCTGCAATTGTATCTGCGCCGAAGCATTTACATATATATGTGTCTCTACTTCATTTGTCTCCTCATTTACAGCCAGTCAATTTTACCACCTCTCATGGATAGCCCTACCGTCGTCATCATAGAGGACCGGCCATGCAGTTGCTACGACAGATTTGCAAAAAGAAACGGGAAGCTGTAAATCGGATGACTGGATGAAAATGAACTGTCAAATGAGAAACGGTTGTGCTGGATTCGTTTTTCCTCTCACATGCTCCGGCTGCCGAGTCGCCTCCCCGTCGGGTTTGACAAAGGCTCGGAAAGAAGAAGGCGAGTCGGAGGGATCTCCTTAAGCTATTTTGAAGCTGTTCCATTCGCCTGTTTTGAGGATGCTTTCTTTTGACCAATTCAAAATCTTCCCCTGTGGTAAGAAAAACTTGGCCAAATCTGTAATATCTGTCTCAACCAGTAGACTTCCACCCTTTTCAGTGTTACTCGCAAAATGACAATTGTTAGGCGAACCTTAATCATCTGTACCATCTTTTTCCTAGATTCCTTTCATTTCAGAACAAAGCCGACATCCTTTGCCTGATAATGCAAACGGAGGAAACGAAGGGGTTTGAGCCGCTGCAATCTCCTCGTCGTAAAGGGTTCCAGTATTTAAGTTGTTGCTATAGAAATAAGCTTGAGACGAGGGTTGGTCATAGACCACTTTCCAATCATAACGTGGTAAAGTAAAATTTAGAACAGTTGTTTACAAGTTTAGCATTTTATTTTAGGCTATTTCAGGGAAAGTTTTGTGTTGAGCTACTTGTTTGCATAAAATTTAAAGTGATTAAACGATGAGGAGAGTAATCACGACACCACGGTCTTCAAATTAAGTCACAGACGCCAAATAGCTACCGTTTCCCAGGCTCTTTCTAAACTAAGGCCTGAGTATTCCACAATCTTTCAGGAGGCTTGGAAGACTTACTTGTGAATACGAAAGGATTCAATGCTATGAGATGCCTAAACACACCGAAGATTTTGACGCACAATTTATTCCATGATGTAAGATCCCATTGCATCATAAACTTAATGACTTCAGGAAGCCAGTTTGTTTGTAGAATGTTAGGGAACTTTTCGTAAAATGTCTTTTTCGTTTCGTAATTTCCGCCTTCCTACTTCTGCTGGGTGATAGGGCCTTTAGACTATACCAGTAGTTTGCCCAGCCCTTCTGTGCGCCGGCAGTGCATCTTCTAACCTAGTATAATGCCTTCTCTTGTCTTCGTGGAAGGACTTGGGGCGCTATACTTGTCTCAAATTATTCAAAGATTGTCTGATGTGTGGATTAACTGAGTCAAAAATGGAAGTAAGTTGTATTTTGGCTGACAAAGTCCTTCTAACGAAATCCTTCCTGTCCATTCTTCCATTTTTAAGTCAAGCAAATTAAATTTCTGTCTCTCTTTTTGGCGTTGGTTAATCACATATTTTATAAGAGTTTAGTCGGACTAACCTCGGTGATACTATTTTAGGGTTCCAATGGAGATCACATTAAGGACCGCAACAAGTGCCCACCTACTCATTCTCACGACCACGTCTGCATGCTCGGTGAAAATACCTTCAACGCTGATTCTAGAACATGTCTAGAGCATACCCAAGCACCTCAAGAACAACTGTAGCTTAAATTAGTATGGAAAACGGAGTCATCTTTTGCAATCCATAACTTGACTATAAATTTGACATTTGAAAATTAACCTCTTTAAAGGTAAAAAATAAAGAGAATTAACGATTTTCACATCACAGAGTCGGTGTGGCATAATTTAGAGTCGAAGTCGACTATTCTGCCGGCTATTGCTACCATCTGAACTGTAGGAAATACCAGACAAAGCTCATTCACTTTAAAGTAAGTTTGTTTGCTTTCTTTTAAATTATTCAAAATTGTTAAGCAATTTTATTATTTTATTTGATAAAAAATAACGCTTATAGGCTGTATGTGCATCGGTTGCGTACTGGAAGAATCCGTCTTACGAGGTGGCAGCAAGACTGCATAATTTAGCATTCCAAGACAGACTTTCTGAGGCGGCGAACCATGCCTGAAACCCGTTTCAGAAACTAAGGAACAGCCTTGACAATCTCCACCTCCATTTTGATGAGAATTTAGAGGACTAACTCGTCCACTCATCCACTTATATACATATACAGTCAAATACAGCTTATTAATGGAAAGCTTTAAGACATTCTGACTTGACTCTCCAGGTTTTTAAGCATAGGTTAAATCACACCTTTTAGGCTGAACCATTATTTAGAAGCAGACTTTGTGAGCTAAAAAAAAATTTGGTGTTTTTAAGTAAAAGGTGGAAAGGATTTAATTACAAGGTGGCAACAAACGGGAGGGCTTGGACTGCCTTTACGATGTCCAAGCGGGGGAAAATTGGGTTAACTTAACATCCTCTGAGCACTAGGTCCTAGAGCCTATCAAACAATGCATTTTATTCAACAAAACTGGCGGCTTAAAGCAACCTAATGTTCATTCGCACGGAACTCAGTAATCTTACGGCCGAATTTCTTAAAAAACACCGATTCATATAGGTTAGAATAATAAACAACTCTAAACACTTCTACTACTGCCCAACAGAACTTTTTCACCACAACAGTACTTCTCCATCAAGCATTCGCTATCCACTTGTCTATTTTTAAGCCTCTCAGCACAAAACCTCCAGCCAAAATGTGCACTTGAAGTGGAAAGCAGAAGGCGACTCCACGAATTGGAGCAGCTGGTATTTTGAGAGAAATATCTCAGCGAATTCACCATCAAGTATTCCTAAAAGCTCTCAAATCCTAAACTGCAAGACGGTGAAAGCTTCTTGTTAGGGGTAGAAAGTCTACAGCTACTTTAGAAACAAAACGGAGCGTTTATCCACTATGAAGAAAAGAAGAGCCAGCTCTCAGTTCCCATCTCATTACTCCTTAGGTTTTAAAATTGTTTTAAAAAGGCATATCCATCTGCCTGGAATTGACGCTGTCATCCAAACACAACCTACTTGAGAAGTTTAGTTCGTTCCCCCCATAAAAGCACACTAGGGGACAATTCCCAGTTTTTTCTACACTAACCCATAAAATGTTTCGGAAAGGTGGTTTCTCGGATATTTGGGCGAAAAAAATTATTGATGATGCCTAAGACTTTAGCCAGGCACTGAGACTTATTTTCACACCTTAGACATCACAGACAAATGGTAAAAATTGTGACTGTATTACCATCAAATCAAAACTTTCGATTCTCATAATTATGAATTAAAACCCCCTTGCGTGATTGGACATGAGATTGGCCCAGAACAATCTACTGATTTCATATAAGCTAGCCATTCTGTCTTAATGAAATAAAATGAGGGAGGGGAGTAGGGAGGTCTCAAAACCACTTTTAGTTTCGTTATGTTAAAAGGACCTACATTTCATCAGCTGCTACTTGTTGATAAACCTACTCATTTCATTTTGAAATCATGAGAATTGAAAAAAGGCAACTTATTGAGGATTGTGAAAGTCAGCAAAAAGCCAACTTACAGTCGATTCGTTCATCGTTCCGTGCGATTCTATCCAACTCGTATGCTTAACCGAACTGGCTTTAGTCCGTCTCTTTTGGTGCACATAGGGAGAGCATTGCTTGTCACTACTTTCCGTGTATTTTGACGATTTTTCACCTCCCATTGAGCTGCCAAGTCCACTGCTTCCATTGGTTACCCCCTGAAAGTAAAATTCAGCGGTCACCCAGGAGTAAGCCAATAGAAAATGAGAACTTATACAAAAGGTTGGGTCACCAATTGGTACGAAGGGCTGCTCTTACAAATATCTCGTTGAAGTAAAGTTGCGAGCAATATGCTTACGGTCGTTGGTTCCGTTGAACCTCCGGAATCCGTATCACTGCCAGGGTTGTGTTGAACGCTCGCATCTTCTTTGGTCGGTGTAAGGCTGTCATCGTGATAAGTCTAAGAGGCAAGAAAGAAGGTAGATGTTCGCCTTTACACCCTCTGTTACCCATTTGAAGTCGCAGAGCATCAATTGTTGCATGTATAATAGGTCTGTTGCCCATAGTTGGGGCTTCTCCCAACCCTTCCTTCCTATTTCGTTCGCATTTAAGGGAAAAAGTGTCAAAATTCTATGCCTTTAAGTTATGAACGCAGTAGGCAGAGCATTTTTCGTCTATTTGTGGGTGTATTTGATCAAGCTATCGCAGTTAGGCTAGCTACTAACAGCTCCAATTTCGATCGTTTAAAAAAGCCCCTAATCTAGAGCAGTTGACATGTAAACTTTACTCACCTCAATCTCCGGAAGTTTGTTTCTTAACGTCGCATTCATTGTTAATTCCATGATGATTGCGAACTCGTATTCGCCTACCCGTCTGGGCTCGTTAAATTGTCGTCGCCACCTGTGCGGTTGTGCTAGCGCGTATGTTTACTGACCAATGAAACAGTGGGTGTGATTGTGCTCACAGCAAACCAATCATCGCGGCATCAGATTGAGCTGCAATTGACATGGTTTCTCTTTGTTGCATAAACATTAATTGTCGTGGTAAGTAGCAGTGTTTGTGGGAATGGCTGTTGCGTGCACCCGGACAGTAGGTAAACAGTGCAGCTATCCTAAATAAAAAACAGTAGCGTTTAGTCTTTTTTACCTGTTTGCATCTTCAAAATTTTTAAATGAAGCTTTTATCATTTTCATAAAACAAAACCAACCAATGCATTCCACGCAGGCAAAATCACAGCCATCCAATCGCCGCTCAGTACGTCAGATGGTGGCTGGGGGCCTCCCTCCCCTCCCCCCACTCGCAAATTCTCATTGGCTTTCATGAGATTCTATGTCAAAATGCCGAACTGTTGGCAAGAGCAGCAGTGTTGGATGCATTGTCGTTTTTTCTCAAGCCTCCATCATCACCTGTTTATATCAAATCCGCACTGGAATCCCACGGTAAGACAGTTTCAGGTTTTTCTTTTTTTCGACAAAAATCTTGCCACGGTAAAACCAGTCGTCAAGTAGGATAGAAAATTCGCGTCTAACCTACGTAAGTAATAAAAGTCAAAACAATGGGTGAATATTGATTGGTGAGGGTAGAGAAGTGTCCCCACTGCCTTATTCAGCCGCATTTCGTTCCAGACAGTTGTCAGCATTCAGCGTGGGTTAAATAAATCTTCCTCTAGTGATTCCAGGATTCCAGCTGCTCTCAACAAATGCCTCCCTATGTGAGGTAACCAGCTGACTCACCTAGACGTAAGGCCTTTTTTAAAATGTTAGGAGATGACACCTTCTTTGTGAGGTCTTCCAAGCACCAAACACGTCTCTTTTTTCCACTGTCCAGTTAGCATCCGAGATATAAAGTATGCTGGGTTAGAAAAGGTTCCATTCCTATTACCGGCGTACGGAAGGACTGAAATTTGGTGACAGATCTCAACAACGCCGCTATGGAGACCAGATTGTGTAAAAAATTGGAGTTTTCTGCCGTTCATGGTTCATTTCAGTGGTGATACACATCCTTGCGTGTTGTGAACCAACTTTGCATGGTAAGGTAACCTGCCCCTTTCCTACTGATATAATTCTCAGTAGTAGTAGGCCACTTCGACCTAAAACAAGGCATTTTTTTAAAAATCGCATCTGATTGCTAAAATCCTGTTGCAGCCAGTTCTGAGGTCTATGCCTCGATTTGTCCGACATTACTCGTAGTTTGTGTGAATGGAATCCAGATGGAAGGTTGAACACATAAATGCACGACGAATAGATCGGGAAGGTTAGAACGAAGTGGTGCATGGATTGGTGATTTAAAGATAAGAAATAAGAATAGATGGGTGGCCGGATAAAACAATCAGGGACTAGTTGGACCAAGACGAATGGATCCAAGAAAAATTAATCCAGAGAAAACGAATAAGCAGAAAGTGCTTAATATTCCTCATTTTGCCCTAGAGCATATACACTTCTTTCCTGATTTATTCAATACCAGGGCCTTGAAAGAATGCTGTTGATGCCCATTAATATTACGAGCTATATAAAATTAATGTAGAGAGAGTACACATTCAACTCTCTGACTTCCGAACAGAGTCTTTTGCGGGCATAATTCCATGCACTGTGTGGACAGATAGCCTTGGAGTAAATGAATGGATCATATGTAGACACACACACACACACACAGGGGTAAGGAGACGTATGTTTGGAAGAGGAACTTCGACTTGCAGATCAAAATGCAGAACGCGTTAACATTTTACCTTAACTGATAGTCGCCTCTCCCTGGAAGCAGAAACAACTGCGCACTATTTGCGAGCCAATTCGTATTTTGGTGTTTTTGCAATCCGGCTGGTGCTCTTTGATTTCACAGGGAGACCACAATTAGTCATTGATAGGGAACTGCACCAACCCGTTGTGTAATCTGCACATCAGCTTTGAAAAAAAGAAATGCCTCTCAATTCTAATGACTAAATCAAGTGCAGATGAATGACATAGTGAATAACTGGATGAGTGAACAGATTGATCCAAATTCGAAACAAAGATGAACGGAAGATGGAGCCCATAAATTAAAGAATGGCTTTCCAAGAAAAAGAAACGGATTAACATATTTATCTTTAGAAATAAAAGGGAGATGTGATTTTCCTGCCACTATCACACTTTCACATCACAAATTATTTCAATGGAATAATCCGTCCTACTAAATCAACGTTCCTTCTACTAAATGCGTAACACTTTACAGTTGCATTCTTAGCATTGCACAAGAGCAGTCAGATAATGAAGCATGAAGGATTTCACAGATGAAGAACAAAGGTTCCCATCAATTCGTGGTAATACCAGCTGATGTGCGGTCAGTAATCGTAGTGCAAATTTATTTCGTGATTTACACTTGATTGACGTTAAAGCAGCTTACGTAGAGGTTATTGCGAAAGCTGGGGAAGAAGGATGCATTAGGACCTGGGGAAGTAGAATCCTGCATGCACAGCCAAACACTGATTTACACATGGAAGACGCCTTTCCTTTACATAACTGAACAACAGAAATTTATCTAACTCAATTAAAATAAGAAGCGCGCATTCCAACTTTGTTCGTATAACCATAATTGTGACTTCTTACAGACTACCTGAAACGAGAAATTACTTGTAATTTATCGCGTGATCAAGACTTACACATGAGAATGGATTAAACACTACCCTTATTTTTTACCGTAAGAACGGATTAGCATAACATTTCCAACGCCAAAGCAGCGAATTTCCCGAAAAGATGTACAAAAAATACTAGGTTTTCCGCAATCCTTTTGAAATTGGTGAGCCTATGGTTGAGCAAAATATCAGGTGAAATTCCGTTTATTTATTGGTCTACCTTGTGAACGCCAATCACATTGAAACTGACACCGCTTGACCAATGAGAAGGCACGACTACTGTGAAGGCGATTATGCATCCGTGAATAACCTACACATGATTTACCATTTTCAAACAAAAATTGAAATTCCTAGTAAGCAACTGAAAATTTACTGTGAGACTTCTAGCAAAGCTTTGCGGCTGCCAAACCCTTTCATCTGTACGCCAAAGAAAATGACGACTGGATGGGCTCAAAAAACCAATGACTTTCGCAAAAATCACGACACTCGCACGTCATGCTGCGAATAAAAAGAAAAAGCCGACGTAAGACAGCTTGTTTTTGCGACAATGGAAATGAAACTAAGTTCAAAAACTGCCTCCAACAAGAATAGTTTTTGAGGGGATTTCGCAGAGGCAGAAATGTAAAAGGTAGGTCATTGACGAGTGCCTAAATACCTGTACCGGTAAAAGTCGCTCCAAACAGCAACACCGATGGTTTTGCTGCATTTACTAGACCCCATGGTTTGCACACAATCATCCTCCTCTCCCGAACATATGCATTCAAAACCAAACGATTTCCCTGCCAAAATTTCGATGATTTTATTTAGACATGATTGTTTTTGACACAGGAAAATGAGGTGTTTCCTTTAGCTCTTGTCGTTTTTATGACGCTTGTAGGGAGGAAGCTACCATGGCAGGCTTCACTTTCGTTTGTAAACTAAAAGGACCAACGTATTCGCAAAGAGTTAATCAGGTAATTTACTTTTAAATTAATTAGTCGCTGTCACGATCCTCAAATGCAATACTGTCTACTGAGTACTAAATCAGTAGCAAAGGCTAGCAGCAGAAACGAGGTGGTCCTGAGGGCGAAGGAACGCGGAAACGAACAGTGAAGTGGACCCGCGGCGACAAATATTTGCTTGACTTCTTCCTTACAGAAAAAAAAGCCTGTGAACTTTAAACACCTTAAGAGCACAAACACGTGGGGAAATCTAACGCACCACATTTGTCTAACATAAGGTTGTTTAGGTTTTGGCATAATTTCAGAATAACGTCGTGATCATACATTTTAATGGAGCAAGATGTATCAAAAGCGCACAACGCTATGTACACAAAAATAGCTCCAAATTAAATTATATTTCAGAAGAGTTTTCAAAATAAAAAGTCCCAACTTCAGCGAGCACCGAGGAGTCAATGCGAGAACTAATCTCGCTATGATCATATCATATAGCAAAGGAGTACATACTAGCCCTGCACCGACTACCTCTCTCTCCTTATTTACCCACAAATAAACTCCACCGCTTGTTCTTAGACTAAAACCATCATGAAGTCTAGCCTAGTGATGCAGCTTCGTTAAACGATCCCCATGACGAGAAATGGGAATGTTTACCAATGGGAACCTATGTACATTATTCCTACTGCACCTCAGCAATAACCGCACTTCGGTTCCCGAAAGTGGCCAGTGTCTTTATTGTTTTGATAGCATTAAAAAGTCCTTGCGTCATTCTTAGGCAATGCTGAAGACGAAATTCAAGATTGCAGCATACAAGGCGCCTCAGTAATGGAGTGGCAATATTGGCATTGGGGACCGGCATCTATTCTCCACCCATATTCGACCAAAAGACATTCAGACATGAGGTGCCCAAGACGACAAAATTCACGATATGAAGTAAAAGAGCGCCTTGTAAAGAAGCGAAGCGTATCCGAACCTTTCCCTCAATGAAGCATCGGGCACCACGTCAGGGAAACCCGAAGCACGGCGACAAAAAAGATCAAGGTTCCAACGTAGACTGACGAAAAAATGCCTAGCCCAGACAATGATTCTAATCTCCCAGATCAGGACTTAACACCTCCCCTGGGAATGAGTTTGAGACCCTCTTTTTTTGGCATTTCCAATGACCCGCCCCTTGTAATAATATGACACAAAAACATGTTTCACGAACAGAACCTGAGTTTCAGTGAATACCCACCAAAGGTGGCAAAAGGTGACAATTAAGATGGCAGCTACAGGAACACTATTTGACACGTTCGTACCTAAGGTCACGCCAACCCAGCAGTTGCATTCGCTAATCAGTCACAATAATTAAGGCTAGGTGTTCCAACCGGTTTACTCTTGCTACAAAACCCAGGAAATACAATTGTCTTCCAACAACTCTATTGTTCTAAGCATAAATAACTCTTTTGTAAACCATGAATTAGTGTGATTTCAGCTAAACTAAGCTGCTAAAAAAAATAAATGTCACACATATGTGACGGGACAAAAAATATCCATGAGGGATGTCGGAACCGTTTTTAGCAGTACACCTTCATCCGGAAAGAGGGTCGGGACCAGGAAAGTAAAAAGCACTCACGCAGATGGAGCGATGAGCCCTTTGTCCACATGAATCAACTCAAGAGTGATAGTGGGAGCTGGATGAGCATCCCCAGCCTCCTAGGGAATGGCTGCGCTTGTACACTGCGCCATAAGGTCACCCGTATCGCAAAGTTAAAGTTCACTTGGTTGAATGCTTGCAGATTGTTTAATTTCGGCAGGTTTAACCACTTCATGAGGACGTGAGCATAATTCCCAACACCATAGTTCTGGAGAAAAGGCAATAAATCTAGCGCTCAATTGCATGAGGGCAGCAAATGCATCAACATACAAATCAAAGACAAAGCAAGCCGACTCACTTGTAGCTTTGAATACCTTTCAGCACTCCATTGCAAAAATGTTGAATGCCAGATAAAAACAACCTACTCACCGACCGACTCAGACAAACTCGTGGGAATGCGTTCAGGCAATCCAAACAACCCACTCTCCCCATCGTTCAAAGTCGCAAAATAAGAGGCACGTTGTTCAAAACTTGCCCAAGAGAAACCCAATCGCACTACAGGAGGTACGCCAGCCATTCATACAAAAACCAGAGCCATCAAAGCCAATGTTGGTTTGATTCAAGAAATAAAGTTAAGGAGGAAGTCAGAAGTGAAGCAAAAAACCCTGAGATACAACCAAGAAAACCAGAAATACCTTCCAAGAATTCCTGTTAACCTGTCTTCACAAAAATAAGCATTGTAGAATCCCAAGACCTCCTTTAGGGTATAAGAAGGCGTAGCACTAGGGCAGAGTATATATATTCTGGAAACAGAGGGATTGGAGACTGCCGGCCTGGCCCAGAAGCCAGCCAACGGGCTAGTACAACAGAGCTACCCAAGTGACCCAAACCGGCATTTTGAACAAACGAAACATTATACAACCCTTGAAGCCCCCTTCGTTCAGCCCTCCTGTCAACCATCAGAACGCAATCAGTGCCGGGAAAAGCACCCGAAAGCCAACCGTGGCAGTCACATAAATTCGAGCGCACATGCTCTAGCAGTGCCATAAATTCTGCGAAGCACTCGGCGAATCAAAGGCGTATTTCTGGTTTCTCCTCTCTCACGATAACGCGTCCCAATGAAACGATGAAAGTATGAATCAAAGTTCTCGAATGGTTCGAGATTCCAGGCTTTTTGATGCTGTGGGATAAACCTGAGGACATCGTATAACCCTGAGCAGACGGGGTAACCAGGCCTTATGGGAACGGGATGTACGCAATCCAAGTGTGTAAAGCATAAAGCGATGCTGTCAAACGGCGTCCTGTACATTCTACAAGTGTAGATACACATTTCGGAGAAGGGAGGCGAGCTGCCCGAGAACATGAGACACAGCTTGCGGATGATGCTTGACCACAACTTCACCAATATCCCTTGGCAATTCCACTGAACTGTTAATAGCTTTCTTATAGAACAGGGGGACTGGAGAGATGCCCAAGGTGGACGTCGACCTCAGCTTTTCTATTATGGGCTGTCAGAGATTCTCCCATCCGTAGCACATGCACCTCTAACACACTACTAAATTTTGCCGCAAGTGGTGTAGATCAGGACAGAAATTTATCAAAGTCGGATCTGCTTTTCGCCGCCACCAGTGTATCGTCCCGAGACTTCCTTGGAGGGCAGAAGACATAAATACATAAAGTACTTAAGCACACATACTCCGAAAGCAGAAGAATTAGAAGACCCTAACACGACTCGAAGGCCGGCTGACCGGCTATTACAATACGGCCACTCAAGTGACCGAAACCGACGGTCCGATAAAACAAAGTGCTGCAGGTATACACTATATTTCAAGATCATATTAACACTGGTTACCTTCGTAGCGAAAGCTCTGCCACATATCTACTTTAGTAAAAGATGCAACCTAAAGGGCATTTTTTATTTCTATTGGCACCTTTTATCAGCAGTCCTTTATTTGTGCTCATTTATTTACCTCCACTCATTATAAATCAACTTTGCCTCTACAATTACTGTTGTCAGTAAATTTAAAACAAGCAATATTTTGATTGCCTTCTTTCCACGGCCAACACAACCACAAGTAATTGTTGTACTTAATTATCCTTCAAGCGGTTGGTTTGTGATTTGGCTGAATTGGGTCTTGTTACCTATCAACGCTATTAACGTTGGGATTTTGCGATAAAGCTCCTTATTTGAAAAACCTAACTAGCTAAACATGGAGCTCTTCGTTTTACGCCTTAGAGGGGCGCGGACGTGATCTTTCGAATGCAGCATTACCTGATAAACGCGGATGCTTTACCGAACAATATACATGCTAAGGTAAGAACGAGTTTCGATTAGTGAGACTTAGTCATGCCTTTTGTGCTTTCACAGGCTAGGTCTATGCCCTTTAATGATAGGATGCCCTTGTTTTTTATTGTGAAGTCTTTATAATGGACCTCTGGGATAGATGCATTACTTAAGTCGTTTTGGCTGAATAGATCGTGCATATGGGCCATTTTGCACCCAAGCTATTCATTGCTTCCTTTAGTATTGACTAAAATTTGCTTCTTGGTTTTGTGTCGGTATTTTATTGGTGAAACTTGTAAGGTAGGTTCGAATTAACTTCTTGGTCATGGGTTTCGCCTCGGCATTAAGGGCCCTTAACTGTTCGCTTAGAAGGCTATTTGGAGTTTCCATGAATTCTGATTTTGGCACCCGTATCCGCAGCTGCAACTTAAATTGAGTTTATTTTAAGGAAATATGGACTGAGTAATTGAAAGCGGCTTCCGGGCAATGCTTGCGGTTGCGTTTAGGACTTTGTGAAAAAATAGCATGGTGTTTAGTAATAAGTGAACTCTTTATGCTATCAACCACTTAAAATCACAGACGGGTGACCTGTAGTTACTTGCAGTTGCTATCATCTGTTCCATGTTTTGTGAATTTAAAATGAATCCCAATGGTAAATATAACGTAGACCTAATTGAAGGCACTTATGGTTGTGGTGTTTTCACTTCTTCACTAGGATGCTTTGAGATGATTTAGAGAGGTTGAATTAATCGCCAATCTATTGTTTATCCTATATTCTGCAGGTCCAGGGCAATTCTAGCAGGCGCCGCCGATTCGAATTGTGTCCGAGAAGCTGGGACGGGTGTTGGAGGAGAAAGTGGACAAGAGACAAGTAGATTGCACATCCTACCGAGGAGGAGAGGCAGGAGCAAGTTGGTAAGTTCGTTTACCACTAGACACCTTATTGAACAAAGTGAACCAAATTTTGTCATCCACTTAGCAGCTTTTAGCTGATCACCTGTCGAATTGCAGAATTTTATTGTTGTTTGGCTTCATTCATGGCTTTCGTGTTATTTCATCTTGGTTGTCAAGGTTTGTGATAAGCACGATGCCAAATGTTTGCGGTAGGGTCGGAAGCGTAACATTGTTATGAACTTTTATATGTAAATGCAGGCCTCCATACGCTTCGTGTTCACCCTTGGCGTATCTTGGAGCCTTAAGAGTGAAAGAAATGCATTGGTAATGCTTGTCATCGCTATCTCCAACTGGTCAGTCTCTCCCTGCTCCTGTGCACAGCTGCATTGGGAGTTCAGACCTATGCTGACAAAAAATCATTTGGTTGTTTTCTGAGTTATTTGACGCAAATTTGTCGCGGCAACTCGTCCACTTGATATCTGTTCCTTTGGTCTGACAGAAGATTGGAAATTTGAGTGTATTGCATGCATAGGTGGCTTTTCCATCGCGACGCATTCCAAGGCGACCTCTAGGTGCATGTTTTTTCCAGTGCGTGGGGCGACTTGCTGCCCAGTTGTGATTAATTTACATGGGAATTAAGAAAGTGCTTGATGATCTTGCGCTCTACTGGCCCCTTTGGAACATGAGAACGGTTATTCTTGGAAGGTGGTGTAAATTGAAGGGAAACATGTCTGACTGAAAGCCACTTGGCGTTCTTGAGAAGGGAGGGAAGCAGTGATGCATGACAGCTTAGTACTGGGTCGTTGAATAAGGTTACTTTCTTGACAGACTACAAACTAAACGCAATCGGAGGCGGTGGAGGTTTATTTCTTCCGCCTGGGGCTAGTGGTAAGGTGGAGAACTCTTTGCAGTAGGATTGATTGAAGGTGGTGACCGTGAGTCGCTTTTGCAACGTCGCCAGATCCTCATTGGCCTCTCTACAAAATCCACCGATGCGGACGGTCAGAATGGCAAGCAAGAAGATGGAGTTGGGGGCCGATTCATTGGAGGCCACTGTGACTATTGTCGTCGGCAGCTGTGTCATTTCAAAACCAGCAACTGCGTGGTCCAAGTAGCTTGGAAGTACCTTGCACACTGTTAACTCATCCCTTCTTCCTTCCTTCCTTCAATGTGAAGCTTCACATCACAGGCAGACATTATTACACACGGAGATTCTATTTGTTTCGGCGTCAGCTTTGCATGGTTGGACTTGGGCACGATTTATGCGGCTATCTTTATGACATTGTTGAGTTGATGAGTCACGAAAAGCGTGATCTAAGTCGTTGCTTGTTTATCTTTTGGTGCTGTTTAAGGGTCGTTTTTATGTCTTGGTCATTGTACCTTTGCTAAATGGGAAGCGAATAGGGCCCTAGAGGACACCTATTCTGATTCCTACAGCCAGGTGATAGAAATTAGTGGGGTGGGGGGAAGTGTACATGTCAAGGGTTGGAGGATTCGTGTCTGTCCAGTCCTACGGCCCGCAGGAATATTATGAACAAGGAGGGTGACACCGCCCGCAACCCGGGTGGGGAAGTTGCCCTGTGAACCCTTCCTACCGCATTTACATAACCATGTCGATTAGGTTTGCTTGCGTTGCTACCCCTTTCCCTCCTCTCCTCTTCTATATGGATAGCTGTGACCGGGCTGTATTGAAGTGGGCCTAATGTGGTAGTAAGGGATCGAGGCGAAGCCCAACTCGACGGAACTGCGTTAAATCTCGTCCTTCCCTAAATAAGTCTGATTCTAGACTGGCATTCCGACATTTGGCTATGGATGCATGTGATGACCAACGAAACCCCCCTCTAAAATTCAGTTTTCACATAGGAAGAAACTCAAGATCCTAGTGAAGTGTTTGGGAGATCAGTGAATTTGCGTCCATGCATATTCTCTGTCAATAGAAATTTGATAACAGACACGGCAGACGCGCGAATGTATTCATTTAGCACTAGCCACGTTGTGGAGGCTAACGCAGGTCATCGACCAAAGGGAGCAGCAAGGAGATGCTTAAAAGTGAAGAGCGGCTGGGTAATTCTTGGCTTCGGTAAAATGATGGCTCACCAACTAAACCCTTCTAAACTGAGCTGCCTCTCGGCCACGTCAGTAGTCGCAGGTCCTACCCTACCTCAACAAAGTACTTTACTTCATAATTCCATCTTCAGTTAGGTGCAAAGAACAGAAAAATGCTTTGGCGACTAAGGTAAATCAGTTACGGAAATTTTGTATTATCAGGGACACTTCTCTGTATTTTACCAACGTCAAGCAACTATAAATAAATTTGTAACCAAAACATTACTGTAACACTTGATGATATATCAATACTAATGTTCTTCGCTTCGAATACTTGACGTTACTAAAATGGTCTACTTTTTAGGTTACCACATACATTTAAATTAGATGGCGCGCAAATGGAATCCTTGTTTAATTGTCGCGAAGGCTCATTGTGCTGACAGTACATTGGTGTTGGCACGGTTCGGTCTGCGTTAGTTCCAGGCACATTCGTTTGCCATACCTCAGACTTTTGCGTGCCAAAAGGAAATAAAATTATGGTTTTGTAAGGCTTTGAGCAGTGTATTTCTGTTTTTTTTACAAACCTTTATTCATGGTAAAATATTCCTTACAGGCATAAAATGGAAGATGCGTTATTCTACTCCTTCTACGCAACAACCAAAGTGCGGTCCTGATACTCTCCTAATTAGTTGTCTCTGCGATGGCCAAAGGTCCAGATGAACGCGAATGGGAGGAAGCGGAAGGAAGGGATGTGGATAGAAAAAAGAGGAGGTGAAAGGCAAACAACTACTCGAAGAAGAAGGAGGGAAGCGGGGAAGGGCGGAAAAGATGGCGAGAGGACGAGAAAGAAAGCGATGGAAAGAAGGAAGAAATAAAGAACAAGGAGAGAACACCCGTGGTGAACGATGGCAGGGGCAGTAGTATTGTCGACTCCAGAGGACTACAGCGAGATGTTGTTGTTGTTCTCAACCAACCAGTAAAAAAGAACAGGTAGTAAAAGGAGATGGGGAGGAGTAGGGCGGACGGATGGACGGAGGTCCTACTTTCCCTCGGCAAAGCATGGGTCATCATCATTACCTACCTCCTTCTCCTCCTCTTTCTGCGCTAGCCGCTGGCTGTGCTAGCAGGTGCATCAAGAACAACAACTAAAGTGTGTCCCTAATAGCCTCTACCTCCTTCTACTCCCCCCGCTCACAGTAGTGATGCTGCACTAATCAGAAGCAGAAGACAATATCAGCAACTTGGCTTGCTATGCTGACGTGGTGGGCAGCAAGCATTGGCTCTTCCATCAATGTCTGCTATAGTCGGGATAATGTGCTGATGAGGTTGTTGGCGTTAAGGTTGGCGCCACGCAAGTCCGCCACTCGTGTTAGCGAGGAGTCGACTCCACCCGCCACGCGTCTTCTTTGGATGGCCGTCAAGATGGTGATGCGCCTTCTCCATCTTCATCTCATCCCCCATTCTCCCCTTCTCCTCCCGCTTTTGCTCCATTCCTCGTTCGAACAGCCTTTTGCCTTCCTCCTTCTCCTCTCTTTAGCTCAAAGTCCTTTGCGTCACGCACACTACTGCATTCTCTCCCTCCTTTTTCCTTCCATTCGCGCTCATCTGGAAGTTTGGCTGTGCCATAGCTCGTGGCTGCAGTGCCAGTGTCTCCTTCCACTTCTGTCGATTGCAGCTTGCGCCGCATCGAACGACTTCTAGGCAAGGCGACGAATTTGAGTATCTGCTGGAATCTTGTGAACTTCGTATCAGATGCTTCTGTCTAGTTCTCCTCCTCTTCCTCGTTCTTCTCATTCTGGTCCTCCTCTTCCACGTGATTATCTGTCTAAAATTGCCTTATTTTGACAGACTCCTGTTTGGCGGCTTCCCCTTTGGCAACCTGCAAATGATTGGTGTTAGAAGAGGTGTGTGAAGAGGTGCACCTATCTCTCATCAGCACAAGTCCAGCTATGTCCACCGCTGTGCAGGTGGCAAAGAAAATTCAGAAAGCACGTCCTTAAAACCAGTTGAAAAGGACAACTCAAAGGTAGACAAAGAGGAAATCTGCAGTGGAGCGCGCCAGACTGAGAGTCATATTCGCGGCGCTTGGCCTGGGGAAGTGAGGCACTCAATAGCTGCACTTGGATGCGTCACTAATTGATATTTAATTGCAAATGCACAGATATCCCTCTGTATGTATGATAATTGCTCGGAAGTAAGGCTTCGATGTGGAACAATTCGCTGACACCCCTAAAGTATTCCAGCATCATCAAATTCAGCCAAGTAATGTAGTCTCAATGCACAGCTCAGCAGAAAATTTTCGTACTTGCAAATGATTGTTTTTATTTTTATTTTTTCAACTCACAATGCGCTAGTTATGCGGCTTCTCAACGGCAGACATCTGGTTTTGTCTTTTTGCCTTCCAAAGCGGCAGTTCTTTGTGTATTTTTGTTCATATGCGTCACTAGCACTATTAAATATAACACACGCACAAAACTTTTTTCTGCACTGTCAGTGTCCCATGTTTGCGGCCTTGCGTTGGCAGACTTCTGGTTTTGGCTTTATGGGTTCCAAAAAAAACACCTCTTCGTGTATTTTGCTTAGATCCGGGACTTGGGCTACTAAAAATTTCACACATGCACAACTTCTTTTATTCGCTATCGGTGTCCCCAGTTGGTGTTGTTACGAGTGGTCAGTGGGCTCGTACTTGACATCTGTGGAAGGCGTCAGCTCGTGATGCGCGATCCAATTGTGGCAACATCGATCGGTGTGCGAGTGCAGGTATGCAGCATAAAATTACAGCATCAGTGGTAGTTATACGAATACGGCAGAGTGGTGGGAACGGTAGATTAGTAACATACGCATATCCGTGTCATATATGTGTGTGACGGCGAGGTGGAGTACGAAAATTGTCACCTGAAACACCTATTAGGCTGAAAGCAATTTTTTTGTTGAAAAATGGTTGCAAGGAAAGTGGAAGAAAAGAGTAAAAGAGAGAGCAATGCACCATCTCCGATGGAATGAATTAAGGAAGGCTGCAGCATAAGCATTTGGTAATTACAAAAGATATTGAAGCGACAAAAAAACAATAAACAACTTAGGTGTAAAAAGGCACGAATCTTTTAGAATACTAGGGAGGCAATACAATGAATACTTGTATATCACATATACGTGATGGTAAAAATATGCAGTAAGAAGAGAAAATAGTAAAGTGTAAGTTGTTAAAGTTAATTGTGTGATTCAACTGAAAGTATTGCAAACCCTTTTTTCGCAATGCTGATTTTTTTAAAGTGTAGTTATGGAAAGATAATATTTGGCGTGGGATGCATGGGTGGAGCGGGACAAAAGCGCAACACCAATAATGATGGTGAAATGGAAGGACTCAGGAAGCCAAAGAAAGAGAGGAAAAGAGTGAAGCTTCATATATAAACAAAATTTCTTTTTTTACTGCTAGCAATTTGCAGATGGAAATGTAGAAGAAAAAGAGGAGGGCGCCTGTAATAGGGGTAGAAAAGAGAGAAGGGGAAGAGGGAAAAAGTAAGAAAATAAATGAAAGTAAATTTTAACGGTAGAACAAAAATAACTGCTGGGGAGTTGTTAGGAGAGAGAAATTGGTGCATGAGTAGAAGAGTCGATGCAGAGACAAGGAAAGGACGTCTACTAGTAGGCTAATAAGTAGTTGCGGAAAAGGCGGATAAAGAGGAAGGAGGGAGAAGAGAAGGTCTACCAGTGAGATATAAGTAGGGCTGCCTTGCCGATGGTGGTAACTACGATTAGGGGGGAGAGGTGTATTGGGAGAGAGAATGTGTGTGTGCTGCCTGACGCGGCTGGACTGCATGACTGGTGCTGCTGGGTAGGTAAGAAAAAGGAGGTGAGGTGGTTGGCTAAGCGCATGAACGGCTGAATGCTGAGAGTAAAAGTGGGAATATAGCATTGACATAGTCTATTCTTGCTATGCGAACAGCAGTTGCAGTGGCAACACTTAGTGGTTGTGGGAACGGCTGTGACATGCGCGAGGACAATGAGTAAAGAGCGGAGCTATCCTATGCAAAAATACTTTCAATGAAAAGCTTTTATCACTTTTTATTAAATGCAACCTATCAAAATATTTCCCTGACTAAGATCACAGCCATCCACTCACCGCTCAGTACGTCACATAGTGCCGGGTGACTCCCTCTCCTCCCCCACTTGCTATGTTCAAATTGGATTTTATGCGTTCCATGTCAATATGCTGAGCCGTTGGCAAGAGCAAGAGTGTTGTATGCGTTGACGTTCTTTCTCAAGCCTCCATCATCACCTGTTTGCGTCAAATCCACACTGAGATCCCACGGTAAGGCTGTTCCAAGTTTTTCTTTATTTCACATAACTTGCCACAGAAAACTAGTTCTCAAGCAAGACAGACAGTTTGTCTCTAATTTGTGCAACTGTAAATCTTCTCCAACAGCCTTGTCTCTTCTTACCGCAATGAGAGAATGAGTCACGAATGCCTAAAATATGAGCCAATGTTGATTGACGCTGTAGTGGAGTGTCCCCATTGGCTTCGATCCCCACCTCACTCAACCGCATTTCGTTTCAGACAGCTGCAGCCTTCAGCGTAGGTTTGCTGGATCGTTCTCCTGTGTGTCCAGGGTTCCAGCTGCTCGCAACAACTGTCTCTCCACGCTTGGTAAGCAGCCAATCCAACTCGATGTAAGGTCTCTTCTAGGTGCAAATATGTGCTGCATGCCCTGTGAGGTCTTCCAAGCACCAAACACGTCTCCCTGTTCCGCCATCCACTTAGTCTCCGAGATATAAGGTATGCTGCGTTAGTGGAGGCTCCATTGTTATTATTAACGGACAGACAAAGAGAAATGTGATGGCAGATCTCAACAGCGCCACCATGGAGACCAAATCGTATGCATAACTGGAGTTCTACCGTTCGTGGTCACTACAAAGCAACATCCACCGTCGTATAGGTTCACTTCGGTGGTGATGGACATCCTTGCGTGTCATGCACCAACTTTGCCTAAACAATGCTTGGTACGGCCGCCTGTTCCCATACAACTTATGCACTTCTCACCCAACTGACTGTAGGTCAATTGCACCTTAAACAAGACATTTTTAGAATCGTATCTAATTGCTGAAACTCTGTCACAGCTAGTTCTGCAGCATGCGCCTTGAGTTGTCCCACATCACTTGCAGTTTGTATGAATGTACTCAAGACGAATAACTATACAAAGAGAAGCGCAGTTAAGTAGATCGTGGGAGGGTTGGTAAATGAATATATCTGGACTGAATGGGTAGATGCATGAACTGGTACACGGATGAATGCGCTCAACATGGAAGAATGGCAAGGTGAAACAGTCACGGAGATTAGTTTGCCCGAGACAGATGCATGCTCGAGTGTAGGAACGGATGGATTCTGGATGAACCACTCCAGAATCTAAAGTGCTTTGCGTTTATGCAATGCTGGCTGCATTTAATATCCATGAGCACCTCACATTCCTGCAACCGCTGGGGACGTTCATTAACACAACAAATGCTGAAATTTTACTGAATATCGTGAAAATTGGATATTATTTTATGGTTCACTCCATCTCAAGGCTGCTATGGAATGCTGTGGATGTTTAGTGACATCGAATGCAGCTTTGTCGTTGTTATTCCTTTTGCTTTTGCGATATCCTAATCGACTTCTTCATGCACGTGTCGGTGGACGTATCTAGAATAGTGAATGTGCTCCATATGGACAAGCCGGGGAATGGGAAGAGGGTTGATTGGGAGGAGGAGAATTCAATGTTGCCACCAAAATGCAGTACACATGCGCAATTCATCTTCACTGACATTTTCCTTTTACTCGAAGTGGGATAACAACTGTTCCTTATTCACGAGCTAGTGTGTATTTCCTTGCCTTCAGCGTTCCATGCTGCTTGTCTTAGCTTTCACGAGGAGACCACTATCAGTCATTAGTGAAGACCTCTATCACTCCCTTGTGCAATGTGACGATCAGCGCTAGACAAAGAACACATTTAGGCTAAGTAACTGAATCGAGGGCATGTAAATGACGATGTGAATAACTGGATGAGGGGATGGATGGATGGATGGATGGATGGATGGATGGATGGATGGATGGATGGATGGATGGATGGATGGATGGATGGATGGATAAATGGATGGATGGATGGATAAATGGATGGATGGATAAATGGATGGATGGATGGATGGGTGGGTGGGTGGGTGGGTGGGTGGATGGATGGATCTGTAGTTTATGCATAAGAAAATTTACACCCAAATACTTAATAACAGAATCCACAAAGGATCAATTGACAAACAGATTTAATACTGTAAAAGGGAAGATGTGAGCTTCCAGGTTTTGTTTTTGAAACCACGAATGTGTCACACTTGCTCAATGCAAGGCACTTTGGTAGATTATGCCATCGCACTTTATTAATGCTTCTTTAACGACGTGAGAAACACCTTCCATTCACGTACTCACCACTGTGCATCCCACCCATGAGATGCTGCATGCAGTGAGGGCAACAAATTCCCACCAATTTGTTGTGGTTGTCCCAGTGGATGAGCAAGCGGTGATTGCAGTGCAAATTTGATTGGTAAAATTGCATTTAGTTGACTTGCAGCAGTTGAACTGAATGCTGTCTAGCCAGCCAAATGTCAAGACGCACGTGGAAGAGAATTTCCCTTTCCACAGAAACGGAAAACAGACTTCTCTGCGGTTCAGAAAAGCCCCTCTATGCATTCAGAAGGCGCGCATTTCCATATTGCTCTTATACTTTTGATTAAAAAGCCCTCGCAACTCTCCAATACAAAAAATATTTGGGGATCGCGCTGCTACTTATGATTTAATGATTTCATTTTTGATGTAACCAGATTACATGTTAGCAGTTTCTCATACGCAAGAACACAACAGCATGGCATTTCCAATGCCAAAATGCTAAATGCTTCACAAAGTCATTCAAACACTGCCTCAACTTTACGAGATCCCCTTCAATTTAAACTGTCCAATGGTCAGACAGGACATCATGTGGTGCAATTCTGTTTGTTGATTGGTCTACCTTGTAAGAGCCAATCAAATTGAAACCAACACGAGCTTGCAGATAGGAAAGCAGGACTTCTACAAAGATGGTTATAAACTTGTAAATTATCTACACCTCAGTAGTCACCTTCTGCTAGACTGAAACCATGATATCCAGTTGATGTCTACAGAGTTGTGTCAATCTTTAGCAAATTTTGGTGCCGCAAACATTTCACCTCCCAAATCCATGCAATCGCTCAGGAACCAGCATCGCTATACGAAGAGATGCATTAGTAAATCATCGGTACGACCTTCTTTATTGCCATACCGACCATTTCTATTCTGCCTACATACCGCACACAATAAGCGTGGATTAGATTACGTCCGACACGAATGCAATCAATGCTTGTCTACATTAAAACCCTATCAAATTTCGCCTTCGTGTTGCAGATGTGCGTGTTTTCTGTAACCTTTTCTCCAAACCATGTACAGTGCTACGGTATCGCTCCATTTGAAACGACCTTAACTATTTGGTGATGTGATTCCTGCATTGCCGCGATGTCAGACTGAGCTGTCAATGATTGGCCAGTTGGTTGGCCGGTTAGTGGATTGGTTGATCACCACTGCCACTGCCTGGTTCATTGGCTGGTGGATGAATCATTTGAACCAATTGGAGAGTACTGTGTCATCGTCAATGCGAGTTTCAGTCCGCGTCCCCGAGCTGAGAAAGTGGTACGTTGGTGCCTGCTGTGAGTGGCAGGAGGAAGACCCTGCGTCATCCAAGCTCATTAAGCGTACGTGTGCGATTGTTTAGCCGAGTGACTGACTGATTGACTGACTAATAACTGCAATGAGGAGTGAAGATGGTTGAGCTATAGCAACCCATGCTTAGCCAAAGATCGCAGCATTGGTTAGTACGAACAATCAATCTACCATCGTACGCCTTCAAGGAGTGGACTGACTCGCGTTCCCTATGTTTGGATTTGCTCACAAGGCATTGTTAGGTAGGTAAAGGCCGAACGCTTTTAGGTAATAAAGGGGCACGATATACGATGGCAGAGGTGTATAGGAATAATGCACTTTTTCTTATTATCAGAGAATGAAGAGCCTAATTATTGATATAAGTTGGCAACCCAGAACCTCCAAATCTAGACTGCGAAACTCGACGAAATTTTTAAGTTCCTGGAGGTGAAAGAAGGGAAGACATGATGCTGCTTTTGTATCTTTCCTAAGCTCTTAAATACTTTTTCCCAGCATATCAAATGAATTCGTTTTGCCCAATGCAGAGGCTTGCAAAGCATTCCATTGAAGTGTGATTTCCACCAAAGTGTTTATTCAGTATCTATCCTTTTGTGTTCATTTAATATCTATTTACCCTGTTTCCATCTAACCATGGACCCACTTAGCCAGTATCTCTCCTGTGTCTATCCATCCATCCAGTACCAATCCATGCGTCCCTCAGTCCCATTTCCATCCTGTATCCATCCTCTCATCCATCTGTCCACCAACTATCTATCCGTCTGGCATCTACCTATCCATCCTTCCACACCATATCCATCCGCCTATCCATCCATTTATTCAGTATCCACTCATCCAAACATCTTGTGTTCTCCCTGCATCCATCCATATTGTATCCATCTCGCATTTATTCATCATCTAATTAACGAAGTTAATTTATGGAATTATATCCCTCCACAATGTTTTTAGATCCTGATTCACCTTCCTGTATGACGTTCATCCAGTACCCTTCCACATCAATCTTTGGCACTTTTAACCCCCTTTTCCCCTCCATCAAACCTCCAGCCTTCTACATTAGTAGCCACTCCTTGGACTCACACCTACCTCTCCACATCCCTTTCGAACCATCCCACCTTCCATTTACCTCCAGCCAATCCACATGCCAATCCTTCGTCTCATCAGCCTCACCAATTCCAGCATTCCCCAACACATCTGTCCACCGAGCAACTCTCCAGCAAATCTCCATGCACTCCTGCAGCTAGATCTCTCCACTCCCTAACTATCCCATTTAATAGCTCTCCTTTGCACGATCAGTTTCAAAGCACCTCCCTTGCTTTGGCCTTAGTGCGCCACAGGCATTCCATGGATAGGTAATGTGGAAACCATCCATTTCCCTGTTCGTTGTATCCCTCAATCCACCTTAAATTCCTTTCAATTTACAGTGTCTGGCGCTTCGAAAGCGAGCTTGCTCCAGGGGAAACTCGACACATTCAAATGACCCAAGATGGAGGAGGGGAGGATGGTGAGTCAAATTAGGAGCCCCTTCATACACTTTTCCGCTTTAAAAGAAATTGAGGAAATGCCTGCAATTGTTGATGTTGGGACTGCTAGTTTTCCAACTGCAATGCCTAGTCAGGTTTGTTTCTTAGCTGTACAATACCTGGACTGACATATTGAAATTTTTCATCAGTTTGTTAAATGGTTTGTCACATTAATAACGACAAATTGCAATTGAAGAGGCCTAGTTTGGTGAAGGGTTCTACGCCCAATGAAGTACTTAATGCTCCTTTACACAAATATATGCCTTTTCATTTTCACGTATGCTGTTGTTCCATTATCTTACAAGCACAGTACCTTACTGTGTTTATTTTATTTCGCTCTACGATACTTTGACTGGTTAATTATAATTGCTTCGGCATTGTATTAAATGTTTCGATGTCTGAGTGGCGGTGGATTTGGACTAATGAGGTTCAATTCGTTGAAAGGAGCTCAGAATCTACCACGTGTTTGACTCTTCTTTCCCTTCTTCTCCTTGTTGAATATGTTGTGAAGCCCGGCTTCGACGAAAGTCATTTATCATCGTCATCACTATTTGGTGGAGCATTTGTTCTGTAAGCACGGAGGCATCACCTAGCAGCGATGAATGCGACTCGCGTCACCGTCATGACTTCGGACTGTTTGGATAGCTGGTATATTATGCCCTCTGTCTCTCGCTCTCTCTCCACTCCCTCCAAATGGGACTGAACATGCAAGGACTGTAGTGCGTTGTCATTTGATCGTCTGCTAAGACACTGATTGTTATTGAAAATGGGTGATCTGATGACTCGAGAAAAAGAAGGAGAGGGAGAAGACTGGTGACCAAATGTCAGTCGATTTTCTTCTTCACTTCTACTTGAAAGTTTTGTCAAGTCGTTTGTGCTGCTGGGTGATGCAATGTGGAATTGCCTGCCTTGCCACCCTGTTCGCCCTCCCCCTAACCTTAAGGCGAAGGATGGGCTGGCAGTATGGGGACAGTGCTGGAAACGGTTGGAGACAAAGGGATTATACAATGTGTTGGTGGTTTGTTAAATGGCATGTGTTGGTATACGCGGGATAGATATGTCTCCTTTCCGACTACAGCTACTGCCATTGTCTCCTTTCTTTCGTCTTCCTCGGCGGTGGGTAAGTGGGTGGATGGGTTAGTGGTAGGGAAAGGCTGGTTGGGGGCACTGCAGTGTACACGTATGATTATTGTAGGGCATAATGTTCTACTGCAGCATATTTCGTCTCCACGGTTGGAGGTGGAAGTGGTTTTTTTCTTTTGCTTCCTCGGCAATGGGTGGCTGGCTGGGTGCCAGGCAGGCGGGTGGACGAGTTGGCAGGGAGAAGGGAGTGGTATCTAGGTAAGTATTCCCCCATGAGACAGTATATTGTATAATTTGAGTGAAATGTTATCATAGGCTTACGCTTGCACCACTTTTGCCTGTACTTTTTTACACTAAAGGTGATTGCCAGGTTTTGTTAGTTTTGATAGAAACACTAGCAACGGTGTGGTAGGAGGTGAAGCCGGTGTTGAGTTACATCATTATTTTGAGCCGTCGTAAGACTTATTGGTTTTTCATTGCATCCACATGTGTGAGGGCTTTGAGTGGGGTGGCTTATTACTGGGGTGTATGATTAATTTGTATGAGGAAGGTGGAGAAGGAGGTGGAAGCGAAGATGCCGCATAATTTAATGCCGTGCTTGCTTCTGTCCGTTGTACCATTTACAGTTCATGCCATATAGTGATGAACCTGCGATGTGCCCGTAGATTCTCCGCTGCTGGTCGAGGCTTAAAAGGAGGTAAGATGATTTAATCTGATCTGCTGTGCGTACAGAGGTATGTGCTGCTGTTGGTGGCATTGGTGTTGATTTCACCGGAAGGGAGGGGGGGGGAAGGAGTAGTCTAGACCTCGGTGTGACGATAATGAAAGCGGTAGGCGTTGGTCCAAATGTCCGCCAAACAAACGGTAGAGTGAAAGCGGAAGAAGATGATGAGGGGCAGGGAGAGGTGGGTTATTATCTTCCATGCGAGGCCTGTGTAATAGAGTCGAAAGATTTCGTGATTCTCTGCGTGCTTCAGTCCAAAGGTATTGACAATCCACATGGCGAGGTTCAACACCAACAGGAAGGTGATGATGGTTCGGCCTGGTTTGGAGTTTGTGTGCTCCATCTCACCTGCCTCACGACGTGAAGCCTCGAGAATGAGAAAGACCTGTACAAGTACAAAAAAACTTCTACCGTCCAGCACCCAAGACCACAAGGATATCATGATTAACAAATCGGTTAGCAATTTCATTTAATTGGCAATTTTTAAGATAGATACTCTTCTGGAAGGTGACTGGTACGGCAATTCTGTTGGAAGTCACAGAAATCATGAATAAATTGGTGCTGAGATGAATGGCCAAATGAGTGCGGATGCTTTGATAGACAAGCACATGAATGAGTAATCACAAGGAAAACAGTTAGCCATAGCTTCCGCTGGCTCGGGGTGCTATCATATTGAAGCATCCAAACCGATATCTGACAACCCACCTACCTGTAGGAGTGCCTGAGCCATTTCAAGGATAGCCTTCCCAACAAACATCGCGCCTGCCTTCTTATGCTCCTCAGTGGCATCCACTGAAGGTATGAGAAGGAACAAATCGTAGAAGAGAACAGCCACCAGACCCAGTAACAAAAGGTTGTCGTCAAAAGCATCCTCTTCAGACAGCTCCCGGAAGCCCAATACCCTAATTCGATAGAGAGCGATGCTTGCAGCTATGATGCCGATGGCGAAGAGTATGATGTAGTTAATTTGGTACAGCATCAACGCGTGTTGGTAGCTGTGTCGACGTTGAAAGATGTAGAAGAGAGCGAGTGCAACCAGTGTGGCTAGAAAGAGGAGGAGACCTACAAAAAGGCCTTTGTGTGCACGGTGACACTCAGTTGGGTCGTCCCGTCTAAAAGGATGAGGTGGGGATGGCAAAAATTGCTTTCTGTGAGCTTTGTCATTCACAAATGATAACTTTGTCCAAAAGAATTTGATTCTTCTGCTAGTCATGAGGATTAACCAACCAACCGGTTTAAAGCGTAATTGCTAAATTTCTATGTAAGAGTTAGAGGGAACCAACCCACCGAGATTGTGATTGTGCCAGAACGCGGGTCCCCTCCGTGTTGTCAGGTATGCGATTTGTATTATTTGCACCACCGGAGTGATGCGCTTTGTGGTGCACGTGACCGATGCGTTGAAACATCTTGTAGAAGATAGCACCCGCGATCAGGCTATACTCCACTCCACAGGGAATTAAGTAGTGCACGAATGTTGCAGCCTGAGAATGACAATGGGCTGGAAGCGCGAATGAAATCAATTAATTACTTAAGCAATTTCAGTAAGGAGTTCCTACATTCAACTTGACAATGTAATAGGTGCGGTTTTTAAATTGACTTTGCCAGCCTAACCAATGTTTGTGAATTTGTGTTTATTTGAATAAATCCTACTAGAGCATTTACATCACAACTTGATTTGACAATTCAAGGCACATGCTTGTTTTCGGCTTCGTTTAACTTTGCTGGCATTTTGTTAGGCATTTCTAAGTCCTTCCTTGGACGTTAATCCTGCTGCCTTCCTCTAAGTTAAGGTTTTCTTAAAGTTAAATTCATTTGGTCCATTGAAGTCCCTTATTATTATTATTATTAATAACAAGCTCTTCTTTATGTATTTGTAGTAGTCTTCCTACTTTATGCAAACAAGGGATTGTCACAGGTGAAGGGCAGTTTTACTTGTACTCTGTTCGCGACTCGGCTCCTTTGGAGGAGGATGAGCTGGAAAGACAGAATCAGGAGTGAGCGGTCCCTTAGCGACCACCGCGTCAGCGAGGCTATGCATCGTATTGGTTAGGTGTAAATTCTTTTCCTCTGACGAGACCACCTCCTCCACCACTGTGCTTAGCCACTGACCCAAGTTGACAACGGCCATGTGACTCAAAATGAATCGAATGATGAACTTTTGAATGTTGAAGGTTACCTACAGGCAGGACGATTTTTTGTTTAGAGATATGATCTTGTATTATCGTCAATAAATGCGTTGGTTGAGGAGGTAGCATATGTTTACTTGACAGCGTTGAAGTGATAAAACAGTTCACATTTTTGTGTATAATCGAGCATCATCTACTGAAAAGCGAATAGTCATTTAAGTAGTAGTGATTTGGGTAACCTGAGCAGGTCGACTTACGCGGTGATACTTAAAGAGGAAATAGGTTTGCCAGAAGATGTAGATGGCGTGGATAGCATTCAAAGGGGTCCAGAGGATACTGTGGCAGCTTTTTTCATTGCTCACTGCTCGAAATTGGTCGGCGACACGAAATCCGTCCATTATGATGACACCAAATCCAAACACTGAATCGCACAAACAAGATAATGTCTTGCTTTACTAATGAAGGAGAGTAGAATATGCAATTAAAAAAGGCGTACAAGTTCAGCGTTGGGATAAGAGTGATGACAATCTAGCCTACGATCACCAAGGACCCTTTTGTTCCCTCCCCTTGATGGTTGTGGGCTTACTAAATTAATAAGGAACCGTCACTCACCGAATGATTTCTTCTAGCCCTTGGTTAAAACGATGATGACCTTTGTGATTTGCCTTTTTAGTTCAAAACAAACTCATAGATCTAACAACTTCTGGTTGAAGGACTTAGACGGCACATTTACGTAAAACAAGTAAATTTTTAGGAAAGTCAACTGCTCTTTTAGTTTGGCGAAGACAGATTTACAAGAGTTTGTGGTTGGACGCCTATTTTTCGTTCCGTTTTTGAAGAACTCCTGCATGAGAGGTAAACTTAGTGGAAAAATGTTCCTTTTTTACTAGACCACATTATTTAATTAGGAATATTTGAGCGCAAAATGTAAGGGTTGTACCTCCGTTTCTATGCAACTTATGACTGTAGAGAATTTTTGGGCATCAGGGGCATGGCGAGCGCCCATTACTCTACAATCTCTTGCAACTGGACTAAGCATTCCTCCCACCGACTGCAACAAACTCATAAGAATCCAAATTAAAACAATTGCCTAATCAAGTATTGTTTTTAGTTTTTTGTTAGAGTTAAGTATAGGCAATGTGCATTAAGCCTTTTTGATGCCTTTTAATTTGCCCCTTGGCTCGCCCCACAAGGTGAGGCGGCAATCCGAAGTACGGCGATTGGTCACAAGAATGAGTTTTTTACTTCTTAGGTCAAATTCTTAGGTCATCCTGCCGTAGGTTATCTAGTCGATGGAAGCATCCATTAAAACAAGTGGATCAGTTCTCACAACTGGGGCACAGCAAGGTTTTTAAGTTGACTCCCGTTCCCGTTAATTCGTTTGTCAAATGCTTACCCCTACTTTGAAGTAATTAACTACTTAATCTGCGAGCTGCACTTCCTGTTTTCCTGTTTTTTTAAGACAGGCACAACTGTCAACCCCATCGACCTCATTTTTAATTACGAATTCACTTTCCCTACTAAAAGGGGAACCTTACAGGAAGGAGTTTGAATAGTCTGGCGTTATTTCGAAGCTTGCATGGCACCCAGACAGGTAGAAAAACAGCCACTCTACTTGACGTCGGTATTAGAAGCGACGTGCCTCATTGCCAGACGCACACTAGCGTCGTTACCGAGGCGGAGACGACGAAAACTCACCGACAGTACCCAAGCGCAGGTAGAGATTGATGCCCTCCGTATCCTGTGTGTAGGGTGGATTCGTCTTGCTAATTGTTCCAAACGTATCCCCAAACATCCTACCCAGGTTGGTGACTCTTCTTTTAGCCAAAGGTTGGGCCTCCAGCATTCTGTGCCGCTGCGTGGACTGCGTCTCACTTGTATCATTGGAATTCTGAATTTATGCATAAATACAACGTTTGTATTTACAGAGATCGAATAGATTTTGCTCATGAGGTCAGCACGTGAAGAGGTACAGCTTCACTGTTAAGGCCGTTAGAGGAGAGCATACCAAACCTTTGACCTTTAATGCATTGTCAGTGTTCTGGGAAATTAAGGGATGATTGTTTGCGTTATCTTTAAATTTATCTTTCTGGGTTGTATTTAAACCCCAGCATTGAGGTTTTTTAAGGCAAAAACATAATTAAAATAACGTGAGGCATTCAGAGCATTCACAATCCATCAAACTATTCTTCGATCCCTAGACAAGTCTCAAGACAATTTTCGTGCGCATTGCGAGCACAACCATGAAAGGTGGAGCGTAGTAAACCTTTGCTTACCTGAATGACCACAGTTTTAGCTGGTAGGATAGTGTAGAGCGCCGAATTCCTCGAACTGTTGGGATGGGAGTCGTCCTTGGGCATTTGTTCGTGGATGAGAGGAGGAAGGCTATTTACAGAAGGTCCCGAGCCTAATAGCAAAGTACATTCTGTTTACTGGAGGTGCAAGGAAGACTGACTTTTTGTCTTTATTCCCCCTTTGATGCATCAAAGGAGACTCTCATTTATCAAGTGAAGGGGAACAAACTTTAGCATTTATTTCCAGATATCTTTCAGTCGCAAAAATTTTACAGAAAGTTATTCCAGCTTTGAAGGTTGAGTCTGTAAAACAGACATTGTTGGACCATTGTATCCATCAGAATAGTAAAGTGTCATGTCGACAACAGACTGACGCATACCTGACTTGAGTCGTGACAGGCTACGACAAGTCATTGTCAGGAGCCGTGCTTTGTGTCTCTTGAGAGGAGATTTATTACTTCCAGTGTCTTGGCATCAAAGAGCAAGAGTAGGGTAGTTCTAGTGATAGTGTTTGTGATTTTGACATGGACTCTTCCATTACTTCTAGGTTCGCTATTTTGCGTGGTTGTTAAAATATCAGACATTTTTGTACTGACTCACCGGTTCCGGGAGCTGAAGCAGGGCTGCTCTCATGAAACACTTCTCCACTGCTCTCCTCCGTTTGGACGGGTGAGCTTGCATAGTCTGGTGGACTGGTTGGAACACCCTCTGTACTTTCGTTCGATCCATTTTCCCCATCCTCATCGTCATCGTCCTCGTCGTCGTCTTCCTCTTCTTCCTCCTCAATTTGATTGTCACTGCTGTTTCCGAAGCCCTGAGCCAACCTCTGACGCAGTCGTTCGCGTCGTTGCGTCTTTCGGTTGTAGTAAGTCATGAGGGCTTGTAAGTAGGCCAATGCAGCGATGGAGACTGTAAATTGGATGAGTTGGAATATCTAGAAAAAATATGCTAAATGAAATATGCGATCAGGAAGGATGTTGGTAAAGGAAAGTTGGGGTTAGAGGCACTAACAGGACGCCTCAGTTCATCTGTAGCAGTACTTAATTTTCAGGAAATGGAACTAGTACTACAGACAAGTAGTTAGTCATTCTTTATGTTAAATTTGGGGAACAAGTGGCTTAAAATGCATTTCAAAAGGCTTAACATTGATCGATAGATGCTTCTGGCTACTCTACATGCTTGATTTGACTCAAAAGGACGTCAAAAGCAAAAAAGCCAGTCCAAACTCCAAAAGACGTGACTTTCGAGGCAACGGATAGCATTTGTAATGGGGGCGACAACATATTATTCATCCGTTCTCTGTAGATTTGCAGGTCTTATTCTTACTAGAGTATTGCTTAAACGTTAACTGCCTAGAGAGATTTCAGGTTAAAAGTTCCATAGAATAACAAGTGGTGAAGCATGATCCAAAATTGCTGAAGTGGAACTCACTTTAAGCGGGACCTTGTTGCATGCATCTAGCTACATGAGGTTTAGTGAACATGGAATCCCCAGTTTTTCCTCATATAGCTTTTGAGCTACTCGTGCAACTGCTGCTACTATTAATGTGGAAGGCGAATGAGATACATCACTTGGATTAAATTCTTCCTCAAGTAGAGGACTCCATATTTTAGATGCCCCTACTAACACGCCGCCTGGATGTTCACCTAAAATGCCGAAGTGGAGTCGTGATTGCTCCCACCTTCTAAGAATGTCACCTGGTAAACCATTTGTTTAATTCTGCAGTTGCATGAATAAACCTCGTGGTCTGCGGGTGTCGGTATTCCACCAAGTTGGGAAGACCGAGATGGCATGCCTAAAGCCCCCTGGTCTTCCCTAACCGCATCAATAACTCATTCTTTCATACGGACTTGTTAAAACAGGGTTTCGAAACCATCAGCAGATTATTCATTGCTTCGCAGACAAAACTGTAGGCAAAACTGCCTTCAATGAAGAAATGGAATTGTAGTGGATAGGAATGTTGCTTAAAGATGCTTTTCCAAATGTTAGGGTTGGATATGGGGATAAATCTGCAAAAGTTCTGGGAATTAGCAGTTATCAAGTGTAAAAATGGTTAGTTTGTTCCACTTATAGGCATTACAGGGGTAGAAACAGGTGCTCAAAACACAATTGAACCAGGTTACTGCCAAAAACAAAAGGTCGCAACATGCCTACTGATAAGCCTACTGAATTCTCTCACTATTATTTCATTCACTTTGTCCTTCAAGACTAGCATCATCTTCCGTTGCAGGAAAGACACATAGAAATGTAAAATCTGTTGCAGTACGCCAGAGTTTTTGCCTACCAACCTCGAAGTAGAACTTATGCTCCACATATTTGGGAGGTCCGAATGCATCGATGATGGGGAGGACGAAGGAGGCCACGCCCTCCCCAATGGCAGAGAGCAGCAGAAGGGAGGACAAAAATGAACTTCTAAATGGAAATCGTTGTTTTTATATGTTTTTGTCTTCACCTTAGTGCGTTTTACGTGTGTGGATGCAACTTTACCTCTTGTCCTTTATTTCAAAGTCGGTAAAGGCGACACTGGGCCGTCTAGACAGAGAAGAAAAAGGAAGGCACATCATTAGGGCCAAGTAACATTTATCCCTCTTCTTAATGCATTTTCACTTCCTCAACTACATTTTTGTAGGCGCTTGTTTGCATTATCATCATGAAGCGTTTGGAAGGGTGTGGCATGCACCCAACTTGTTTGCAGCAAAATTCAGCTTTAGACTCATTAAACCCGCACAACTTTGAAGCCTTGTTTACAATGAGTGTGACAGGCACGGATTTTCTTTTCAATTAATTCTGCAATGCACTGTTTTGACTTTCAATTTGGCTATGATGGGAGAAATTGTATTCCTCGTGCTGGTTGTTGCCTTAACCCCTGTCAAAAATCGGGAGCACGGAGAGTGAAGTTGTACAGAGGCCTGTACTACTTCTGCCACACTGAGTGGATGCCATAAAATGAGACTTTGTGTCATTTGAGTGGTCGATTGAGGTTCGCATAGGGGACAGGGTGAGGGGAGAAAAATTAACTGACAGGCCCGAACAGTAGACACATGCAGCGATGCAGTGACAGGTTGCTGCAGTGTAGACAGTAATTGTGCAACTTTTTTATTACCATTACAAGATTTGTATTGGCTGTTAGGCAGTTTGGTTAGTCAGTTGTTTTTATAAGCAACAATTGGTGCTGATAATCCCTTTGTCGCTGGCGAAATAATTGCATAACACGACTAAGCTTCAGGCGTTTAAGACAAGATAGGTCGATGAAGTGATTATTTTGCAAAATGTGGGAAAATTTGTGAATGTAGATTTCCATTGCAGGTTTGCTGATGGTGCTTATGCTTGTGCCAAGTCTCAGGCTCAGGCGGTCTTGATTGCTCACTCAAAGGCTACTTTGTCGAGACTTTCCTTTACCACTCCATTTTAGAACCAAATCTGTGACTTCATCTCCTAGACATCCTAAATAGTCCTTTTAAACGTCTGCAAAATGCGTCTGGACTTGTGGTGCATTGTTGTCGAATAAGTAGTGAAGGATGATTGCTCCACTTTCATGAGACAGCGATTCAGGTACTTTCAGCACGAGGGAATTCTTTGGATGCTGATAAGTTAGTTCGTTGTGCATTTAAAATTATGCAAGTTATTTAATTTAGGACAAATAGATAAAATGGAAAACTGGATGAACAAAAATAAGATAGAAGAATGGGTGGGTGAATGATGGATGCATGAATAAATGGATGGGTTGATAGATAGAAGGACGTATGGATGGAAAGATGTTGGATGCATGGGTACTGGATGGGTGAATGAGTGGATAGATAGATAAAATGGGTGAAAGGGCGAATACTTATGGAAGAATGGGTACTGGATGGGCAGTGAATGGTTGGATATAGCAAACCTGGATTAACAAGGAATGGATCGTGGATGGATGTATCTATGATGAATGGGCAAATGCAGGGATAGAATGTAAGGTAGATATATCTATTAGAGAATTGCAAGATATCTTGGGTTTCAAAGTCCGTTCTGAGTTTTGATTTACTTGTGGCATTTAACCTTTATGTTTTGATCCTTGTAGATCTAACGGTAGTCTCATAGTCCTGCTTTAAGTCATAGTTCTCATTAATTCTACGTTATTTCGCCTAATTTCTTTAGACCCGGTAACCTTTTCAAACAAAATCTACTGCATACCAAGGCACGACTTTAAGAGAATTTCATTTCTATACTAAACACCTCAAATACCAGGAAATTTATTTACCAACTGTGCGCACTTTTAATAAGGCAAATTGGTGGGCCACATCGCGGTTGTCCAGGTGTCAGCCCTTTGCTTTAGCTATTAAAGAATGCCAAATATGTTCAGCCTTTTTAACCCTAAAAAGATTTTGGGAACGCGTTTGCAAAGGGAGATGAATTAGGTAATTGTACTCTCTTTGAAGAGGCAAGAAGTTAAGTGAAATGAGCAGTGTAATTTTTTCACACCTTTGCGTGAGCAAGAGGCGTGATGATCAGCATGTTTCGAGAGGTTTGTTAAGAGTATGGCGCCACCGGAACGTTCATTCATTCTACTTTATCCACGCTTTAAAAAATTGGACCTCTAAAGCTTATTTAAAAATTGCTGGAGTTAGTGCCATTAAAAGTCATGGCAACATGGCAGCCGCAATGACGGCTGTAAAAGGCTGAATATCACACGTGTACAACCATCGTGATAGCCTGATGCAAACTGCGTCACATTACTTCCTTGACTGACTATAAAAAGGAAGGGGTAAAGAATAAAAAGTAAGAGCTCAATGCTTGTTGATAGCATTTCGGCCAATTGGCATTTTGCAGTGTAAAGTGAGATGGGTACATCCACAATGCTCTACACCTTTGCCTTCGTCTGACAATGCCTTCTTTCCATGAGGTTTAGAGAAATTCCTCATTGCCACATGAACAATCAGGGTTAAATTACCACTTCAAAAAGTAAGTGCGGCCCTTAAATTTAAAGTATTATTGACAATTAACGATAATTTGTCGCAATAAACATAAGTGGCCTCCAAATGTTAGAAGTAGGGGCAATTTATGAGCCATTAATTAAAATAAAAGATTAAGAGGATCAAAAGGATAAAGTACTTATAAATGCATGATGTTTTTGTTTTTGTGTGAAAGATTTTAGTTTTTATACGCATCGATTTTAAAACTTGGATGTTTTGCACATCTTGGTTCAATCAAATCCTTTTTGTCACCAGAAAAAATTTCTGTTATAAACTGACATGTTTTGTAGAAGTAAGAACGTGTAGACTTTTTTGTCTAAAAACAACTAGGCTTGTTTAGGCTGCCTCAAGTTCCACACTTTACAAGATGATCAAATGCAGTAGGTGTTTATATCGACAAACGCAACAAAGCCTACTTTCCATAAAATGTAGTCTTCCACTCTTTTACATTTTTAATAAATCCTAAAGCGTTTTTTCTGTTTAATGTCTCCAAAGAGAGTAAGCACCTTACGAGTGATTTGGGCATTAGTAGTTTCGGTTAGGACATAGCTAAGTAAAATGTTGCCGAGAATAATGCCTCATTAGCTTAAATTCATTATTTTGATTTTAAAAACACTGGTTGTAATTAAGAACAAATGCGTCTTTGCTTTAAATTATTACAAGGAGTCATCTGAGGATCAAATAATTTTGTCCAGCCATTTAATTTTGATACCTTTATTCAACGACCTTGGGAATTTCCAAGGTTGTGGGACAACCGATTCGAAGGTTAATTTAAAAAAATTTCTTAAACTCGAAAGACTATTTGCTACAAAACTCACAAAAATGCCTCTGATACAAGCTGAATGATCTTTATTGACGTCTGCCAACAAACTCTACAAATGCAATCGCTAATCAACAATGAATAGTATAATAACGTTTTAATCCTTTAATCTTCCTCCTTTGTGTTTGGTCATAACCTTTGGCGTACTTTATTAAGTGTGATTTCTGCACAAAAAGCTTTGTGTGCTTGGAATTTAGAATCGAATAACAAGTATGCCATTTGATATGTGGTTGGCTTTGGTAGCGGGCTTACGAGTTAAGTAAAAATGCCATTAAAAATGTCTCAGTAACGCAAATTCTTGAATGAATTACAGGGCAATTATGTACTTGCCTTCTGTGGGTTTTTTTGTGGGTATGTAACCCATGAACGCCTTTCAAACCCCTGTGTCCAAACTCTTCCAAGGTCCCTAATCTTCGCCTGAATGATTTCTGTATTGTATTCCACTTTTGCACTTTCATCAGGGAGTGCTGCAACAGAACTAAACTGAGTTGCTGCTGTGAAGGCAGCATCTTGTCGCACTCCGCCAATAAGTAACGCTATGGGCCATTGATATACGTAAGCCTTGGAGTGAGTGAAATTACTTAGCCATCATATTTAAGGGTGATTTGCAATTCGCATATCAAAACTGATATGGTGAGGGAACAATTAATAATCAGTTGCGAAAGCCACGTCTTTGAAATCGTTGCCTCAGAAATCATTTCAAATAAGCCTAGCAGAATTCTTGACACTTTTGTAAAATATATCCTAAATAAATTGTTTTTTTTGTTTGGAAAGGTGCATTTTGGGGGCAAACCAAAGCGTGATAAATTGTACTACTGAAAGTCAGAACTATTCTTACTCTATTTCAACAATTTTTTTCGTGTCAAACCTTTAAAAAATATAATGTTTTATGCTAATTCATTTAGGCACCGCCTATATTAAAAGTCGATTTTTCCGGGCAGGTTGAATCATGTCAATCTATCACCGACACCAAGGCCAAGCTCTAAAACTACTTCAAAAGATAGAGCATGTTTTTTTACATCCCTTCTCACAGCATTAAAGTTAGGCTTATGTCCACAACATTTTGACTATTTATGCAGACTTGATGCCTTTTACCACACAAAAAAAACCTGTATTGCGCCTGGCGTTTTACAGGTCATTTGCCAGAGGTCTCAAGTGGTAATCGACAACCACAGTTCCGTTGCATTATAGTCCTTGTATGATAAGGAATGTCACTGACTTTTTCATGGGCCTAAATGACACTCAAAAATCTAAAAATCAAATCATATCAGACTAGGAGAGTCCCGCATTTGATTGGTTCACAGTTAACCAATCGCCTTGCAGCGTGGGGCTCGATTCATACATCCTAGCCACTTAAATAGCAAGCTCCAGTCTCATGTGAAAAAACTTGGATTTCGCCCTTATGATTCATAAAATGGCGTTTGAAGGCAACGCGATTTAACTACATAGTTTTGCAAATCAACCGGTTTTTTTCCAGTTGTCTTGCCATGTTTTAAATGCAATGGGTAAATTGTAAACTTTTTACCGAATAGTATTTCAACTTTGGCATTGACTTTGGGAATGTGTTTAGCAGCCCCATAAAATAATTCTTTTGATGGTGGCTATTATCACTAAGGCTGAAAAAGGTGATGAAGGCATAGGAAATCGTATGCCCACGTTTCAAGGTTTCGTCGCGATATGAATTGAATGGACGTCATTGTTTTGCATAATGATTCCGACTTTATATTCCTATCAGTAAACCGCAACTACGAAAACTTGCTTTATCTTCGTCTTTTTGGTCTTTAAAAGAGCCACAAGCGATCCAAAGAAAGAGTGGAATGTGGGAGTATCTTGCGCTCCTTAAGGCTCCAACTGGCTTGAAACCTGCCATATAATTAAAAAATATCTTTCTGCATAATAAACTTTCATTTTACATTATTATATGCAGTTTTTTGCAAGACAACAAATAGCAGTCGGCTGCATCATACATGCCAAGGTGAGTCTGAGTTCAAAATTCTTCCATCACAATAGATCTACCTCTCCATGACTACTATGGATGATGCATAGTTCAAACATCGTTTACCGTTTGGAATAATTGGATTTTAGGAGGGTTCGCCCTTCGGATTCAATAAAAAACGCAAAAGAGAAACAAATCCCCACCATTTTGGCGCCCCTTGCGAAAAATCCATCGGCGAGATCATTTTTGAAGGCTTGAGGTAAATTTATTGGAATGCAATAGACGATTGTTAGTAAGAGCAATGGATGTGTGTCAAGTAGACCCCCTTCTTCGGCAGAAAGTCTTACTAGGGTGTACGCAACTTCAAGAGCCACCTTGGGATTTGGATTTCGCAATTAAGCTGTTGTTTGCACTTAAGTTATGTAAGTAAACTAAATTTTTCGTCCTTTGGCGCCTGTGCGTGCTAGAGATTCGGCAGGGTGAGCAAAATGTCACAAAGTCTGTTTCATCTTTTAAATGCGAATGACGAATCTCAATGTGAGCTTATGAAGGCCTCTAAACATGCTAGCCAGTTAATTTTGTTAATTATCCTTAAAGTATTTGCCTTTTAAGATTTTCGTGGGTAATTAGCAGGTAAGTCTGTTACTTTGAGTTCTGTAAAAAGGAGTTATTTAAAGTTACTTACGTGGTCTCTCTATTACACGAGAATTTTAGCAAGGCGCTACTTAGAAGGAACAATTAATGTTATACGAGTAAAATAATTGTAAAGTAATGGGAGTTAAATGAAAATTCCTAAATAAGACTGTCATTTTCAAACATTTTATGAATCTTGTCTGCCTATGTGCCTCTGTGTGTGTGTGTTCCATTGTGATACCTGTTAAAGGAAATACTTTACCCTTATGCCTCACCATGCGTTTTTAAAGGCGACTCCACTGTCGGCTGTGTCTACTAATTAAAAATGGATAGGGAGCCTTAGAATAATTAGTACCACCATAAGAGTTGGGAAAGTCTAAACACTCTTTTAGTGACTACCTCCCGAACTCCCCAACATTATGGCGTTCTCGCTCACTCCATCCTTATTGATCAATGTCACTGGGTTACTCGCCTCCACAGTGTCAAGTGTCAATCAAATATTAAAATGCGCAAGAGTTGAAGTACTCCGTGCCCCACTACTCACTCCGTGACCACTTAAACATGTGGTGTACCCATTGCTTGCCCTACCACTCCGCCAGGCAAAAGTTTAGGAATTGGAGGGTGTCCTCTGATTACGGAAGTTAGGGGGTTGGTAGGACCCAAGGAGCAATAGTTTATTAATCATTAAATGGTTTAAAAGCAACTCAATTTATGGGGAAAAGTGGTTCCTTATGCAACACACACGCTTCCACATTAGACTTTGTGACAGTGTTAGAACCGTCAAGACGTACAGAGACAGGGAGAAGTAGAGACGACTGTCGCATGCAAAGTCAGCCTAATGATCAACGGTACTCAAAATTTTTTCGCCTGACGTTGCTTTCCACTCGTGGGAACCAAAGACGAAAGCCACTTGTTTTGAAAAAAAGTTATTTTCTCACGAGTTGCTTCTCCATTTTTTTAATTTTTCCTTTGAATATGATGCAAAAGGAATTGATAAAAGGAAGTAGGTAATATTTAACGACTCGAATATTGCTGAGGGCTTAATATTAAATAATATAGGAGCATTACCATTTGAGATGTTACAATCAGGTAAAATTGAGGTTTTAAAAATGCAATTCGCCAACGTACCTCATAATAGCATTATTTTTCCTATTGAAATGCGGAAACTCGAGTTTCGTCAGTTGTCGCACAAAGTGAGGAGCTCGACGGCGACGCTTCCGACTGAAATCCAAGTGTGACTTTAGCCGCTGTCTGAGGGTAGTTCCACCTCTTTGATGCTGCATATTCCGCAGTGGTAAACTTGGAAGGCAAACGCAGAGTAGAATGTGGCTTGAGCTTCTTTTATAGGCGCAGTGACGGAGCCCACTGATTGGCTAGGTGTAAACACGCAGTCACACGCAAGTAGACATGAATACCAACATCAGAGCACAGTCAAGCTTTGAAGAACCTTGCGGCAGTTTGCTTTAGTCCGATCCCAGTCGGAAAGGCGGCTTGGAAGTGTAGCCTTCAAGATTGCCTCCCTTCAGGATCGTCTGGCTAGTGTTGAGGGAACTTGAACAAAATCTTTCCTTTTATCCCATCCAGATATAACTGCCAGTAGAGTGAATCCCAGTTCGTTATGGATAGCAAAATCATGAAAATCTGTAGGATTACTTTATTCATCTAGAAACTAATTAAATTACTCTAAGAGGTTCCATATTCTGCAGGGTAGGGCTGACTGATATGCCTTTATGGTGGGTATAAAATCGCCATGTGTCACTCCATCAGAGTAATGAGATACTTCCAATTGAATTCTATTGCGAAATGACTCATGAGCTGGTCTTAAAGTGCGTAACTGCTAAAATCAGGCAGTTTTCAAAAAAGCTTGCTAAGCGCATTTCTGATGGTCATAGGAAATCACCATTTATTGTGGTGAGTTGCCTAAGCTCTACAGTACTTGGAATAATAATTCCGTGGGTTGAAATGTGCTGTTGACCTGGGTAGACACTTGTAACTCTGCAAGTTGGACTTGTGTACTGTAGCACAATCTTCGGATCATGTTCGCAACCCACAACACTTCCGCTGATTTTTGACTTGTTCCAACCTCATGGATGTGCCGGAGGAGCCCGCTGTGGGTCGCTAATCAAATACAAGGGTTCTGCAAGAAAAAGCAACAATTAGTAACCATTTTCTACAAAATCATTGGAAACAAAGTTGCGCAGTTTGCCCAGCGAAGAGGTAATCAAATACAGTACGAAAATTACGAGTCCGGTTGATCCGGCAAGAAACAAAATACAAGTTTTGCCTCCCTCTAACTTTCATAACTGTAAATATTGGCATCAAGAAGCGCATAGCCTCAATCCCTGCATACGATGAATTGTGGCAAAGGTAAAAACTACTGCCTTTATAAATTCGGTCTGAGCGACATGTAAACATCAAATGAGACGCATCATAAGGCACGAATGTACTGGTAATAAAAATTGGGCGAACGTGCCTAGTTAAGAAGAAAATATCAACTTCAAACAACTGCGAAGACAGCAAACAAGTGCCAGCATTGTTATTAATTTCCCTCTTGATGTGCAGTCAATAGAACTGTAGGAGCTAAAAATTGCTTTTAACATTATTAAGTTCAAATGGTATTTTGCTTTTCTTATAATTGTTGAAGTATAATTTTTAAAGGTGATTTACTATGCCTCACATTTTTGTTTAATTTTACTAATCCAGTTGGTAACACTTTTAACAGCTTTTCGCCTTAGTACTTGGTTCGGTTCTACGGTTTGAGAGGTTTGCCTCAATATTTTGCATTGTCATTTCGGTTTTCTAAAAAATAGTGTGCGAGTTACTAAACATATTCTGGTTGGCCGCAGTTTTTGCATCAAAAGTTTCTTCATGAGTTCGGGAGCTGGTGTGATTCCACCCAGTGCCACGGATCCCGAGTTAGAGGCCTGGTGGGAGGAGTTTTTGGCCAAAAAAAAGCTCGAAGATGCTCAGGATGAGGACGCTCGCCTTACTTGGGAGACATGTGCTCAGAGGAAGCTGAAATTTATCCGTGAAGTTCGTCTCCTCAATGATCTTTATGAGCCTATCGGGAAGCAAGTCCATTCTATCCTCTCTGCGGATCATCATCACAGAGGCGAACGGCTCTATGCGGAGTGGTGTAGGTTGAATCTTTCCCTTTTTTGCAGCGTTGCATTTTAATTCTCTTCTAATTGTCCCTTATCTGGTTATTAGGCAAATTTAGAAGGAAAGAGTGCCTAATGGCTTACTATGACAACCCAATCTTCCGCGCAATTTACACGAATTATCGATTTTTTGGCAGTGCCACAAGCTTTTTGCAGGTACTTCGCTGTTATTTATTGTTTGTAATTTAAAGCATCAGCTCATTTCACTTTAGTCGGTATTTTTATGTGAAGTCTCCCTGTTTTATTCGTTTTGACTGCTCACACCAGTTTTCCTTGTGTTGCCTCTACACTTTGCACTCTTCGAATTTGCCACTGAGCGCATAAGTGTTCAAGGTTATTAATAACACGAATCTTGTGTGTGTCTCAAATCTGCTATCGTGCAAAGCTAGCTGTCTCGTCGAACCATGTAAACTTTCTACTATCCCGTGCATTTTGTCTGAAAGTTAAAACTTTCTTGACTCACTGCACTTGTTCTTATTTCTATTGCCTTGAAAAGTGTTCAAATCTCATTTTTGCTCCTCCCATTCGTGGTATATGGTGTAACTGCTACAATTTTTGCGAAGGGTATCTATGAGTTTTTCTGGTCGTCTTTTGTAGCAGGCTTGCTTGACTGACGTCCAGTTTCCTTTGGAACTGATTTCATGCCCTAAGTTTGTGAAAGAGGCTGCATAAATCCTCTTTTTGTTTATGCGGCTCGTAACTGGTTATTTTTTGCAAAGTACCGGAATTGTTATCATTTTTTGTTAAATTCATAGAGACACGCTTGCATGAATTCGCGCTCTTCTGGTTTCATTTGGCCTTCTGCATCAGCGTTTGAGGCTACATTTAAAACTGTGAAAGGTGTGACCGCTTCTCCTCTATCATCCTTGATACTTATCTTTCTGATTCCCATTTCTTGGATGAAATTGCTTTCTTCTGAAAGTCAACATGTTTGCGGTGTCTTGTGGGCCTAATCTTCGTACATAGCCTTGAGACTGTCACTTATCCACTTCAGTTTATGGAACTTGATCTAGTTCGTGGCACTTTCGGACGTTTTTTGCAGCTGAAACTTCTTATTAAGTTGAGTAGGCTTGTTCTCATTTTGCCTTATTTTTCAAATGATTCCCTTCTCAAGTCATCAATTTAGGTAGTTTGAGTAAGTCAAACATGTGTCGATATAGCTCGAATTCCCGTATTTGTGGAGCAGTATCCTTAAGTGAAAAATCTTAATGCTTTTATTTCGTCGAGTTTGGAGACCTGACCGCTGCTCTCTGTATTGGATCGGCAGTGGTACTTTCCCCACGTTTCTACGGTTGGTGGATCAGTTTATATTTTCGGTTCAGTTTGTGATTACCTTTCATTTAATTGCCCTACATCAGTCGTTTTAATTTTGAGGCCGGTATGTGTGTACTTCACTGTAAAATTAATTCAACACAACGTAGCCGATTCGACTAGCAAGAGTGCGACCAGATGTGGATGTTAGGCTGTTAGAGAGCGATAAGTTCCTTTCCAGTAGACAATCGCAGTCTTGTTTTGGTCACAAATTCACTAGTCTGTCATGTACCGCAGAAGACACGCAGGATTCGAGACAAAGGTAGTAGCTATGATGAGTCATGTGTGGTTTTCGTATTTATGATAAATGTTCCATACTTTTGATTCTAGACAACAATTTCCAAACGGATAGGGCTTGCCAATTTTGGGCTGAACAAACTTCTTTCTGTTGAAAATGGCCTCTGGGTCAAGGCATCTTGAACTTCTTGCTAGACGTTTTTTCCAGTAGCATATAATGTGATGGTGTTACTGTTCTCTTCATTGGATTTGGTTGAATATTCAACTTCCATATTTTTGGTTGCCTTGTTACTCTTCTTTACCTTTATAATGAATTCTACGTTTCATAAAACGAAAATTCCTCCATAAAGTGCTAAAAAAGTTGCTGATTTTTTCTGAATTTTGCCTTTTGACCTCATTAATTCCCATGTACTTGCTGAGCATTGATAATTCACCGTACTTTTCGGAATTTCGGGGTCATTTGAATCTAATTTTCGGTCCTTGTTATCCTCCTTTCCCCCTATTGCTGCAATACATAGGCTTTTCTTCGACCAATTCATCGGAAAAGCAGCATCGTTCCCTTCCGCTTCCTCGTTGGTAGGCGTTCACGACTTTAAGTAAATTTATTGTCAATTACCACCTCAAAGCCTTCCATTACTTCATTATTTGAGTTTTTTAAACATTCGCTTTTCATTTGGATAGAGTTATGTTGGTATCTATTCCTTACTATCCGGAGCTTTACATCTCGACTTCTCGATCATTTCAACAATCAGAACCAGTCGATTGACGGTACGGAATTCACTGTAGGAGTCCCAAGACTGCATCTTTGATTGGTGACATTCTATTCGCTTTTTTATTCCAATTCCTATTTTCACTTTTACTCATCCATCCATAGACCAACAATACTTTCGTCCCGATTTTATAAAATCGTAGCAATGCACATTCTCACTTGAGCTTTGTGAATGGGGAAGTCCGGTTCTGGAAGCTGTAGTAGGTTAGGTTCACGAAAGCGTTCTTTTAGTCGAATGTCTATCACACGGGAAGGACATTTGTCCAGACCCCAGGGTCATATTTCTTGCTTGACAGTTACTTTCCGCCTGTTTCACCTGGTCCATGCTGAATGGTTTCCTGCTTAGCTACCCAAGAGGTTCCCATAGATGTCTAAATTTTTTTATCTGCGACGAGCCATGGAGCCAAGCGGCAGGCAGGACAGGCCTTCGTTGATCAAGACGGCAACTGCCAACGGCAGTATTGCCCTCATGATTTGGCGTGCGGTGATGAGGTTTTCTCTACTGACGAATGCGATCGTGACGGTGCTCTTTTCAATCCACAATGCTGGTTTCTATAACCATTCAGTCAACTTTAAACGCCTAGCTAACGTATAGCCCTCCACGAAGTCGCAGAAGCAACAAATTTTCCTCTTGAAGCGATGAACACGGTCTCTAGCGGAATTTCGCGACCACTTTAAAGAGTCGGTGTAATTTGGATGTCAAAATCAGCACACTGACTTGCAAGACCCTTTCGACAAAAAAGATTAGAGTTTGCTGGCCGGTATGGTTACATATAACGAAGTCTCTATGCATTAGTGCGATGACGAAGTACAGCAGGCATCTTTGTTGCGGAATTTCCTAAGTACTAGTTAATCTGGATTAAAGCATAGTTGCGACCGATTTGAGTGCGATTTCTTTTCTGAAACGCATTTTTTGCCATTTCTGCGATTGCAATATGGATTTAGCTATTCTTGTCCAAGTAAAGGTGTTTATAATGCTCATCCATGCCTTCGGAACATTTTTATGAAGTCAGGGGCGTACCTCTTCCACTCCTTGCAGGCGCTTGTAGAACGCATCATTCCGGAGCATCCCGACCTTGAGATCTACCTTCGAGACCATGTGAGTCGGGTAATCAGTATTGGTGTTGGCCCTGGTACCGACATAGCTGCGTTTCTATCCTTCGCTCGGTGCCGCGGCTTTACCAATCGTCTGGTTTACTACGCCATCGATCAAAGCGAAGGTTGGTCGACTTTCCTCAGTGCATTCGACCGTCACTGGTCCATGGTGCACAACATTTCCGTGTGGTTCAAATCTTGGCGGTTTGGCAAACGAGACGATGTGGCTTGTTTGCCGGATGCGGATATGATGGTCTTTAGCTTTTCAAACACCACCTTGATGGATAGGGCAATATGGCCGTTGTTGCAGCAGCGTTACCGATTCATCCTTGTGTTGGATGGAATGAAGGATGTGAGTAGAAGTATTTGATGCCCTTTGAATTCATCATTCAGGTCTGGTTTTTAGCTCTGGACGGTGTGTGTGGGAGTGTGCGTGTGCGATTAATAGATTGTTTCAATGGTTTAAAACTAAGTGGAGCACTGCGTATATCGTAGATTAGGAAGGGTCGACTGACGTAAAATGCATGGAGTGATGGTGAAGGCTCTGGGAATGGTTATCTGTTTCATGAAATCACTGCTTCCCCCCAATTTTTCCAATCGTAGATGGTAGTGACGAATTTTGGGGCTGCGGGCTTCTCCGACTTTCGGCTATCCGAGAAGACGACCGTCTATTATTACTTCACGGGTCTTCCCACCCCTCCACAAGGTTCTGGAGACACCGAGGCCAAAGAGTGAGTACCCAATCTAATGCTCGAAATCTACGATTCTTGCTCCGTCCTCTGCTTCCCTTCTGTACACACACACAAGCTTTGAGTATTAGCCCTCTTTAAATCGTGCAAATCCATCTTACTGGAATATACAAAGAGCCTTTTACAAGACAGTTGGGTTTTCTCATCCCCTCTTTTGGCTCATCGTCCCCTCCTCCTCCACCCTGGGCCATTTGAATCCATCGAATTTTCCATTGGGGCAGGCTCACTTTCAAATCGTTGTACACTGAATCAAAAAGAATTCAAGGTAAATTGGTGGGTGTAACGAACAAGGAAATGGATGGTTTCCACATTACCTATCGTAAAAGGACTGTGGCGCATTAGAGATTAAGCAAGGCAGGTGCTTTGAAATTGATTGGGTAAAGGAGAGCTATTAAATGGGATAGTGGAGGAGAAATCTAGCTCATAGAGTACGTGAACGAATGTGAAGGTGGGCTGTAGATGCAGCAGAGGCTGGAATTGGTGAGCGTGGAAAGGCAAAAGATTGTTCTGTAGATTGGCGGGGGTAAAGCAGGCGTGAGGTGATCAAAAGGTAGGGGGAAATCTTGATGTTTGATGGAAAAAGGGGGAAAGAACTAAGAATTGATGTAGGAAGGTACTAAACTAGCGTCAATAAGGCCGGTGTATCATGAGTTAGGAACAATAGTCGAAACAGAGACGGATGATTTACATCGTAAAACTTTTTATAAATTCTTCGATTTGGTAATGGATGGATGGATGGATGAATGGAAGGATGGATGGATGAATGGATGGACGGATGGATGGATGGATGGATGGATGGATGGACGGATGGATGGATGGATGGATGGATGGATGGATGAATGGATGGATGGATGGATGGATGGATGGATGGATGGATGGATGGATGGATGGATGGATGGATGGATGGATGGATGGATGGATGGATGGATGGATGGATGGATGGATGGATGGATGGATGGATGGATGGATGGATGGATGGATGGATGGATGGATGGATGGATGGATGGATGGATGGATGGATGGATGGATGGATGGATGGATGGATGGATGGATGGATGGATGGATGGATGGATGGATGGATGGATGGATGGATGGATGGATGGATGGATGGATGGATGGATGGATGGATGGATGGATGGATGGATGGATGGATGGATGGATGGATGGATGGATGGATGGATGGATGGATGGATGGATGGATGGATGGATGGATGGATGGATGGATGGATGGATGGATGGATGGATGGATGGATGGATCTGTAGTTTATGCTCCTAATTTGACTCACCATCCTCCCCTCCTCCATCTTGGGTCATTTGAATGTGTCGAGTTTCCCCTGGAGCAAGCTCGCTTTCGAAGCGCCAGACACTGTAAATTGAAAGGAATTTAAGGTGGATTGAGGGATACAACGAACAGGGAAATGGATGGTTTCCACATTACCTATCCATGGAATGCCTGTGGCGCACTAAGGCCAAAGCAAGGGAGGTGCTTTGAAACTGATCGTGCAAAGGAGAGCTATTAAATGGGATAGTTAGGGAGTGGAGAGATCTAGCTGCAGGAGTGCATGGAGATTTGCTGGAGAGTTGCTCGGTGGACAGATGTGTTGGGGAATGCTGGGATTGGTGAGGCTGATGAGACGAAGGATTGGCATGTGGATTGGCTGGAGGTAAATGGAAGGTGGGATGGTTCGAAAGGGATGTGGAGAGGTAGGTGTGAGTCCAAGGAGTGGCTACTAATGTAGAAGGCTGGAAGTTTGATGGAGGGGAAAAGGGGGTTAAGAGTGCCAAAGATTGATGTGGAAGGGTACTGGACGAACGTCATACAGGAAGGTGAATCAGGATCTAAAAACATTGTGGAGGGATATAATTCCATAAACTAAATTCGTTAATTAGATGATGAATAAATGCGAGATGGATACAATATGGATGGATGCAGGAAGAACACAAGATGTTTGGATGAGTGGATACTAAATAAATGGATGGATAGGCGGATGGATATGGTGTGGAAGGATGGATAGGTAGATGCCAGATGGATAGATAGTTGGTGGACAGATGGATGAGAGGATGGATACAGGATGGAAATGGGACTGAGGGACGCATGGATTGGTACTGGATGGATGGATAGACACAGGAGAGATACTGGCTAAGTGGGTCCATGGTTAGATGGAAACAGGGTAAATAGATATTAAATGAACACAAAAGGATAGATACTGAATAAACACTTTGGTGGAAATCCCACTTCAATGGAATGCTTTGCAAGCCTCTGCATTGGGCAAAACGAATTCATTTGATATGCTGGGAAAAAGTATTTAAGAGCTTAGGAAAGATACAAAAGCAGCATCATGTCTTCCCTTCTTTCACCTCCAGGAACTTAAAAATTTCGTCGAGTTTCGCAGTCTAGATTTGGAGGTCCTGGGTTGCCAACTTATATCAATAATTAGGCTCTTCATTCTCTGATAATAAGAAAAAGTGCATTATTCCTATACACCTCTGCCATCGTATATCGTGCCCCTTTATTACCTAAAAGCGTTCGGCCTTTACCTACCTAACAATGCCTTGTGAGCAAATCCAAACATAGGGAACGCGAGTCAGTCCACTCCTTGAAGGCGTACGATGGTAGATTGATTGTTCGTACTAACCAATGCTGCGATCTTTGGCTAAGCATGGGTTGCTATAGCTCAACCATCTTCACTCCTCATTGCAGTTATTAGTCAGTCAATCAGTCAGTCACTCGGCTAAACAATCGCACACGTACGCTTAATGAGCTTGGATGACGCAGGGTCTTCCTCCTGCCACTCACAGCAGGCACCAACGTACCACTTTCTCAGCTCGGGGACGCGGACTGAAACTCGCATTGACGATGACACAGTACTCTCCAATTGGTTCAAATGATTCATCCACCAGCCAATGAACCAGGCAGTGGCAGTGGTGATCAACCAATCCACTAACCGGCCAACCAACTGGCCAATCATTGACAGCTCAGTCTGACATCGCGGCAATGCAGGAATCACATCACCAAATAGTTAAGGTCGTTTCAAATGGAGCGATACCGTAGCACTGTACATGGTTTGGAGAAAAGGTTACAGAAAACACGCACATCTGCAACACGAAGGCGAAATTTGATAGGGTTTTAATGTAGACAAGCATTGATTGCATTCGTGTCGGACGTAATCTAATCCACGCTTATTGTGTGCGGTATGTAGGCAGAATAGAAATGGTCGGTATGGCAATAAAGAAGGTCGTAGCGATGATTTACTTATGCATCTCTTCGTATAGCGATGCTGGTTTCTGAGCGATTGCATGGATTTGGGAGGTGAAATGTTTGCGGCACCAAAATTTGCTAAAGATTGACACAACTCTGTAGACATCAACTGGATATCATGGTTTCAGTCTAGCAGAAGGTGACTACTGAGGTGTAGATCATTTACAAGTTTATAACCATCTTTGTAGAAGTCCTGCTTTCCTATCTGCAAGCTCGTGTTGGTTTCAATTTGATTGGCTCTTACAAGGTAGACCAATCAACAAACAGAATTGCACCACATGATGTCCTGTCTGACCATTGGACAGTT